>JAHXMQ010012337.1:29537335-29847210 GCA_020466415.1 Ammodramus savannarum pratensis
TGTCTGATCATGAGTAGGAGGATGAGGAGATGAGTGATCAGAGCACTTGAGTAGTAATTGCTTGAACTTTAACACAAGTTGTTGTTCAGCTGCTTCTGCAGTGTTATGTGTTTTGGAGAGTAATTGACAACGAGGTTTTGAACCATTTGAAACCAATGGTTTCTTTGGGTTTTTAGCTACTGAGTGGGAATGCAGTAGTGGCTGTTGGATGAAAATTTTTACTTTGCTATTGAGGAAGAAAACCAAAGCATTAAGCACATGAAAGAAGTCAGGCAAATGGATTTTGCATCTTCAAGATCTCATGCTGCAATCTGAAGGATTGTGGTGGAAATAATTGTTTTAATTTCACACTGTGATTGAGGAATCCAGTAGCCTTTGGTTTGGTGATCAGCTGTGTTAACTGCATCATACATGAATTACCCTCAGAATGATTTCTGCTGCACTTTACACCTGACCTTGCATCCAATTGTGAGATGAAGAAATCTGGACTGCTGCACTCAGGGATTTGATTTTGTATTCTGTCAGTATTCTATCTGTATCTGAGTAGTCTGTTCATAAAGTTTGGAGGAATAGGGTGGCTTCAGGCTTTTTCTTTGGCATACTGTAAAGGTGACTTTGAAACCAAAGGGTATTCCTTTTATTTTGTGTACCTTTCTTAGTCACTGATGGAACAGGTCTGTGCTCCTGTAATTGTCACAGGAACATAGCTTCCAACAATAGCTAAATCCACAAATGGATGGCAGGATGACAAACACAAAGGTTGCCTTGCAGGTTATGAATGCTGTTGCTGTAACAATGTTGCTCTAAATTTATGAACATGACAAAGGTTTTATAAGGAGAGGCAATATATTTCATTAGATCACCTGCTGCAGTGGTGGGGAACAGGACACGGGCAATTTCACACACCCAAAGGCTGAGTTCCTCAGAAAGTTGCTCAATTATTTGGAGACATCATGTGGAGGTTTTGTACTGTGTGGATTGTTGCAGATACAGGTAAATGTTACAGTGTGGTTTATTTTTTTATAGGTAGCTCATAGTTTTGATGTCTGACCTCATAGCAATATTTGGTGTAATTCTTATTTCAGAGATTAAGGAATTGTGTGCTTGAAAACAGGTTAGCAGCTGTAGGATCTATTTAAACTGCAATTTGTTTTTGTATTACTCTACAAAGATGATGTTTGCATAAAGGAAGTGGAGATGGCATTGCACAGAGCAATGTCAGAAAGTAAACCTGTGATAATACTTTTCAAATGTCACTGTTTCCATCTAAAGCATCAAGATATATTTTCCTTTGAAGCATCTGACTACTGGAAGCCATTGGGGGAAAAGGATGCTTGGAATGCCTTTTTTAAAGAGCACATGTTTGTTATTTTTGTGGAGACATGTCCTGGTCACTGGTGTGACTTTAGTGTAGTAAATCTGTAGGATGCAGATAGAAGTGGATTGCATTGCAAGGCTTGCATCTTTAGACATGACTAATGCTTAATAACACTTAATAGTAGGATTTTATATTCCCTGTTGAAATCCCCAGTTACCACAGGATAGAGGAGTGTACTGTTAAGCCAATTCTGAGTACCCAGGATATCTTGCCCTGAATTTCCATGCCTCCTTTTCTTAGGGCAGATGGATGGAAATCAAGAGACCTCTCCTCTTGTAGTGTTCCCTGCCCCAACAATGAAAAGAAAATCTTGATATGAAGGCTGTTCATGTAATTGTAAGGAATGCTTGCAGCTTTGGTGATTTATGTAGTACCAGATTTTGAATCCATGTATTTAAAATTTCACATTTTTCCATCTTGAGTTGAACTAACCTCCTGGGCCTTGAGTGTGTCTGTGCTTGGGGTGGCTGTAGGGATTAGACTCACCCCAAAGCCCACTTATCTATCAGGTATTTTGGTTGTAGCTCTCAGTGAGCTTAGCCTGGTAAGAAAGAACTAGCCAAGAAACAAAACCTGAGAGAGGATTCTCTCCAATTTGCTGCTGCATGCATATTTTTATATAATTTATGTTGGATCAATGTATCCATTTCCCAGCCTCTTGAGTGATTGTAATTTTCTTGTTCTTTTGGGAACATGGGAAAATCTTGTGCAATTCTTACTGTCTTGTAGAAAACTTTCCCATGAAGAGGCACAGGGTTTAAGTGTACATACATTGTTATGAAATCTGAAGAGAAACTAATTTTAACTTCAAAGTAGTTTGGGTAGGTGCTCATTTTTTATATTTTGTAAGACAAAACCAATCCCCCAAACAAAACAAAGCAAAACCATTTGGTAATAAAGCCATAGCCTTTTCTTTCAGAATTTGAATGCTTTATTTATTTTTACATAGTATGACAGAAATATTGTAAAGTGACAAAAGCATTTAATGCTTAAGAATGGAAGTTTTGTGCATCTAAGAACTTTTTATTGGTCATTATTGAAGAATTAAAATGTTGCTGGCCATATGCACTGCAGCAGGGAATTTTCTCTTGGCAGCACCCTACCCTCTAGCCACTTAAATGCACAAAATCATTTTAATATAGAACAGAATAAATGCTGGAGATGGTGAACTGGTGGCAAAGGTAATGTTTATGCTGTGGATATTCCATTTCTCAGGAAGACTGGGGTTAATTGTAGCTTGGCAAGTGGGGGGGGAAAAAAAAGTTCCATATTGTTTTTCTGCAGTAGATTCCTGTTGCTATGCAACCAACAGAATGTCACTTAGTACAGGATATATTAAATTGGTATTCCCAGCACATATCTGTGCCCGTTCATTTTATACTTGAGCAGGAGGGGATGGTTTGGTTTCCTGTAGCCCTGGAGTGTGAGATGTGCACTGGAGCTGCTATTCTGGGGCTGCAGTGACGTCAGTGCACTTGCAGAGCCTCTCTTTGTCTGCATGGATGGGACACCTGTGCAGCACAGCCAGGCACACAAAAAAGGGCTCTGCTGGTTGTCCTCCCCGAGGTGGGATGGCATTGCCAAGCAACACGTTAGTGCTTCACCAGGGAGAAATTTGTTACATGGGAGAAAGATGATTGGGCTGTGAATTGTGAGGACCTTTATACGTGATGCAGATGGCATAATCTGAATCTTTAAACCAAAATATCTGGTTAATTTTTAATTATTAGATTTAATGTTAATATTTGAATATGTTCATACCTCCTCTGCCTACCTCCCCATTCCCTCCAGTGCTAAACCCAACTGGTCTCAGCATCTGAATTCTGCACATTTGCTTTCAGTGGATTCTGGAATAAATGTTTAGAGCGTGTTTGGGAAAATTACCCTCTGTGGCTCTGGAAGCAGTAATTAAGTAATGGACAAATGACAACATCTGGTAAGGCATTATTTTATAATCTAGTTAGTCTTCTGTAGTGGAAAACAAGGCAAAAGTAATATTTGAAATCTAGGAGGATGTTAATTTGATCTTTGCTTCAAAATCTGTTGAGCAGTATAGATGTCTGAAATACAGAATCTGGAAAGTGAGGATTTGTAATACTGTGCTTTTGTAACATATGCATTGTGTCTCAGGCATGATGTTTATACTATGTAATCATCTTATTTTAGTCAGTTTTCTGAATTTTTGTGTGGGTTTTGAAGGACAATTCACAAAATCTAAGCTGAAATTAAGGTAGATATTTAAATTAGCAGGTCAAATACTGTCACTTTTCTGCTCTTAAAACTGTCTGACATCTCTAAATCTGAAGCAGATTTGAAAGTAGCTTTCCTTTAAAAAATACTACAGTAAATGTACTTATGTGTAGCTTCTTAATAAAGCAGAAACCAAAAGGAAGAGTTGAAGTAAAGCTAGGAAAAGGTTCAAAACCCCTCTCAGTACTGTTCTCTTGCTTGTTTTGCCAAGGGGTGTCTCTAATCTATAAAGCATCATTGAGCAAGCAGCCTTTAGTAGCACAAATGCCTTTCTGGTAGTCTGATGCTTAATTCAGACCTCAGTGCCAGGGAGTTGTGTGCCTGTTCTCAAGCTGGCCCCATAAAAAACGTTTGTGTACACAAAGAGACCTTGATGCAACCTAAAAAAAATTCTTGGGGCATTTGGTGAGATCAAACCTGAGCTCTGTCACAGAAATTATTTAAGTACATGGACAGGGATGCTTGGGGCCTTTTTGCTTTCTGTTTGGGAAGAGGGATCTCTGCTTCTGCTGCACAACTGTTTGATGAGAATAAAAAAACTGCTTGTGACTTTCAATGCTGCGATGGCTTGTTTTAGTTCTATCTTTTGGCTCAGGAAACAGTAGGAATTTGTAAAAATGGAATATTAGGAATTTGTAAAAATGTCTCCACTTCTTGAGAAGGGAGGCAGAATGAAATTTATTTGTGAAAATGATATTTTGATCTGTAATTTTAATGAAATGAACTTATTTTAGTGTGTAGATGGAGAAGTTGTAGAATATAGCCAAGAAGGTGGGAAATTTGAGCTGTAAGTTTTAAGCAGTGTGCTGGCAGGCTGCTTAGGTAAATCCTAAAGGAACTCAGAGTAGAAAGTGGATATTCAGGAAACACTGATTATAGAACAAAGAGCATTTAAAAGTTAGGGTCAGGTGCTATGCTGTTCTAATAGGACTATGACAACGCACTCAGCTTTTCTTATCCATCATCTTTCCCCCCAAATTGAAATTAAGTTGGGGGAAATCTTGTAGGTTTGATATCAGTGCTCCAAAGCTCTGTTTGGCTGTTGAAAAGAAATCAATACAATCTTTGTGTATAAGTGAGCAGTGACACCACCCTGCTAGTTCTTGGTCATTAATTAATACCTGTATGCATACACCAGATGCAGAATTGTCTCAAAAAGGATGTTGGAGCATGCGAATGGTTTTATGCTGTTTTTTCCTCCCATACAATAGAGCCTGGATTCTGGTTTGCAGCTAGAAATAGATGAGGGATTTGAAGCCTGCTTTGTTTTGTTTGTTTGTTTTTTAGTTTCTTTCTCTGTTGCAGAGGTTGGAAGGTCTCTAATGAATGAGATAGGGAATTGCTTGGAGGTAAGATGATTTCATGGACTCAGTGTTTTCTGCAAGCACTGACTGCTTCCTATTTTTCAAAGAATTTCTGTCCTTTGGTGCTGCTTGAGAGTTGTCAGGGGTGTTCATTAGCTGTGTCCCAGCTTGTTTTCTTACTGACTAACTTAAGGCTGTGGGCCTGATCTGTCAAAACATTAAATTATTCAGCATCTACCTTAGTCCTTCAAAGCAGAGAGAATCTTAGATGGCCACTGAAGACAAAGGCTCCTAGATCATCTTGGATTAAATGAGCAATGTCAGAAGCCTGGGTGCACCAGCTGTTGTACTTCAGCCCTCCCATGGAGGAAACAACTTCTTGTCTGTTTCTCTTTTACTTCTCAACTTTTGCTAATTTCTTAAAAAGAAGCTGTGCTCAAGTTTGAAGCTCTCAAATGCTATATTTTATGACACTGTGCTTAAACTGTGAATAACTTCTGAATTTGGTATTCAGAACAAGTTTTGATTAATGTGCAAAAAAACGTCACTACACATTGAATAATGAAGAAACCTACTAGCTGTTCGTTTACTCAGTTCATCTATCCAAAGTCAGAGGCAGTCTGAGAAAAAAGGTGGGAGGGGTGAGAGGAGTAAGTATGTAACTAAGACTTTTTAATGGTTTTACAACTGCAAGTCTCTCCTTCCTTCATATATAAGCAACCAGAACTTTGCAGTGCTCTTAACTCATGTACTTTTTTTAAACTTTGGAGTTTATTTTTAAACCACAATCCAGTGTAATTTTTCATCTTCTTTAAAAGTGGAATAATAGGCCAAATATAATGTGCCATGATATTTGAAAGGTATGTAGATTTGGAACAGATTGTGTTGCCTAAAATCACTGTAACTCTTGGAATTCTTGTCCTGTTAGTAGAGCATGCACATGAAGGAAACAAAGTGTGATCACAGCAAGGTGTGCTTGCCAGGAACCCAAACTCCAGGGGTCTGTGCTCTCCTTGTACTGTGCTTAATCAGAATTGCTAACTCCAGCCAATTAGCATCCATCAATAGTTATCCATCAGCTTTTAAGACAGGACTGGAACACTTTGTTCACTGTCCTAGTGCTTTGTGTGGGTTAGACCTGGTGGCTTTCTCTGAAGGTGCTTTGGATTGGATTAAATTAATCTCCCCTTTGCCATACAGATAGAAGATGGGTGATGTTCACCTGACTGGGGCAGTCCACTTCAGTGACTCCTTTTGGATAACTGGAAGTGCACAATAAATGATGAGATGGGTCACTTTTGTGAGTTTTGGCTACATGGCAGATGTAGGCCTGGTTATTTAGGAAGGAGGTGTTGTGGTACCCTCTGAGCAGCAAGGAACAGCTTTTCAAAATAACTGTACACCTTCTCTGCCTAAATCTGTGGAGGATCCAGAGAAAAATGATGCCAGAGACCATCAGGGCAGACAGATTCTTCCTGCAGGCTCTGGTCTGTAGGTTGCACTTTAGGCGCCTTATTTAAATGTATCTTTAATCTGAGATGGTATCACCTCTATTGTGAAACTTTTTCCCATTCTGAATTATGATTGGAGGTTTTGTCTTGCTACATTGTTTAAATCTTCCTTCTGTGTATTAATGCTTCCGTACTCGCTAACCATGGATGGTACAGACCAGCTTATTCTCTCTGAAGCTACTCTACTGCATGTGAGGCTTTGTGTTTCTCCTGAGTCTTTTGAAGATTGAGCTCACCAATTTCATTTATCTCTCATTGTGGTCTGTTTTTAAGACCTGCTGCCAGTTGTTACTCCCCACTTGGTCCCCCTCATTTGGAAGCTAAGGCTGATTGTTGTCCAGTCTGTCACATCCTGATTTGCATCTGTTCACTGGCATGTGTCTAAACATAGACCTGAACTTGTTTTTTCTGTCACTCTTCCAGTATGCCAATATTAATCAGAATTCTTACCCTGCTTGCATCTTCTTCTGGGCTCCTGTCCTCTCTGATAGCAAGAATACTCTTCCATCTCCTCATGGCTCTGCTGCAGCACAGGCATTGCAAAGCTACACTTGATATATTTTCTCTGAGTGGAGCATCTGGTGTCTGAATAAGGTTTTCAGATCTCCTTTCTGCTCTCTTAACAGTAATTTTGTGTATACATCTCTTACAAAAATGCCCTTTGAATGCTGTCAAGAACGAAGTCATTTGACAGCATCTCTGCCCTGTTTGTAATTCATGTAGAACTCCAGAAGAACTGGAGGAAATTCAGCTTATTCGACATCATTAATTCATAAGTGGCATTGAAGATGCAATTGTTACCTTTTAGCAGGTTTTTACTGATAGTTTGTGCTGGTGTTTTTGTTGTGATTGAAGTTAAACACATAGGCACTTTATGGACATGCCAGCCTGCTTCCTTCCCCATTCCAAACCTCACATCTGCTCTGGGTGTAGCACTGGGCCATGGCTTCTGCAAACATGACTGACATCCCTCCATGGGCTGAGCTTGTGAGCACCAGCTGAAATGTAGTAGTTTCCTGGAAAATGTTGCTGAGTTTCACGGCTTGGAGCTGTATCTGTTCAGTGCAAACCAAACAACTGCAGTCTCCTGAAAACTGAGGCTCGTAGCTGTGACATTCAGGTTTTTCTCATGGGGAGAAGGTGCATTGTAAATGCAGACACAAAATATACAAAAAAAAGTCATCAGTCATGGTTGTAGATTGTAAATTTTTGCACAATTGAGAAGATGAGCTTTGTAAAAAGCAGCGTGGAGCAATCTGTTGCTGATATCTCTGACACTACTGCAGGGAAAAGACTGAAGCATAAAGAATGAGAGTGGTGTGAGCTCCCCTGGTAATGCTCCTTTGTGAATCCAAGCAGGGTGGATTAGTTTTTGGAGTAAAATGTTGGGCTACAACCTGCTGATGATAGCCTGAAAGAGGGGAGGAGGTTGGTTTTGCAGGAATAACCCTCTTTTTACCTTAAACTCTTCTTGCTGTGGTTACACAACTGTGCTGTGCTTCAGATTCCATTCCCTTACTGTGCTACCAGTGTGTTGCAGGCAGCTGATTAAAATCCTTTCAGTCTGGCCCAGGCTGTTGTTTGCTGCAGTAGATTGTAGCAGAATCTTAAATTTGCTCTCTACTGAATCTTAAATTTGCTCTGATTTTCAGCAGAAATTCAATATTTTCATCAGAATGAGGTATATTGTCATAAAAGGAATCTGCATAGTTTAGAAACCTTTAAGGAAGTCTAATGCGTGAGATTTTGTGATTTATAGTATGTTCTTCTACAATATAAAGTTGATAAGTATAATCATTTTTTAAAACAAAATGTTTTACTTGAAAATAAACCTGTGCTTGAAGAAGCTTTGTACCATGAGAGGTAATTTTGCTCAGATGTAATTAGCAGTGCTCCTGGCTTCTGCACCTAGCAGAAATACTATAAAATAGTTGAAGAGACAGGTGGTTTGTCTCCTTTGTACATAACTTATTTGTGTTTCATAATTGTCTGGAAGTGTTGGAAATACTGCTAGACTGGGTTATCAAATACTAATTTTCTGTGTAGCTGCTTGGTACACTTAGGGGATAAGCTTTTAAACTGGTAATCATGGATTATTTACTTCTATTTGAAACCATTAGAATTTTTATTAAAAACAAGGCATTATAACCACTCATGTCTGCAAAACAGCTTGCAAATGTGAAAACCTATGCATTTTATGTTCCTTTTGTGTTGCAACAAGCTGCTGTTTGTAGTTATGGTCTTTCCATGGAATTCCTTTCATCTCCTGTACACTGCTGAGCATCTTCAGGCTTAAGTGAGTAACTTCAGGCTGGTTGTCTCCCTATTGGATGTTAGGATTAAAAAGCTTCACAGACAGTATGGAAAAAGAGATCAGAAGAGGAGTGGCAATGGGGAGAGTGCCCATTTTTTTATCCAGCAAATTCCATGTACAGAGAGAGCTTAACTGGTTTGTGGGGTGGGGTGTTTTTTTTTGTTTTGTTTTTTAATTACTGTTTATTTAAAGTTACTGTTCTAAGTAAAATCCAGAGGGTGAGTGGCCATTTTTCCTATCAGGATTATCACATGCCTTCCAAAAACAAGCACTGCCTTTTGCTCCCATCTTAACCAGCAAAGGCACAAGTGAAAACCTGAACTAGATGCTTGCATTTTAAACCTCTCAGTGGTATTCTTAATGAAACAAATGTTCATTTGGCAGTGTCTGTCTGTCAGCTTTCTGCCAAGGATGCTTTCCAGGTGGTTACTGTAGGGTTACAGATACCTGTTGATGGCAAGAGCAGGAGAGCATCCACGTCTTTATAGCCCAGCAGCTGTGGAGCTGCTACCAAAAAATGTAATAGGATGAAGAGGATTTGTAGTGGTGTTTTACAAGCTTGTGTAAGGCATTTAGCCATCCTCCTTGTTTTCTGTGTTTTACCAATAACTTAGCTCAAGGTTTTGGAGTTTAATTGTGCTTGGTGAAAATAAATGTTGTTATGAAGACTTACCTGATCACTGCTTTGTCTAAGCTTCACTAAGTGCTGATGAGTGATGCCTAGCACTTGCTAAAATTG
This sequence comes from Ammodramus savannarum pratensis, assembly GCA_020466415.1. Lineage (NCBI taxonomy): Eukaryota > Metazoa > Chordata > Aves > Passeriformes > Passerellidae > Ammodramus > Ammodramus savannarum. The sequence continues at coordinate 29,546,832 of JAHXMQ010012337.1, forward strand.
TATTTCATTGCAAGCTTTGTAGAAATTAGAAGCAGAATTTTTGTCTGAAACCATTACCTGCTTTTTTGCCATTCTTTTCCTAGAGTTGGTGGAACAATTTTTCTAATGATAATTTTAGAACCGTTTTATTCTTCTAGAGATTTTTAGGGTGGTTTTTTTCTGTGATTTTGCTGAACTGGACAACTGAAATATCAATCTTAAATTTAGTTTGCATTTTAAAAGATCTTTTATATGCCTTGTTTGCAAAACAGGTCGTTGTCTAAAAATGAGAGTTTTTGTTTCCTAGCTTTAAATGTCTTGCTCTATGGTTTAGGCAAGGGTTGGTGGGCTCAAACCACTTTAGAATCTATTTGCTCATCTTCAGAGATAATAGTATAAAAAGCCATTTTCAAATAAGACTTCCCCCAGTGTTTCTCCAGTTTGGGGAGAACTTCACTGACAGTTTGTGTTCTTTCTCCCTGTGTCCATGGCAAAAAATGCTGGGATTATTTGCAGCTCTATTTGATCCGTGGAATGCTCTGCATCTATTGTTAGCTCTCCAGCTGAAGCAGGAGCTGGAGTTGTTTTTCTCTTTTGACACTGCAGCAGGTCTGGCCAGGCACTGCTGCTGTATCAGCCTTGAGTAGTTAAAGGTGATGGGATTGGCCAACTTCCCATCCTTTCAGTAGCTGAGATGTGGGAGATCATAATTTATGGAGTTGGGATTGCTTTAAAATTCTTCAGAGGACTGCAGGCAGTGTCTCCCTGCAAGCCTGTGAAGTTCTCTGTGTTCAGCTTTCCTGTTGGGTTTAGTGTCTCTTGGAAGTGTAAGCTCTTTTCCTGGATAATTCCTTACCACAGAGATTAAACACTGTGTGTGTGATAGTAATGAGGGCAACATTGGCACATCTTGCCTGTAAACACACCAGCCCCACTAGCGCATAAACACGTGCTCCTTTGCTGCTGAGGCCATCTCTTTTTTCTTTTATTTTCTCTTCAGCATCAAATTTGGTTGTTGAACTCCTCACAGTTTCTTCACAGAGCTCACAGATCTGTTGTCTGAAATTCTGTCTAATTCTGCATTGTGCTTTCTGGATTCCTTCCATCTGACAGCCTGCTCTTAGAAGGGCAGTGCTTTTCTGGAGTTACCTGATAGCCAGAGAACAGGTTATGAAATAATAGATAAAAATATATCAAAAGAAATGTAGCAGTAGATTACTTGTGAAATAATGCAAATAGGTTTGAAAGCTGTTACATCTAAAGTTAATGTCAGATTAAAAAAGAAAGCTTGCCAGCATTTCCCTAGTGGTGATCCTTGGGCAGAGTGGCTGTTTATTAAACTGGGACTTTCTTCTGACTACTTAAAACAATAGCAAATGACTTTTTATCTCAAAGACTTTGCTTCCTATCTGAGATTTAACTGCCTTGATAACAAGACGAAGAAAACAGGATGTATGATTTAAACAAGACAGATACCAGCATTCTGTGATTCCCTGCCTGTGGAGGGAGTTAGGCTTTGTGTGAACTACAGAGATTTTAATATTAGAGTAGCACTGAAATTGGAGAGGTGCCCTGCTGGGGCAGACCTCTGCTCAGTGCAGTCCCATGCATCATCCTGGAGAGCAGCAACAGGAGAAGCTGCTTGGCAGAAATTTCCAGCAGCCCCATGGGGATCTCTTTTCCTCTCCCTCTGCCAGCACCCTAGAATGCATTGTCTGTTTTGAGGTATTTTGGAACATGCCTATGGATTCCTTGTATTATTATTTTTTAAGAACCTGTTACCATGAATTCCTCTAAATTCCTTTGTAGCTTGCTGATCTTATCTCTCTCCATAACTTCCTGTAGCAACAAAGTCCAGAAATTCGCTATCTTTGTATGTAACTTTTTAACCTTTAGGGTGGTAGGGATTTTTTGAGGTGGAGTCAAATCAGAAGTTCAGATTTGCAACTCCTTCCCTTTGCCCCTGTCATTGTGAGTTCTGCTTCTTTTAAGCAGCCTGGTTTATGGTGTACAGTACAGTGAATATATTTCTTTGCAAGTAAAATGAAAAGGAAGAGCAATCATGTTGCTCCCAGAACCAAAAGGGCATTGTTAATTTTCCTCTCTGTGGATTAAGTGGATATGCAGGTGAAGGAGTTTAAAGTATCCAAACAGCACCTTCCAATTTATTCCTTTTAGCAAATAAAGGTCTGCACTAGTAAGGGAAGATCTTTCTAAACATTTTGACAATTTTTTGACAGGTTCCTTTGGTGATTGCTCCAGCAGTCTGTAATATTTTTATGGCACAGTTTCTATAAAAGTGTTCTTTGTGTGTCTAGCACAGAGGCAGCACACGTTGCGTAATTTCCATGGCTGGAGGGAAGAGCCTGAGACTTGCACAGCTCCTGTGTGTGATTTACACTGAGCAAGAACAGGGCTTTCCTGCAGCTATTCCTTGCACCAGGTCACTGTCCTGCTGCTGTACCTGGTTCATTATTCATGTTACAGGTCAGTTTTGCTTGGTTTTCTTTTTCCTTCCCCCCCTTTTTCTTTTTTTAGCTGTCCCTTAGGTAACTGTGTTTAGAGCAAAGCACAGAAAACTGAATAGAAATCCTGTGACACAGAGGAATGTTAAAATTTTAAGCTTAGAACCTGTAATGCAGGAATGTGAGTTTTAAGACCTTAAACCTTAAATTCACAGGACCTTTGTGTGTCAGGAGAAAAGTCAGTAGATTTTTATGGTGTAGTAGTATTGGTTGGCTCTTTAACCTGCCTTCCCTTTATCTCCTTGACATGAGAGTTGTAAAACTGAAGTGTGGTGACCTCAGAAGATAGTTATGGTGGCATCACTATATACTGTGACTTTGATAGAAGTTTTTCAGTGTAAGAGAAATACTGACTGGAAAAAACCCCAGCATCTCTGATATGGTTAAAGTCTAGTGAAAAGCTTGAATTTACTCTTTTAAGTTGTATGCTGGCCATTGCACTCATACTGCTTATATTTGTGGATTGGCATAGTTTGTGTATTGTGAATGTTAGGATTACTCCAGGAATTTTCTCATAGCATTTCTGCATGTTTTAAGTCTTAATCTGACACTAATGAAGGTTTTGAGCTTGATTTCTCTTACATCCATGGTTGTCATAAACAGGAGTAGGAGTAATTTTTCAGTAATAGAAAGTGAAAATTTTGTAGGCTTTAGATATTGAAGAGGTTAACAATCTGGTGTTGAAGTACAGGCAAGAAACTGATGAGTTCCTGATTTGTTGTGGGGAATCTGGAGTTTAAAACCTTCACAGATAGCGTGCACTCAGAAGGTGCAGATAGCTACAGCAGAATTCTTTTTTTTTCTGTTAAGATGCTGTCTGTAAAGAGAGAATGTGGCTGTGTATAAGAAAATGTGCTTGTGTTGTAGTTAATTCAAAATTCAATGATGTTTCCATGTCAGGACCAAAAGCTGTCTTTATTTATGGTTGTAAAGCTCCCATTGAAAGGAGTGGAGGTTATGTAATTTAAATTTAGGCCAAATTAGGTTCTTTTGGGTTGTAAAATGGAGCAGTGATTGAAGCAGGAAAGGCCTGACTTGTCCTGTCTCTTAGAATCACACCTAGTGAGGATATTTGCTGACCACAGCGAGTTGCCTTTACAAATAACTTACACTGAGCTCCCATTTTAAGGTAGGTAACTCTTTTTGATACAGAAAACCTCTGCCTTGTGTTTCCTTTAAAAGCAGTTGTGAACTTAATTCATTACCTCTCTGATCCAATTAAGAGACCCAACTCTGTATTCAGCTGTTTTGTTTCTCTGCAGTATTGTTGCTGATGGCTTGCTGCAAAAATCAGAGTGTACTTAGGTGTTTTAAACAGCTTTTTTTCACATGCCCTTTCTTTTGTCCTGGGAAATGGAACTCTTGACTGAAAAGGTGTTCACTGTTTGTTTGGGGCCATTTAATAAATTAATATTTTTTCTGCCAATTGGTTTCATAGGTGAATAATACTAGAACCTAGATTAAATCCAAAAATACTGCAGTATATTTGGATTCCTACTCAAATTGCAGTGACAGCAAATTGATAATGAAGTGTTGTCTAGAGGTACTTGCTATTATAACTGAATCACTTGGTTTAAATTTTGTCACTAGAGTACCCAGAACTGAATATTAATGAAGGTTAGACATGATTCTGGCTGTTGTTGCAGCATAAATTTTGCAAAGAACAGCATTTTTGGCTGTTGGGATTCTACCATGTGTACAGCAAAGGAACTGAACAAAAAGTGTTAAGCAGCAATAAAGATTTTTTCCAATGCAAATGGAAACGATGGCATGGGATTGTTAGCTGAAGGTAAGCATAGAAATTATGGGTGAGTTAAATCTAGGCTACATCAAGTAAATTCAACTTTACTACAGGATGTATTAATTCAATAATAATTCAATAATTCAATAATGCTGTGGCTTTCTCTCCAGAGGAAGGGCTGGTGTATTGCAGCTCTCCTTTGGAGCATCCTGCAGGGTTGTTCTCAGCTGGAGAAGCATCTGGAGGGAGCTTTTTGTACCTGGCTGCCAGGAGAGGCCCTGGAGGTTCTGCAGTGAGCCACTGTTCCTGCAGGCACCACCTGAGATGTGGGACAGTGGGAGAAGTCAGTGCTTTGCTCTCTGGTCCTAAAGAACCTTCACAAACCAAGTGCAGGTCTCTTAAGGTGTAGGATTTGATGTAAAGCTTTTTAACAGCCTCAGAATCAATCATGCGAGGCTTTGTAGGTTGTTTTCCGTTTCCTCACAAAGTTTTATAGTTTTCAAGTCTGGAGGCTGCTTTAGAGTAATCAGTGATGTTATGATATCAAAAAGTATTCAAAGTACTTGTAAAAGTTTGGAGAACCAGAACTTTATTTAAATTACATTATGGCTGTGGTCATGCAGGCTCAGACAATGAATTCACTGATTCAAGCCAACAATTGGTATGTGAAAAACAGAGACCTGTTGTCTTTGGGATTGCACTTTGAGTCAAATGGCATGCACAGGGCAGGAATTTGTGCAGTCATTCTGCAAACAGACCTTGTGTACTGTCTGACGGTTTTTTTTTAAATGCAATTTGTTAAAAATATAACCTCTCCATATATGCTGAAGTCAAGACTTTCAAAAATACAAATTCGCTGATATGTGCAAGTTTTAATTCTAAGCTTCCTTTAGCCATTTTAGACATTTCTAAAAATGTCACTTTGTATATGGAAGGGGAGCATGGATAGCACTGACCTGATTCTAGCACAGAGAATATCCATGCAAACTTTCCCACACAATTTTCTTCTCTGGTTTTCTGCAGACAGATTCAGACCAATCTGTTACAAAAAGGAGGAGAGAAGGTTCAGCATCTCCTCTTCATCCTTTATGTGTATTTATGTACCTGGCATGAAGGACCACTCATAGGGACTGGGCCTTTAGAGAGCAAAAGCTGCTTTCAGAACCAACACCAAATACCACAAGCCCAGAATTTTCAAGCTCTGTTATTAGGAAGAGTGTTTTAATAGTTATTCAGCCTTCAGTGGTCAGGTTGTTTGAATCTAATTATCAGAGCTGTCCCAAGGTGTTAGAATTCATCCAGACACTAGAATTACACAGGAGAGCTGATACCAAGTTTCTCAGGGACATTGGGAAGATGGACAGCTTGGCCATTTGTTGTCACTTAATGCTCTGGCAGAAGCAGCAGCAGCTGGAGGATAAACATCTGAAGTGGTTGATAATGGAAGTTAAATTAGGCTCAAATGAGGACTGCAGCATCTGAGAAGCTGATGCATGTCTGGAGGTGGTGAAGAGCCACAAATTGCCATAGTTGGAATTACCAGGCACTTGCAGATGTTTGTGTCATCCTTGGGTTTCTAGAACAACCTTGATGCCACAGAATAATTTCACAGCACGGGTCAGTCAGAAGGAACCACACTGGGTCACCTGGTCCAACCTCCCTGCTCAAGCTGGGTCACTGCAGAGCACACATGATGGCACAGGGTTGTGTCCCCATGGCTCTTGTATGTCCCCAGTGAAGGGGACAAAGTCACAACCTCTCTGGACAGCCTGATCCAGTGCTCAGGCACTGCACAGGAGAAGCTTTTTCTCATGTTCAGGTGAAATTTCTGTGCGTGAGTTTCTGCCTCTTGTCCTGGTGCCTGGATCACTGAGAAGAGCCTGGATCCTTCCTCCTGGCACCTTCCCATAGATACTGAGGCATTGGTGGCATTGACATCCCCTCTGTGTTGTCTCTTCTCAGGGCTGAACAGGCCCAGCTCCCTCTGCCTTTCCTCAGAAGGGAGATGCTCCAGACAGAAAAGCTGCACAAAATTCTTCATATACAATACAAGAGAAGCTGTACTTGCTCAGGACTTTGTCAAAACCATCTCTAATCCAAAATTTTTAAAAGAAGCAGATAAAGATCCAGACTGTTTGACCAAAAAATTTGCATATTCTTATCAGCTGGAACAAATACCATTTGAGTAACCACAGTGGAATGAGTTTCATCAGGCATCTTAATAATTGAAACCACTGAAACTTAAACAGAATAGTACTAAAAACAAAATTATTGTTTTACTATATTAAAAATTGTTGGGAACTGTAACCAGGAGTCTGTTTCTAGACTGTTTAGGGATTAATTTGGTTTCATTTCGGGATTCATTGGTTTCATTTTGTTTCATCTTAAGGAATATTATTGCTAAAGGTTAATGGGTTCCAGAAATGATAAAAACAGATAACACTTGATGTTGATTATTCAGCCTTACTTTTCAGAGTCCCTCATTTTTTATGAGGACCAGGTTTCTGGTCCTCAGAATAGTAAATGCCTCCTGTGATGGTAAAGGAAGAACTTCTGTTTTGTTTCTTCCCCCTTGCCCAAAAGATTCCCTCTGCATGTGCTGCCATGTGTAATATTTGAAACTTATACGTTTTTTACAGGTATATTTAAAGGAATATTTGTCTCTTATACCTTGTCTGAAATATTTAGGAAAAATAGTGCTTTTTGAGCTTGAAAACAGACAATTTAGTGTCTCTGCCAGTGGATGGGAAACACTAAGTTAGAATCATTATTATGCAAGCACTGCCCTCTTTTTTTTTTTTTTTTTTGGTGGGAAGGGGTTGTTTGTTCCTTTGTCAGCAACCTGGAAGTCTTTGTGTGTTGTGAAGTCACACGTGCAGGGAGGCAGGACGTTCTGCTCCAGCCATGAAGAGTTTGTTCTCTAATCTGTTATCCTGGGACTCTGAATAATCAGATGCCTGGTCATAATTTACCAGCATCATTTCTAGACAGTCCTGCATTTGAGGGACTGTTTATCCTGGGCAGATAAGGCAAAATAAAAATCACTTGGAGAAGTGTGAGAAAAAACAGTAAGAACACTGCTGAGCTGTGTCTCACTTATGTTGATGAGACATTCTGAATTCAGGGAAGACTTCTCATTTCGTAAACCATGATAAGTGAGTGTTTAGATCCTTGCTCACTTGATTTCCTACATGTAACTTTGTCTCTGGAATGCTGAAGGAAGTTGGGATACTGTAAGCATCGGGGTTTTTTTTACTGCCACAGACATTGGGAGGCTCAAATGACACAGCACGGTGCTTTGGGCCACCAGCTGGTGCCATAATTGCAAATTAGTTGAGCTGTAGCTTGGGATCCTAATGAAGTTATGCATGCTCCTTGGGTGTTTCTCAGACATGGAGCAGAGCCATGGCTGGGGAACATCTGAGCCAGTTAAATTTGGCTGATTGATTCTTCCTCTGTGCCTTCTGAGACAGCCTCCTGCTGCCCTGGGAGCCATAAAACCAGCACCTGAGTGCTGCAATACATTTTGTAACTCTGCTGCTGGATCCTGACCTTGTTCTGCCAGGGCTGGTCTCTCCTGTGCCAGGGTTCACCTGGGCTGGATACCTGTGGAATTGCATCACTGCCTGGAGGGGTTGGTGGGATGGGGTCTGAAAGGGGGGCTGGCACCTTCTGCAGGTGTGCTCTGCTGGCTGTGAGCTCAAGGGCTGCTCCAGAAATAGCAGCTTGGAAAGAAAGGATCCAATAAACCTATCTTGACATGCATAACTTTTTCAGACTCTTCCGTGAGATTTCACAATATTTCTTCATGGTCTGTTCTAGTGTTTCACTGCTGTTACTGTTAGAGGAACTTCCCTGTTGTTCTTGTTTGTAGAGGATGTTATTAGGGTTTTTTCCTCTGTGTGGAATGCTTTACTCTTTTATTTTGTAACCTTGTGACACCCGTGTCTTTTTCTGATGCACTTCTGCCTTGCCAAGTGTTTTCCCAGTTTGTGTCTGCTCTAGTCCAAAGTGTGCTCCTTTGTGCTAATGTTTGTAGAAAGCAAACTGAAGTTACTTTCTCTTTATGCTTTAGATTTTACATTATATGGATAGATGTCAATATACTTAGCGTGCAGTGCTTCCCCCCTGCCCTAAACAAGTTGGCTAATGATGGAAGGCAGTGCCTGTCACTTCTATGTGATCTTTTGTCCATCCAGGCAGGAAGGTGGCACTTCCCCTGTAGTCTTGTTTTTGCCCACATTACCTGAACCAGATTGTTACAAACAATTCCCAAATGATCACTAGTAGCTACAGCATTTATTTTCCCCCCTGTTTCATGACAAGCTACTCATCAATGGATTTGTCACAGAAAAGGTTATAAAGTGGTAAATCTTACATTCACAGGTGACTGGGAATCTTAGTTCTTATGAGCATGTTTTTCATACTTGGAGGTGGATTTGCCTCTCAACAGGAAGCCCCTGCTCTTGGCAGTAATAATACTATTTGGATTGTTTTGGCCAAGCCATTGTTAATGTCACTAGATCTTGCAGTGTGAATGTTAGTTATTTAATGGAGGTGAAGAAATTGTTTGATACATCTGTACTTAGTACAATTATTTATCTTTAAAAAAAATTAGTATAAAAGTGTTCTCTATAGGCTTATACTGCACTATAAAAAGCATGCCTGTTTTTTCATGAGGCTGTTCTATAAACTGAATGTCTTTATGTGATGCAACAGTATTTTCAGGTGTTTCAGGGTGCTGCTTTACCTCTTTCAAGGCTTTTCTAATTGTTTCTTTAGCTGTGGAGGTGAAGGAAACACAGGTGCTCATGGTGGGTCCCGCTGTATGCTGTGTTTTGTGAGCAATTGTGAATAGCATTTGCTCTGTTCCCAGACTTTTCAATTTGCTTTGAATGCTCCCTTATATTGTGTTGGCTACTTTTCTGACCATTGTTAGGCAGGAAGAGGTAAGGCTGCATGCTGATGCTTGTTATTGTATTTTTCATTTGAATATTTTCTTCAAAATGCCTGTGCTTTTGTGTTGGTTTTGGGTTATTTTTTTTGAAAAGTCTTTCTCCTGTGGACTTCTCTGTGTGTCCACCTAATTTAGCAGATATTGGCTGTTAAAAAACACTGCCTGATGTCCCAGCTGGTGGAGGGAGATGTGTTGCCATAGCTGGATTTAAATAACCTCTGTCCTGCTTTGAGTGCAGATGCTGCTGTAGGTTTGACACAGAACCATAAGGGAAACAGCTACTGACATCCAAACTGCTGCTTCTGACAAGGCCTGGCTTTCATTAGGCTGCCTAGGTTGCTGGCAGCCTTAGGTGCCTGGAATAAAAGTTCCTAAACCAAACCAGAGCTTTGGCTAATTCAGAGCATTGTGCTGCTGGGGTGGCTAACTAGTTTGCTGGGGGTTCTTTTCTCCTTCAAACTCTAGCAGCCTTTCTACAGCTTTCTGCTTTGTTCAATCTTGCTGGCAATAGGAACCTCAAGTACCCCCTGCTCGATTTTGCTTCCTATTTGTCTCAGTTTTGTGAAAAACATCACCCAGTTCCAACCCCTGGCACTTTCCACTAATCTGGATTGCTCAGAGCCCCATCCAACCTGCCCTACGCTCATGTCAGTGTCAACCTGGTGTTTAAAAACAAGTGTTGAATTAACAAAAAGCTGGTGTTTAAAAACATGTGTCAAATTAACAAAAACCTGGTGTTTAAAAACAAGTGTTAAATTAACAAAAAACTGGTGTTTAAAAACAAGTGTTAAATTAACAAAAACCTGGTGTTTAAAAACAAGTGTTAAATTAACAAAATATGCTGATGGGTTACTTTTCTTTCCAGGTGAAATTAAGTTTTAGGAAGAAATTCCTTCTTGTAATGAATCTTTCTTGTAATTGCATATTTATGGGGCTAGAATGCGTAAGTCAAAGATTAGATTTTGCTTCTGAAGCAATTTGCACAAGGATGCAGCAGCAGAAGAACTCTTCCATGGAGCAGCATGTGCTTCTAATAGTTCATGGTTGCATTGGCCTCAGTGGCATGCTGCTGGATGGGTTCAGGAGTAGTGTGCAGTCTGACAAAATGTGATTAGTCTGCACTTAGTGGTACACGTAGTGTCTGGGAAACCCTGATGTAAGTCTTGAAAGGCTTTATCTCAACAGTCTTGCTTGATAGCCTTTGGGAGCTTTTTTCCAAAACAAATGACTCACAGCCCTTAGGTCCTTCATAGAGGCAGTGAATGCTGTTCTTTGTGCATGGGAGGAGGGAGAACAAGCAGTTTACCTTTTTGCTTTTAAAGATAAACTCTATAAACAAAACAACCTCCACAAGTAATATGCTGATGTAGGGGAGGAAAAAGGTCACATTGGAAAAAAAATTTGAAAGTATGTAATTTTTTTGCAGCCTATTTAAAGGTTGTTAGTGTTTTCTGGAACATTACCTGTTCATTTTATGCACAGGGATGTGTTAACTGAGTTCTGTTGACTTTGTGTCACATTGCATTAACCAAATTTTATCGTTACATTTCATCGCCTGCTTTTTAAGAAATTAATTTGGACAATTGGATATGCAGAAATGGAAACTGAATTAGACTATGTCAGGGATCAGCTAATTGAATTGTGGTTTTAACATATAACCACATATGGCATAAAGCTGGTAATAAAACTTCTCTTTTCCCTCTGTCTCCTTGCAAAATACCTGTTTGGGGTTGGTAGTGCAGTCTGTTTGCTTACCTTAGCTTAGCAGCTGATCACATAATGTATTCTGGTGTATGAATGCATAACTAGTCTGAAAATGCTGTTTGGTGTTAATCCCCTTGTTTTGTACATCATTTCCCTAAAAAAAGGCTTTTGTGAGGCGGGTAACAACTAAAGAGAACTAAATCTTGTTAAGTGTGTAGCTGGTGTTATCAAACTGATGTGTGTGTTATAGCATGGAAATATTTTTGAGTTAAAGAACAAAAAACCGCCCATCAACACACCAGAAAAACCCAAAACCAATAAACAAAGAAAAACCTGACAAACCCCACCCACGCTGCCTCAAAAGTCCTTATTTGCAAGCAGACCTGAAGGCCCTGGTTGGAGAGCAGGATTCCCAGAGTTTCTGTGAAGAGGGAAGCTGCAGAGCACTCCCTGTGTGGTTTAAAGATTAAACCTCTGAATGGAGCTGTTGGAAGAGAGTGTAGTGACACTGGAAAAACCCAGCCTAGGAGTCAGGGCTGGAAACAGCAGCCAAATGTTCTCTGCCATAAATCTCAAGTTATCTCAGCACTGAAATGAGTGTGAGAGACAGCAACATCCTAAAATGCAGGTTCAGATGAGGCAGGGCTGCCTGGAAGAGGTGGTTTCCAAAAGCTGGAGAGGGAAGGGAGTACAATGGTTGGAGTGTTGATCTAGAGCAGTGAAAGGCACGTTCCATTTGGAGCTGGTCTTGTACAATGGGAGAGGCCCCTGGATGCCAGCTGGATTGTGCTGCCTTTATGTGTTAAAAGAGCATTTTCTGATAATTACTGCTGGATTAGCTGAAGCAGTGAAAATCCTTGCTCAGATAAAGCTTTCTGGCACTTGCAGCCAGCACAACCCTAAACAATGGATATGCTGATAAGGAGTCTTGATTTTCTAGTGTGAGCAAAATTGTTCTTCAGCTCACCTTTGCGTTGTAGTTTCTCCTCTAAATTATTTATCAGTGCAAATAATCAATGAATATATAAATTTGCTTTTAAATACTCTTTTCCCAGTTGCAGTTTGCAAGTCTTTTTTTTCATTTGGAATGTATAGTGGTTAGTATAGGCCTCTACCTTTTTATTCCTCTGATGTATTTTTAATACTTAAAACCACAGAATAAAAGCCTTAACTGGCTAGAGCTGCTGTGCTGTTGGTGTTCCTACTTTCTAGATTGAATTTCTAATTTCAGTTTAATGAGAATTACTTCCTTGTATGTAATGATTCACTGAATAAACTTGGGTAAGAAAAGATAAGCAGTAAAATTAAGTACAAAGTAATAGTATTTTCAGTTTAAATACTGGGCTCTCAGGGTGAGATAAGGTGTAGTCAGTTATGATCCTTGAAAAGGAGGAAATAGAATAGCTGACATCCAGTTCTAACTAATATTAGAAGAAAATGTCTAAACATATCTCCCAGTTTTGATAGTAATGTAATAAATATAATCTCGATAAATCAGGGGGGTTTTGGATCTAATTGCTATTTTGAAAACTTCATTTTCCTGTTTTTCTAGTAAAGGAAGCCAGTAACTACTTTTGTCCTTGCCCTAAAGAAAAAAAATAATAAATTATCAGAACTTTAAAGGACTTCCCGACCTGGTAATACCATTGGGTACAAAGGACTTACACAATGGAATTTTTTGTAAAATAATGTATTATATGTACAACATAGTATATGAAAACATAAAATTTGTAGGCTTTTTTCTTCTGAGTGATGTTTTTAATCGAATTTTGGCTGTCCCATAGTCAAGTCTTAATTGCAAGACTCAATTTCTATCTGTGCCCAAGTACAGATAGAAATTCACATGCAGAGGTTTTGGATTTGTTGAATAATTATTTGTATTTGTTCATGCAGATTTACTTGAAAGTGTGATTTGTCATGTCTGGGAAAGTTTAAAATGAAAGGACTCTTGGGAAATACAATCTCCTTTTGCTATCACCAGTAGATGTGATGCAATTTGTTCTAAAACTTGGGGGTATGGGTTGGTGGTATTTTAATGGAACAGAACATGGATATGTGCCTGTTACTGTAGATCCTACTGTTTAACAGATTTAGCATATTGTCCTGTTTCCATCTGGGACACACATTTAAGATTAAAGTAAATGTGAGAGAGAGTTGCCTTTCGAGTCTTTAAATTGAGATTTTGTCTCTAAACGTGAGCACTTGCAAAGCAAAGGGAACAACTGGAGAGACAGCTGAACTGCTGAGGAATTGGAAGCAGGAAAGCAAGGCAAACACAGTTTCTCACTGTTTAACTTGGGACCTGTTTTTCTGGTGTGAAGGCAGATCTCAGTGACAACATTTAAGGAGCTAACAAGCAAAGCATCCTAAAATGGGGGAAACAAAGTATTGCAGTCTGAAGCAATAATTACTTTGCCAAGAGGTTTGAAATGCTACAAGAGCTGCTCTCTAGAAGAAAAACCGGTGTGTAACTCATGAGAAAGATGTTGATCAATATAGTAACTTTTATGACCTTGCATAGTGGTTGAGTAATTTTTTTCTATGTGGGTGTTGTCTGCTCTGGAGTGAGACTGCTCTTTCTTTTTTATTTTTATTTTTTACTCTGTAACCATTATGCTAGAATTTTGATACAGACCTATTTGAGAGAGGTGAGAGATGTTGAAAATATTTTTTTTTTGTTTTTACAATGGTGCAAATGTGGATTTGTGTGGGTAAAACCCCTCCAAACAAGTGTTTAAAGCACACATCTGTGTTGATACTCTTCTGTTCAAGGGCTGTGTGCTTACTGCCACTGCACTCTCTGCTTAATTCTTATTGCAAGAGATGCTTGAAATAGCTGACATTGTGGGAAAATCAAACAGCTTCTGCTCAGTGTTTCATGGTGCATCTAGATCATCCAGTTTTCTAGGACAGAACGTTGGAAGTAATGAATGCACAAATGTAAATGTTAATTATTAACTAGATTGAATTAGTTACTGCAGTCGTCTGTTGGTGTTCAAAGTGGGTCACTGAGTCTCAAAATACTTTTGCAATGAATTCTAACGTTGATTTTCCTATTTCTTCTTGTGCTGGTCTTTGCCTGCTAGTCTGGAGAGGAAGAGTAGAGCACTTCAAGCCTTTTGCTTGTGCAAGTAACAATTAGTGTACAAGTAACCTGTCCCTTCTGCTAGAATTACAGCAGCACACACATGACAGCACAGATTCCTCTGAATCCCTCTGCCAGCTCCAGAAAAAGCATTTAATTTGTAAATAAATGTAGAAATACTGGTAGAATTTTTAGATCATACTACCTTTACCACCTTGTTGTTATCAAAGTCATTAATTGATGAAATCAAGATTCAGACTTTAGGGAGTGCAGGATGTTTTGCAGAATGTTTTTGGGATATGAAGGATATTCAGAGGAAAAACTGATCACGGTTTTGAATGCTTATAGGTTAATTTAAGCTGCATTTAATAAAAGAATATATTCAATTGAGATTATACCTCAGGGACTAGGTTTTAATGGCAAGCCTTAGTACCTTGAGGGGATTGTATTAGCAAGCCTTGCTGGAAGAAGGGAGGAAGTTTTGGGGAGTGGTGGATGAGTTGGAATCAGGAATTTCTTCAAGTTAAAATCTTGACTCACTTGCAGTCAGACTTGGAAGAAGAGCTTCTGTCTGAAGTAGCTGTGTGAGCAGCCCCTTCAGGAAGGATATTACTAATATGTAGGGTATAGGATGAGTGAAAAAATAGTAGTTTAAAAAGTGATATTGAGAGATAAAATGATGTGGGAAAGAAATCAGAGTCTTATTCAAATAAGACTGACTTAGCCTTGCCAAAAAGTAATTTGGATCAAAGAAGAGGAGAGTACAAGAAAAATGTGCTGTTCCATGAGTAAATGCAGTAGTTTGGCAGGAAAATTGAATTCATGTTTCGATATAGGTGCTAACTTTGACTGCATTCAATGGCAAATGTAAATAACCCATAATTGAAGAGAAAGCAGAATGCTTCCAGATTGTGTCAACTTGATGATGGTAAGCTCTCCTTGATTTGTGAAATTTGTGTGTGGAAACCTGTGCTCAAAGAGGAGAGCAGACCTCTACAATGGAGAGGCATTTAAGTGGAAATTTAGTATTCCTTTGTTTTACACATTATCATAAACATCTCTACTGAATGCACAACATAAGGATGCTCATTAGATTTTCCTGTACAAGGAAGCTGTTGTAACTGGGGTAATTTTTACACATCAGTGTTTGCTTACTACACTGTGACAGGTCTTGGGTTGCTTAAGGATTCCTTTGTTTTGAGCTGCTTGAATAAGGCCCAGAACTTTGCCTTATCCTGGTGCCCTGGGAAATGAGGACAGGATTGTCAAGAGCTCTGTTTATAGCTGAAGTATTTTGTAGTACAGACTTGTAAAGAGATGTCAGAAATTCATGAATCAATCTTAGGTGTTTTGTTGGGAGGAGAGTGTGAAAGAAATTATTGCTTATTATTAAATCTTCTGACATTTATTTGGTAGTACACATCAGTGATATAAATATTATGTTGTTTATTTAAACCTCTTACTTTTAGGCTTTGAATATTAGAACCACCAGCAGTCTCTAAGATCTTCATTTAAAGGCTACAGAAGGAGAGGCTGCTTGAAACTTCAAGTGTGAAATGCATGTTGTTATTTTTGGGAAGAGCATTCCAATAAAATGAGGTGCTAAGGCAGAAATTGTCACAAATAAAGTACTTATATATCTGCAGTTCAGTGGGGTGTTCTCAAGGAATTTTATTTCTTCCTGAGCCACTCACTCTCTTAGTCAAGGTGGGAGTTCTTGGGGTTCATCTGCTCCCATCACCTTGGCTGGGTTGAATTTTGAAGTCTCAAGGGATGGAGATTCCACAGCTCCTGTGGGCAGTCTCTCCCGGTATTTCACTGATGTCTTGGTGCAGCTTCTCCATGACTGGCTAAAAGCTCCTTTTCTGCACTTTCTGATTATCTCCCACGTTTCTGTAGTGCACTTCTGAGAAGATTGGGACTCTTGTTCCCTGTAATTCCCTGTTGAGTGGTTGAGAGTGGCCATTATGTTCCTGTCACAGCTGTGAAGCCACTCCCAGTGCATCTTTTCCTCTAGCCCCATTAATGGTTTTCTCTTTCATTTGCTCCAATTTGTCCAAGTTGTTCCTTCCACTGGGGAGCCCAAAATTGGGCACAATGTGCCAGATGCAGTCTGAATAGAGGGGAACAATCACTTTTTACATCATTGAGGTTATTTTGTCCCAGGTGCAAATTTTAAGCTCTTGCCTCCAGATTTCTTGAGGTTTCTGTCACCTGATTTCTCCAGCCTGCTGAGAACCTCTGAACACCATACCAGTCTATCTCAATTTACAGAAATGCATGCACAGACTTGCTGAAATTTCATTACATCCCATTTTCCTGCTGATAAACACATTAAACAGCCTTGTGGTGGTGCTCATCCCCCTGAGAAATGCTCTAGTGACACTTTACCAGGGGGATGTCAAGCTGCTCCCTGCAACCCTCTGAGCCTCTGGCTCCCCAAGCCTTGGTTCTTGTTCTGCTGGAGGATGGTCATGACATTTCTCTCTTCCAGGCTGTCAGGAGCTTCTCTTGATTGCCCTGTAGAGCTGTTAGAGTGGCCTCATGGTGTCACCACATGGCATTTTCACCTGTGTTGGGTGCTTGCTGTTCAGGTGGATGGACTCTCTGTATCCAGTTCATCAAACTGGAGCCCCTAACTTTGTTCCCCTCTAATGCAATACTCATGGAAACCTGGAAACTCTGGGACCAGACTTGGTTTTGAGACCAAGGCAATTACATATAGGCTTTTCTTGTACTTTGCTGCTCACATTTTCATGATTCATCCATAAAATCATGGAAGATTTGAGTTGGAAGGGACCTCAGAGATCACCCATTTCCAACCCCTGTGCCATGACACTTTCCCCTAGACCCAATCCAACCTGCCACACACTCAGTGTCAACCTGGTGTTTAAAACAAGTGTTAAATTAACAAAATATGCTGGTGGGTTGTTTTTCTTTCCAGGTGAAATTAAATTTTAGGAAGACAATTTCTTGTAATGAACCATGAATTGCATATTCATATGTTAACACCGGGGCTGGAATATGTCACTCAGAGATCAGCCACCTTCCCTTTACACAGCTCTCTACATCAGAGGCTGCCCTTATGTCAAATAGGTGATGTAAAAATGCTGCTCTCATGCTGTTCAAGAGGAGCTGGGCATTGGTTATCTGAAAGTAAAACGAGCTACTTGATCTGTGCTGCTGGTAATGTAATGGTGGATTCTGTTGCAGCACATTCAGGAACTGGGATTGCCTGGGGAATGTGGGCTCTGAAAGCTGTGATTTGTACCATGTGTCAAAAGCTTAGGAAATAACAGAAGAAGGTCACTTTTTTGTTAAAATATGTATAGAACATAGGAAATGTATGGATGTTAAGTGGTTTTTCACAGGAACACATCAGCTGTCAGTCTAGTTGTTGATGTTGTTTTTCATGCCTGCTTAGAAAGGTTTTCCACAATATGTTGGGCTCAGATTCATGGAATTGCAGCAAAGAAGGCAGCAAACCCTCAAAAAATAGACTGTTTGTAGGGAAAAACTAATATGTCTGGCTAGCTTTTGGTTCTGGCCTTTTAAGGGCTTCAGGTTAAAAGCTTTGAACTTTTCAATCCATCATGATGGCTCCTGTTCAGTAAAGATTCTGATTTTTATGGTTGATAGCTTTGTTCAATTACAGGGTACCCTGGTCCTTGCAGGCTGCTTCATTCCCAGATTTTGCTCTAGAGATTTTTGTCCATTAGCTTTGACAACAGAGACAAAGCAAGAAATTGATTTTTGATAAAAATCTGTCTTGAGATAGGTGAAGGGTCATGGTAGGAATCTCTGCTCCTGTTGTAGTGTTGAGTAAAATCAGTACCCAGACAGAATTAGCCTTTACTGTGGCAAAACCTTTGGCTTGTGATGCCACAGAATTGAATCTGCTTCAGTTTCTGCATGGATTCTGCACTGCCTTTTAGTGTAAGCAAAGTGGTAAATGCCCTGAAGAAACATGTTTGAAAAATCAGTGGAAAAATGGATTTGATTATAGCAATGTAATATTTTCAGCAAAAAAATCAGGATAAATTACCAAAAATGCCATGTCTAAGGGAACACCCCTGTGTAAGAGGATAAAAGAAAACAAGGATACGGATGAGTGCATGGAGCAAGCATAAACTGAATTATCTTATTTCATGGTTCTGTGGAGTCTAAATGCAGGACTTTATTTTACCAGTATAAAAATAATGGCTAGAAATATTTCCCCTGTCAGTGTAAATGTGTTTTAATGAAATCCTTGACCTCTGTATAGTCCTGTTTTTTTTTCAAGACATCTGTTGGAAATATTTATTGGAAAAAAATATCTTAATGATTCTCTGTGGGATGAAAAGATACAGAAAATAGTGGAAGAAAGTGGGAAAATGTTGCTCTTGTCTCTTGCAGGTTGTTTCATTGAAAATCTTACCTCCAAGCTAAAATAATGAAGGCTTCTAACAAAGTATTTCCATAAAGTTACCACTAAGTTTGCATACAAGGCAAAGACCAAATCTGTGTATAAAATTCTAGTATATATAGAATTCTAGCATATATTCTTCTCTGTCTCAAGCTTGGAATGATGGAGGATGAAAGTTCAGAATTCTGTACTTTTTAAAGGAAGAAGACAGCAAATGGTTATTCCTTGTGTCTGCTGAAGGAATTGTTTAAAAAACACCTTTACCTTTGTGTATGAAAGGATTTTGGTGTCTGTTTCTCTTAAAAACTGGTCTCTGGCTTTGGATAACCCCACAGTCTGTTTAAATTGAGAGTTGAGAATTGAAGTATCTTAATATCATCTTTGGTTGGACTTGAGAGAGTATTTTTGAGTTTAAGGGTAGCCAAAATTAGTCACATATGTATATTTTATTAAACCTACACTACATTATTTTATATATAGCTAGCCATTGTTAATACAACTAGTTTCGTGCTACTCAAAATCCAGTTTTGCAGTCTGTTGTTCTTAATTCCTATTAATACTTCTGGGGTTTTTTAAGGCTTGGCTCTGTAGAGTCAGTGTTTATTAGTTTGACTTGCTGTGTTCTCTCCTAGATATTTCTGATTTCCTTTGAGGGAATAGGTGAATTTTTATGTGAACCAGCATATAACAAACCTGGAGACAATATTGAATTGCCAACACAAAATTGCTTTGTCCATTGCATAAAAACATGAAATACATGAATATGAGAAATGTTTGGGTAAAGAAAATTTCTTTGGGTTTTAATTTGGGAATTCTGTGTGGAAAGTAGGCTTTCACTTGACATCAACGTGCTGTTCTAAATAAAATTTCTCTTTCTGCCTGAAAGTCCTGCAATGATTTCTTTCAGCTGTTTGATATTCACCTGCTGCTGTGGAACAAGCTACAAATGCAAAATCATCAAGGAACAGATTTATAGCAACAAGAGAAATTTATGAGACTTTTCTGGCTCTGACAGCAGGCTTCTCCTAAATTAATGTTAAATGCTTTTATGCACAAGATGAAAACCAATTTTCTTTCAGTGGAAGGTGCTCATTGAGCAAAGAAAGTTTGTCCTCCGCAAGCTGTGTACCAGCTAAAACTCTGGAGTGTTACAGAACCCTGTGCCAAGAGCAAAGCACCTTTCCTTTGCCAAATATTAATCCCAACTATTCAGTTTCCCCTGCTTCTCAGCAGCACTAGTGTTATTTCTAGTTGGGACTTTCCATGCAGGATTTTCTGCTGCTTTCTGATGGTGCAGCTAATCTGTATTCTGAGTAATTCATGAGAAGAAAAAGTGGGAGAGATGAATGAATCTCTCGCTTATCAGAGATGGAAAAGTGGGAGAGATGAATGAATCTCTCAGTTATCAATCAAAGCACAGGAGAGCTGCTAGTGAAGCAATCTGGGAATTTTCCCTCTGCATTCACCTCCTGTTCCAGCAGACTCTCTTGTTTGAGTTGGATCTGCTGGAAGGAATCAGCAAGGGGAGTTATAGAGTCTGGAGAAGAATCTGCATGGAAGCAGGTCAGATGAATCAGCTGCTCCTAACTGAATCTTCTTTTAAAACCTAAATAGCAAGTGAATTCTGGCCTGGCTGAAGTGTTGGGGTGGGCAAGCTGCATCATTTGAAGTTGGGTACAAGTGCACAGCACAGCTTAGTTCTCTCTGCTGTACCAAGCATGTGATGTTCCCTGGCCAGCACCATGTTTAGAAATGCAGGGAAAGTTGAGATTCTTCCTTTCCAGCTGGGGATGAGTTAGAGAAACTTAACTTATTGAACTTATTGCTGTGTTCACCTCTGCAGAGCCCTAAAGGTCTATATTTTTCCATGATGTCTTGTTGGCAGAAGGAGGAGAAGAATTGTTATACTCAGCCCCCTCTGAGATGTCCTTCTGGCTGAAGTGCTAAAATTCAAGAAATGAATAAAATTAAAGCAGCTGATTATGAGTTAAAAACTAAAATCCAAAGCTGTTCCCCTCTCCTCACTCACACCACCTCCATCAACAAAGCCAAGCCCTTTTCCCTGCTCCCAAAAAATAAATATTAAGCTGTGTAATTGAGTTCAGTCTGGAGCATATTTGAGGGCATAGGAAATATTTCTGTGTTAACTTCAAGATGCTGAAAAACAGCCTAACTGTTAAGCCAGATGAGCAACTTAGAGTACATGGCAACTTTGTCTAGAGTGTCTGATTTAGTTAATAGAAAGTAGTGGTACAGTATATGTGGGATTTTTTTAGGTTTTGTGTTTTAACTTTTCAATAGCAAAACAGAGAACACACATTTTCACTGTGATGTGCCAGTTGGGATTTAGGAACAAGCAGGAGAAATTACCTTGCAAAACACCACCACTGAGGTAGAGAACTCTATATCTCCACCAGCATTTAGCTGCTTTTCAAAAATGTGTATTTTTAAGATGTTAGAATTGGAAATGTTTAGAGTTTCTTTCTAGCTTTGTGCCACATGGTTTGAAAATCCTAAACAGGTGTTTAATGAATCAGTGTCTCTTCCCATTCCTTCTGCCCTGCAAAGACTGCACATTTTAAGAACATGTTGTTATGTCTCTGTAAATTGAGAACATAGCAGGAAAAAAAAAACCAACCTGAATCACCAGAGGCAGTGGTAATGGGATATAATTTTCCAAACCCCTCATTGTTACATTACTGACAAAAATAGCAAAGGTTGAGCATCAGAGCTGTCACAGCTTTTATTAGTATAGTTAAATGACCTTTTCTGTGGCTGCAATTGTGCTGTGTTTCATGAGTTTGATCCTTGAAGTATGTTTATCCTTTTTACTTCTTGAGGGAGGAAAACCAAGCATCCACTTCTTGTGGAGAGGGAGAAAAAAAAAATAAGGCTTAGGTCAGCAGACTGGATTGGTGTCACTGTGCATTGAGCTTAAGAACTTGGGATGTGAAAGAGTGAACACATTCCATCTGGGCAAGAGGATGATGTCTGCTAGGGTTCAGTTTGCTATGATTTTTGAGCTTTTTGTATGATCTCATCACTGGAGGAGGAAAGTATATTCTCCCATAAGAATAATCTTATACTTATGATTCATTACTACTGTGGTTTTTTGTGTGAGCCCTTTGAGTGCCAGACCTCCCCCCACTCTTCCACCCCAAATAAAAACCAGCCACCCTGTCGTTGGCTTTATATGGTATTGCTGTAGGTGGACTTACCCAGAATAATGGCTGGCTTTAACAATCAGAGCCTTGCATCTTTGTCTGGAGAATAACTCCTGCTAACATATATTTATCCAGCTATTTGTCAAGCTTTACATTTTGGGAAGAGAGCTTTGTACACTTTGTCTCCTAAGGCTTGGTAAGCGCTTTTTTTGCATGAATGTTCCCTCATATGAATTTTCTGTTTTCTGCAAATAATTTTATAGACTTGGTTTAGTAAGTTTACTTGGGAACATACTGAATTCTCAGTTTTTCTTTGTTAATATTTCACTGTAGCTCCCCAGCACACTGCCCTAATAATCCAGCAATCAGTTCTTGGAGCAGCTGTGCATTTTGGCAGTAGCATGTGAAGCTGGAGATGCTCAATCTCCCACATCCCTTAATCAACTCACATATTGAAAAAGTGCAGGCCAATCCAAGTCTAATGGTTTCTGGAACCATTACATCCCACCAGGAAGAGGAAAATTTGTAGATAGGCAAGTAAACCCAGTAGGATGCTTTTGAAGGCCTGATGTCATGGCATTTCTCTCTTGCAACATAGCTTGAGACAATTTGTTTATTTGCCACCAGTGTAAGGTAATATGTAAAAAATCTGCATTTGTGATCAGACCAAAGTGATTCTGGTGCAGTGAATGAAGGAAGCCTTCCTAGCACAGGTCATGTAAGGGACACAGGTGTCACAGCAAACCCTGGGGACTATGAGGCACTCATTTATACATGCTGAGATGGGTGAAGATCTGTTCCCTAATACAAGTACAACAGGGAAGTGTCACAAGCAGGAAAAGCAAGAAATACAATAAATGATACCATTCTTATTCACTTGGCTCTTGCTCACTTGCACGGGAGTTCATATAAATTTGTGGAATACAAGAGGCTGGTTCAGGTTCTAGAAACAGTGTTAAAGTCAGAATTTTCCTAGAAAAAGGTGCATCTGCAGAAAAAAACCCAAAACTGTATTTTTCATTAGACCTGTCAAAGATAGTCATGAGCTAACAGTGTGGATTTTTGATTTAGTGTAACCCTTTGAAGTTAATGGGTTTCTAGTATGCTTTTCTTTTTGCATCTTTAAATACTTTATGGTGTCTAATTATCATGTACAATATACAATATTCAGATGCTAAACTATCAAATTGCCATTGCAGAGCAGAACTAAAGATTCTTTTCACTAAAGCTCATGCCTCCATGCTTTTCTTTTTTTCTTCATTTTAGAGAACTTATTAATAAGAGAGAGTAATGGAATAAGTCACCCTTTCACCTGATAATTATTGAACCCTGGAAATAGGCTAGCATCCTGTGATGGTTTCATTTCTTTTTGATAGGGATCTTTTCTTTCTTTCATTTTTCCATCTTACTCTCGCAGCCTCATAAACAAAATGCTGTGTGGTGGGAGCTGTTGGCAGGAGGGGAGCATGTCACCTTCAGATTGATACCTGGATATGAAAATTACACACTTGGAGCACTGAAATTTTAGTTACAGGATTTGTATGAGGTGAAGGCAGAAGGTTTATTATGTAGTGATTGAAAAGGTCAGCTGGAAATGGTTTGTATTTGTCATTTTTAAAAGTTTGTGAATCATCTCATATTTTTATATGAATAGGACTAGTTCCCTGTTATGAAAATTTCTGTTTTAAATGGAACATGAAGCAGTTGAGATCTAGACTTGGTTAATACTTTCAGTTATAAGACATGGCCTGAGAAGTGGACCTAAAAATAGTTTAGCAGTTGTTAAAGAAAAGCTAGAAATTCAATTCAAGGTCATCTTATTTGCACTTGTGAAGAGTGCCACTTGAATACAGAATAGTTCTAAAATGAATAGGTTCTTCTTATTTATTTTTAAATTTTTTTGGTATGTTAAATAAAATAGTGTAAGAAGTTTTATAAACTTAGGCTGAATAAGAACACCTGAAATTTGATGGTCTCCTGCTCACTGTACCATTACTCAGTCAATCTCTGCTTCTACCTTTGTTGTAATTGGAACATATTAGCTTAGAATCACAGTCTCAATTTTTAATAGAATCTTTTTCTTTCTTTTAAATCTGTCTGGCACATGACTGAGTAGAAGTTACCTTTTGGCAAGAACTCTGCAAAGCAAATCAGTATCTAGGCCTGTCACCTGTGGTTCATTATGCCTGTGATCGATCCAAATTGAAATATAGCAAAAACTTATTATGGCTTCAGAAGTTTTCCAAGTTTATTATCAGGCATTTTAGAAAAACCACTACTGTTTGTCATGTACTTTGTGAACAGTACAGAATGTTTCTAGGTTTGAACTTTGAGATGTGTGCCAAAAATACCTAAAAATAAAGAAATCCAGTAGGTTCTTGCACTGTCCTCTTCTCAAGTGAGTGAACTGTATTTCTCTGTGGTATATATTTAATGGGACTGCAGAATGCCTAAAAGCTGTACCAAAATTTATTTTCTTTGCATTTAGTCTTCATGTTTTGAATGTGCTCCTTCCAGTCTAAGCTATAAACTATGCTTAGAAAAGAAGCACTTTAATTACTTTATTATTACTTTATTATCCCTAAATTGAACTAGGAAAAGGGTGGTCTAATTAAAGGTTGCAAAATCCCATTCTGATCTAGTTGTTGAATAAGTGACTTGCATTTTTAAAATTAAGAACCTTTTTCCTCATTTGATCATGAATCTGCCATGTACATGAGAGACATGATCTCGGTATTCTCTCTTCTTCATGAGCCCTAAAGAGCATCCCAGTACTGAGCACTTTTAGAATTGTTAGAATGCCATGGAAAGTGTGACAGAAATTGATTCTGTTTTCTCAAAAATGTAGGGATTGAAAGTTAGCAAAACAGCTGGATGTACTTAAGAATTTTTTTGTATTAAGAGATATGAATAAGATGCTGAAAAATCCAGCATGGTCTTTGGGAAAAAAACCCCAACAAACACAGCCCTTCCCAAACCAACCAACCAATAAAAATCACAAAAAACAAGATGGGTGGGGGAGACATCCTTTCCCTCTTTCATCAAATATGGAGAAATACTCCTTTATTTTCCTATGTCTCCTCAGCCTTCTTAGTTTCCCAAATGTTAGGCCACATTCCTTGCAAGCCAGGCATCATGTGCTTCCTATAATGCTGGATGTGCTGGAGTGGTATGTTCACAGAATCTGACTTACTGATAAGAAATCATTCCTTTCTATTTTGGTTTCCTGTCTGCATCTGGACATTGCCCCCAAAGAGAACCTGCATGGTATCACCCTTTCCTCTCCTGTTTCTGGTATGCTCTGATTTCATGTGTTTCTTATATGATGACGTTCATGATGTGCTCCTTTTTAACTTCAGGCTGTAGCTCAGCTTCCAGATGACTGGCATAATCAGGATTAGCTACCAATAGCAATCTCCTGATGAATTTGCACTTTCTGGTGGTCAGTAGAACCTTTTCTCAGGGAGAAAATGCTACATCTGGCTGTCAGCTGTTGTAAAATGTGTCAAAACCAAAATGAGTTTCATTTGTGAGCTGATGCAATTTTTGTGCTGGACTTTATTCCCTGTGTTTATTTTCTTGTCTATATGTTAAAAGGTGCAAGGGCCTTCCAATTCTCATTTCTTGTAGGAGTGATTTCCACTGGGAAGGGTAGATTGTATGAAGCTTGTGCAACTCCAGATTCTTTGCTCTTTGGTCTTTGTACATGGTTATGGCATTTAATGAAAATCCATGGCTAGTGGTAAGGAAAAGGAGGGGGAGAATAACTGTAAGGGGGAAAAGTGCAAAAAGAAGAAGTGAATACCTTCTTGATCTCTTTTATTAGTTGTTAGGCCTGTCTGTCTGGACCACTGCTTTTCAGAATGAACTCATATAAGCAAAATCTCAAAATCCTGGTGGTATTGTATTCAGAAAGGTGGAATTTCAGCAAGTTGCAAGGGCTGTTGCTTTAACATTTTAAGTTAAAACAACTTAACCAGAAAGATGATGCTTTGCCACAAGCAATTTTATTTTCTCCTCCACTTTGTATGTTACCAGTGAACAGAGTATATGCCAAGCACGAGCTGCTGTCATGGTCTACGATGATGCCAACAAGAAATGGGTACCAGCTGGAGGATCAACTGGATTCAGCAGAGTTCACATCTATCATCACACAGGCAACAACACTTTCAGAGTAGTGGGCAGGAAGATTCAGGATCATCAGGTGAGGAATCTCTGAAAATTTAGGATATTAAGTCTTCAGCAAAATTATGGGACCAATTAAAAAAAAAGTGTTTTTTTAACTGAAGTAGCAGAGCTTTTATTGCTTTTTCCCTGTGAACTAAGCACTTTGCATAGCCCCAAGGCAATAGTCCTTTTGCCATTCCTTCCTACAGATATCTATTTATAAAGGCTAGTGGTGTACACAGAAGTCATCTGGTTCTTTTTAAGGCAAAGTGGCAACCTGAAAGCTTCTCTCCCCCACTCTGCACTGTGAGCTGCAGCCTGGGTAGACAGCAGCAGTTCTTTTAGCTCTTCCTACCTCATGGAAACTTGGATGCATGATGTCTCATATCCCCAGGTCATTTTGTTCAAAAAGCCTTCTGATGTTTAGTAATGCTGATCATCTAGCACTTAAAGAGAGTGAGAAGGGAGTAACAGGGATTATTACATCTTTATTTCCTTGATGAAGTTACTGGATCATGATTAAGTAGCAAATTAGCACTCTGTCTGTAAATGTGCTCTGCCATGTGATACTTGGGATGGGGCTAAAACCTGATCTTTTGTTTGAGAAAAGCTTCTATTTGTTTCCCTCGCTTCCTCCCAGCATTTAATAGAATCCTTTTGGTCTGTTTTTGGTCATTTATTACACACCTGAAGCCTAAACTGGTAACCCAGTTACTAAATATTTACTCCAAGTAATAAATGGTTTCTGTGCATTCATCTGAGAGTGAATTTGGGTATTTTGTCCCATTATTCAGCAGAAAAAGGTGAGAGGATATAGTTATCCAAGTGCAATGGGATCCTCTTAGTGGATGGCTTGTAGTAAATGGTTGCCCTAATAGCTCAAATTTTCATCTTTTGTGTGAGCCACAACAACCTTGCAAAATGATACCTTGTGATCCATGGTACAAACCCAGCAAACTGCTGCTGAGAGCCCTGCAAGCCAAGGGGTGCAGCAGCCACAGGGAGAAGGTGATAACCTGGTTAAAAAAAGAAACCCAGAAAACACCCTGTGAAATTCATGGGAAAATGAGTTCCTGCATTTCAGATGTGTGTTTCAGTAATCTGCTGCTGGTGTTACTGCGTTGCTGTTAGGAAACGTGGCTGCATCTTTTGATGTGAGAATACTTTAACTACAAAAGTTGATACAAAATATCTCATTAGTCCCCTTATGTATTCCCACCACTGATTACAGACAGTGTTGGAATTAAAATTGAAATGTTTTGTGCTTTCAGCCTTGTGTTTCACAGATTATGGGTCACGAATTAACCCGTGTGGTGGAGGAACAAAATCTACACAAAGCTGAAACTTCTGCTGGAACAGCAATTTTAAACATCAGTAAATTTTTTTTTTTTTTTTTTTTTTTTTTTTATTACAGGTGGTAATAAATTGTGCCATTCCAAAAGGGCTGAAGTACAATCAGGCTACACAGACCTTCCACCAGTGGCGTGATGCTAGGCAAGTGTATGGTCTGAATTTTGGCAGCAAAGAAGATGCCAACGTCTTCGCAAGTGCCATGATGCATGCCTTAGAAGTATTAAATTCACAGGAAGCTGGTAAGGGTCTCTTCACTTATTTTCTTCCCCTAAGACTATTCAAATACAGAAAAATTCAAATGTTTATGTGTAAAAGTCTATAAGTCTTGTTTTTAATCATAAATAAGCCTCTAGGTGTTTTAATTATGTGGATGTTTTGTCTGACTAATTACTGCTTCTTAACAGTGCTTCTCAACTCAACTGGCATCTCTGTAATTGCACTTCCTAGCAAGTAAATCAATTTACATATTTCTATCTTAGATACAGAAACTGCTTGGTTTGCCTTTTTTTTTTTTTTTTTTTAAGGAAGCAAAACAAAAAGACCTGCCCAAGAAGCATAAGGAAGATACTTTTCAGGATTTCTAGATACATCCAGTTTCCTATTGTGTGTTTGTATTTTTTCTTCTCACTGGCTACTGGTTTATTATAAAATTGTGAAGGTTTTTTTCCTCCAAACTTTACAATTCTCTGGCAGTTTTTACCAGCTCAGAAACCTTGAATCCAGGGTTAACATTCAGATGAGGACATACAATTTAGACACCAGGTTTGTAGTTTCATTTGTTTGAAGTTCAGGGTGACATAGGCTTTAAAACAGTGGTGGAAAAATCCCTGGCTGTCAGTATTCTGCTGATATCTGTAACACATTCTGGGTAGGCTCTACAGCAAATTGATCAGTGTAACACTGTGACACACACAGAGGGAGGTTCTTTTAAAAGACTAAGAGTCTTTTGTGTTCTTGTAACCAAATAGAATTCTTTTGTCCTCATTAAAGTTTCAAGATTGCCTGTGTAACAAGAGATACTGCTTGTGTGCCAGTTTTCTTTCTCTTGTGTGGAAGAGAGGCTGTAGATAACTATACCAGGGCTGTCTCAGCTACAGCAAAAATGGTGGTTTTATCAAGTTGGTGTTTTTTTTTCTGGTAGTCCTTTCAAGACTTACCTTTTGAAACTAATCTGTCTAGGCTGTGGATGATAAATTCTGCAATGCTTACATTGTTACACAACACAGGAGGCCAAAATAGAAGTGGTAGCTAGAGTTAGGAGGTTCCTTTTTGCCTGCTAAAATAAGCCAGTTGTGATTCCCAGTCTCCTACCTCTCAGCTGGGTGTTTTCTCTTCTACATCCCTCAGTTCTGCTTTCCCTAAGGGTTACTCAGTTGTAAACTTTCCATGCATTCTGACTGTTCATCACCTCTCTCCCAGCCAGTATTTGGGAACACATAAAGTGTTGGTTTGTACTCTTTAGATGAAAAGGCCTGATTGATGGTAATTATCACAGATTTGTGGGGTTCAAGTTCTTTCCCATTACCTGTACTTGAAGAATTTGTGTTTCAGTGTGTATATAGGCATATACACATCTTTGTAGTTCAGTTTAACTCCTCATAACGCTGAACCTGAGCTGCTAGAGAGGCTGAAATGACATAGGCAGGCATGGCATTGCTCATTTTTTAGTTAGACAGTGTGTCCTTTTTAAATTTTGTGCCTTGTAATTTGTCTAATGACTTGTTCTCTTGCTACTTTATGCAAGGTATTTGTGGGCTGCTGCATCTTTATATTGCTCAGTAGTAGAAATTTTATTATAAACAGAGATGCCACTTCACTTTGTAAAGACTTGGATAAAACCAAAATTTTCTGACTGTAAAATTTCATAACTGTGTGTGACTTATCACAGCCTGGTTGCTGACTACAGTGCTGTTGTCCTCTGGTTTGTTCTCAACAGTTCTGAGCTGGACACGCATTAAGGTTTGTAACCATGTTTGAAAGTGACTGGGTTAACCTTTAAGTTTTTCTCTGAATTACAGCATTGTCACTTCGTTTCTCCTTGTTGTTAATTTAATTTGGTTGTAGCAGCAGGCATAAGTCAAAATGCATTAATTAGCTGCCTCACAAGCTAATGGTGAGCGCAGGAGATAATTGTTCTTCCCTGGCTGCTGCCTGCCAAGGGCTGTGGTGGTTTCAGATGAGCTGTCACCTGTGCCACAGACAGAGAGGTGCTCTAGCTTCCATCCAGCTGAAATAAAACCAAACCTTCACATTATCAGCATTGTTTCAGCAGATGAGCAGTTTTGCACTGCTGCTTCTAAAAAAAAATTCCTAATAAGGCCCAGGGAATTGCTCTCTGTCTCATCTCACTTCCAGACAATGTTTAAAGATAAATGTTCATCATGTTTCTGTGTTAGACTACTGTCAACAAGTTTTATCAGCTGGGAAATTTGTCACTGTCTGATCTAGATATTACTTAATTTTTCTGAAGTATCTTTCTGAACATGCTGCTTCAATAATGGCAGTAGGTTGCTAAGTGGCTTGCAGTTCAGAAACCATTTAATTGTGCTCCTTGCTCAAAGCTCAGTGAATTTTGCTCCTCTGTAGCTGGTATAATTTCCTAAAAGTGCAGCTAGAAATGAATCCTTGGTGTTAGGTTCCCCCCCCCAGGATCTCTGAAATAGATGAATATTTACTTAGACAGGTCACTGGCTCTGAGGCTCTAATATTAGCTCTTCATTTTAGGAAATGGATTGCAGCTGCCTCTCTTTTATAAACAAATTACTCTTTCTGAAAAGGTGTTGAGAGGGTGTGTGTCATAAAATAAACTTACACTGACATATGATGATCAGTACATTATATATGATTAGTTTTGTTTCTTGCAATGTATCTGCTTGGCTTTTAAAAATTTCTAACCCATGCTGTCCTTGCTAGTGTTTGGATGATACTGCTTCAAAAATCTGTACTTGAAGATGACAACTTGTCTCTATTAGTTTAAATAAATTGCTGTGTTTCTTAGTGTATCCAAAATGGCATATAGAACCTCCAACTGAAATAAAAATAAGGAGATCCTACATAGATAGCTTCCCTTTTATTATAGAATTGCATCCAGTTAAAGTTAGATTCTTGCAGTATCCTTATTTTCTGCTGTGCTTTCTCATTTTGGCAATTTCTTTTATTAGCTTGCTTATTCTATGTTGTATTTTATTCATAAAAGGAAAGCAGTTTTAGTGTTAGCTGAGCATACTATTCAGAAATTCATAAAGCTGCAGATGAATTTTAAATTTTATGCAAGGGTTCACAGAAATCTAAACGACTTCTGAGGGATATTAAAGATTAAGTTGTGTACATCCTTTTGCTTTGCAAGTCAGCTGTTGGGTATGGCTCTCTCTTTTTAAAATAAAATTAAATCATGATCTCCTTCTCTTGCATATATTTGAAAAATGTCATTGATCTTTTAGTTGGCATCCTCAGCTGTTCTGCTGCCTGCTGGCAAAATTGGAGGTTGTTTAATTTAGGATCTCCCTCTAGTGGATCTGCTGGAGTCGAGGCACTGCTGAGCGCTCAGGGACAGGTTTTTGTCTTTCTGATGAGTTCAGAGTGCACAGTGAAAATCTCTGAAGTGAAGAGCAAAGGCTTTACTGCAAGTGGCAGCTTTCTGCTAAAAAATCCAGTGCAGGTTTGTCTCAGAAGCAAAGGCTGCCTTATCAGTGGAACTGCTGCAAATGCTCTGCTGATGTGGGATTTTATCCTCTCCCTGTGTTATAGGACTGATAAATGAACGTGCTAACTTCTCAAATGGTTGAATTCTGCTTATTTAAATGCATTTATTTTATTTTAGCTCTGTTCTGGTTTGAATGATTGCATTAGCAAACCCTATTTCCCTGTAGGCTAGTTGGGCAGATTGTAGGCATCCAGCAAATCCAGAAGAGTAGGACAACACAGGACTGCATTTTGTCCTGGAATTTTAAAGAATTAAATAGTGCAGGTTCCTGCTCCACACTGTTTCAGAAATGCATTAACCAAGGTTTTATTCCTGGCCCTCATTTGGGAAAACTGGGAAAGACTTACTACTCATTACATTAAATAACTGTTTGACATGGTCAAAAGTGATACCTTCATCAAATGACATGTCATCAAGTTTAAGAGGTCAAATGAAGAGGATTTCTGGCTCTGAGGCTGTGTGCAGGGTGTTCAGATATTCAGTAATTGTCTTGTCTGGAGATGACAGCTTGCTGCAAAGGTTTTGCATTGCATGACAAAGGAAATTTTCATATCTGCATTAAGTAGGGCTCATTGTTGCAATCAAAGTGTCTCTGGAAAGAGAGAAAAGCTTCAATGAGGGGAAATCAGACAGCTGAGAATTCTCTGATGTGTGAGACAATGGATTGTTTCTTTGAAGGAATAGGGTCACGTAAGGGAAGCTTGTGCTGGGAGGAACAAAGGAGCATCATTCTCAGTTCTGCTGCAAAAAGCACCTCCTAGTTCAGCTGGGATCACTGCTGCTTTGTGTGGCATCTGTCCCCAGCCTCAGGAAAGCCTTGCTAAGAGAATGTGGGGTTTCTAGATGTGTGATTTGCATCTGGGGAGGTCCTGGGAGTTGTTTGTTGCAGGAGATGAAAGCAGCAGAAGAACTGAAGCAAGGATGTCACAACAGTAAATAAATCTATTTTCATTCTCTCTAATAGCATTGTATAGATGTAAGAGTTGTGATGCTTTTTGTGCTAATCTGGAGCAGTTGTGGTTCTTGAAAAGATTTTGGAGTGTTCTGGATATAAAGGCAAGGTCTTCAGTGAATCTGTTCTAGTGTTGTGTTGCCTTAGATCACAGTTTAATTCATAGGAAAATGGGGAGGAAGAAAAAGAACCAGAGGGGTTTCTTTGTTTGCAAGGTCTCATTATTTTATCCTTCTGACCTTGGAGGGGAAAAAGCCCCTGTGGTTCAAGTTTTTTGAATTCCTCTTGAATGAGTAACTCTAGAAGTTAGGTTGTCCAGTTATTAAAAAAACAAATCTTTATTCACAGCTGTACATTAATGTGCAGTCCTTTCTCTTCCAGCAGAGATAGGTAATTAAATCCTTGCTGATAGAGGAATGCACTCAAATAATGGATTGAATAATGTAATATCTTTGGGAAATGCAAACTGAAACAAAAATTGGGGCTGCCTAATTTAAATATATAGAGACACTACAGAGGACTGAAATGAGAAAAGTGTATGTGGAGCTTGGGGGATGCTTTTCTTTGTACTGCTTTGGTTCATGTCATGCTAAAACTTGTTTTGGGAGAATAAAAATTCTGCAGCAGTGAAGTAATGATGCTATACCTGTACTCTCAGCAAGCCTCTGGAACAGGCTGTCAGCACTCCCTGTCAGAACAGGAGTAACATGATGGTATTTTTATTACCTGTGTTGTCAAAAGTTGGATAATATCTCTGGTCTTGCTAACAAGATTTTTCCCTTCCTTTTAAATGTGGGATTGATTAAATAATTTTTTTTAGGTCATTACTAGGTGTTTATAATAGCTGATACTGATTAAGTAGTCCTGATATATGTGCCAAAATGCTGATCCTGCAGGAAGTTCTACTTGTTTATTGGGCAGAGTATTTCCTCTTCATGGTAATTGCAGATAAGATTATTGAAAGCATCATCAGTGTCAGTTGTGGTGTTTGGAAGTGAAGGAAGGGTTGCTAAGTTTTCAGAGTTATACAAACTTTTAAGAGTTGCCTGTATGTTGTTTCTAATTTTTTTCTTTTGATTCTTCAGAATTAATGGTGTATCATGTGAAAGGATTAAATTTTAGGTGAACAACCTGAAGAATTTAATTAAAATCTGGTAGCTGGTCTAAACTGCATGGCAAATATTAATAGAAGTACATTAATTTATGGATAAATTTTTGTTTAATAAACATAGAGGAATGTCAGTCTGTTTTACAGTTGGGGGTTTATAGTGTTGTCTTTAAAAATATTATCAGTAGAAGTTGTAGATAGATTTAATCTGCCTTTTGGGAGCAGAATGTTTTCATAAAAGTCATGGAGATAGCTGTGAAATACACCTTGGTCAGGCTCATTTCTGTACTGTTATCCCCCAGCAGTGACAGCCATCACCTGTAACATTGCTATGTAATCAAATTGTGGCACAGCTGAGGGTGGAGGGGAGCTCTAAATATCCCACAGTGGATGCTATTGATAGATTTAACTTCAGTATTTGCTCCTTGATGTTTGTGGTGTTGTAGTTTCCTCCAGCAGCTGCAACTCCTGCTGGTGAAGCTTTGTCCCTGGGCATGGGAGGGTGGCACAGGGACACTGGGAGCTGCTGATGTCCCCCAGAAAATTGGGTTTGAGCCAAGCCTGGCTCCCAGATTATCAGAGCCTGGTTTCCAAGGCACTGCTGGCTCTGATAGGAGCTTCTGCTGGCACTGATAGGAGGCTTACCTCTGCTTACATTCATGTGGGCTTTCATGAATAGTTTTGTTGTTCTTGTTGCCTTTTATTGCCTTGATCAAGTTGTAAGAGCTTGTGGATTGAAGTGGAGAGTGTTTAGCTTCAAATTTGGAGTGATGAGTGAATTAACTCAGCTGAAGTGAGCTGTGATGAGGAAGTAGGGGTTTGAAGGGAGGGGAAGCCTTGGCTAGGGGTTGATTCATCCTAACAGAGGTACTGGAGAAAATTTTGTCACCAGTTAATGCCCTGCTTTTGGCCACCATGGTCTTGCATATAAACCCACAACACCTGTTGGGAGGATTTGTGTCATAAAATAAGATTTTACACTGATATGATGATCTATACATTATATCTGGTTAGTTTTGTTTTGTTTCTTTCAGTGTATCTGCTTGGGTTTTAAAAATTTCTAACCCATGCTGTCCTCATTGGTATTTTGATGATACTGCATCAAAAATCTGTTCTTGAAGATGACAACTTGTCTCTGTTAGTTTAAATAAATTGCTGTGAGCAGTGAGGTGGTTTTGGTTCTGCTCAAGGCTGGTTAGAAATTAACCCAGCCTTTGTTCTGGCATGGCCTGGAGCAGGACAGACTCTGAATGGAGCTGGAGACACATCAAAGAGGGATACCACAGTTGTTGTTCTTATTGCTTCCTGCACAGATCTCTGAAAAGCCTCATTTCCATTCATTCAGAAAACCTTTAACCATTTAAACACACTTTCATTTTTTATTTTTTAAAGAAGTTCTTATATTTCCTAACAAAAACACATATTTTTGGCTGTAGCTTTGAACTCTTGCCTGGGGTGTGGGCTTTGTTTAGTAGGAGTATTCAAACTGTCCTTAAAGAAAATATTTTCTAAAGATTATAATTAGCCAGGTCACTTATGTTTATATAATATAAATGTATAAATAAATTTGCTGTCCACTTTCAGTCTTGGAAAAGACTTCTAGAAGACAAGTCACACTTTGATTTTGGATATCAGACTGTATAATTGGAACACTGCTTAGTTTTGGCACTAACATACTGAGAAGTGAAGGAGCGGGGTTTCTTAGTTACTGAGTTGTTTATATAAACTTTTTCTCTGGGGAGAAAATGGAGATCTTTACCTCAAGCTAAAATTCTTATGTGTGATATTTGACCAGCCTTAGCAGATTTATTCAAAAATTAGGGTGAGAATAAGCTGTACTCTGAAGCACAGTAATTGCAGGTGGGAGGTTTTCTGTGTGGTTTTGCCCTCTTGATTTAGGGCATGTGAGGTTCTGAGGAAGATTTCACATGATCTGGTTCCCCCAAAGCCCTTTTCGCCATCCTTGTGTTACCAGCTCCCAAGTGAGCCTGTCCAGCCCAAGGAAAACACCCAGTGCAGCTCAGTGCAGAAGTTGCAGCACATGTGTTGTGCCAGTCTTGAGCAGCTGATGCTTGGGGGTTTTTTAGGGCCCCAGGAATGTGATAATTTCAATATCAGTCAATGTCAACACTGATAACATACAATACATGAGAAGAAGTAGGGGTAGGGTGGGGTGTGACACTCCAAAAAAGAGGAGGTGACTGAAAGAGCGTCACAGACATCTTTTATGGAAAATCCTTTCCTTGGGATTTTTCTCCTGAGAAGCTGAGAGGGCTCAAGAACAAAATGTGAACATTGATTATCTGCTGCTGTGGAATGCAACAGGTGCATCTGTGATTGGCCCATCTTGGATGTTTCTAATTAATGGTCAATCACAGTCAGCTGGCTCAGAGTCTGAGCCACAAACCTTTGTTATTTATTCTTGCCTATTCTATTCTTAGCTGGCCTTCTGAGGAAATCCTTTCTCTGTTCTTTTAGTATAGTTTTAATGTAATATATATCATAAAATAATAAATCAGCCTTCTGAAACATGGAGTCAGATCCTTGTCTCTTCCCTCAACCTGTGAACACAAAAGAGGAACAAAACAGAGGAACAAAAGGCATTGAGGGAGGACAAACCCTGTGTTTCCTTCCTATGCTTCCATAGGGTTGTACAACTGAAATTGTTTGGCTTTTGGACAGAGATACAAAGTAACCAGTCAATTAGGGCTAAAATAATTAAGGAGTTTGATAAACTCTTAACTCTGGTTGTGGTTTAAAAGGGTGATGTTGGGGATGCTTGATTTGGTTCAGGCAGTCCCCAGCAATCTGGTGTTGATGTTCTGATGTTGATGCCACCATAATTGTCTGTGTGACTGCATGAAGCACCAGGTCTGGCTGTCATTTAGCTGGTGGAAATGTTTAATGCAGGCTTTTTCCCCTGAGATTTTTAATGTGTTAGATTGCCAGTCCATCTCTCACCACACACTTGCCTGAACTGTCATAGAGGAAGGGTGATGCAAAGGTGAAAATAAGCTGAAAAACAGAAAGCATTGAAACTGGAATGGCTGGTGAACGAATTAGTATAAAATTATATCCTCTGTCTGTCAGAATGTGCTGCAGAGTGCACCATCTGTGCTTTTTTAGAAAAAGAGAGCTGTTGGGTTTTCTTTAAAACTCAGCATGAATAGACCATTCAGCCTCATTTCTCACTTGGCTTATATTGGCTTCTGAAGATAAAGTGATCCTGTAAAAGGATCAGAGTTCTTTTCCAGGCAGTATCTGAATATTTCTCATGGGAGTTGATGTTTCTGAGGTATCTTAAAGTGTTCAGAAACCTCTGAGAGAGGTTTTCACTACCTAGTTCCTGTTTATTTAATATACCACCTGTCCTGCTACCCAGGCAGCTGTATTTTAGCAATAAAATGATAGTCTTGGCTTGCTGTAATAAACCTTCTAGGATAAAACATACTTCTCCACCTGGCATTTACCTCTAATTTTATGATGTTCATTAGCAGGGTGGCTGCAGAGGGAAATTCCATGAGAAAACAGGACAAATTACTTGGGAGCTGAACTTCCCTTTTCTTGAAAGCCTTTGTTATACTCCAATTGCATTTCCTTGAGGCAAAAATGTGTAAGAAGTACTGGAACCACCAGGTTAATTGCCAGCAGGGGATTTTTTCCCTCTTCTGTGTGCATAGCTGTGAAAGAAGCAATCACTGGAGTGGGCTGGCCAAGCTAAATCTGCCTTGGCTTGCTCATGGTTGCCTTGTGCAGAACTGATGGATAAATTGGTGGTTTTCTGAAGGACAGTGCTCTGGAACAAAGTTTGAGGCTACAAGAACAGGTTTTCTCACAACTAGGTGTGTTGGAATGGCCAGAGCAGATGAAACTTGGTGTTACTTTCTGGAGGTGTTGGCTGAAGAAGGATTTAAAAGGTCAGAGAGTGGTCGTCTGCACCCAGTTAATGCAGCATGATAATACCTTCTTCAAAATACCTTTTAAATGCTCTTAAAGATTAAATTGGCTGAACTGAACTTTTCATTTCTACTGCATTTTCAGCACAAAATAGTTCTGGGTCTAG
This sequence comes from Ammodramus savannarum pratensis, assembly GCA_020466415.1. Lineage (NCBI taxonomy): Eukaryota > Metazoa > Chordata > Aves > Passeriformes > Passerellidae > Ammodramus > Ammodramus savannarum. Next base: position 29,583,738 of record JAHXMQ010012337.1, read on the forward strand.
TTCTCAATTTCTATGATATGGACACATTGTGACGGTTTCTTTTTTTTTTCATTTTTCATTATTAACTTTCAGGTCAGCATGTTCCATTTTGAGGAATAAGACAGGAATTTCATCCCACATCTGATACTCAAAGTGCTGCTTGCATTTTGCAGCTCAGGCTGTGAGCCTTGACTTACCCAAGTGTTGTGCTGGGCTTGGCCAGCAGCAGAGCTGGTGTTTGGTGTTTACAGCACCTTTCAGTGCTGCTGGACTGTGTCTGCCTGTGAAAGGCCATGAAAGGCTGCAGGCAGCAAATAGCCCAGCTGCCTGGGAGCTGCTGTCATGGGCATTACAGCTTTCCACCTCTCTCACATGGGAGAGGAGAGGAGGAGGATATGTGTCTTCTGGAAGTTTTACAGCAAAAAAGTTTTCCAGATGAGCCATGGGGCAGATGTTTCTGTTTAATGGTCATTTAACTGCAATGATAAATTAATAATTAATTTTTTTTGCAAGCAAAACTAGTGCATCCCAACATCAAGGCATTGGGAATAAGGGCTCGATGCTTGCTGAAACAATAACTAAGGAAGACAGCACATCTGTAGTACACAGCCTGCTTTCATCCTCCACAATTAAGTCCCATTACTTTTTGTATTTGTAGGGTACATAGATAGTGAACACTTTTATAATTTTCATGATTAAAGATCACAGTGGACACAATACTGTGGCATTCTGAGGAAATTAACCTTTTTGCAGGGCTTTTAAACAAAGCACTTGTTTGCTGTGTCTCAAGCAAAATGCCTGTCCTTGATGTGTATCACACATGGTCTTTTTATGGGTTTGGGTGACTTTCACCAATTCAGATAGGAAAAGATTTTGTATTTTAATATTTGAGATGGGGAAGATCTCATTACAACTCCATAACTCTAACTGGTTTGGTGCAATATCATTGAGAAATCACTGCTTTGCTCTTGGACATTTTCAAAACTCAATGTTTTAATTGATTTTAATTCTTGTTTCTTATAAATTCTATAATCTTGAGCATAGCTGTAGTCTAAATAATTTCCTGGATTACTGCCTGACAGCAGCAATGCATCCATGGTCTCCTGTATTCCATTCCGCACTCTGTTGTTCTTCACTTCTTTTTACACAGTTTTGTGCTGTAAATACATTTGTGATTAAAATGGTAAAGCTTTTTTTGTTTCTAGAATACAGATCTCGCGTAGACAATTCCTTGAAAGTTGTATGGTTCAGAATTCCCCATCAGTAAAGGCTGAAGATGATTTTGCATGACCTTCCCTTTTGCATCTCCTGTGCTTAGCAGAATTCCCAGTTTGCACATTAGTTGTATCCCCCATTTCTTTGGACACAATACTTATCAATGCAAAAAAGGTCTTTGATCCAAGTTGATGACCTGAAATCTGAGTAAATTTTGGTGTGACTTGTAGAAACATGCTTTATCTTCCTTCTCTCAGTGTGGTGGTATGGTTCTGATGGTTTTTCTCCTGTTCTTTTGTTTTTTTCCTTTTTCTGTTTTCTCCCCCTTTTCCAGTGTTCTATTTAGGTGAGTGGTTTCATTTTTTGAGCCTTTCTTGCTCCTCCAAGAGTATTTGTTCATTGTTTTAAGAAAAACAATCAGACTTGGAGTGCTTTTCAAAGCTTTTGTCAAATTCCATCATGCAGAAAGTTTGTTTTGCATTTTTGTGAGATCTTTCCATCCATGTGAAATAAATTCATTCTGCAGATGTGCGAGGTAACATTGTACATGTGTGAGGTTGCAGTTTTTATTTGCTGCATTATGCTGTTGAGCTTGTTTGGCTTAAAAAGCAAAAGTGAGCAGTTATTAAAATGTTGTGTGATGGCTGGCCTTTTTCTTTGATTTTGTGCTTTTTTTTTTTCATGGTAAAAATTCAAACCAATAATTTATGATCTCTCTTTGCTCTTAGGTCCTACATTGCCTCGACAGAATTCACAGCTTCCCTCTCAAGTACAGAATGGTCCATCACAAGAAGAAATGGAAATCCAGAGAAGGTATGGTATTAAGAGGGAACAGCTGTTCAGTTCAAGGAAGTGATAACTCTTAATGAGGAGAAAATAAATGTCAAGGACTTAGAATTGCTCTCCTGCATGAGGGCAGCATTTGTCTGTGCACAGCTTTCAGTGCCACTCTATAAAAACTTTGTTGCTGGGTCCCTTGTTCCTGCTCTCCACCCATTCCAACAATGCATTTGGAATTGGCATGCCAGGAAAGAGTTGAAGATCAGAGGGGAAGCCTTGGGAGATTTCACTGTTGTCATTTTCAGCCAGGCTAATTAATTTTCCAGTGACTGTTGTGTGTTCAGTTTTTGACACTGAAAAAAGCAGCAAGCGAGGAAGGAAGTTTGAGAAGCAGAGAACTGAGTCATCATGAATGACAGGGCTTTTGTCCTGAGCATGGATTAGAACATTCTGTTGGAAGTCTTGTTTGCCTCTGCAGTGTATTATTTAGCAAAAAGCCTTAATTTTCTGCTTTTAGTGTATAAATTGATGGAGCCTTTAGCAGTTTTATTTTCAGTGCTGGTTCTATCTGTGCTGCCCTCAGTGACTGGTCTGTGTTCCCCTGACCAGTTGGTGCTTCCTCCAAGTTTACCTGTTCCATTCAGTTTCTCTCCCTGTGGGATATTTTTTTCAGCATAGCATTTTGAACATAGAGAGTTGTTTCCCCTTCCTTTTAATAATCATTATGTATTGATGAAGTGCCCTATTCTACAGACTCTGTGGTTGCCATCTTCCCACTTCTGTTTTGTGGCAGTGTGGGATGAGTTGTGGGCATTATGGGTGTGTGACATGGCAGAGGCTTGTAGGACAGTGCTGTCACACTGGGCTAAGGGAAAACAGCAAGACCTTGGGCTGTCCCAAGCACACTGCCTGTGCTGCAATCCTGGATTATTTTACCATGGAGATTAGCTGTTCCCTTCCTGAAGGGATGCTGGGAATGATTCAGGTCACATGCAGGACAGATCCAGGGAACAGGAGCCTTGGATAAATGGGAGGTGGTCCAGACTAGTGATGTAAATGTACCTAATAGCTTTTTGTAGTAACTGGAAAATGCTTAAATATGTTGGGTCTAATTAGCACTGAAGCTTTTTCTATTTTGCTGTTCAGCATTTAGAGGTGAGCAGAACCCAATTGCCAATTTAGGACTAATTCATTTGATAATCAAGCTGTATATGTTGAACAAAGGGTTGCCATCAAAATTGGCATCATGCTTGTCTGTCTCTTTTCTTCTGTGTCTTCTTAAATCTGAGCAGGAATCACTTTATCTGAAAGTTATCTTGTTTAAGAACAAATAGCAAGAACCTCATTACAAATCTGTCTGTTTGATGTGTTTATGTGCAAGTTTGCTGTCATGATAAAAGTCTTTTATGTCACTTCTTTTGACAGACTTTTAAAAAGCCTTTTTTCTTTCAATATTTTTTTCTGTCCTACATTAGTGGTTTTTAGTATTTTTATTTGCTGTCTGTTCCTTTAGAAAGCTGCATTATCTGAAATTTATAATGCTGAAATACTTTAGAGAGGAGCATTGTAGAGTGGCATCTCCTCAGAATAAAGTGCTGCCCTATATTAAGAGCTCTGAAAGTCTCTTGAAATTTTTGGTATGTGAAGGGCATCCTATCAGATGGCATTCTTATGGCTTTTTTGATCAGTGTGCCCAACTTGTTTCCATTTAATGCAATGTCCTCTTTGAAGTCTGGGTCTGGGTTTGTTTTGTTTTCCCTTGAAACAAGGATGGAGCACTGGAATGAGTTTACTCATGCTGCTAGACAGATTGCCTGTGGAAGGACTATTGCTGTTGTGTCATTAAGCTTAAGAAGAACATGTAATTTTGTTAAAACATTTCACAAATGCTTCTTCAGTCTCATTACTCCTGTAACTACATGGTGATAACAAAGTTCAATTAACTCTAAGCTAGAACTTCTCTTCTGTAGTAACTGTCTTGCAGCTTTCAGACTCTAAGAGCAAGAGTTACTACCATCATGTAGAGAGTAGTAAATAGTTGGGAAGAAAAGGTTGAAGTATATATTACTTTTAACATATCTCCAAGTGACATTTCCAATATCACTAAAGGGTAAAAGCAGTGTGGGCAGGCTTGAATCCTGTGGGGAGCAGTAAGACTACAGGGAATGCAAGAAATGGGAATAAATGTTACTGCGTGGGAAGGAACATGGGGCTTGTGATGGATCAGGAGAAAGGCAGTGCCAAGTCTATGGCTTGTGGAATGTGTGTCTGTTGGGTGGGGGTTTTCTTTAAAGTGTGGCTTGATAATAGTTGTCTTTGAGTTCTGTTCTCCCATCCCTCCTCTTAGGTGTGCCTTGATTTAGCAGTGTGTAACTGAGTCCTCTGTTAAGTGCAGGAGAATGTTTTTTAAATTTTTCTAAGCTGGAGAAAAATATCTGCTTGCATGAAAATTAAAGGGACCCTGTGGAGGTCTAGTCTAACCCTCTGCTCAGAGAAGGACTAATTTCAAATTTAAATTATGTGGCTTGGAGCTTCAGGGTTTTCCTAGGCAGAAATAGAAACATTTCTTCAGAAGTATTTTGCCAAAGGACTGACCAGTGAAGAGTGACATAATAAAGAGAGCTCTTCAGACCATCAGGGTCTGATGTTTTCCTTTGCTTTCATAACCAGTGTTCAGGAATCTTGGGAAAATTGGGAATTGAAGAGTGAAATTAGTTCATTGCCAGCAGAAGTACATTATTTTGGTTCAGAGATTTTTCTCTATTTTAGAAAGGATTTAGATGCCCTTGCATTTTGGGTAAAACGGCTTTGTTTATTTTGCTGCAGAGCTTCCTACTTGAATATTTGTAATGCTTACTGGGCAGTGGTACAGTTCCTAAGGCTGCTAGGACCAGATGTGCCATCTTGGCCTTATAAAAACTGAGGTTTTTATAAGGCCAAGATTACATATAAGGTGTAATGAAGTAATTTTTTCTGGTGAATTGATAACTGTTACTGTGTTTTAAGCAACCTTAACATGGTGGATGGGAGTGCTTGAAGCTAGCTGTAATTTTCCCTAATTTGCACTCACTTCAGTACAGTAATAGCAGGCTTTAAAACACTCCAGCTTCCATTTCTGATCCTCAAAACTGAAGGGATATTTTGTTCTGTGGGCTGTTTTTCATTTTGTCAGAGTGGTGGCCAGGCGCTGTTTATAAATTCCACTGATTGATAATGAGCCAGCTTCAGTTGACACACATATTTGTTAATAACTGCAGAGTTACCTAATGCCAAAGAGCATTTTAAAATACAAGATTAGTTCATGGCATGCCTGTGTGTGCTACTGGTGCATGTAAATTTACCTTCTCTGCCAGCCGTGGTAAATACATTGTCAGGAATATGAGTCACTGAGTTGGTATCTATGATGACACTTGGGAATTTAATGAGTTAATGTTTATAAATAACTTCAGAATCGTCACTGCTTCATAAATAAAGAGCTCCAGGAACAGAGGAACTGTACAGACAGTAAGGAATGATGAGGGTGTACAAACCCCCCACTGCCCTTCAAGGGCGTCATGGACCAAAACTCGACCGAATTCTTTCGTAAGTACTCAAAAACATTACAGGCTTGGAAAATGCAGCAGCAGAATATTGAGAGGGATTGTAATTATTAAATACTTTATTTGCTTTGGTTTAGTTTGGTTTGTGATACTGTTAAAGAAAATACAGGGGGTATATGCCTGTGCTAGAATTTAGTATTTTATGGTGTGGGTTTCGTAACATCCTGTGGAAGGATTCTTAGTTTTGGTACAAGTTCAGAGACTGTCAAATGTAGCAGTTTCTTAGTAAATAAGAGACTTGAAGGCAAGATTTTTATTTTACAGATTAAAACATTTTTTCTGAATTTTGCTAATCTTATTCTTCAACTACAGTAAAATGCTTTCCCCCCTTGTAACTTAGTAATTATTACATACTCCTGAGCTGTTTTGAAAACATATGTACAAATGCTAAGGAAAAAAATGCTGCAATTCAGTGTCAATGTAGCTATTGTAGTTTAAAGGAATAAAAGTTTGCCCATGGCTGTGTGTCCCTGGTAGCCTTGTTTCTACTGATTTCCCACAGCCTGTAGTTTTTCCCTAGTTAGTGGCCAGATGTACAGCTTCCAGCTTTGCTTCTGAAATGGTGCCATTTATCCAACAGCTTCTTTCAGGGAAGTAGGATTTCTTTAAAAGCCAAATGGATTGATTAGATTATAACTGAGCAGGCAGCTCTAGTCTGAGATACACATGAATATGATGGAGTTGTTGGCTTTTTGGTTTAGGGTTTGAGAGGTCAGTAGCATCCACTCATATGATTGTATTGTTTGTAGCTGGGCATAGACATGGTTTAGATGAAATCAAAAGGGACTTTTCCTTTTTTTTTTTTTTTTTTTTTTTTTTTTGCCTGTCTAATTATCTTTCCATTTGTAGTAAAGTTTTCAGAGGGTAGGTGTAATTGGTGCTCTGTGGTTACAGTATAATTGTAGATGCTGGTAACATTAATCTGTTGAGAAGACCATTCTTCCATTAAGCAGTGTTCTGATGAGATCAGTAGAATTGCTTTCAAATCTTTCAGGTCTGTGAGCTTTATTTGTGTTTAATGCAGAACATGAAACTGGAGTTGAAAGTTGTTCTACATTTTCCCAGATTTTTGGTTATTGTGGTTCCCTTTTAAGAAATTGTGTTCCAGTTGTACTCACTGGAATTCACTACTGAGAGGGAGTTGCCAATGAAAGGAGGTTTTTCTACTGCTGAAATTCTTCTTTTTTCTAAAATTCCATGAGTATAGGTGTCTTTCTGTGATCTAGCATCTGCCAGGAAAGCTCACGTTCTCTTAGTTTGAGATAATATTATTAAAAAGATGGAGATGAGGAAAATTAGCCTTAATGAGGTTTATCCAAGAGCATTAATAGATCCCTTAGTCTGTTAAAATTCCTCTATCTAATGCATTTCAAGTTTCTAGTTGTCTCTTCATGTCTTTATCATAGTGGCTGGCTGCTAATTTTTGCTTGACTGATAAAACCTAGTTCTTGCTACTTGCAGCTAATGCATTTTTAGCTTATAACATAAAAGCTCCTTCTTAAACCTTAAATCCCCTTTGATCAAGGAGATGAAAGCCTGTTAATTTGACTTTGGTAACAGATAAAACATTGGACAGTAAACTGGACCCAGACATTTTCTTCACAAAAGCAGAAAGGCTTTGGTAAAGCATTTGACAGATACCAAGAGGGAATTTTCAGTTCACGTGGAAGAGAGGAGGATTGCTGTGGAAGTGTGAGGAGCACAAGAACAGGCATCAGTGCACCAATGGGACTTGTAGCAATCAAATTTCTTTTGGTGTTTTGCTGAACAAAGCAAGTCCTTGTTGCTGATGTGAGTTATGTGAGAATGAAGGAGAACAGGAGGGATTGGATGATATATGATACATGATATTGCAGATTTTGATGATTAGAATAGAATGAGAGTTCCTAGTAGGTATCCTGGTTTTAGAGGGAAGAATCATCAACCTGTAGACCACGTTAATGTACAGGAAAAAACAAATGGACATTGGAAGTGTTACATGCAATGGTGACTGATCAAGAGAAAGCTGCCTGAACTTTGGGAATAGCTGTAAGGACCTGGATTTATGCAGTGTTTCAAAATTATGATAAATGCAGTTATTAACATGCCTTCATCATTTCACCCTGTGTAAAGTGTTTGTTACAAACCACAATTTGAACCAGTCTCACCTCTCAGTGCTGCTGAAACAACCGAAGGTGCAGAGCACAGTTCAGAGTGGCAGAAATTGTCATTTCCAGAGCAAATACATAAACTCACTTCACAAATCTCTGGCATTTAACAGTCAGACTTGGCAAATCTTCTGAGTCCTGTGTCCTGCTCATTGTATCAGGCTGACTAAGTCTGGTCTGGGTTTCTCTGACACCATGTGGATTATGCTCAGGTAGAAACTGTCCTGACTGTCAAGCACTTGACAGAAAATAAAGCTGACCTGGTAAGATTTTTAGAGCAGGGGTTTAGTTTAGATAATGCAAAGTGAAGTTTATGCAGCTGAGATTGCTTAGGAAGATGCAAAGAGGTGGAATATTGATCACTTCTGCTGAGCTTATGTTATTGGTGCATCCTGTACTTCTTATTTATGAAGATTCTCAGTCTCTGTGGAGGCTGCCTGTGTTTGATGTCAATACAGCTTGCAAATTTCCAAGATGTGGATGTATTTTCTCTTTGTACATGAATTATGAAATTTGGGGGGTGGTGTGTGTTCATTCCGTGGTACATAATGTGTAGGCACTGAGATATTGTAAATATTTAGTAGGTTTGCATGACCATACAGGAGAGTGAGTTCTGTGGCAAATGCTGAATTTTGGAGTGGTGAATAAATATTTAATATTAAAGATGGAAGAGCAAGTTTAATGCTGGTACTCCATTTTGATTACTCAGATAAATTCCTGCAAATTTGAAGGGCCATAACAGACACACATTCCTGAACTTGTACAGAAGATGATCAGAGGATTAAACTATTAAAAATCAAGCTAGGAGCTAAGTTCAAAATAAAATGTCAAAGCACTTTTTTTTCCCTGTAATAGTTTCAACGAGGCTAAAGTAGCTTGGCTGTGTCTGTATCTGGACTTCTGTGGATTCCTGGTGATCACAAGATAGAGGACAGCATGCTTCAGATGGAGTTGAGGTCAGCCTGCATCTGTGCTGGTGCCTATGTCTAGGAGCTAAGTTCAAAATAACATGTCAAAGCCCCTTTTTTTTCTTCCCTATAATAGTTTCAACAAGGCTAAACTAGGTTGAATGTGTCTGTATCTTCTTCTGTGGATGTCCAGATGTTCCTAGTGGTCACAAGGTAGAAGACAAGGTGCTTCAGATGGAGCTGAGGTCAACCTGCATCTGTGCTGGTGCCTATGTCTATGAGCTAAGTTCAAAATAACATGTCAAAGCACTTTTTTTCCCCTCTAATAGTTTCAACAAGACTAAAGTAGCTTGGCTGTGTCTTTATGTACTTCTGTGGATGTCCAGATGTTCCTGGTGATCACAAGACAGAGGACAAGGTGCTTCAGATGGAGCTGAGCTGAGATCAGCCTGCATCTGTGTGGCTAGGAGCTAAGTTCAAAATAACATGTCAAAACACTTTTTTCCCCCTTATAATAGTTTCAACAAGGCTAAAGTAGCTTTGCTGTGTCTGTGTCCACTTTATCTACTTCTGTGGATGTCCAGAGAGAGTTCCTGGTGATCACAAGGTAGAGGACAGCATGCTTCAGATGGAGCTGAGGTCAGCCTGCATCTCCTGCATCTGTGCTGGCGCCTGTGGCTCAGGCAGACATTGTGTAGCCTGTGTGCAGCCAGCTGCTGTGTTTGCTGCAGTGACTCAGTGCTGGGAGGAGGAGAAACCATCATGTGAGATGTGTTCTAGTGAGTAGTGACTGTTGGATTAGATAATGCTATCTGTGCCCACATGCTGGGGCTAACAGCATTTGAGAATAAAACTCCAAACATTGCTGGCTTGGTTGTTGCTCTGCAGTTGGGGGCAGGGTTGGAGGAGCTCAGGGCAGCCCCAAAAGCCTGGGTACACTGAGGCTCCAGCTTGAACAGCTCAGTGGGTTTGGATTGATGAACCCAGCTTTAATCATAGCTGATGTGATACATTTACTTCTAGAATTTAGCATAATAGTTATTCCTAGATTTCTTGCCTTTAAAATTTAATAAAAACCCTAGTGAAACACAGAAAGAAAGATGTATAAACTGTTGAATACTTTCTTAGAACCACATTTGGTTTCTTATACTGAATGCCTGAATGGTAACTTTCAGAACAATAAATGCAGAATATTACTGCAATGCTTACAACCAGCAATAGTCTGGCAACCTTCATGCTGCCTTCTTAGTGTCATCCTTGTGTCTCTCTTCTGACACACTTTGTCATTTTAGAAAAAGTAACAGCACAAGCAAGAAACTATTTTTCAAAAAAAGCAAAAAAACCCACCATGTGAGACACAGAAGATCTCCCTTCAATTGTATGTTTTTAATAATGTTGTTTTTTAATAACTCAGGAACTTTTGGTGTCTTCTTTCAATACACATATTGAATTTGTTTTTTCTCCCTCATTTGCCTTGGTTTTGTATCTTTAAGCAGACAAAACAGGGATAGTGTTCATATTGATCTTTGAGTGATTTGATGCCCTGCTTTGACACACAGTTTTTCTGCCAAGAAAGAATGAAATGTGAAATTGGTGTGTTCATAAATGACAACTAACAGCTGTCAAATATTATGAATTATCTGCCTGCAGCTGACCTCTTCATTCAATGCAGCAATTGCTTCAGTCAGTTCTGTTCCTCAAGATATTTTGTTTTCTGCAGGCTTTGTCTTGGATCTTTGTTTTCTACAGTGAATTTTAAAATTAAATACTTCAAACAAGTTTCTGTTCATCTTGGAGTGTCTGTCAGCTCAGTGCCTCCTGAATTTGGATGTGGTACAAAGATGCCTTTGTACTGTTCATGGAAATACCTCTGTTTTTAATGTATCTGGCTTTGTGACAAGAAGCCTTCCAGGTTTGTGGCTGAACTCTGTTATTCAGGTTGATATATGGGCTCCTCAGTGCAGTTTCCTATCATCTTTTTAGGAAAAAATGTAATGGCTTGATCTCACAGCCAAGAGCAAAGCAAGCTAGTGTTAGAATGCTGAAGATTTATGTGAATGTACAGCACAACTTCCACTTGAGGAAGCAAGGTGACCTGCCAGAGCAGGCAGCTCTTTGCTTTGCAGACTGTTTCAGCTCTGCATTTGTTACTCCTAGTTCTTTTTTTCCTCTTGGTGCCCTTGTGACAGAAGCTCTGGGTTTTGACACAGCTGGATTTTCTTCATGTTTCAGGGCATCCTTGCTCTGGTGGAAGGAGTTTTGTACAAATCCAGTGACTCTGCTGCAGGTGACAAAGATGTGTAGGCTTAGATGTAGAAAGTGTCCCAGGAAAGGACAGCTTCCCTCTGGCTGTTAACTCTGCTCTGAACCAGAATATTGTTTTACCAGTAAACTGAAGTACCAGCCACTGAAGTGTCTTAATCTGGTTGAGATCTTTGTCTTCTCTTCAACCTGTATGGTAATGGCCACATTTTAAAAAGAATTAACTGAGGGCTTCATTCTTTTGATTGACTGTGTTGAGGTCTTCAGCAAAAGGCTCAGAGGATCTCACAGCCATTCACCTCCAGGAGGAGAAGTTAAAAAACCCATCTGTTCCCTTCCCCCTCCCCAGTAGAAATCAAAAATAATAAATAGTATTCATTTGAGACAGCTTCCTAATCACCCATCACTCACACTGGGCTTTGAATGAAGTGGTGCTGCTTGCTAAATGGAAAGTGATCTCAGTGTGTGCATGTGGTGCTGGCTCATTTCACAGAATAACAGGAGCTGAGACAGCAGGGCTGCTTAATTGTTGTTCCTTTTTATGATCAAGAGCCAGCCAGGAAGGCTTTGTGTGTACCTGAGTAAGTAAATTAACTGCAATTCTGTTTTGCAGTTGTCATGTAGGAGAAATTCTAAACATTGTCACCATCTCAGAATGTGGGGGGATTTTTTCCAGCAGGGATGCAACAGTGTGTGCTTAATTCTGCTCATTGCATCTTTTTTTTTTTTTCCCCATGTGTTATTTCAAGAATGTAGTCATGCTCCTGCTGCTTGGCTGCCCAAAGAACTGCAGGATTAATGCTCATATTAAGTCACGAGTTAATATTGTAAATATGATTCTTTCTTTATCCTCAGACAGTATCTCCTTAACTGGACAAAAGTATAAGGACAGAAGGGGAAATAATTTTAAAAGCTGGTGCAGTATTAAAGTAAGCTAATTTAAAAACAGCACCACCAGAAGAAATAACCAAGAGTCTCTCCCAAAACACCCCAAAGTGAAGTTTCCCAAAATGCTTTTGGCATGAAGCTAATTAAAATCCACAAAGAAAGTGTCACAAACAGTCACTGTGATAAATCTCCCAGCTATTCTGAGGTTCTGAAGTTGACTCTGAATCTACACATGAGTAACAGCAGCTTGTGTGTGACTGACATGTGCAGCTCTACAGCAGGCTCAGCTATTTCATGGAAATTACCGCTTACATTTAATAAGTCACACTTCTGAAATAGTTGGAATAATCACATTGTCTTTGCATAACAAGCATTTCACTACAAGACAGCTCTCTGGGGCATTTGGAGTATCTCTTTAGCTTTTCCAAAAGTTGCCCTGATGTCCAGATGTGCTTTCTAAGACTGAAGGGTTTTCAGGTATTTCTTTCACAGGGTTCTTGAACTACCAATCTTGACATTCAGATGTACTTTAATTGGTGTGTAATGACTCTCCTTAATCTGCTAATGCTTTTGTCCAATATAATTTTGATCTCTGACAAAATTTAAAAATAAAATTATACTATCTAATGCTGACTAAACAAAGCCAGAGGGATTTAATGTTTTTTTTGTTTTTAATAATCAAATGTGCTTTTAATCTTTTTTAGCTACAACTGTAACACTTGATCTAGTGTGTAGCTTATGGAATTCTTCCTTGCTTATTAAGTTGTGTCAAAGCAACTTGATTGCATTACCGGCACCTGACCTGTGCACCTTTTGGTTTGCTATTCAAAAGGTTTGTTAAAATTATTAAAATGACAGCAGAAGTGTAGTGAGTTATGAGGTGTGGGTTTTTTGGTTGGAGTTTTTTTTTTTGTTTGCTTGTTGTTTTGGCTACTTTTTTTTTCTTTGTTGACAAAGAGATGTCTCAGTGACATATAATGAGAAATTATTCTCAACAATGGTGTATTTCATCTCATATTTATAAGATATGCTTGCAAGGTGATTTGCTGCCCTCTCTTGGTAGAGCATTTGTATTGTAAGCAAAGTTCTTAACTTTGTTCCTGGCAAAAAATTTATTCCTTTTATTTTCTGAAGAAATGGGGATTATTTTAACATTAAAAAAAAAAAGAAGAAAAGAAAAAAAGAAAAGAAATGTTAAATACTGCCTTACTCAATATTTACTAAATGATGAGTACTTTGTTATTCAGGTGCTATGTGGATAAAAGTGGTTATTTCACTGTCTCTCATCTTATTTGGCCAATAGAATTTGATAGCGTTCATTGCCAGTTGAAATAATTTTTGCTTCATACTAAATTTAAGCACTTAGATGCATTTTGTTATAACACAAACCCTTCTGGGCCAGGCCAAACACCTGGAATGCCTCCCTCTGCTGCTCTCCATCCTCTGGGCATCCTTTGGTTCAACACCTTCTGCATGATGGAGTTGCTGCTTTCTAAGTGATTTCCCATGCTTCTTGGTGGGTTTTTTCCCCTCTGTGGGCTTTTTCCTGTTTTTTTCTTTGAATCACTCTGGCAAGGAGTTCCATAGCTCCATAGCAGGGCTGCTCTTTTCTTTTGAGCTTTGCTCTCATTATTTGCATTGACTCTTCTCTCACAGATGCTGTGAAAAAGTGTCCCCATCACTCAGGATTTCATACAGCTCCAGTTGTCTTTCCCAGAATGCAGAATTACAGCTTTCTAAGTTATTTTTAGATGGAAGGTGTTGGGTACATTTGATAACAGTTTTCTGCTGCTCTTAAAATCTTTTCGGTTCTGATTTTCTTCCTGTTTTGAGGTGGGAGCAGGGATGCAGGGATTGTGAGGCAGGATGGTGCTGTTTCTGTACTGTCCATAATCCTTTCTTCATGAATAGCATTTGGTTGAGATTTTTGAACAGGACACATCAATGAATGGATGTTATTGTAACCCTTATGTCTCACTCCTGGGTCCATAGGCAACCCCAAGTCCAGCAGTTTGTAAATTCATTTAGCAGATATTTCCCTCTCTCTGCTCTCCTTCACTTCAGTTGAGTTTTATTTGCCAATTTTATTCCCAGGTTAGTTGGAATTAGAAGATCAGTAATTCTTTATAATCAGCCATCATCCTTGCTGCCCTAAATAACTAAATATTATTAAGGAGCTTTATGACAAGCACCTCACTGTTCCTTTTCCAGGTTCCTTATGGAAATATGAAATTATGGCAGAGCCCTTGGTATGGCTTATTGCAAAACAGCCTTGGCAATGCTGCCCTTGTGTGAGGAGTGACCTATATTGAGCTTCTATTTATGTAAAAAAATGAAGAACTTAAGCAAAATAAATTTTCTGGCAGTTGCTTGATGTGTTGTTGTTAAACCAAGGGAATCGATACCTTCCAGTATTATAAACTAAATATAACGTGAAATGTTTATGATTCCAAATGCCATATTTACATTTTAGGTTTAGGATGAACAAAGTGTACATTTCTAGGTGGAATATGCTCATTTCTGGCAAATGGATGCAAAAGAATGACAGAAATAAACAAAGCTGCTTTGGAATCTGTCAGTGTTGTCTTCTGCTCTGAACAGCCTTTTACATACAAACATGTGCATCCACCTCTCCTTTATGGAAAAAAAAAAAAAGAATTTTAACATTACCCAGCTGAAATTAGCCTTGATGAAAACCCTGTTTTCCTCTAATTATAGGTTTTATCTGAGGGAAAAAAGGAGCACATAGTCAAATTAGTTTTGTACAGAACAAGCAAAAGTGTAACATCAAAAATATTTTTAATACCTCTTGGAGATATTAATATTTCTGTGGTTTGTATTACATTCATTATATTATATTGCATTATATTAACATTTCTAGAACTCCTCTACTGGCTCCAAATCTGTATGGGTCAATCACCAGACTTTTAAGTGAACTTCAGATACTAAAAATCAGTCATTTATCAAAAGCTGGGCTGCAGCTCTGGTTTCATAGTGACTGTTTGTTCTTACAGCTTTGGTTTGTGGCTGAGGGAGGAAATGGTCAAGGAGCAGAACTGTTTTTTTTGCTTCTGATGGGTAATGAGTTAAGTAGTGAAAAAAGTCCTTTTGTTGTGCACAACAACAACTTACTTGGTTATAGAAATAATAAAAATTCAAAATTTGTAATTTTTTTGTTTGTAAAGGAAAAACAATGGTCTGAAAATGGAATGGATTTCAATAACAATAGTTCATGGGCTGGAGTTTGCAGTTATGCTGATATTTTCTGGTCATGAAAAGGAGTGAAACAGCTGAAGTTCCCTTCCTTTTCAGAAATCTGCCCTTATGACTCTACATATACAGCACAGTATTGCCAATGACTGTCCAAATTAAATTGCCCAGTGGCATAGTATATAAAACACACATCTGTTAACTTGAGGTGTCAAAATTCAGATCTCCTCTCTGCTTTATAGTTAAGAGCTGGATGTGCTTTTTGTTTGTTGAGAAGCTGTCATCAGTTTGCATCTGAAACATGGCAGAAAAAATGGCTCTGTGCTTTGTAGACCAGATTTTCTTTCTAACTGTTGTGATTTATCTCTTTTTTTGGAAACAAGAATTAAATAGAGAACAACTAGCAGCATTTTCAGTGTTATGTACTGACAGGAACATACTGGCCACAGCTGGGAGGAGGATCAGCCTAATTTTGTTTCATCACTGAGTTATCCCCAAGAGATGAAAAAGCTTTGAAAATCAAGAAGCTGTATTTTAACTAACTAGGAAGATATATCTTTTAAAAAGCCCTAAAAAACCCTAAAGAAAATATAGAACAAGTTGAGAAGAAAGGATCAGACAGGTGGTATATAGCTTTTCCCACTGCATTTTTTTTTTTCAGGAAAGTCCTTTCAGCCAACCCAATGGCTCTGGCAGAGAATTTTGCAAGGTTTTTTTTACCCTTAGGGTATTTCCACTGCCTGGCTTTTACTTGTTTTCCTCCTCTTCACATCTTTCCCCTCTCTGCTTTGCTTTGCAAAGCCTCCCATGAGCTGGAAGCTCTGCCAGCTCCCTGCAGTGTTTCCTTGGCTGCTGCACCCTGGATTTTTTTTTGACCATGTCAATTTTTCCTGTGCCTTCAGGGTGTTCTCATGTTGTTGTCAGTTCAGCAGTGTGTGTCTGTTAGGATGCAAGTGGGGATGGACACATGTGCATTTTGATGGATATGGAATAAAATAAAATATGGATGAATTCTATCTGACTAGTTAATCCAAAAACCATAATTTATTTGAGGTGTTTCTTGTTTTTAATGAGGATTTGTGTTGGTGCTATTTCACTGTACTTCTATTCACTGCTGTGAGTATAAAATACTGTGCAAAGAACAAATGTAACTCCATATCCCAAACTGGGAAGATTGTATCAGTTACTAAATTAGCAGTAAATTACCTCTTGAAGTCTGTCTCTCAGAATGTTCAGTTAGTTAAGAGGAAATCAGATATGTGATTCTTTTTACTGTAAACATAATAAAACTATTACCCAGCTCAGAAAAGTCGCATGTTAGGATTAAGACTTCCAGGTAGGTACAAATGCTGTGCTTTTGTTCTGGCTGCTTCCAGGATTGTTGGTTTATCTCCTTGTCCTTTGAAGAGCTGCCTGATGTTTTTGGTTTTCACTTTGCAGCTTAGTCTCTTTCCTTTTCTCACCACTGCAGACAGTTGCAAGAGCAGCAGAGGCAGAAGGAGCTGGAACGGGAGAGGCTGGATCGCGAACGGATGGAACGGGAGAGGCTGGAGAGAGAGAGGCTGGAAAGGGAAAGGCTGGAAAGAGAGCGCCTGGAGCAGGAGCAGCTGGAGAGGGAACGGCAGGAGAGGGAACGGCAGGAGCGCCTGGAGAGGGAGAGACAGGAGAAGGAGAGGCAGGACCGCGAGAGACTGGAACGACTCGAACGGGAGAGGCAAGAGAGAGAGCGGCAAGAACAGTTGGAAAGGGAACAGTTGGAATGGGAAAGAGAGAGAAGAATTTCAAATGCTGGTAAGAATTTCAAAATCTGAGCGTGTTCTACCACCAGACTGCTCTTGATGTGTTTGGGTGATGGAGTGGGAGAGAACCAACAAATGGCAAGGGTGTACAGCTGTGTAGCAGCAGTCAGCATTTCAGGCTTCATTTGGCTGGAATTCCTTCCCTTTTTTTATGGCAAGAAGTCTAAGATATTTGACTTTCCTGTCATAATTTTCCATTAATTC
This sequence comes from Ammodramus savannarum pratensis, assembly GCA_020466415.1. NCBI lineage: Eukaryota > Metazoa > Chordata > Aves > Passeriformes > Passerellidae > Ammodramus > Ammodramus savannarum. Next base: position 29,600,729 of record JAHXMQ010012337.1, read on the forward strand.
TGAAATAAATTTTTTTGCATTCTTTGCTCACTCCGTTGCCATACTCTCTGATTGTGTGGAAGAACTTGAATCATTTTGGGCACCTCCAACATTGGTTGAAGTGTGATGAGTTAAACTTTCTAAATGCCTTATCGTTGTTTGCTCTATTCAACAAATGTGTTGTCATTACATAAGCTGGGAAAAAACCCCTAAAAGGTATCAGGTTGAGTGTGTTAACATAGAAGGTATGTTGCTATGTAAGGCATAGTAATAGTGTGAGAAATGCTTTTCAGTCTGATGCCTTGCTTAATCTATCATTGTAGTAACATTTCAATGAAATGTGTTGTATGTATTTGTAGATAAGATAATGCTCTGCCTGTGGAAAAGCATCCAGTGATAACTGAAAGCTTTCTCATTTTGGTAATATAATGGAACATTAGTCAAGTGCTTGGTTGTTCTTCAATCTCAAACTCAATTTACATAAGTCAGCTCATGGTGAAAGTCAAGGAATACTATGTAAGTCGTTTTAGAGCAGAGGATTTTATTGGTAGCTTTATTCCCAGTACTTTCAATATTTGCTATGCGGCTTTTTCTGGGGAATAGAGAGATGACACTTGCTGCCTATGGTAGGAGTCTTATTAGTGGAGTTGAAACAAATGTTAAGATCACTACATTTGCTTGCAGTTTGCAACCAGACAAGAAGGTAAAAGACTGATTGCTCAACCCAATATCTAACCCATCTCACAGATGGGATTTGAGAAAACTTTCTCTAGAACGTACTTGTAAATTCAAATGTTGGCACAAAAAGAGTTGGTAAAATTAAAGAGCAGCTGTTGATAATATGTAAAACTTTCCTAACAGTATTTTCACTTGTGCCTAATCCTCTGGTACTAACTGTAGTCTACATTTTTACATTTTGTTCGAATGCTGGTTTTGTTGCTTCATTAGCTCCCTTTTTCTCTTTCTCCTTTTTTTATCCTGCCTTTGCTGCTGCTTTCCATCTTCTGTCCAGCTCCATCTTTCGACAACTCCCCGTATAGCACTCCACTTCCTGAATACTCCAGTTGCCAGCCTCCTTCAGCACCTCCTCCATCATATGCAAAAGCAGTCTCAGCGCCAATGGCCGAGGCCACACCGGAGTACGCTGTAGTGACTTCTGCACCACCGACCTCCACTCCCCCTACACCGCCTCTAAGGCACTCTGCATCGCGTTTTGCTACATCCCTAGGCTCGGCTTTCCACCCTGTTCTCCCCCATTACGCCACTGTTCCTCGGCCCGTGAACAAAAGCTCCCGGCCCCCTTCTCCCGTGGGCGCCGCGGCCACGTTGCCTCCCAGCAGCAGCAGCAGGCCCGCGGCCTGGGCCGCGCCCAGCTTCGCGCCCCTGCCCCCGTCTCCTCCGGTCATGATCAGCAGCCCTCCGGGCAAGGCCGCCGGGCCCAGACCCGTCCTGCCCGTGGCGGCTTCCAACACGGCGGCCCAAGCGTCCACGTCTTCTCCCACGGCTCCCAACGGGCTTCCCGAAAACCTGGCTTATCCGGTTCCTTCACCTTCTACCTCAGGTCCAACGCCGCCTCCGCCACCTCCTCCCCCCCCGCTGCCTTCCTTTCCGCCTCTGTCACTCTCTGGGCCTCAAGCTTCTCCTTCTCCCAACTCCCCGAATGCCTCGACTCCCTCATCCAAGCCTAGTGTTCTCCCTTCTCCCTCTGCAGCTACCCCTGCCTCTGTTGAGAACTCTCTAAACTCTGTGCTGGGAGACTCCTCTGCTTCTGAGCCAGTCTTGCAGGCAGCCTCTCAGCCGGTTGAAGCTCCGAGCCAGCAGGGTAAGGCTTTCTGTTATTGCTACTAATGCGCTAAGCAGGGCAGGGCAGAGCCCTGACTGCCCCCAGGCATGAGCATGGTGCTCCCCAAGCTGCACTGATCCTAATGCCAAACACTGCTGGGGTAAGGGAAATGGAAGAGCTCTGTGCCTAGGAGCCAATGTTCTGTGGCCTGTCATGAGTAAAATCCTAATTCCTTAAGAACTCGCCTTTGGAGAACACAGTTGGTCACATTCTTGCTTGGTAAACCCTGCACTGTTGGTTTATTTGGGAAGCGGTGTTACTACTTCATAGTTCTTAGGTCATTGATGGCAGCCAACATTGAGGAGCACATGTGTGGCTTTGGACATGTAGATGACCTTTAGTGAGGTCATGGTTTATTTGGGAAGTGGTGTTACTACTTTATTAGTTCATAGATCATTCATTTCCTAATGGCGGCCAACATTGAGAAACACATGTGTGGCTTTGGACATGCAAATGGCCTTCAGTGAGGAACAATTCAAATTTAGAAAGTAATGTGTGACACCTGCTGCATTTCTTTCTGGGCAGTGGTTGTATTTTGATACATTGCTGTATGCACATACACATATACATGTGTATTTAGATACAGAGAGACAGGTCTTTCTGCAGTATTTTACCAGTGTTGCTAAGAAGAATTTGGACAAAAAGTTTGATTAAGCCGGTGACAGCCTCAATGAACACTCCACCAATATGATAGAAATTCATTTTACATGATAATACATGTCTTTGTTAACCTGCTTTTATACTGATTTAACAGATTTAGGTGGATTTAGTAGATGTAGGTCTTGGTACAGAACTCTGCAGTAGCTCCAAAGGTGTGGGCAGAGGGGTTCCTGGAGGATAAGCAGCTTGGTACAAGCCATGCAGAATGGACCCTGTTTATATCCTCCTGTCTGAAATGAAGGTCTGAGCTGCTTTGGGATGGAGTGGAAATAGAATAAATGGCCTCACTTTAGTATGGAATAAAAGTGTGCACTTGGACAGTGAGTGATGCCAAGAGGGTTTAACAGGCTTTTGAATTTCTGCAGTGGGTAGCAGAGTAGGAAACCAGAAAGACTCATATGTGAAATTCCTGCCTTTAGAGATTAAGGTAGTTATGCAGTATTTTGCCTGCCTTTTGGTGGTTTTGGTGAGACAGAGGTAGGATCTGAGGAGGTGTGGAGCTGTTGTCTGCATCAAGATTTCTTAATAATAATAATAATGTGATCATCAGAATATTCTTTTTCCAAAGTACACTTTGTATTTGGATAACTGTGAATTTGAATAAGTAGAAGAATGGTAGATAACAAATAGAAGGGCTTCTTCCCATTAGCTTGAAATATGTCAGTCTTCTAACTCACTAATTACTGTTTGTATTAAATTGTAAAAGTTGATTGCTGGAATTATTTTAAAGGAAAGATTTACATACAGCTTAGGAATTAGCATTGGCGCTGGAACAGTGCAGGGGTTCAGATGCTTGGGTGGTGTGTTAGGGTTTGTTAATGCAGTGAGGTTTGTTAATGCAGTGAGGTACTGCTCAGCACCATGTGAGCACACCCTGTGGTTCTCCTGCTATGATGCTCATGCCTGACTTTATTCTCTGCCTGTTTCCTGGTGTAAAGCTGTTCTTGGTTGCAGCACAGACCCTGACTGGTGGGGTTTCATGTACATGTCTCTGGAACTGTCTGATCTCTCACAGGATACTGTGTAATTTTTTTAGTACATTATTTAAGAATGCATCTCTCCTGCTGAAATTCAGTGTTTCTTTGCCCACTATCTTACCAGTTCTAATGTCTTATACACTGAGCAAAAGAACCAATGGAAACAAGACCTTTTGTTTTCTGAATCCCTAATGTCCTCTGTTTTCTCTCTGACACTAGGTGCTGTCCAAGGACCGCCTGCACCTCCTCCTCCACCTCCCCTGCCCCCTGGCCCAGCTCAGTCTTCAGTAGCAGCCCCAGCTCCTCCTGGCCCTCCGCCACCTCCTCCCCTGCCTCCCTCGGGGCCGCCCCCGCCGCCGCCGCCGCCTCCTCCGCTGCCCAGCCAAGCCCCTCCCGTTCCCCTGCCCCCTCCGGCTCCCCCCCTGCCGGCCTCGGGCTTTTCGGCGGGGTTCGTGGCCGAGGATAATCGCCCTCTAACTGGACTAGCAGCTGCACTCGCTGGAGCCAAGCTTAGGAAAGTCTCACGGGTAAATAGAACTCTGGTTTCTTTTTCACCTTCCTGTCCCCTCCCTGCTTCTAAGCTTTGGTCAAGGTCAGCAGCAGTATCAAGGCATTTGGGGTAGGCTTAGTTCATGAAGGAAAAAGCATTACAGGATGTGCTGCCAGCCCATGCCATTCTTCACTTGTGCCTGTGGCATTCGCATTCTCTGAAAAAATCCCTTCGCCCAAGATTTTTCTCCTGGGAACCTGAGAAGCCTCAGAGAAAAAGATAAGAATGGATAAAAGTGCTTCTCTCCTGCTGAAATTCAGTGTTTTCTTGCCCAGTATCTTACCAGTTTTAATGTCTCATACACTGAGCAAAGAGCCACCATTCCAATGGAAGTAAGACCTTTGTTTCATTCACATTCTCTGAAAAAATCCCTTCACCCAGGATTTTTCTCCTGGGAAGCTGAGGAGCCTCAGAGAAAAGGAAAACAGTTCCTATCTCATTTGCTTTTCCCGTTTTGTGCTCACATGTGGACTGTATTTGGAGATTGGAGATTGTTTACCCAAAGGTTTCATTGTTGCATTAGATTCTGCTATGAATTGTTTTAACTCTCTGGCCAATCAGGGCCAAGCTGTGTTGGGACTCTGGAAAGAGTCACAAGTTTTCATTATTATCTTTTTAGCATTCAGTAAGTATCTTTTTTATATTCTTTAGTGTAGTATAGTATTCTATAATATAATATTATAAAGTAATAAATTAGCCTTCTCAGAACATGGAGTCAGATTCATCATTCCTGCCTTTGTCAGGACATTCCCTGCAAATACAATATGTGCCTTTCTTGCACATGAACTTTGATGGTTCCATGAAATCAGCTCTCATTCTGTTGGCACATCTGCTGTCTTTTTGTGTGCTCTGAAGGGTGAAGACTCCTCCAGTTCGAGTGGAGGAGGAGGAGGAGGCTCTGCTTCATCCAAAACAGACGGTGGCCGTGGAAATGGACCCCTTCCCTTGGGAGGCAGTGGGTTGATGGAAGAAATGAGCGCCCTGCTGGCCAGGAGGTGAGGAGCTGTTCCTGCTCTGCTCCAGCTGCTTAGTCATCATCACACAGGTGGGATTTGGGCTTGCAGCTGGCTGAGGATCAGATGGAGAGCAGCTCAGGGCTGCTTTGGGAAGCTGATCATGTTTCATGAATAGCCATTTTTATTTGAGTGTAATCCAGTACTTCTGTGTAAGCCTTTGTGCTGCAGCAAGGGAGGGCATGCAGACTTCAAATTGCACAGTTGCTTTGGCAGGAGGGCTTTGCCTTTGAAGGTGCTTTGAAAGTACTTCTTAAAACACTAATTTTCATGAGGCCGTGTAAGTCTTTAATTGCAGTAAACAACATTCTTCCATCTTAAAGCCATGATGAGCTTGGTAACTTTTGTCTCTGCTTACAGGAGAAGAATTGCTGAAAAGGGATCAACAGAACCAGAGCAGAAAGAAGATAAAGCTGTGAGTTGAGAAATTTTATCTGATTTACATTACTCAATACAAGGATTAGCAGAGAGATTCCAGTGGTGTGCAAGGGATTATTTATACTTTACTGTATAAAATGTACATATAACCACTCCTCTGTGAAGTGCTTACTCATTTTCTATATACAGTTCTGCAGAGCCATTTTAAATATATATATAAAAACTGAAATATTTAAACAGTTGAGATTGGTTCTTGTGAATCTAACAGTTTATAAAAATTATTTTTCTCTTCTCTCCCTATTCCCTCTCTTCTCCAATTTAATCAGGAAGAATCAGAGTCTTCATCTTCTAAGGTTTCTTCAACAAGCACACCTGGTAAGTAGCTCAGGTTTGTGAACTCTGGGACTCAGTAATGCTAAAATCTAGTGACAAATCTTGGTAAGCTCTGCTGAATTTTGGAGCCTGCCTCTTCTCCCATGATTACAGCCTGGGGTTTTGCTGTAGAATGGGTCCTGGTTCAGAAGATAATAAAGAACATAAGTGAATAGTGTATAAATGGAGAGTGTTGAAATTCTTTGCCCATGATCCCTCTGCTGAAGGGGCAGTGTTTGGAGCTGTGTAGCCAACACAGTCAGTGAGGAAAACTTACACATTTTGCAGGTGGCATGCAAATGTCTCTCAAGAGACACTCAAAACTTTCTTTTCCTGTCCTTTAGTAGTCCCTTGTTGTACCCTGAGTTTCTCTGGGCACCTCTCAGTACATACCTGCAAAAGGAGGGGGCTGTGCCATATAACCGTGCAGTCTGTCACCCCAAAAGGCAGTGGAAGCAGAAAGAAAATAACTGGATGATGAATACACCAAGTTTCAGTCTGTTCCAGCTTCCTCTGCTGATTGCTTGCCCATGTGTGCACTTCTCCTGCAGATGATTCAACCACTTGATGATGGGCAGGCCTTAATGTTGAAAACCACTGCTGTAGTGTGAACAAAACCTGGCTGGGGAATAAAAAGGAGTGCTAGGGGTTGTGTGTCCAGATGGAAATAACTGGCAAAGTTAGCACTGAGATACAGGCACTCATCTAGAGAAGTCAGACTGCAAGGAGATAAATGACATCACACAAATCAAGGTTTTCACACACACACCCCTTTTTTTTCTCTTCTTTTACAAGAGTCTGCTTCATTCTGTTAAACAGAAAGGACATTAGCCTTGAGAAAATGACTGCTTTTGGAACACTTCTGATAATACAGGCCCCAGAAGAAAGAAATTAAAACCTCTGGAACTGGTTTCTTTAATTGGTGATGATAAGAAGCCTCATAAAACCTGTTAAAAATGTCAAATGCATTCAGAATTTGACCATTCCCTTCCAGCTGAGGAAGTTTTCTTTGTTTCTTGCTGTGAGATGCTCTGGTAATGCTGAGCCTCATCACTGGAACAGGTCTTTAAAGTGTTCTAAGAGGAATGCTTGGCATCCTTGAGCAAACTGCAGCCATAGCAGAAGTTTCTCAGTTTTGCAGATATAGCTAAAATCCTGCTAAAATAACTCCTATGGCAGGACAAGCCCTGAAAACTGATGTATAAAATTAAGTTTAAGGCTTATTACTAGCATAAGAAGCCTGCACTTGGCTGGGTTACAGACTGTGCTGGCAGGCTTCTGCAATTTAGATGTTCTCAGTATCCTGCTGCAGGGAATTTTCTGGTCAATAAGAAACTCTGAAAGGACCTTTCTGCCTCTGCTTGCCCAGCTTAGCTAAGCAATATGAAAGAAAGGGAGCACACCAAACAAACTCCAAATCTGAAGTGAAGATTGATAAGATCACTGGCACACTGAAGTCCTGAGTAAGTAATGATAGTAATTATTAACAATCTACATTACAGAAAGGCTGTTTTATGTTGTGCAGGTTGTAAGGAATGAACCTCCTTCTCTCTTGGTGCTGAAAGATATTCTAGTTGTGTCAGGTTGTATCTGCTTGGCACTTCACTGAAACTGGCACTGAATTAATTTTCTATCATTAAGAGCTTTAAGAAAACTCCTTTAGCTTAGAAACCTATTTCTCAAGTATTTGCAGCTGACTGGTTATACAATTCCATGGTTCACAGCTGAAGCCATCCAGTACCTATAAATAAATCCAATACCTATAAAATTTAGGCAGACCTTCTCCCAGCTGGATTAAGAATCAAATGGCCTTTACAGTGTCTGGGAGATAGTGACACTTCAAGATGCTCTCACTTGATGCATTCACATGTCTCAAACATGTTTTTATAAAAAATCCTTTCCTTAGGACTTTTTCTTCCTGAGAAGCTGAGAGGCCTCAGGAATGAAATGTAAACATTGATTATCTGCTGCTGTGGAATGCAACAGGTGCATCTGTGATTGGTCTCATGTGGATGTTTCTAATTAATGGCCAATCACAGCCCAGCTGGCTCAGACTCTCTGTCCAAGCCACAAACCTTTGTTATCATTCCTTTCTGTTCTTAGCTTAGCTGGCCCTCTGAGATGAAACCTTTTCTTCTATTCTTTTAGTATAGTTTTAATGTAATATATATCATAAAATAATAAACCAAACCTTCTGAAACATGGAGTCAGATCTCCATCTCTTCCTTCAACAAAAGACCCCTGTGAACACGGTCACATTCACAGATGAGCACAACAAGAGGTAGCTGAATGTGAAGGAGATAAAGCAATATAATAAAAAGAGCAAAACACCAAGCAGCTGACTTGACTTGCCAGATGCTTGAAGTTTCTTCACATAAATTACACAGTGGATAGAAAAAAACAGTTTTTCATCTCCTCACTCTGTTTTTCAGAACTAACAAGAAAGCCTTGGGAAAGGACAAATACAGTGAATGGAAGCAAGTCACCTGTTATTTCCAGGTATTCACTTTGGTACCAGCTGCTTTTTCTTACATTTGTTATTGTTGCACGTAGTGCTAAAGATACTGAACTAGAATAGTAAAGATCATCTTTATGGGTTTAAAATTGCTGCTGTGAAACTGCTTTAAGCAGTTTTAAGTAGGAATGAAGAGTTACTTTTGGAGACTGCTAATAAGAGAAATTTTTGACAGTAAAATCAAAAGTTTTACCCCAAAAAGTTTAACAATTTTTGGTATATAACCTGAATTAATAAGGTCTATATTTGCCTACAGCAATGTTTAATTTTTTATTTGAAGTCTGAAATTTCCAGCAAGGTGAAACCAAATGTGCTGCAGTTCACATGTTCAGTAGTAAATGTAGAGAATAGGTGTTCTTTCTATTTCTCTGCCACTTATAGAATGCCTTTGTGGATATTTCAGTTATCTTGGTAAGATTTGATTCTGTGGCAATTTTCAGTAGCTCTCATACCAATCTAAGAAAGTCCATCCTAAAGGAGTATAGAAATGTTTTACACCCTTCAGTGCATCAACCAATCTTTGATAACTTGTCAGCTGGAACTCTGGTGAGCAGGGAGTGTTTTGAAAGGCATTTTCAGCAAGTGAAATGGCTGCTTTAGCAAGTTTTTGGATATATATTTGATTGTAATTTACTTTAGGCAGAAGGCTTGTTCATTTAGAATTCCTGTGTATTGTGTACACAAAGATTAAAGGGTTCTGACCCCTGATAATCTGGGAAGTTCCCTGAATTTCCTGAGAGAAAGCAAGAGAAACGTGTTCAACTTGTTTGAATGCTGTGTTTGAAATTACTTGAATTCCCATTAAAATCTGGCTGTTGGACACAGCTATAAAAGATTTGGTGATCAGAGTATTAAAAACAATTGTTCTGTGAGTGGCCTCACTTGGAGCTGAGGTTGCCCTTGGGGTCTTCAGTTCTAAAATGCAACACTAAACACTCTCTTGTGAACAAAGTATCTCAATTTTAGAATAAATGCAGGAGTCTGAGGTGCTTGCAGCCTTGGTTCTTGTTGCTTGCTGTGTTTTTTGTCCATAAGCAGGTGCCATTGGTGATGATGCTCCCTCTGTCAGTGTAACAAAATCCTGTATCACCTTTGGCCTTGGCTTTTCCTGCCCTCTCCCCCTCCTCCCCAGGAGCTCTGACCTTCTTTAACCAAGGTCCCTTGTGCTGATATTTTGATCTGCTTCAAAAGGTGGCATCGAGGGGGAGCTTGGCACAGAAATAATTGGCGTAAGGAGTCCTAAAGAGCATTTTAGAGTTCATATTGTGTGAGACAGGTGCTGACCTGGCCCTTTGGCTGTAGGTACTTGGCTCAAATTGCTTATCCATAGGGTAAGGGGATTAATAAGTAGGGCAGCTCTCAATATCTGACTCTTCTGGAGAGTCTGGGATGTTCTGAAGTCTTGATTCTACAATAGGTTTTTGTAAACTGTTTCATGCCTCCAGTTTCTCTGATCTTTTTCCAGCTGGTGAAATTCAGAGGCTGCTGAGGTCTATTTAAAAATGTTTTCTGACCTTGAGGATCACAGAGGATTTTTAAGATCTCTCTTAGATTTATTGGGGCACTCTCTCCATCAAGCTTTTGTCTTCATTCATCCAGTGGAAAATGCAGATAGAATTTAACTTGATGTGAACTTCCCTGGGTGTATACTCTAATCCAAAATAAGAATTCTGTGTTTATTTAATGTCAGTTTTCTTTCTCAGTGCTGTCATAACCTGCTGGAAGGTGCCATAACACATACTTCAGGCCTGCTGATACCATTTTCTAGTCAGTGTTGACAGCATGCTCTGCCAGGATGAGGAAAGTTTCATACAAGGAGAAGCTGTTAGAAGAAATCTCTCTTGAATATCCTTGTATTTCTCTTAACTCTCCACATTTGCCAAGTCTCTCTCAGCAAGCAGCTTGTTAAATTAGCTTTGTTTAGTCAAGGGGAGCTGCAGTTTGAACCACTAACACTGTGTTTGCCAGGAGGGGATTTCTGTCACCACGTAGGATGTGAGGATTTCTTTCACCTGACCTCTGCAGGGAGAATGTGAGTCACACACAGGGATTAAGCAAAGCACACTTCAGAAACTGGCAAGTCAGCAAAATTTTCTCTTCAGAGCTTCCCCAGAGGTAGGGGATGAAGTTGTTGTTATCCAGAGAGAGTGTTAGAAGTATTTTAAAGTAAATTAGTGTCCTGTCTAAAATCAGGCCTTTGCTTTTTGGAGCAAACAGAAAAGACTGAAGCTGTGGGTTTTTAATATTTCCTGAAACATGCAAGTAGAACTCTTGAATCTACTGAAGCCCTATAGTGTTTAAGGTGCTAAAAGTGAACAAAATGAAGACCTATAATAGCTTTTAAAGGTAGTGTTTCTCCCCCTAATAGACGGGAATCTCCATGGAAAAATCTGCTTGCTTCTGAAAACAGGTTCTATGATTCATTAAACAGGTATCATCCTGTTGGGATTTGAGACTTCCTAACAACCCCTTTGACCAGTTCAGGGTTGGACTTTTTCTACATGGGTTGGTAATCACCACATGCTCCACCAGGTTCCTCCCCCACTTTTTCTTTGTCCAGTTGAGCCCATTTTTGGACTGGTTAAAGGGCAAATTGAGATGGCTTAAGAAGCAGGTATGAATTCATATAAAATCCTGCTTTTCTGGCAGTCTCCACCTGCAAAGGTACAAATTCCTGTTGAATATGCCAGGATTTAGTGGACCATTTGCAGTGTTTTAAGAAGCAGGTTTTCAAAACTGTTAGTTCAGATACAGAGGAACAGGAATTAATTTTCTAGGTGTGTTTTTACATCTGCCTTTTGATTAAAGACTTTTAAAACATAAATTAATATTTCTACTTGGAACATATTCACAAGTTGATTAACATCATGTGTATTTTTTGCTGGAGATCTTAAATTTCACTCTCTAGTGGTCATAAAGTGCTGACATTGAAACCTTTCAGGTTTTGAGAGCTTTCCAGAGGTAAATGTGTTCCAGAGCCTCTCAGCATTACTGAGTCAAATTCCAGCTTGTTTCTTATGAAGGCACTCCTTGTGGTGATTACTTAATCTTTTTGTATGAAAAGTTCCCCTTTTAGCTACTTATCTTGGGTGGTGTATTCTGCATGTTGGCATGGATAAGAACTTTCCTTTGCATGCTTGGTTGAAGGTGTGTTAGGGACTGTCAGGCAATGCTATGGAAAACCACACGGGAGAGCTCTTCAGCCACATTGGGATGTTTTTATTCACTCAATTTCAGTTGTTAATGTTTGCCTAAATGACAGCTGCATTCAGGCTGAAAAGGGGAAAAAAAATAGCATCACTTGGGGAGGAACACAGCTAGATTTTCCTGAGATTAGAAATTATCTATTTTGCTAATTATGGTATTTCAGTGTTTGAATTAAGAATGTCTTGCATTTTGGAAAGCAAAAAGTGAGCACATTGTCAAGATCAAGGGGCAGTGTTCATAAAGAAGCTTTCCTGTGGAGATTTTTAATAGATAGAAGCAGTAGATGGTTATGGTGGGTAAAACTGACTTTCTTTTTTAAAGATATGAGGAAAAGGAAGCAGTCAGTTTGTGCAGAGCTTTTCTTTGAAGTCATCTTATTAATACATTGAACTCATAAGTAATTTAAAAAAAAATATTAAAGTATACTATTGATTGGGTTTTTTCATTAAGGCAGGTACTCAGTGACTGTTACCAATTGCCAGGAGCTGCATTTAAGAGGATTTTTTTCAGTCACGTTGGATAAATGCTGTGTATGGGAACAGAACTACAGTCAATGGAAATGATCAGAAACTATCTAGGAACTATCTGAAAAAAACAGTGGTTCTGCCTGGAGTAGGTCAGGGCTCACAATTTCAGGTGTAAACTGCAAGTAACTCTTTAAATAGCGGGTACCTGCTGAAACAGCAATGGCCAAAGGTCTCAGCTGTTGAATGTTTTTGAGCAAGGAATTCTTCCATAGTGAACTAAGCACTGTAACATGTCAAAAGTTCTGTAAAAGATCCTAAACTGTGGTTTGCCCTCATAGCATTAGTGCACACTGTAGTTTCTCTGGTGGTTGCAATGTGAATTCTATTTTCCAGCTGCTTTCACTGTCAAGTTACTCAATATTTCATCTTCTGTCTTACTCAGTGGATTGTGTGTTTAATTTTGGTGTGTTTCAGGAATAGTAATTAGCAATTTCTCTCTGGGAACTTACATTTAAACTGTGTGGACTTAAGTCTTTACAGCTGTGACAGCTGAGGTCTGTGATACCCAGGGAAGAACAAGCATCAAATCAACATTTTGATGTGTGCACCCTTTTCTGTGGGAGTCACACTTTTGAGTGTTTTTCAGTTAGCAAGTCAGAGCACAGTCCTGTCAGCTTGTAAAAGCCAACAAGACAACCCAGTGTGAGGTTCATTCAGCTCTTACTGAACAAAACCAGCAGAATAGGATAATTCCCTATGGATAAACTCCTGTCTTGTAAGGGAAGATGCATGAAAGCTCAAAGTAGTGATTTTGTAAAACAAACAAAGAAATAAAGTATTTTTTTCATTCTTATCCACCTTTGTGGCAGTAGATCTGTCTGCAGCCTCATGTACCAAATGCAGAAAAATGCAGTGCTGAATGAATTTCTCCTGTGTAGGAATTTTGAAGGGACACACTGAGTGTAGGCCAGAGATGCCACATACAAGGGCAATGAAATAGGACCCAGCTTAGTCTACTTTATACTCTGCCCTTTCTTAAAATAAGCATGCTGTGATGATTCTAAACCCCTTGAGATGAATTGTCAGGAATTTTATCCACAGCTTCTTTCTGGCTTGAAGTTTTATAGGTAAGGAAGGGAGAATGTCAGCAAAGGTGTAAAATGTATTTAAGAACAGCAGAACATTCCTCTCTTTTGGTACTCTTGCTGTGAACATCCAGGCTCTTCTTTGCTCACAGCTCTGTAAGTCCATGAGTCTGAATTACCCCTTGAATGAAAGAGGGGATCAGGAAAGAGAAAAGTGGGAAGGCAGGAAAACTCCCTTCTTCTGGAATCTGTGTTTAAAATGCAAGGTGATCTGTGGAAGCAAGTTTTTGATGTCTAAAAAGAGTATTTCATAAGCAAACATGAAATATTACATAGTCCAAAACATTAGAACTTTCTCTCAAGTATCATAAATAAAGATAAATCTTGGTGCTGTTACAGTATTTGCTTTCAGTAGCTTTAGAAAGCAACTGATGGAATAATTGAGGTTGCAGAGGAGTTGGATAACATTGCTTGGGTCTGTCAAGTGTTGAAAATGCCCCAGGGTGATTGCTCAGCATCCATACAGTCAGCATCAGCATGCAGTCATTGGTTAGTGGGAGTGTTTCCTTGGGAGACAGCCTCTTTTGAATGAGCCTCAGTTACAAAAGGAAAGTGCTTGACATTTAAAGGCATTGAGCTTTTCATGCCCATTATGAAGAAATCAGAAACCACTGACGGTGAAATCTGTCTGCTGCTTTGAAAGTTCTTGTTTTGAACTAATAACTGTTATGGTAATTAATATTTCCAGTGTGTGGAAAACGTTCTTGGGTGTTGCTTTCTATTCTGTGTGGTATTTTGGGTCTGCTTGATTTTTCCCATCCTCCCACTCCCAATATTTTTTGTTTTCCATTCTGATTTTTTTACTATATTTTGTTATACCAATATCAGCAATTTTGATGGGGGAATCTCTTATGTATCCTGTAATAATGAGCAACCAGTAACTCCTGGATGTGTTTTTGTGCTGCAGACCAAAATCTACACCAACGGGACAGCCCAGTGCCAACGGAGTACAGTCAGAAGGTCTAGATTATGACAGATTGAAGCAGGTATGTGGATAATGCTTTAAAAAAGGTTGCTGTGGATATAAGAACTTGCAGCTGCCCAATACTAACTTTTAGCTGTTTTGTTAGTTGCAAAGTTTTAATTATTTAGTAATTATTAGTCTTTATTTTTGCCCAGGCATGTGTCAGTGTTCTTAGGAGCTGTAGGATGGAGGCTTAGCCCTGTTGGTTTCTCACAAAGTTCCTGCTTTTGCATTAAGCAGCTCTCACAGGATGGTGTTTGCATTATAAATGGAACTGGGAAATCAGTTTGCCTGGAAAATCTTTCTCTTCTCTGTTTCCAAACAAACACCAAGCCCTTGGGGCAGCTCTAGCAGTACCACCATGATTTAATATCAGATGTGAGCACACATCTGTGGTCACAAGTTTGGGGTAGAAGAGCACCCAGGGATGCTGCAGTTTGTGCTGCTCCCCAGTTCAAGAGCAGAGGAATCATGTGGGAGTTGTGGAGTTGGAGATTAAGGATCTCCAGGTGATGTTTGGATCAATCATCCCCAAGTGGGGAGAGAGATTCTGGTGCAGGCTCCAGCTCAGTGGGTAATTCCAGAGCCACTTTTACTTTGGTAGCAACTTTTAGTTGCTTCTAGACCATGTCCCCACGTAGTGCTTGGCTTTAGGTTGGTTTATGGATCAGTTTTGGTTGGTTCTGGATTAGGTCCTGGTTCAGCAGTTTTAGGGTGGCTTCTGGCCTGGGGGGTGGTTCTGGAGGAGCTTGGAGGAAAGGATGGAAAAAACAACAAGCAGGGACAGCACTTCACTCTGTTCCACTCTGTTCACTCTGTTCTCTTCATTCCATCACATTCCACTGGGACTGGGACCTTGATACCTTGGTTACCTGTTTGTTTTTTTTTTTCCCCTTGGAATACTTCCTTGGCTTGTGGTGTTTAGTGAGCTCCTTTCTTTGCACTCCACATCACATCTCACCTGTAGCAAAGGTCTCTCATTCTTATCCCTTCTCCTCTCATAAATTCTACAGGAATCAATTTGTGGCACTTCTAGGGGCTGTTTTTTCTGTGTTGTAACTGCACTAATAATGTTCTAGGGATGCCTTAGGTTTTCAGGATTAACTTGGAAGCTGAGGGTTGGGTTATGCTTCTCAAAAGGGTTAAGGATTAATGGAAGAATTGTAGTGGGATAATTCTGGATTTCTCTCCACAGAAATTTACAGTTTGCTAAAACTAATCTCTTTGCTAATCTGTTATTTATGCTTTGACACATTTTTAGGATATTTTAGATGAAATGAGGAAGGAGTTAACGAAATTAAAGGAAGAACTCATTGATGGTAAGTATTGCTCTGTTCACTGCTGCTGCTCAGTTCTAGAGTAGCTGCAGGTGGTTTAAAATGTAAATGCAATGTATTGGTAGCCTGAGAGTGATTTATTGGTAAAAGCAGCTTTGTTCTTTGTCTGGTGGCAAAACACTGGTGCCAGACCTGTTCCCGTTGATGTGCTTCAGGGATTTCCCTCCTGGGGGTTTTATTTTAGTAGAATATTGACACCAATGTGTCTTTTAAGAGTGGTTGAAGTGATGCTGTATTTGAGTGACTTCAAGTTATCCTTAATGTCATGTGGTGGTAGGTGGGTTATTTTTAAATAATCCAGAGCTGCTGAGGTATGTATTTCAAAACTAGAAATATTTAGAAGAGAATTTGAAAGAATTTTAATGAAAGCTTCCAGCTTTTGGTTACCTCTTTGATCTGTAACAAATGATTCAAAGAAAAGAAGTCTCACAGTTTTAATTTCTATTTTAACAGAAGCTATTTTCCTACGTAGTCGTCTCTACTTAAGGGAAATCATTGAGAAAACAATCCTAAAAGTTCACCTATCAAGAATTAAGCAAAACTCTGTATATGATTTACTACCTTGGTGGGCCTTTTGTTCTTTTTGGCTTTGTGGAATGTACCAAAACAAAGTGTGGGGAGGAAAAAAAGTCATATTAATCTAATACTACTGCTGATAAAATATTGAATGTCATCAACTGATGTAGAAAGAACTGGCTGGTTTGGGACAAAGGAGAATGTAGTGCTTTTCCCCATATTTTGTTTGTGCTGTGTTGTACCACAGCCTTTTAGACCAGTAAAGTGCCAACAGGGCCCTGAGGCTGCTCTGAAATTTAAAAACAATTAAAATAGATTAAAATCTCTTTGAAAATCCCAATGGTGGTGTTTCCCACAGGCTTGCTGGAGGTGGGAACTAAAAATTAAGATTTCAACATAAATTTTCCAGGAAGAAACAAGGCAGTGCCTGGTTGCTAATGCCACTTGTCTGAAGCCACACGGGGCTGCCTTAGGTGCTGGTTCTTCACGTTGTGAGAGCAGGGTGAGCCTGCTTTGGGGGGTCAGCTGTGTGTCCAGCTTGCTGCCCTGAAGTAAAGAATTCTTTATTTGATTTGCTAACCCTGTCTCTGTCTCTCTGCAGCTATCAGGCAGGAACTCAGCAAGTCCAATACTGCATAGAAAGACTCGTACTAAGCCGATGTGACTCTTTAACTTGATATAAAACTGACTACGTTTTGTGAGCTGTTAGAAGAAAACGGAGACAGACAGACAGACACTTGGAAGGAGGGAGAAACAACCTATTCTGAAAAGCTTCAGACACATCACTCTGGTGATAATGCTATTCCCCTCCTAGTTTGCAGCTTTTTTCTGACCTTTACAGCAGGGTGGAAAAGACTCTTAAAGTTACTGTAATGATTATGCAGAAATTCCTACATCTATCAGACAAGATCACAGTGCTTTGAAGTCTACTCATGTCAAGATAAAATTGCACACGTTTCAGAATTTGTTGTTGAGACAAAAAAAAATACAAACAACAGGGAAAAGCTTGGGAAGGCTTTTCAGAGAGGTTTTCTTTATTAATGAAGGAGTTAGCAAGTTATACTGTTGTACTTCAAATGTATCTCAGGTTTGTCTTCCTATCATATCTGATATTTCCATGAGTAATTTAAGAGATCAGATGTGTAGAAGTTCGGTTCACGAGATGAGGAGCAATTGGAGACACGTGCTTTGAAAGGGCAATATTTGTAAGTGAGGGTGACCTAGACGGTGATGGCATATCAAGATTTTGGAATTTTATGATAGGAAGCCTCTCTAGTTAGCCTTCATGCAATTTTCTAGGAAAATTTAAAAAAAGAAAAAAAGCAAACACAGTCCAGAGTTTAAAGATGTAGATGCCTTCCTACATTGTTACGATGCTTTACCAAATCTAAGACTTCGACATAAAGCGAATCAGCAGTCAAATGTAAATCATTAGTATGTTGTAGATTTACAGTAGATTTTGGGGCTTTTTTTAGATTTATGCATGTGGACATTTTGTAATGTAACACAACACAGCCAGCTTTTTAATTAAAAGAAAAATTGCATGTCACAGAGTAGCCTTTTCATTTGTAAGGCTTAATTTATGCCCAGGAAGATGTGGGAAGAGGGAGGGGGAAGGTGACACATTTTTATTACTTTCTACACTTTTTCTTCATCTTACATGCATGTGTAATAATGAGGAAAACATGACTTTTATCAGTAACCATGTTAATGGAACCAGGTACTTGATCCTTTTGTATCTTTTTTCAGTTTTCTATTTGAAATTCAGTAATAACTTCCAGTAATGGTTCTGAAACTCCCAGGTGAACCAAACTCGTTTCTCGGTGAGAGAAAAAACGTTGTAGGCATCTGACTTGCTGAGGATGCCCCTGTGTAAGTGCATTGTCCTTCACCTTTTCACCATGACCCTCTGCTTCACTCTTTTCTGAGACTCCTTTTTTTTATTGGTTGTTTAATGAAACAGAACAGCAGGAGTTACCTGAGAACAATCAGGTCACAGTAAATGGCCCCTTCTCCTCCTAATTTATCTGCCACCCTCCTTTCCAAAAAACTCAAAGCCAACAATAAACCCCCACAGCTCCACACGAGACAAACCCTGAAAAATAGCAATGAATTGCTATTGGTCTTGCTCAACAATTTGAGTCATTTTTAGGGGAGGTGAGGTGATACCTCTCTCTTTCCCAGGGTTTTCAATCTTATGAGTGTAAATTTTAATTTTTTTTATTTTGTTTTTTAATGTGGTAAAGTTCAGTGGAATAGACATTCTGCAAATTGGCTTTGTAGTGCTTTGAACAAAAAAAATATGGATCAAAATCTTCCCTTTTCCTTGCACTGTCCATTTTTCCAGGCCCTGTTTGCTTTGGAATCTGTGCTGATCCAGAAGAAAAGTTTACTTACAACTTGTGGAGAGATTTGCTTACAAGTACAGGCAGCTCCATTCATGGCACAGATGCTTTCAATAGCAGAGTGTCTAGAGTGCTGAACACCAAAGCAAAACAGCACTCAACAGCCTCAGAAAGCCTTCACTAGGAAATCTTTTTCCCATTCAAACATTGCCTGATCCTTTAGGTTCAGATTCTAAGGGAAGATGACAATGGAAATATTGCCTAACTCCATTTATTAATTTTTTTTTTTTTAATAAAGAGGAGAAACAACATCACTTTTCTGCATGCATTTATTGAAGGCATAAAAAAGAAAAAATCCATAGTAAGCTTGTCAAGTACTGTTTTTCTCAAAACAAGAGGAGGCATTTTCATCTTTGTTGATGTAGCTTTTTGTTTTACACAGACTTTTTGAGCAGTGAGGATGTTTACCCTTGTCAGAAATCACGTTTGATTCGTTTCTAGGAGGGTTCAGGAGTTACACAGTGGAATAGCATGGATGGCTACAAGTGGTCCAAAATTAAAGGCTGAACTTCTAGATTGTGCAAGGAACTGGCTTATGCACTAAACGTTTTGTGCCTTGGTCTACAATTAACATGATTTCTGTTTAAAAGAAAAAGGAACAGATGTTGTCTTTTTGTGCTGCTTCTACATCCATACTTTCTGTAATCCCAACCTGCAGAACTGGTTCTTTCCAGGAAATTGGATTGAATTAAAGATTACTGTAGACATTTCCTGACCTACTGACAGTTGCACCGTTTCCAGAGATTTCAGTATTGAAAATGAACTGCAGAAGCTACGATTGCTTTGCTTACCGGTGACTTAAGTCCTTTAAAAACCATATTGTGGTGGTTCTGTGCTTTTGTACGTGGATGTCTTAAGCTGAGGGCAGTTTAAGGGATCCTTCCTAATGCCAGGAGGGCGTTGCTTTCCTCTACACTGTGATCTGACCTGTGATAAACCTGCACTAGAGACGAGTGGCTCCCGAGTCAGCCGCAAACCAACTGAATGTAAAACCCTTAGTGCTGGTGCTGAAATCTCTTCAGACAGTCACAATGATTTCCAGTTCCTTGTTTTAAAGTTACCAAGTGTCAATCAAAGACTGAAGCTGTTCACTAATGAATGTTGACTTTTCATGCATTTAGGTTTACCTTCTTTTTAGTTTCTCAGTTCATTCTCTGCTATTTTTATCATATTGTGTCATTTTAAATTTCTTACATGCTAACGTTTTGTTTGAGCGAATGAAATAAAATTGCAATATATACATGTTGCCACCATTTATTTCTGGAACCTCATAGAAGACTCTCTGAGATTTACTACTCAAAATCCCCAAATTTTTAATGACCGTGATCATTCCTTACTCCTTGATTCCACTTCCTTTCTGTTTCTCCATCAGATCCAGTAGAGAACAGTGAAGATTTAACCTTATAAAGGTTAAATCTGTAACTGCAGGGACCGCGTACATCCATGAACAGTGACTGCTGTACATAAATTAAAATTAATTTCAAATGTATGATGTGATTTACATTCTCACATGGCATATACACACTTTGGTCTCTGTATCCATGGAGAACATGGAGGGAGAAGGAAAGACTGGGAGGGAAATAATTGCAGCCAGTCTGACTTTTTCTCTTGCTGCTTTTATGTTCATGACTTACTTTCAGTACTGGTAATAAAGCAATGATCTACCATGGCAGATCATTAGAGGTTTCTGTGCACTAAGGACAGTTTCCTCAATTTATCTTACAGCAGAATCCTGAGCAGAGCTGTTCAAATGTCCCTAACTTGACATCCTGAGGCTATACTTTGCTGCTGCTGTTTGGCGAACATTGGTCACAGTGCTGAGTTTGGCACCAACCTTAGTGAGTTATAAAGGTTTGGTTTTTAAATAAAATTATCACCAGATTCTAAAATGATCTGCTGTTCCTGGGGCCGTGTTTAGGCACCAGGTGTAAACATTTCTGATTTAAGCGTCCTGACAGTGTTACCAACTCAGCCCATTGGTGTCAAGAGATGGATGGTAGCTGCTTTTAAAAGTTGTGTATGAAAAAGCAGGGAGATATCTCTGGTTGATCACAGTGAGGATTGCCATGGGCTCTTCTCAAAATGTTCAGTTTGGCTCAGTTCCAGTGCTGAATATTACTTGCCAATGTCTTTTACATTTAGTCATACAAAGAAAATGCAAAATCAAGAAGATTCCCTCAGTTTTCAGTAGGTGACCAAGATGGGAAGCAAGAAAAATTTTCCCCAAACTGTTTTTTTACCAAAGACTTCACAATTCCTTTTGAAGCTGTAAAATTTTCTTGATTCTGTAGATTCTGTAGGCTGTTGCTGGGCAGGAGGTGATGGAGAGAAGGTACAAAGGGAAAAGTCAGTGATTTTGGAGGAGCTGAGGCCAGTTCAAAGTTCTTGAAGAATAGGCTAAAGATCACTTAAATTGTCTTAAGGGATGATTTTGGGAAATGAGGCTTCTTTTGCATGCTTTCTGTGAGTCTTGGGGAGAGAGAAGTTGTGTGTGGAATCAGTGCTGTCACAGCATGCATTGGCACACTCAGAAGAGCAGGTTTTGAAGTCAGCCTCCTTGAGGGCCTACCAGGGGTTAATATTTATTTTAACACTGTGAAATGGTCACCTGAGACTGTTGAAACTGATACATCAGGAGATATATTCAGATCAGTCTAGGTTTATAATCTCAATTAAAAACATGTACAATAGAAATGGATGTAATTTTCCGAGTTATGGCAGAGGAAGGGTGGTTCTGGATGTTGGAAAAGCTCAGGCAAACCCAACAATCTGCAGGATACCTGGTGATCAGCATCTTCATTGCACAGGGCCTCCCTTGGGTGGTTGGTTGTCACAGTGATGCTGAAATTCAAGCAGCTTTGGAAATTGCCTCCCTTTTATGGCTGAATCCCAGCTGACCTCTGTCATTGTGTAACTGTGTTTTCTAACATTTACATTGTAGAATGTCCTGGATCTAGTGAGTGTTACTCTCGCGTCCTGCTGATAAATGCTCAGTGCAGGAGATGTGGAGCAGCTGCTGCAGCTGGGTGTGCTGCTGCTCTGGCTGTGGCAGCTGCAAGCTGAGATCTTCTCTGAGATGCTTCATTTTGCCATCATTGTTACTCAGTGGTGGGCACCACCTTCTCCTCCCTTCTCAGCCTGTTTTAGAGCTGTCACCTGTGTGACAATTTCACTTCTCTTTGTGACTGCAGGTCTCTCTCTCTGCCTCAGCTGCTCAAATAGAGTTGGAAGGGTTCTCCCATCATCATCTGGTGTTTGCCATCTTTAATGTAACTTTTTATCACCAAGTCCCCAGCTATTCCCTGAACAACATCAGCTCAGCAATAAAGCTGTCAGTGCAGATGTGCTGGGAGTGTGCTGAACTGCTTTTCCTTGCAGAGTCTCTGGGAATTGTCCTGCTGACACAGAGGAAACAAAAATAGAGGTGAGGAAGTGGGTACAGGAGGAGAAAGTGTAGGGGAGTCTGGAAGTGTTCAGGCTACCTGCAGGGAAGGGTGCTGCTGGAATGAATGGGGCTGGAAAACACAAACAGCTTTTAAACCTTCTCTGGATGCTGATGGAATCCATAAATTGAGATAGTCAGGCTTTCTGGGCAGTCTGAAGGCTGCTTGTTCATCACTCTAGGGCTAGGAAGTTTAAAAAAAATAAATTATCTCTGTGTTGAAGGGAAACTTTCTGCTACTTGGCATTTTTTTCCCCCTAGTCCTGTTCTTGTGAAACCCCTTAGACCCCTTAGCTCTGTGAGGCCTGTGATGCTGCAGAACCAGCCCCAAAAGCCCTCCTGAGGAAAAGGGGAGTGCAGACACACTCATAACTCTCTCCTGACTGGATCCAGGGCTGTCTGTCACTGCCTGGAATCCTTGTGACTGGAGAAGTAAAGAAACAATTTTCCATGGCTTTTAGGCTGAAATCTTCTGCCAGTGCCAAGCCAATTCTGCCTCAAAGGTGAGCATCAAAAACGAGCTCAGTGATGAGAGAAGCCCTGCCTGGCTCTCAGTACCACAGGGGGATTCTGTAATGTTGGAAGCTGAGAGGGGTCCCAGGAGTCCAGTGCTGATGGAGTTGGTTCATCAAGGAGTTCATGGGGTAAGTGAAAAATCCTTGTGTTCAGAGGGAGTGAAGGCAGAAATGCAGCCAATGTTTGGATTCTCAGAGGTGAGAACCTTTTTATAGCCTACTCTCACCTTCCTTCTTCTTATGGGAGTGAATGTCTCAGTCACAGAGCCAGTTCATGTGTTTCACCTCCCCAGAGTGACTTGAAGCAGGAGTTGGGCACTCAGAAAACTCAGATTGGTTGTTCTGTGCTTAATGAAGTGAGGAGGAGGTGACCACCACACCCAGGAGCAGTGAGGAGCTCAGTCCTGTTGGGCACTGGAAGTTCAGGGACATGGGAGGGGCAGTGCCTGATGAGTTCTGTGTCCCCAGAGGGAGAGGAGTGCAGTGGGTGCAGCTTCAGGCTTTGTCTGATGGTCCAGCAGAGAGAGGAAATCCACTGCTTGTCACCTTTTTTCCTTTGTTCTCACCTTAAAGAGATGAGTCAGTGATGCTCGGCAAAGCTGGAGATTGGGGGATCTCCCTAACCTGGCAGCTCAGGGGGTGCTGGAGACTTTTTTGGAGGCAGCAATGCTGAGTGAGGCCTTAAAATTTGCTTTGGTTGTTCTGTTCCATGAGGGGAAACAAAATCCTTCAGATTGAAAAGATTTAAACACTCTTCTCAGGTAGTTTTGTGGAGCTGTGGTGGCAAATTTACCCCAAATCTTCACAAGGTCACATGCCCACACAGATCTCAGAGGGCAAGGAAAGGGAACACACTGCATACCAGTGACAGCTTTCAAGTACTCTTTAAATTAATTTATTTTTAAAAAGACAAATAAAAGTACTCTTTGAGGGCTTTTACAAAATCAAGCTGAAAATGTGGCAGTTGTGCAATTTATTGCTTGGCTTAGGGATGGAATTGGGGTACTGCAGCCTCAGGGTAAGTAGGTGGAGAAGTCACAAGTCCACAGCAGTGGTGGGCAACGAGAGGACTCCACAAGAGAACGGGTTTGGCTGCCAAAAATTCAAATTCCTTCCTTGAAAATGAAGGAGTAGAGTTGCAAAGGGCTTCAAAGGTGGTGGCAGACTTAGCAGGGTCAAAACAATTAATGTTGATTGGAGCATCTGGGTTTTGTGTGCTCCCAAGCATTGTGGAGCATAAGAGAAGTGGAATGAGCACTTTAAAATTACTGCAATTTCTTGCTGCATTCCTTTTCACTGTTATGCCTTTATTTTTTCATTAGAGATGAACTACATAACCAAAATAATGCCTTTTAGATATCTGATTAGCACAAAGGAGATGAGTTCAGGTGTGGGGGCAGAGCCCTGCAGGCTCCAGCACAGCCTGGCCCTGGAGCCCTGAGCACCATCAGGAAATCTCTGTCATTGTGCAATAATTGCATTTTGTGTGTCTGCTGAAGGGCAGCCTCATGGCCATGAAGTCATTGCTCTTCCTCAGTGTCAGCCTGCAACCTTTAGAGCAAATAAATCAATAAAAAGACCAAATTTACCTTCCATGTTACTCTAAAGGTGAAAGGGTTTGTGATTTGTTTACTGGACCCAAATCATGAAGGTTTCCCTGTATAACTCTCACCTATCAGGATGAAAAACATTGCACATGTCCAAGCCCTGAGTATTCTCAGCTTCTCTGAAGTCAAGACCAGTTTGGGTTTTTTTTAGTCTGAAATGTTCCCAGCATCAGATGGAATTGTCTTGTAGTTACTACAATCCAGTATTTGTAGCAACTAGTAAATGTAGTAATTGCCCAGCATTTTTTATGCATCTATGAAAAATATTTTAAGCAATAAAATATAATGTGAATTGCAGGAAATTGCACTTTTTTTTTTTTTTTTTTTTTTTTTTTTTTTTTAATTTTTACTGGTGATCTGAAGTTATTCCAGCTGGATAACTGGAATAGCTGAGGCAGAGATACTGGATAAATGAACAGCAATTACTGACAAGTCAGGGCTCCTTTTTGAGCAAGGAGCTGGAGGGCATCTCCAGCTGGTGCAGTTTGCAGCTGGCATTGCAGGGGATGCAGCCACTGCAAGCCTTGGAATTTGGAGCTCTGCTGCTGAGTTTCAGTAAAACTAAATTTTTACTAAATTCAGTAGAACTAAATAAACAGGTAAGGGAAACTCCTTTTTAGGGAGAGGTTCCTCACTAGAATTTTGGAAATGGCTACAGGTCTGCTTTAAAGGGAATGAAAATAAAGATGTTTCCACTATAAAGTTTTCTCAGAGGAGATTTTTAATGTCATTGCCAAGGCTAATGCTGCCAGAGAAAAACTTCACTGAAGTGCTGCATCACAGATTGAGATTCTGTATTGCAAACTGACTTAGAAACAGGTTTTTTTGTATTTTGTGAACTTCACAGAGATTTCATGTTCCAGTTAAATTCAGTTCTTCCTCTTGAAGATGCCCTTTGGAGCAGCTGAAAGCATCACTGAGCTGTTAATGGAACTGCTTCCTTCCCAATCTGGAGAACAATTTCCAAGGTGATTTTAGTCTTAAAACAGCTTCAGAAGAGGCAGGGGGTGACTGCTCAGGCTGTTCATGGTCTTTTAAACCTTAAATTCATCTTGAAATTCATATTAAATGTTTAAATTATTCCTCTGTTTCTTTTGTGTTATTCCAGTGACTGAGTGGCTCGAGCTCAGTTGTTGGTGTTACATTCAGGTAGAATTTTCTGAAGGGCAAAAATAACAATCTTTCAAATAATCACTCAGTAAAAAAAAATATGCATTTTACCTTCTAGCACAAACCTGAGTGACATTTCTACATTTCTGAGGGGCTAACCCCAAAACATGCTGCTAAAATTTTATAAGAAAAAGAAAGGAAAGGAAAAATTTCTGTGGTTTGAGTTATTTCCTGCCATGAGGCAACACCTTTGTGTGCCACAAACACACAGTTAACCAAAAAAGTTAGCAGAAAATTGTCTGGTGAGCTCCTGGCCCTGCCCATGTTTCCAGACTAGAGATGTACAGAACATCCCATGGCCAGTGGGGTTTCAGGCTGGAAGGGCAAAACGACTCTGGGGAGTTGGTAAAGTGTGAATTGTTGCTGACAGGAAATGTTATTTGTTAGGGGAATGTTGGTGCTGGGGGTTGCACCCTGCTGCAGGACAGATGCCACCTTCACCTGCCCAAAAGTCTGCTCTGACCATGGGGAGATGGAGGAGAAACCAGGAGTGGGGCTGAGGGACAGGGGACATCCTCCTTTCCTGTGGCTGGCAGAAAGCACCTTGGGAACAGGGAAAATCCTGAGCTGTGGATACCAAGGGTCAGGCTGGGAGCCCTAAAGGAAACATACAGCTCCAGGAGGGGCTGGCACCACCTCAGCTTCCCCATCTTGGTCAGGTCTCCAACTCCAAACTGCCCAGCCTAGAAAGCTCTGGAGAGAACCAGCATCTCCAGAGGATGGAGGCTTCATCCATCCCTCTCAGACTATGGCTTGGCAATAGGGGACTTTATTTGCTCAAGAAGAGCCTTTGGGCTCTTCATGCCAAGGGATTTGCTCCAGTTCCCTGACTGCTGCACTGCTGGGGGCTGGTTTTCATCATTTAACTTGAGATCAGGGGGATTAAGAAGGAAAAGAGGCTCCTTACACAAGGAGTTGGATGCACCTGTGGAGAAATTCCCTTCTGAAAAACCCAGGAGCCTGGGGTAGAATCTTCTGCTGGGAGCTGAGTGTGTCCCTCCTGTGTCCCTCTCCACCTCCTCCAGAAACTAGCAGGCTCCCTCAGTTCAGAGGATGCCCAGGAACTGTGTGGACACCTGGTTGTTTAAGGGTCTATCTTGCTCCTATTGCCCTTTCTAAGGGGTTTTCTAAGTTTTTTTCTAAGTGGGTTTTCTGAGGTTTTTTCTAGGGGGTTTTCTCACCTCCCTGTGCTCACCACCACTCCCCTCAGAAGCAGAGACCCCTTAATTATTGCTCTGCAGTTTGCAGGTGCACCTCCACATCCCCCAGCCTTTATCAGAGCAGGACCCACCACTCCTGATCTCCCACCACAGCCTCTGCACTCAGTTTCATTTAAAAACAAAGCCAGGGAGCAGGGGGAGGCTGGGGTGTGGTGGTTCCTGCCTGGCTGCTGCCTGGATAAGTCCCAGGCCAGCACTGCCCAGCCCCACAGAGCATTTTGAGCCTTATCAAGGCTCCTCAGGCTGCTGAGCTGGCAGCAGGCAGGAGTGCTCCAGCAGCTGGGCTGCTCCTGTCTGTGTGTCTGTCTGTCTGTCTTGGCCTACAGAGAATGTAGGCCAAGAAAAGCAGATGGGTTCTCCCAGCACCTCCTCAGGGACAGACATGCATTGCCTGGACAGTTCACTGGCAGCAGTGCTGCTCTTCCCTGCTCTGAGCAGCGTCAGGGACTGAGAGCCTCAGCAGGAAAATGCTCCAGCACAGGTGGAGCCTGGCCTTGCCCAGAGGAGGCTGCTGGTGCCTGTTGATTGCTGCATTTCCATGTGTGAGCCTGGCCAGGCTCCTTGTATCAACAACCAACAGTTCACACAGAAACTTGAGAAAGAAGCTAACAAAAACCCAAACCCTTTCCCAGCCCCTTCCTTATGGAAGGAGCTGAGAGACAGAGTGGGATTATTGGGATGTCCCGTGCAGGACCAGGAGCTGGACTCAGTGATTCTGATGAATTCCTTCCAACTCACCTTATTCCATGGTTCTGGGATACTTCAGGCTGCTGAGCACTGCAGATCTCTGAGGATTTGGGCAGCACAAACTGAAGGCAGTGTGACTGTTCCTTGGGGTTTCTGGTGGCTGTTCCTTGGGGTTTCTGTTGTGTCCCTCATTGTTAAGGGTAGTGAGCAGCATCTCTCCTGTCCAGCCTCTCTCTGCCATGCTGAGGTTTCTGCACCAACCCCAAGAGAACTCAGTCCCCTGAGAGGGGGGACAGTGATGCAGGACTTAGGAGTTCTTTCCCAATCATCATCTTTAGATTTATGCAATTCTGGAGTGCTGGGTCGTACCAAGTAACAAAATGTCCTAATCTTGGCTGTTTTATGTATTTCATACCAAATTTCCTGCAGTGGCATCTGCTGGCAAGGTTGACAGCTGCAGAGTTTGCAGTGATGTGATGCAGGGTGGGACTGCTGGGTGTTGGTACAGGCACTGAGGAATGTTCTGCTGACCTGTTTAAAATGCCATAGCAAGGACAGTGAAAGCTCTGAGGGAGCAGGCCTGGCCTTACAGCTGACCTTGTTCTGAGATGAAGGTTGGATGAGCCTGGGTCTGTTCCAGCTGGAAATTCCCTGCAATCCACTTTACAAGTGAGAGTTGTTGCTGAAAGGAAGTATTATTTGTTAGGGGAATGTTGATTCTTTGATTCTTTGCTTTAAATATCACAGAACAAAACCCACTGATTCTTATTTACTTTAAAGATTTGCTTTCCTTGAATCAGTGTCAGTCCTAGAACATCTCAGCCCAGCTGAAGTCACTTTTCTCTGATGTCTGTCACCAATGACAAATGCCAGATGTGTTCCCCTGGTCAGGCTGGGTAATTTCAATGTTCTTCACTGGGATCCTGTCCAAGGAAGGAATGTGTCCCAGAACAGGAGCAATGCAAGCAGGAGGAGGAGGGACTGAAGGGTCCTGAGCACATCTCCAGCTGTGTGAGAGTTTCCCTGGCACTCATCCAGATGTTTGCAGCCCCTCTGAGGTCACCCTGAGCTGATTGTGGAAGAGAGAACAGACGTCATGCAGATCACACTCGAATTAGGATTGCTGTGAAAACCCATCAAACACCCTGCAAGCTTAGGGAATTGTCCTTCACCACCAGGGACAGACCTTGTTTTAAAAGCTGCAAGAAGTCACTTTGGAGACAAATGTTCAGTGATTTGAACTAAACAAGAAAAACTCTGCTTTATTCACCCCCAAGGCTCCCCACCAGAAAAGACACGGAGTCAACTGAATCCCACACATCATGTGGATGAACACAGAATCTGCTTTTAAAGCAGAAGGGACTCACTCATCTCCAGGTGATGTAAAAAGATGCACTCAGTTCAGTTAACACACCTCTTCGTATGTAAAATCACTGGTAAATGAGAAACAATTGTAATAGAAGATTTAAATCCTTGTAGTTAATTTCATTGTATAATTCATAGCAGCACTCTGGTACTGCTGACTTTGAAGACCCAAACTACGTGTTTGGTTTCAAGCTGCATATTTTATCTAAAATGGCATTAAATGTATTTTAAATAATAAGTAATTATAACAGTAGTAAATACATAATTACAAAAAAAAGGAGGGGAAAAGCCATCATCTGAAATACGTGTTTTTCCCCTGGGAAAATTTTAACTTGGCATACTAGACCTTCACAGATGCTCTTTGTGTTCAGTGTTTCAGATCTCTGTAGAAGATATCTGCCTATGTTTTATAATTATACAGTGAAACACAAAATTAGTGTGAAAAACGCCAGTCACTTGTTTTTAAAATGTTAAAATTTAATAGTAATAAAATGGTTATAAAAATAGAAATATAATTAGAGTAATAACAATTTGGACAATTTGGATTAGGAAAATATTAGACAATAGAAACAAAGAGTTAAGGACAGTCTTGGTGCCTCTTTCTGGGCAAAATCAGCCCAAAAAATGACCCACGTTAACAGAGGATTAACCCTTAAAAGCAACAGCCTGTTGCATATTCATACACCTCATCCATGATGCATAAATTCCATTCAATCTGTGTGGTCACTGTCAGCTTCTTCCTCTCAATCCTAACGATGTCATAGGGCTGAGGGCTGAGCAAGGCGGGAAGAAGTTCATTTCTCCTGATAATGGGGCAATAAATTCTTTTTCTCTGAAAGATTTAGGTGTCCTGTGGCTGCTACCTCAATGTGAGTCCTTTCTTTAGAAAAAAGTATCTTACATAGCATAGTATTTATTTTAACATTTTGTTATAACCTAAAACTATATTTAACACACTACTTAAAAAAATAATACAGCATAACTTTCTAACACAACCCATATAATATTCATTTTAATATTTGCAAAAATCCAATCACAAAATATGCATTTTTCACAATTAGCTAGATGGGCCTACTGCTGTACTGCATAACAGTACCATTTACCCTTTTCCTGCAGAGTTTCAAGAGCCATTTCTATGTGAAACTTATCCTCTACAGCAGGAAATGAGAGAAATGACAGAGCAAAGCACTGCTGGACCTTTGTGAAGCCTACTGTGCTCTGAAAAAAAAATTAAAATCGAGTTTTGTGTTGTTTCAGAGCTGCAGCAGCACAAACCCAGAACAACTGGGATTATTTTAATAGGGAGCAATGAGATTATTTTAATAGGGGGCAATTTTTGTCTGAGCAGTGTCAGAGGTTTTCATTGAGACAACTCAACAGGACCGATGCTCTGATGCAGCCTGTCACACTTTGGGGACACTACAACGGTATCAGAAGAACAAAAGGCATAAAGCAGCTTAACGCTGACCTAAATAACCTAATATATTCCTTTGTAAAAACTGTTCCCCTGCCATCTGGGGTGGGTGAATCCCCACAGATTACAGAACGCGCGTTCCTTGGGAAAGCTCTCTCTGCAGGGCGGGTACCGGAGCGACAGCAGCGCTCGGGAAACCATCGGGGCGCGGGGACCGCGCTGCCATCGGCGGCCACAGCACCAAGAAACTCCAATAAAAACCCAGCAACACCGCTGGCCGCTTGCCGCACACCTCCCAGGGCCAGAAAACGCCGAATGGAGCTGAAGCTGGGCCGGGCGGGGGCGGCGCTGGGCCAAACCCAGCGCTCATTCCTTTCCTGCCGAGCCCTCCGAGCCCGGCCCCGCTGCCAACCCCGGCCCTGAACCCCCAGAGCCTCGGGGCTGTGCAGGAGTGAAGGGTGCCCTGCGAATCCGAGAGCTGGCTGTGGAAAATGTGTATTGTATGGTTGGCTTTTCGCAGATATGGAAATTAATATTGAATGCGTTGTGTTAGAAAGTTGTGCTGTGTTGAGTTTCTTAAGTAGTGTGTTAAATATAGTTTTGGGTTATAATGTAATGTTAAAATAGAAACTATGCCATCTAAGATACTTTTTTAAAGCAAAAGAACTCCCACCGAGATAGCAGTCCCAGGACACCTCAATCTTTCATAGAAAGAGAATTTATTGCTCCATTATCAGAAGAACTGAACTCCTTCCCACCTCGCTCAGCCCTGAGGACGCTGTCAGGATTCAGAGGAAGAAGCTGACACTGACCAGGCAGAATCCTGTGTTTGAATGGAATTTATGCATCATGGATGAGGTGTATGAATATGCAACAGGCTGTTGCTTTTAAGGGTTAATCCTCTGTTAACGTGGGTCCTTTTTCGGGCTTATTTTGCCCAGAAAGGGATATCTGGACTGCCCATAACTCTTTGTTTTTATTGTCTCATATTGTCCTAATCCTAAACATCCAAATTTTTATTATACTAATTATATTATATTTTATGTCCGTTTTATTACTGTTAAACTTTTAAAATTTTAAAAACAATTTAAAAAGCCAAGTGATTGGCATTTTTCACACTGGGGAAGAGGCTCTGAACTCCTGCAGCCCTCTAGGTAAATGGATGGGGAGTCCTGGAGGTACAGCTGGTGCCAGCACCTCAGCTTTGCTGTGCTTTGGGTCCCGTTTCTGGGAAGGCCCTGCCCTGGTTATTTGAATTATAGGAATTTGAATATGTGCCATTGAACTGTGTGCTGTTTATTTTGGGGAAGGGGAGGAAAGCAAGCACTAAATGACCATACAGGAGGGGTACCTGCACCCAGAATATCCCAGGAACTAGCCTCTGCTCCTTTTTTCTATGGCAGGTTCCCCTCCCCTCTTCTAGAACTGATGCTGCTCTGCTGCATGCTTGTCTAGAAGTATCCCACTGTAAATGGGATACAATAAAACCTGGCAGGGGCTCTGGGGCTTGGCATAAAATGCTGTATCTCACCCCAAAATCAAAACATGCACAAGTTGCTAGCAAGTGCAGCTGATCAGGCCACAGGTGTAATGCTAAAGGGATGTGACTGCTTTTTCATGTGTAGCTTCCCATATGTTAAAACTTTACATTTTCTGAGCATTGTCAATGCTTTAAAAATCTCTTTTTAAAATAATGTATTTCAATAATAAAAATTTACATCATCATTCTGTCCCCTGAGTCTAAGGTTTAATCAGAATGATTCCTGCATTTGTGCCTAGCAACACAAAAAACCTTCTAGAGAAAAATTTACTCCTGAATATTTTCAGAACTTTATATAAATCCACATTTAAAAATATTTCTAGTGCAGCTGAGTGTGGTGGTGTTCACAGGGATCTGAAGATGAGGGAAGAGACGAGGATCTGACTCCGTGTTTCAGAAGGCTGATTTATTATTTTATGATATATATTATATTAAAACTATACTAAAAGAATAGAAGAAAGGATTTCATCAGAAGGCTTGAAAGGATTAGAAAGGAATGAATAAAATCTTGGGACTGACCAGAGGGTCCGAGCCAGCTGGGCTGTGATTGGCCATTACTTAAAAACAACAACATGAGACCAATCACAGATGCACCTGTTGCATTCCACAGCAGCAGATTATCAATGTTTACATTTTGTTCCTGAGGCCTCAGCTTCTCAGGAGGAAAAATCCCAAGGAAAGGATTTTCCATAAAATGTGTCTGTGACAGCTGAGGTCTGAAGTGATCTGGCTCAATCCCATACGTGAAGCAGTGGGGTGTGCGTGTGTCTGTTGGTAGTCTGAGTTGGAGTTAGCCCTGAAATTACAGATTACAGATGAAATCAAACCTGAATTAAAAGAAATGCCAGTTTGATTCCCTCCTATCTGGGTTCATCTCCCTCCTCCTTGAAGCACATTTCAATAACCCTCTTGTTTTCTCCCTCTGAGTTCCTGGATGCTATTTTTGTTCTCATCTATACATTCCCTCGATTATGGCACTGCCCTCTGAGCCTGTCAGGGCTGTGGCTGCCTCATAATGCCTGCAATTATTGCTCCGTGGGCTGCCAGGGCTGCTAATGATGCTAAGCTGACTGTGAGCAGTGTGCTCACCCTGCAGAACGTGCTGGGAGCAGCAATGCAGAACAGCAATGTAGGTCACAGCGGGGCTGGGATCTCCCTCTGGGGGCAGTGATGGGGCCCGGGGGGGGTTGCATCAAATTCACAACCACTGATTCCCCTGGAGTCTCCTGGGCTTTCAAAAGGAGCAGGTTCTTGTGTGTTGATGTTGTACTTTTTGATGTGTGCGGCACCTGCAGCTTCTACTGAGATCTGTTCCCTCTGGCTCCTCAAGGCTGGTGATTTCATGGACTCTCTCCAGATAAAAATCCATCTGCTTGTTCACAGCATGCTGTTCAGAGCTGGACGCTGTTTCCAGATCTGTAGCCCCACATTTCTCTTCACAGAGAAATGTAAGGGACAATTCTTCCCAAGAATATTTATGAGATTTGCATTCTCTGGGCCTCAGAGAAAGAAAACACAATTCTTATCATTTGCTGTGCCTGTGTTTGTGCAAAAGGAGAATGTAGTATGGAGATTCTTTACCCAAAGTGATGGGTTTTGTTTCCTTGGCCTGTCAGGGCCAAGTGTGTGTGTGTCAGAACTAACTATTGGGTGACAGTCACGAGTTCTGTGCAGTGTGAGCAGTTGTGTGCAGGGTGGAGTTCTTGGCAGATGTATAGAATAATATAATATAATAAAGTAATTAATTGGCCTTATGACATCCATGGAGTCAGATGCATCATTCTCTCCCTTCATCAGGGCCATCACAGCACTGCAATACTGATCAGAGTGTGCCCAAGAAATTCCTTCAATTTGGCAGCCAAAGCAGCCTTCCCTGCTTTTTTGGCACTGTGTGGAAGCTGAGGGTAGATCCAGGCAGCACAAGACCAATCCTGCATCATTAAATGTGCATTAGGCTATGTGCAAACTGTGAACCTCACAATGCTGGAATCCCAGCTAAAAACTGGTACCTTTTCTCACCACAGACTGAAATTACTCTTGTAAAGTGGTAGAGAATGATTTCTGCATTTTGGCTCATTAAAACCACGTTGCAGAAGTACAACATGGTAAATAACACACCAGTATATATTATTGGTATATTTTATATATATATATACACACCATTATATATTACTGGTATAGTAAATATCCAGTTATAACTGGATATTTACTATACCAGTATAGTAAAGTACCAGTATAGTGTAGTATAATACTATAGCAGTGTAGCATAATATAATTCTGGTATAGTAAATAACACAGCAGTGCTGTGGCACAGCAAATGCAGGATTTGCTCTTGGAGGCCTCTAAGCAGCATCAAGCACAGGTGTGGAAGGAACAGACCATGGAAGAAGCATCAGGGCAAGATTTTATCCTGTAAGTTATTTCCCACAAATACAGGTGGGAAGGGAGAAGGAGCAGGGATGAGAAGTGTTCCAGCCGTGGTTGTTTTGGTTTTTTTTTTTTTGCACAGCCTGTTAAAGACCAACACCTCATAAATCAGACTTGGCTTTGCTTGGCTAAGCGGGGCAAAAGCCCAAGAACAACATCTGAAGTAGGGCAGGATGAGGTCACAGCTGTGTGCTGGGGAAGGCAGCACAAACCTGGCTCCCAAACCCACCACAAACACACACACGTCTCACAGGCTCCCAAACCCACCACCATCCTCTCACAGGCTCCTGGAATTGAGCCCAGGGGTGCATCCTGGACAACTGCAGGGAGGGTACCCCAGGCCATGCCTTGGTGGCAGCCAGGTCAAACTGCTTTGCTGCCATTCTCAGCTGATGAACCCTCGATGATCTGCTAGTGACTGAGGAGAACAGAGAAAAATGAAGCAACTCAAGCCTTTTGTCCAGTTCTACCTCTGCAAAGCAGTGACTTCCACTGAAAATAGAAAAGAAAGTTGAATTTTGTGAGATACCTTGTATCTAGCAAGTACTTTCTCCCCTTCCCAGGAGAAGGCAGGGTGGAGCATTGCAGCATCTTTCCTCACAGATAATTAGCACGCTAATTGCGATGAGTTTAACACACACCTAGTGTGAGAGGTCACAGCAGGCACTGATTGCTTGGCTTTCCCCTGCTCTAATTGCAGCCTGCCAAGCCAGAAACCACACGTTCATGGTTCGTGCTCCAGCGTGCAAGGCAGGGTCTGGTGAATGGTCTCTGGTGCTCTGAGAGCGTTATCCTCTCTGGTTTTGTGTGTGAGGCTGCTGTGGACGTGGGCTTTGCTGAGAAAAGTGTAATTTGCTTTGAGCTCTCTCAGTACTGTGTGATCCTCCATCAGAGAGGGCTGCTGATGGTGCAAACCCTGATTTTTAGGCTCCCTTCGTGCACACACCTGTGAGCTGCTGATTCAGGTGGATTTTAATGAGGGGAGTAAATTCAAGAGTGAAGGGAATTCATTTACACAGCCTTGGCCAACCTGCTGCTTCGTGAGACCAGGAGGCTGTTGCAGAGTGTTGGTGCTGGACACAAAAGCACTCGGAGAATATCTCTGATCCCCAGGTGGGCATTTCAAAAGAGGCCATTTTAATACTGACAGGTATCCTTCAATTAATATCATATTAATAGCATCAGCACAGGAGAACGTTTCTCAGCTCATACCAGAGAATGAGCTGGTACATTGTTAGATGTACACACCCAATAAATCCTGTTTTTCAGGTAGAATGTGATAAAATAGGTTTGCCTCTGCCTCAAGTTGCAGTTGAGGTGGCTTTCAGATAGCTTCCTCAAAGAAGAGATAAAAGAAATACAGATATTGAGAGGGCAGTAGGTGCAGGTTCAGAAATCACAGCATGAAGTCACCCAATTCTGGTTCTGCAGTCCCTGAATTTTGTGGGTTTATCCATGACAAATATCCCCTGCAAGCTTTCGTAATGGAAGCTCCTAGAAGGGAGAGCTGCAACAGCCACCGAAGCTGTTACAGATGGAATTTGCTGCTACAGTTTCAATAGATAAAATGTAGAGGAAACTTTGTTTCCTGAAAAAAAAATATCAAGCTAGTGAAACAAAGCCTTTTTTTCTTTTTTTTTTTTTTAGGTCTCAGCAATTCCTGGGGTTGTCCAGATATCAGAGGAGAGGAAGAGCTGGCTGTGGCAGCAGCAGGAAGATGGATCCTCCCCCAAACCCAGTGAGGGCCAGCTCAGATCCAAACCCCTGCAACAACCTGGTCCTGTTTGGGACAGCTGAGAGGTGAGACTTGGAATGAAGGAGAGGGAAGACACCAGGGTAATTGTGTGAGCCTTTTCCTCCCGTGCTGTGAACATTGTGTGGGCTGCTCATCCCCAGAACAAGCTGCCAGCCTGCAGCAGCCAATGTCACCAGGTCACCAAGGCTGGCCCTCCCTCAGGGTAGGGACACAGAGCAGGCAGCTGAGGGGGCTGTTGGCATCTGCCCAGTGACAATCTCACACAAACTGCAGCAGTGGGAATGTGTATTCCAAAGGACTATGGAATTACAGTAATGCCAGTGAGACATGGGACAGCCCACAGCCTCCATGTCCTGCTGCATATGGATAATGCTCCATATAATGCCCCTGTTTCCTACCAGCACAGTTCTCCAGCTTCCACCAGTTTAGGTGGAGGTCTTATTCTCATTACCAAAAGCAGATTCTTCCTAATTGACCTGTGTATTTGTTAATTTTACCCCTGCTGTTTTTAAATTATTTTGTTCTGTGTACCAGAGAGAAACTACAGCCTAGATTGGACTGCATAGACTAGACTGCAAGGGTACCACAGCTGTGACTAAAGTAGCTGTGTTTTGTGCAAAAGAGGACAAATTCATTACAGAGTTTCTCCTCTCTGCCTTGTCCAATTTCCCTCCATCTCTATGGTCCTGCAGGACGCCATCCCCTGAGACCACAAGGTGAAACCCAGAGGCAGCTCATCATGATCTTGGTGTCTGTGGTTTCTTTGATAATGTCTCTAAAAGCTATTTCTACTGAAAAGTAACAGCCTGCATTAAAAGAAAAAACCAAAATAATTTTAAAAGATCTCTAACTTGTTGGAATGGTCCCAAATCCAAGCCCTTCAATGCCTCAGGTTGGAAACTGCTCTGTGTGGTTTTGGTGTCACTGCAGTAATGCTGCTCTGGGAAGGGCACAGAGATTCCCTCCCTGTGGCCCTGCTGTGCCATGCAGCCCAAAACTCACACCCTGAGCATGAAATTCAGGGAGCAGGAATGGCTGAGGGCTTGTTTTGCTCCTCACATGAAGTTATACACATCCAGAGCACAACATCAAAGCTCAGCTCTGCTCCCGTGCCACCAGCGTAGATGTTGGGCAAGTTTGGCTGCTTTGTAAAGGGATAATGAGAGGTGGGAAGAAACATGCAAACAAGTAATGAAAGAAACCAAACAGATTAAAATCAGAAGCTTGAAGTGATTTTTTTTCTTTCTGTTTTCTCACTTTTTTCTTTTTTTTTCCTTTCTCATTTTTTTCCTTTCTTTTTTCACCCCCTTTATTTTTTGTGTTTTGTTTCACCCTTGCACTGTGCCGTGTTCTCAAACGGGGTCATTTGCAGGAGCTTAGGAGAAATTGCTGTGACAGGCAGCATGGCTCAAGACTGTATCTTGGAATTGCCCTCCCTGGAGCAGCTGCTCAGGATGCCAGGGATACAATACTTTTCCTGTCTGAGAAACAAAACAATAAGGCTCAAACACATGGTTTCTGGAAATGCTTACAGGCAAACTTCTTACACACTGAATGTGCTGAAACTATAAACTAGATGTTAAGAGGGCTGAGCAGATTTCAAGTAGAAAGTGCTTTCAGGAATTTCAGAGAAAGCTCATAGCTGTCTTTACCATGTAAGTTTTGAATTATAAAACTTAAAAAGTGCTTATATTACACACACACATATATATGTATATGTAAATATATATATAACGCATGGGGGTCTTATAAATCATGTCATTCTGCATAACTATATACTAATGAATTCTGTAGCAGTAATGTATTATTTGTGGATTATTTGTGCAGTATTCATATTATTTGTAGATTATTTGCAATATATAGCCTATATAATGAGATAAATTTGCAGTTACATATTTCTTATGTATTTATGAACAGTTTCTTGCATGTTTTTAAGCCTCTAAGCTCTGATTTATTTTAAATATTGAGTTATAGAAAACCTTTCTCCAGTGTATGACTCCAATCCTCCCATGCCCCTTGGGAGCTGTGACATTTTGTTTGCCTGCACATGAAAAGCTATGGCAAAGCCATAACAGCCCTACCATGCCAATAAAAACAAGGCAGAAGAAAGAGAATGAGAAGGAATAGTAAAGACTAGCAGGGCTCTCATTTTGCAAAGGGAAGTCAGTGGAAGTCTTTAGTGCTGACTAATGGACACCTGGGGAGCATGGAGCAAAGCAGAAACTGGGCTCCCTTTGGTCTTAAAAGTGATGATTTCAAGTCCTTATCCCCACCCCTGCAAGGAAAGGAAAGTTTAGACTAATGAGCAAAGCTACTGAATACATACAAAGTGTCCAAACAATTTTTATTTCCCATTTTTTTTCAGTTTTCTGAGAGGCTGTATACAGTAACCAGATATAGACTGTGGTGTGGAGATAGATTTGGTGCTTTGAAAAGAGGAAATTCCCCTCTCCCAGCGAAGGAAACGTGCTGTGCCTCAGAAGGCTCAAGGAGCATTTGGCTGCTGTGAGCAGGAAGAGAAAAGATTTTCATTTTGAACTTGAAAGCAAAACTGGGTTTCAAGTGAACAGCAGAGCAGCAGTGTCACTGGCAAAGTCTGCAGCTTGGGTGAGCTGCACAGTTCCTTCACTGAAATGTAAATATGTAGGCAAGAAAGGATATGCAGAAAGTCCTTTCCCCGAGGTTTTCCTTTGAAGGAATGGGAGAAGCCTCCCCAGATTTTGTGTATTTATGAAATTGACCTTTTTGAAATGAGAGCTGCAAGAGAAAGGGGGATCTGCGAGAGATGCTGGATCAGTAGCTGTCTACAAACTGGCTTTAGTGGTCTGAATATTATGGTGTTCCTGAAAAACATATTTTCAAGCCAAAAAAAAAAAAAAAAAAAAAACCAAAAATCTCTCCTTCAAACTCCAAAATGCTGTAAAACCCCAGCTTTGAAGCAAAGCTTCAGTGTTGATCTCCTGATTTCTGTTTAGCCTTGCCTGCTGCAGCCTGCAAAAGCAGCCCTGGCTTTTTTTGGCCATCAGGAGCTGCTCTGTAATTCTGCCTGGATTTTATTTTTTTCTCCCTCCATCAGGTGAAAGTTCAAAGCAGTGCTGAAGTGGGAGGTGAAGATGGGGTGGCTGCTGCTCCTCTGCAGAGCCTGAACTCAGCCAGTGCAGGAAGTGGCTTTGCAATGGTTGTAACTGGGGGAAATGTGCTCTGAGAAATGTCATTATATATAGCAGGAAGGAAGGGAACAGAGAAGTAACCCAGCTTTTCAATTGCAGCGTTGTTTTCAGCCCTGCTTGCCCAATCCCTTTGCACCACGAGGATCTCCTGCCATGTGCCTCCACCAGGGCTGTGTGAGGCAAGGAACAGCTGAGCTTTACAGCAATAACCTCTGAGCCACACCACAGTGGGATTTTATTCATGAAACAAGTGAGGAAAAGGGTAAATAACTCCATGTTATGCACAGTTAAGATCCATGGGGATTCCAGCCGGTGGATTTGGGCACCACCTGTTGTAGCAGGAGGGATCCATCCACACCAGCTCAGCCAGAGCCATTTTGAAGGGAAAAACACAATTTCAAAGTGAAGGCAGTGAGTCACGTTGCCTGCTGGCATAAATGCAAAGCACTTAGGAGCAGGAAGTGTCTTTGTTTTTGTGCAGGGGAGTGTGCTCGGGGCAGGTTATCACTGAGGTGCATTTCTGGCTACCAAAATAAGGGCTTGCTCCAGCAGCATGACCATCCTACCTGGAAGGGGCAAACAGTTTCATGCAGTTCAGTATCAGGTACCCAAGATTTTGCTTTTTGTTTTTAGCACTGCATGTAACAACACTGAATCTTAAACCAGCATCCTGCCACTTACTGCTCATGAAAATGCCAGATGTGGTGTGTGCTCAGCAGTCTCATTTTGGACTCAAAAACCTCATCAAAGCTCTCTGGGACTGGTGGTCTGGTCAGCTCTGCACAGGTTGGGAAAAATATCCTGTGAGCCATCTGAATTGCCCTACTGGGACTCTCAGCCAGTGTAATGATGTCTGCAGCACAGCCAGCTTTCTTGGAGAACAAAGTGCAGTTTCCTTTTGTGTGCTGAACAAACAAACATTGTGTGGGAATTGGTCCTAACTGAAATTTATTTTTTTAAATATCCAAGTCACTTTTTTTTTTTTTTCCCCCAGAACACTGACCCTTGGGAATGCCTGTGACTGGTTTGTGAAACTCAAAAACTACAGAGGTATCCATGGTGGGAACAGACAACTATTGCAATAACATCAGGAATGGTTCTGCAGTTGAAATTAAGCATAGAAATGTCTGAAAACTGGCAGTGTGCCTAGTGCCAGAATTCATTATGAATTCTGTGTTTAGTATGGTTTAGGTAAGCAATCATCCTAACTCTCCTTTCTCCTTTAATTAAAAGAGAGGTTTGCCATTAGGCTCTGCTTGCCATAACTCATGTTTTGGGCTGAGCTTGTCCTGCCTGGTAAATGGAGAGAAACAGGGGAGAGAGAAAAAGAGAGGACTCTGAAATACCAATCTTTGCTGCTCATCTGTCTCCAGGTACTGGCTTGGGGGGGAGTTTCCACACTGACAGTGTCTTTCAGCAATTCTGTTCCTGCTGTTGGATGCTCAGTGCTTCACCAAGAATCTGGACAGAAATTTGTCATTGTGCTTTTTTGTCATAAATGGTCCACATACAAAGCCATGACCAGGGCAAACAGATTGTAAAATGCAGGGAAGGAAGGTAAGAGAGATGTGTGGAGATGAGGGAGGTGTAGGCTTGTACATGCAAATCCTGCCCTGAAGCTTCTTGATTAATTTACTGAAACTGCTTCTAACAGAACTAAATCCATGTGAACATTTTTTGAAACAAGGATTTTAAATGTTAAACAATGAACAAGGATCATACATATATGGAAGCCCTTCTTTAACACTTATTACTAATACTTCTGGAAATGCTGAACTAGATGCATGAATGCTAGTTTGGTTTTTAGAAATCTCTTCTAAAAAGTAAACACCACATCTGAATCAGTTTAAACCCTGCATTTTCATAAACCACAGTAGATACATTGATAAGATATATAAGATACATGTATAAATATGTATCTTAACATGTTATTAGAAATATAGATGTTTGAGTTCAAAGAGTTAATTAATATTTAAATTACTGTGCTTAAAAAAATTATAAACAGGACTAGTTGAGCAGGTTTAATCAGAGAAGAAGTAGATTTTATTGAGAGTAGATATGCAGTGATACCAGATCCTAAAGCCAAAATATGTGAGCTCA
This sequence comes from Ammodramus savannarum pratensis, assembly GCA_020466415.1. Lineage (NCBI taxonomy): Eukaryota > Metazoa > Chordata > Aves > Passeriformes > Passerellidae > Ammodramus > Ammodramus savannarum. Next base: position 29,641,470 of record JAHXMQ010012337.1, read on the forward strand.
TCTTTTGCTAGATGCATCGAGCTGATTACTTCATTTATCACTTCTGGTTTAGGCCTGTTTGGAGTAATTAGATTTAATTTTTTTATCTAGAATAAGATGAGAGGTGGGAGGATAGCAATAGCACCAAATATAAGAGACAGAATATGAACGCCATGTTAAATAAAATAATATCTTTGGTGTCTTTACCCTGCTAAGAATTATCATCTATTCCACATATCCCAGTGTTATAAATATTTGTTACAAATGTGTCCAAATTTGCCCTGGTTATTTTCCTTAAATATTCCCCCATAGTGCAATGAATTTTAAACACAATTTAGAAAACTGGAGGTGGGTGCAACACTGTGCCCTGATGCAGGGCCTCGTTTGCCACTGGCCCAGTCAGCAGCCTCTGATCCCTGCTGATCCCTCCTGGCTGTGTCCCATGGATGCTCCAATGCCTGCTCACTCCAGACCAGAAGCTTCTTCAGCCTGTTTTACAAATTAATAAATAAATTTGAAATGTTAGTTTTTGTCTTACTGCAGGGAGTTGTTGTACAGTGCCAGTTATGGGCATAAAAATCATGCACTGGTTGCAAAAATAAGGCTGGAAAGAGAATGTTGTTTTCATTCTTTATCTATATACATAAATATTTATGTGTGTTATATGCACATACACATATAGACATGTGTATTTGTTTGTGCTGACACTTCAAAGGCTTTGGGCTCTGTCTGTTTTGCATTTGCCACGTGTTTCATTTGTTTCTTTTTCCTCAGGTACCAGAGTGCCTTCATGTTTAGGGATGGAACGTTGTTAATGTGCCAGAAGTGGGGATTGAGGCCAGGCTTCTCCCTTCATGCAGGGCAGGTTGTCACACAGGAACCAGGAAAAGATAGGTTCTGTCCCTCCCTTCCTGTGGACATCCCTGCAGAAGTCACTCTGCTCTGTAACCTCTTTCTGAAGACTAAAACACAGGTTTAAAAGCCAGAAGATTCTGGGACATTGCTTGTGAGTCAGGAGTACCCAGGGGATGAGCGTGGCTTTTCTTTGTATTCAGATTAAGCCACTTAAACTTTGAAATTTTCTCTCTTTCTCTAGAATGAAAGCCACTTTCTGTTTAAACATTTAAAACTCTTTCAAGGACATAACTTTGCTACACAGAAATGGGTCTGGATTACCAATGCTTGGAAATCCTGTAGTCTGTGTTTTCCATAAACCCTCAGAAACCTGACTGTCCCCAGGGTTTTCTGCTGGAGTAATTGAACAGCCATGCTGCAAAATGGCAAGGTAAGCAGCCCAGCAGAAGATTCAGCAGCCAAAACTCTTATCTCAAGAGCCATTTCTTAGAGAATTGCATCAACTTCCCTCAGTCAATAATGAGTCTTATTTATAAATTCACATACAATACAGAAAGGAAATTTGTTGCACTGTTGTGGAGATCAAAGTTTCAATGTGCTTTTTTTGCCTCTTTCTCCTGTTTAGAGAACTGGAGTCAGTTTGCATGTTTCTGTGTCCCTCTTCTTATTGCTGAGCCCAGCATGCTTGATAGCCTTGAGTATTTTGTTAAAGCTGTTTCCAAAGATAAACATTTTGCAAAACTTCCCAGGATGCAAGTGTTCAACCTAATTTGCCCAGAGCAGCAGTGTTTGTTGGCAGCCTGCTCCTTTATAGGCAGGCTGAAGTTCCAATTCTCTACATCACAAATGAATATATAATGAGAAACTTTTTCCATGGTCAAGGATGGAATCCCTGCCTTATTGAGATCTGTGCAAACAAAACCTTTATTGATTTAGTTAGGTAACATTCAGAGGTTAATCCCAAATCTCCTGCTCCTTAAATAAGAAGCATTCAACCACTGAAAAAAAAAAAAATAGGAAGCAAATTAAATATAGTAATGGAAATCCCCAAAATGCCTGAGCACACTCAAACACCTTTAAGAAGTGGACCATCAGCTTTTCAACATTTGAGAAGCAGAGAGGAGATGGGTTTTGTCCACATGCAGAATTTGGTCTGCCTTTCCTTCCAGTTGTTTTGTGATGTGACACAGTGCATGTGTTCCTCATCACCAGCTTGGCTGCAGCAGGTGAGTGCTTGGCTTCGTGTCAGGAGCACAGCTGCCAGCCAAGAATTTTCCTCTAAAAAGCGGATACATTTTCAACAGACAGGCTGGGATGCTTTAATCCAATATGACAGAAGAAGAAAGAGAAAGCATATATATATATATATATAAAATAGATATATTTTATATATTTATATATAAAAATAAATAGATATATTATATATATTTTTATATATTTTAAATATATATAGATATATATACATATATATTATATATATCATATATATATACATAATATTTATATGTATATATATTTATATATATTTATAAATGTACACAAATTTTTATATATGTAGAATATATGTAAAAAATATATATTTTATACATAGAATGTACACACACACACACACACACATATTTATTTATTTATTTATTTATTTATTTATTTATTAATATATAGGAATACATGGGTTGTTTAACAGACTACAAAACCCACCACACCACTGAGTCTTATGGGTGTTTTCTTAGCAAAGGCCTAATCAGGAGAGGAAACAGAAGTTTATTACCCCACCCACCCCAGCAGACGCTGCTAAAGGCATTTATCAGAATGTTTCTCAACCTCCTTGTGTTGGCAGCTTTAGGTTTTTGCAACTTTTTTTGGGTGATGGGTGATTATGGTGGTGGTGGCAGGACTAAAGGACATTGAGGATCTCTTCCAACCTTGGTGATTCTGGGATTCTCATTAAAATGGAATTATTTTCTTAGTTTTACAGTGTGGGATTGGGATGCTTTATTAGATCTTGGCAAATTTCAGACCTAACTTGCAGCAGATCGTTTTGCTGGTGGTGATGCTGATTGGATTTCACATTTGTCCTGTTCTGTTGTTGTCCCATAAATATTTCTGAAATAATCTCTCAAATGTATCTCAACTATCACTGGCAGAATTGAAATAAACAGTTCTTAGTGGCCCAAGAGCTTTCTAATCCAAGCTGAGTAAACAATCCCAAACCCAAACCATTTCTCTGAAGGCAAGTTTATTTTCTAAACAAGATTTCAACTGAAACCCTTCATTATTTAAACATATTAATTGTAGGCCTCTGCTGCCAACAAAACAAAGCAGGCTCATTCCAAGCAATACCTGCTGTAATTTAGACTGAAATGCTGAAAACAGTTCTTAACAGTACAGTTCTAAACTTCGCAATAGTAAGCAAAGTAAAATATTCATTATTTGAAGCCAGAAATCAAGCTTCACTTGCACTCTTTTGTGTAGTAAATAAAATGTCTCTCAGATAAAGCTGATTGCCTTAACACAATTAATAACCAAATTTATTCTGACTGCAATTATCAAAATTGATGCTTACATGGGGCTCGGGTTTGACTGAGTAACTTTTAACCTTCAGACATCTTTTACTGTATCACATAGTGAAAAATACAATAAATCCTTGATAAATTAAACTGGGCCTCTGTGGTACAAAAATACGGGGCATACAAACGCAATTTAAAAAGAATTGCTTGTGAAAATTAAAAATTTAAGGATAAGATAAGCAAAATAAATAAAAAAAATATATCCATTTTTTATCATTCACTGAGGACGTCCCATTTCCTGCAATTGCTTAGAAGAAACAAGCTTGCCATACTCTTAATTCAAAAATTATACCTAAAAACTTAAACCCCAATAGAAATAAACAAACAAACAAACCGGCAACAGCAAAACAACCCCCCAAATACAAAAATTATATCTCAGACAAGTTAAGCTCATGACTACCATAGGGCCTGTTTATGTCAGTTCATTTTGGGTGTGGTTTTTTGGTCTGGGTTTTTATTTTTTATTTTATGATGTTGCTGTTGTTTCAGGGTTCTTTTTTATCTGAGATTTTTGCTGTGTCTGCACGGCACTGGCAGTTATCCGTACGGGACAATGGTGGTCTTGTCTTGAGGGAATTTCTCTTCATTTAGGAAGCTTTATTAGCACAGAGCATCACTTGTTAGCTAAATTTAGAAAATTTAGGAGGGCCCCAAAAATTGTGCGGATATAAACACGCTGTATTTCCCTCTTAACACTTCTTAACACCACTTTTAACATCTCAACACTGGAAACAACTCATTTGAATACAAAACCTCAATGTTAAGGACGATTTGTTAACTTTTTCACAACACATTTTGTTTCTGCCTGCTCAAGTATTGCTTAGACTTCCTGATTTCAAAATCTGGCCAGGAACTCAAATGGCCTTTCTGGAAAAGTTGCCCCAAAAGCACAGGAGTAACCACACTGCACGCTGCTGCTTTGTAGCCCATTTTTTATTTTCCTTTTGGAGACAGTGGGTGTACTTTTACTACACTTTTATTACCGTATTTTTACCACATTTTGGCTTTGTCGAGTGCTTGAGATGCAGGGCTGGAGGGAGCACAGCCTGTTCTGTCAGTGCAGGCGCACTTGTCGTCTCCACGGCTTCAAAAGCCTCCTCTGCTTTTATTTTTATTTTCTTTTGGAGAGAAACGGGTGTTTCAGTGCGTTTTCACCCCATTTTACCACATTTCGGCTTTGTTTTCACCCAATTTTTACCACATTTTGGCTTGGTTTAGCGCTGGAGGGAGCACAGCCTGTTGTTCCGTCAGTGTAGCAGCACTCGCCTCAAAACCTCTGCTTAAAACCTCCGCTTTTAAGCCCTTTCTAATTGTTCTTTTTGAACGAGGCAGCACTCGCTGCCTAGTCACCTCTGCTTTTAAGCCCTTTCTATTTTTTATTTTTATTGTTTTCTGCGTATTTATCACATTTTGTCATTGTTGAGTGCTGGAGGCGCAGGGGTGGAAGGAACAGAAGCTGTTGTTCGGACAGCGTAGGAGCTCTGGCGGCGGCGGAGGCGGCGAGACCGCCAGTGCTCCGTAAACAAAACGCTCCGTTTTGTTTACCCGGGCGGCGGGGCCTGGGTGGCGCAGGCGGTCTGAGCCTGCCCCCATCGCCACGACAGCGACCTTTCCGCCTCGTTCTCCCTCCCCTCCCGCCATCACCCGCCGTGAGGGACGGCTGGGGAAGTGGGAGGGGAAGAGCGTGTCCCTTCCTCCCCCTCCCGCCGCTCCCCTCACGCCGGGGCGGGGCCGGGCGCGCGGACCGCGCCATCGCCGGTGCAGCCAATGGGACGCGGCCACCCCGCGATTCAAACGGCGCGACCCGGCCAATGGGCGCGCTTGGCGGGGCGGGCGAGGGGGCGGGGCCGTGCGCGCGGCCGTAACCGTCGCTCGCCGGGGCGGTTGTTCCCCTCAGCGGAGAGCGGCGAGCGCTCGGGCCCCGCTCCCGCCGCTCCGCGGAACCGCCTCCGGCCCGGCCCGGCGCGGGCGGGCTCCAGGTAACGGCACCGGCGGCGCGCGCGGGCCCGGATACCCCCACCAACAACCCCCTCCCCTCCCCCGCAGCGTTTCCTTGGCGGCTTTCCCGGCGGGAAGCGCTCCGGCTGATGGCCGCGGCCCGCGCTCGGGCCTCGCTCCCGGCTGGCAGACGAGCGGCGCGGGCGCCTCGCTCGGAGCACCGGAGGTGGCGCGGCGGAGCCGAACAAAGCGGGGCCGCTCCGCCGCGCCGGGCTCCGAGCGGGAGTAGGCCGCTGAGGGGCGGTGCGGCCCGGCCCCTCCCTTCCCCCGCGGCGGAGGCGCCGCGCCAGGCGGGCGGGGCTGAGGGGCCGGGCCTGGGCGGCACGTGGGGCTTCCTGTCAACAGCGGCCGCCGCTCCCGGGCCCGCCCTGCCCGGCTCCGCGTCCGGCCGCGGGGTTTCTGGTAGAAGGGCTCTTTAAAGGGAAGATCCGCGGTTCCCAGCCCCGGGGTTGATGAATTGTTGTTCTTACCTCGAGGCGTATTGATGCTTGTTTTTAGTGGTGAAGTTAATTTGGTTTGGACAGGGATAGGTGCTTCTACTGTTCTGAATGTGGAGAGAATAGTGGTGTTGCTGAAAAGGCCCTGCACAGCTCTCTGTGGTGAATTCATAACTTTCCGTGTTTTGTTATGCTTGACTGTCAGCGTTTTCTGTGTTTTCCTGCATTTCTTCTTGCGTTCAGCTGGCTCCCTCCTCTGACTGCCTAACAGTGGTGAAATGTCAGAATTAGTAATTGGAATTACTGAACTTTTTTCTCCCAAGAGGGAAAACTTGTTTATTGTTTATTTATTATTAAAACTGTGCGCCCAACTTTGCTGATCTCCCTGTGGCTACAAGGCAGCAGTCATCACTTTCTCCTCACTGAAATATCTTCCCACATCTCTACTGAGAGAGTGATTAAGCAGACCAGAAATGCATGCATGGGGCAATAATGTTTCTCAGCCAAGTTTCTTTTTAATTATTTCATTCTTGTTTGAGTCAGCAGAAACTTTTGTTCTTTACCCACTTTCAAGCTACAGGGAGATTTGCATTAATTGGCTTGGCTTGGTATAGGATACAAAGTCCTTTTGAGCCTTTCTCTTAGGTTCTGGATTCCTAAAGGAAAATTGTGATGGTTGAGAAAACACAAATTTCATCTCCTGAGTAAGTGGCTAAACTTGCACTCAGGTGTCTGTGCAGTGCAGGGTTCATTGTATGAGATTATTTTCTTTGGATTTATGTTTTAAAGCCCTGGGAATTCAAAAGTTTGTGCAGAGCTGCTGGGAATATTAGGCAGATGCCAGCTGATAGCATGGAAATCATCAGGGGTGTGTAGAGCTTGAAAGAGCAGTGCATGAAAAATGTTATCTCTAAACAGAATTTTTTTGGAAAGACTTCCTGTCTTATTTTCTGAATGCCAGTAATTGTGTGTTCATGTGAACAGATGAGGGCTGCCTTGAAAAGGTGCAGGTTTTTGAAGTGGGATGTCAGGAATGAGGTTACATTTACTTATTTTAATGTTTGAGTTTCTTATTAAGCTGTAATATTTAAAGAAAAGAATTGAAAAGTAAATAAATTTTCCCATTAATAAGATTATTATACAGCAGAGGAGATGGCCAGGTATTTCTGGTCTGAAGCAGTTTGGAGTATTAGTAATAAAATCCACATGAGGGAATTCTGCTGAATTTGTTTGGTTTTTGACTTGGAGAGCTCCACAGGTGTAAAACGTATCAGCAGCAGGAATGGCAGAAAATGCCAGAATGGATGTTGGTTGTAAAACCTCACTGAGCCCCATCCCCCAGTGAGTGATAAAGGTCTGTGATTGAATATTAACAGTATTTTTTCCCCAAAAATCTTAACTTTTCACTGCAGGTTAGTTAATATGTAATGATAACTAGTTAAAGACTAGTATTGACCTTAGTTTGTGTGGTTTCACTTTCTTATCAAATTCATAAAGCAAACAAGTTACAATGAAATATTTTTACACCAACATTTTGTAGTTTGTGTCTGTTCCCTGTCCCTGCCATCCCCTCTGAGTTCTGTGTTGGTTGTACCCAGGGTGCCAGTACAAATGTTAGTGTGTGTTTCACCTTGGTTATTTAGTGTATATTTATTTCACCTTAATTATTTAGTGTATATTTATTTTATATTAGTTATTTAGTGTATATTTCACCGTAGTTATTTAGTGTATATTTATTTCACCTTGATTGTGTTAGTATATATTTTACCATAGTTATGTTAGTGTATATTTCCCCTTAGTTATTTAGTGTATATTTATTTCACCTTAGTTATTTAGTATATATTTCACCTTAGTTATTTGTGTATATTTATTTCACCTTAGTTATTTAGTATATATTTCACCTTAGTTATTTAGTGTATATTTTACCTCAGTTATGTTAGTGTGTATTTCACCTTAGTTATTTAGTATATATTTATTTTACCTTAGTTATTTTGTGTGTATTTATTTCACCTTGGTTATTTAGTGTATATTTCCCCTTAGTTATTTAGTATATATTTATTTCACCCTGGTTATTTAGTGTATTTTTCACCTTAGTTATTTAGTATATAATTATTTCACCTTAGTCACTTAGTGTATATTTCACCTTAGCCTTTTAAGGCAGTCTCACTTGATACATTGAGATTAAAAGTAAATTCTGCTTGGGATATCTGTTTCAGAAGGCAGTGACAACACACAGCACTACACAAACAGTTCTACGGGGCTTTACATTTGAAACAACTTCCTCTAAGTTGTAGTTGTGGTTTTTCCCAGCACCTTTTTTCCCAAGGGTATTAGTGACTTACACCAGATTTTGTTAATATCAAATAAAAACCTGATGATGCAATGGGGGATAGAATTTCATTTTTCAGGTTGCTGTGGGATTGCTCTGATGCTGAGCTTTGTTTTCCCATGGAGCCCTGGCAAACGCATTATGCCCTTTTGTTAAAGAAGTAGAAAATAAAAAATATTCAACCTAGACAGGAGCTTAAATTCTTAAGTTTCCTAACTTTGGAGTGTTTGGCATAATAAATTGAAGAAAGACTGTAATGTGGCTGTAAGTGTTGAATGACTGGGGATGTTCAATGGTTAGAAATCATCACTTCAGTAATTTCTGTAGAGCCACAGGAAACAAGGGTTAGAGGACACTTCAGTACCATGTAATTTGCATTTCTCTCTAGATAAGATGAGCTTCATTATGTAATTTTGGTCAAAAATGTGCTTTGCCTGATTGTGTATTGTAGTTCAGTACTAGTCTGATTAGTCTGATACATCTGAATGTTTGTCCAGAATGTGCACCTTCAATCCTCTCTCTATTCTAAGACACCACTGCTGTTTTCTTACCGCACACCCTTTTCCCTATTTAAAGTGAAGGTTTGTTGGAAGTGTCCCCATTTCAGTGCCATGATGCAGACAGTGAGGAGGGAAAAGGAAGGCTGGGGTGTGGCTGCCATGTCCCTGTGTGGTTTGTTTTGCAGGGACAGAGTGTGGAAGATGCCCAGCCGCAAGTTCGCTGATGGCGAGGTGGTGATGGGGCGCTGGCCGGGCAGCGTGCTGTACTATGAGGTGCAGGTGACCAGCTACGATGATGTGGCTCATCTCTACACTGTCAAGTACAAGGATGGAACTGAGCTTGCACTCAAGGAAAGTGACATCAGGGTGAGTGTGAAAATGGGTGTTTCATCATTGGCTTTTTGCAAATATTCAAATGAATATTATATGTGTTAGAGAGCTATGCCGTGTTAATTTTTTAAGTAGTGTGTTAAATATAGCTTTAGGTTATCACATAATGTTAAAACAGAAACTCTGTATGTGGGATATTTTTTAAAAGAGAGGAATGAGGTACTCTCACTGAGATAGATAGCATCCACAGGACACCTAAATCTTTCAGAGAAAGAGAATTTATTGCTCCACTATCAGAAGGAACAGATTTCTTCCCACCTTGCTTAGCCCTGAGGATGCCATCAGGATTCAGAGGAAGAAGCTGACACTGACCAGACAGAATCCTGTGTTTGAATGGAATTTATGCATCATGGATGAGGTGTATGAATATGCAACAGGCTGTTGCTTTTAAGGGTTAATCCTCTGTTAATGTGGGTCCTTTTTTGGGCTCATTTTGCCCAGAAAGAGGTACCTAGTCTGTCCATAACTTTATTTTTATTGTCTCATCTTGTTCTAAATCCAAATTATTATTACTCTAATTATATTTCTATTTTTATAACCATTTTATTAAACCTTTAAAATTTTAAAAACAAGCAATTGGCATTTTTCACAGTGAGTACACATGTATTTAATTTTCAGTACTTCAGCTTAGGACTGGGTAGTTATTTTGCAAGTTTTTGTCAACTGTGTGTTCAAGGAATTGGTGCTAAGTAAAAGTTTCTTCCTGTGTGACACCACAAGTAGAAGTACAGAATGACCCCGTCTTTAAAGTATTGTGGTTGTTTTATTTATGTCAAAAAAGTACCATATTTTTGAGGAAAACAAGTCTGATCCTTCAGGAACTCTGTAGCATGGTTTTTCATAAAAAACTAGTTTGAGTACCTTACAAAGGTAGTAATCAATGGGTTGATATGAATTTGATGGCTTTCCATCTCTAAATAAGAAAATTTGATAACAAATGTGAAGATGCAGTTAAATGTCACTAAATATAAACAGTGCATGCCCTTCAAGCTCATACTTAAACATCTGCAAGGAGCTTCTACTAGTTCAGGTCCTCTAAGGCTTCATGAGCTATTGCTGTATTAGTGGCAATTGCAATCCCTTGAGAAAGGTTCATGTGTTATCAGCGCATTCCTTCCTCTTTACTTATCATTATTTTATTTTTGTTACTAATAAAGGCCTTTAAAACTTCATAGCCAGTTTAAAATGATTAATGCCAGAGGAAAAAACCCTGTTTGAATGTTCACTGCAGTTCATTTCTATGGGCTGTTCTGAAACCTGCATAGGTTCAAAGCCAGCTGGCGTGCCTTTATGTGAGCTATAGTGTCACTTCTGGGTGGCAGTGTCCATGCCCAGTCACTGGCCTCTTTTGGGACCAAAATGTTTCTGCCTTGAGGTAGGCAGCTGTTTTCACTGTTTCAAGACTTTCTGACTTTTTACTTCTGCATGCAGGTTAGCAGACTCAAGCTGGGAAAATGCCTTTGGTTATAAAAGTTGCCTTGTGCAAATTTTACATGGGGAAATCAGCGTTGTAGACTTCCCAGAGAAATCGAACAGTGCTTTTGGGGTAAAGTGATTTTGTTTATGAAATTAGTTACCAGGTATAATTAAATGATTAGGCTGACTTGGGTTTTTAGTGTTGAGGCTGTGTTGCCTCACACAGATGATGACCCTTGCTATCTCAAATGCATTAATAAAGCTGAGTGGTGGAAGTGAGAGCAGCCACTGAGGGCTTGAGAGACAGCTCTGAATTCCTCTCCCTGTGCACAGGATTGGGAGGGTGGTGTGCTACACAGCTTGGTGCTCACTATGTAGCTTACATCCATAGCCTGATTTCTGCAGCTTCATCAGTTGGACTTGGAACAGGCTTCTTTGGGAATTGCCAGCAAAATAAGTATTCTGCACTTGCTCTTTCTTACCAGCCTTTGTAGAGCATCAGTAGAGGAAACACCAGACTGATGTACAGAACTGAGTGCCAGAGTCCTCATCACAACCCCCCATGTTTGTGAAATTGTTCTTTGGGCCATGCTAAGGTTGTGCTTGTTCTCCATCTCTGTTTAGTCGCAGTCCTCGTTCAAGCCCAGGAAGAGCCAGTCCTCCTCCAGCTCTCCCTCCCGCAGGAGCAGCAGCCGATCCCGATCCCGCTCGCGCTCTCCAGGCCGGCCCGCCAAGGGCAGGCGTCGCTCTGCCTCCCAGAGCAGGGAGCACAAGGAGGACAAAAAGAAACCCAGCCAGGAGCCCAGCATAGTTCTGCCGGTATTTGTTCTGTTTGTTGGCTTTTTCTGTGGGGGTTTGCTGCGTTTTTAGTTAAAGAAACTTCTGCTGTTTGTGAGAAATTGGTTTTTTGTAGACTGAGTTTATAATTCTAAAAGCCAGTTTATGTTCCCGAAACATAATTACCTGCAAAACAGCATAATTACCTGCAAAAGTATATCTCAGAACTGCCTTTTATTTCTTTAGAAATTGGGTTTCTAGCTTGCAAAGTTTGAGGAAATTCTTGAGAGGTAAACCAAGGTTGCAAAATTTGAGGAAATTCTTGAGAGGCAAACCAAGGTTATAAAGTTCCACTTCAATTTGGTGATACTGAGAACTCAGAATCCAAACAAACAAAATTTTAAAAATGTTTAATATTGAAGTAATTGTTAGCCATGTGCTTCCACTTGTGAAATGGGGCAATGGAAGTTAGCTTACTTTTGGGTGTGTTAATTGCTACATAGCAGGTAGGTATTAGGATTTGAAATAAAATGAGTTCTGTACCATATACAGTTTTGTGCAACAGTAGTGGAAAACAGGCAGTGTGGAATATTTAAATATGACCTTGTGATGGATAATATTGCAAAACTGGTTTTATTATAAAAACTAACTTGTAAGGGTTTCTAAGTTTACCAGTATCTGGTGTCTAGCTGATATTTATTAGGTTTGTTCTTAGCATTTTTGTGAAGATTGAGTGCTACAAATGGTTCTGGTGATCTTTAAGTGAAGAGGAGTAGAGGTGATGTTTCTCTATGAAAAGACAAACAGCATTTCTTCTGCCTCTTGTGCCCTTGAGATGGTTTCTCACTTGTCTGAGACACAGTCCCTGGAACTGGAAATGCATTCTGCTGATCTATTGGGAATGAACAAGTTTTAGTTAGGCTCCAGCTAGACTAAACCAGATTAATATAAACTAGCTAGATAGGTTTAGTAAATTGGTGCTCTTAGGCACTGAAGTAGTTATGGAGTTTGTTTTGCAGTGAGCTCCTTGGATCACAATCTGGTTTTAAGTAGTTTTTTAGCCAGCAGCTGCTGTTTACTTTTAGTACTTTTTACCTTTTGGTATAAAAGGGTCAAAAAGTCTTTGGTGGTTTTGTCCTGTTTTCTGTCTGAGGAGTAGGATTGATCTGTTGGTTCTTGTAAGACTGGAAGGACCAGGTTCTCTTCAACAAAACTTGAGCTGAAATAAAACATGTGAGTCATGTCTTCCCAGAGCTGTGTAAGCTAGACACACTAGAGAAGAATTTTTATGAGAGAATTTATTTCTTCAAAGTTATTTTATGGAAATCCAAACTTTGAGTTCTGCAGAACAGTGCCATACATAGGACACTGAAAGCTTAAACTGTGTGTCTTGTTTTGACCAGAAACCGAGTGAGAATAACACCAAAAGGTACAATGGTGAACCTGAAAGCACAGAGAAAAATGCCACATCCTGCATCATCTTGGAGGTAAGAACACTGAATTTGCTCTTAGCTTGTTGTCACATTGCTAGCTTGGCTCTCAGAAATTCCTAGAAAAGGGCAATACAATAATCAAACAGAAATAGAAGGCAACATAAAACTTAGAGGTTGAGTAAGTTGCTACAAAGTGATTTTAAATTGTCCTGGTTGTTATCCAGTGCCCAGGCACATGGCAGAAGGGAAAGGGGAGGGTGGCAGTGAATGATCAGTGCTGGAACTGCTGCTGATCTGTGATCACAGCCTAACAGGTTACTGGGCTTTGTTTTAGCAGTCTCTTTGTATGAATAGGTAATTGTGTACTGGTGTTTTACAGTCCTCTGAAATGTTAAATAAAGTAAAATCACTGGGAAACCTTTCAGTAAATTATTTTTATTCATTTACAGCAAAAGTTAAAACCAGACCTGGAAATCAAGCGTGTGCTGGAGCAGTACAGTTTGCGTTCGAGGAAAGATGACAAGAAAAAAGAAGAGATTTATTCAGAGAAAAAAACTTTTGTGGCTGTGAAGCCAATTGAGAAAGTATCAACAAAAACAAAGGAGATGGAGTTTGGGGGAAGGATTGGTACGTGTGCAAATTGTCTTAATAGTTGAAAATTAGTACTACTTTGTGGGATTTTACTTATTGACCATACTGTCATGTCAAGAACTGCTTTTAGGACCTTGGCTGCAGAATTCAGAGTAAAATTGTTGTGTTTCACTTCATTTAGTGGCAAAGAACTTTATTGCATTTGGTTCATATGTGAAATATAGCAGAGATCTTGTGCCACCCCTTGCCACAGTGAGATTTAAATAGTTCCAGATTAAATTTAAGAATTAACCAGCAAAGCTTTTACATTTTCAAAACTTGAAACTGGTGCTTGAAACTTGGCAGTAAAGTGTTTTTTAGACAGTTTTTGGATTATTTTTGGAGGGATGCAGTGACCATTTATGGGAGTGAGAAGAATGTCTCAGTGTCCTGTTACATGACTGTGGGATTGCTGCTGTCTTGTTCAGGAGAAAATAATGGCAACCTCTTCTTTGTTAGTTATTATTGAGCTTTTTTAGTGGGATTGAAACTATTTTTTAAATTTTCTGTACTAACATGCCATGATGTCTTTTTACAGGGACCTTCATGCTGATGTTAGTCCTGCCTGCTACTGTATTGTACCTGCTGTTGATGTGCAAACAAGATGATCCAAGTCTTCTGAACTTCCCTCCTCTGCCAGCACTTGAGAGTCTTTGGGATTGGAGGGTGTTTGGTGTCATTCTCCTGTGGTTTTTCCTTCAGGCTGCATTTTACTTGCTGCCAATTGGAAAGGTAGGCTGGCTGGAAGGTGGGGTGTGTTCTAAATGCAGTGAATTTAAAAGGAATTTAATGAGTTTTTCTTAATAAACTGGAATATAGCAGCTGCAGGTTTCTGTAAGCTTAAAACAGCACAACTGGTTCAGAGTTTTTGCATTTCAGAGTCTTGCAGTAGAGAAGGCAGAAGACACTTTATAGGCATTCAGATCAAAGTGAGGACAAACTTTGCTTGATAGAATTCTAGAAGAGTTTTAGGTGTCTGACTTCTAATTTCACAAACTATTTCAATACTCAGTTTCTTGTGGATATCCAGCATTTTGGAATGCAATCTTCATTTACAGGAATCTATAAACCATTCTAGCCATATGTGAATATCAGGCACAGGCTCTCCATCCCTGTCTTGTGACTTGAGGGTTAGTGGCAGATTCTGAAAGGACACTGAATTAGATCAGTCATGTTTTATTGCTGTACATGTTCACAATGACTGGAGAAATTCTGCTTTCTTGGAGCTGCTTAAGAAGAGGTTTATTTTAAAAAATGTTTTTATTTGAAACTGCTGATCTCTTTCATTTGCTATCCAGAGTATGTTTTTCAGATCAGTGCATGAGCTTCAGGTTTGAGTGTGTCCAGCCTGGTTGCTTTGACTGAATGCCTTTCTGACAGAGTTGAGCTTGCTTTTCCTCCCTTGAAGAGCCCACAGAAAACACTTTGTTGAGCATTAATATTTTATTCTCCTCAGGTTGTAGAAGGCCTGCCTCTTTCCAGTGGAAGGAGACTGCAGTACCGGATAAATGGTGAGCATGGTGCAGCTGATTATCCCAGAACTGATTCCATTGTGTGATTTGCAGTGCTCAGCACCATAAAATACAAATATTGAAAGATACAGTTTGACCAGAGAATGTATCTCTTGTAAATCTTGGATAAAACAGGATGAGCCTTTTGTTGGAAGAAGGTGCTCAGTAATCATCAGGAACTAAGTGACCCAAGAGCAGGACATTACATTGTGTGGGGTGGTAGTGAATTAGTTTTGTCATGGTCTGGTAAGATGCACCATTTATAGTTGGGATAGGGCTGTAAGTAACAAACAAGGGGAAGTGCATCCTGCAAAAGTGAGTCTCCTCGAGGCTTCTCATACCTGTCTTGGTTTTGGGCTTTTGTCTGTAGTTGTGCCATGCATTCTGGTAAAGGGAGGAAATAAGCTAATAATTTGGATTGTTAAAAAAGAAAAGCCATTGTCTTGGTGCTGCAAAGGCTAATTTTAAAAGCAAATTTAAAAGCCTTCTTGAGGAAAGGTAAGGACAGGAGGCACTGGGCACCAAGTGAAGCACAGGAGGTTCCATCTGAACTGGACCAGGTGAACTCTGGAGGTTCCTTCTAACCTCACCCTCCATGACCCTGTGAAGGGATCCATGGAAAGTCCTTAGCTGAGGAGAGCAGAGAGCTGCCTGCTCCTGTTTGGGCATCAGTCCATTCTGTGTGAAATTCTACTCTCAATGTATGCAAAAGTGTTTGTGTTCAAGTTTTGCCTTCTTGAGAAGTCATTTTAATAATTTTTATTACTGCTATCTGTGTCAAGCTATATATGAAGATAATTCAAAGATGAGACTGTGGTTGCCTCAGCTGTGTCACGGATGAGACTTTGTGACCTGCTCTCGTTGTCCATTGGTAGTGCCAGTGTCCAT
Source organism: Ammodramus savannarum pratensis (assembly GCA_020466415.1). Classification (NCBI taxonomy): domain Eukaryota; kingdom Metazoa; phylum Chordata; class Aves; order Passeriformes; family Passerellidae; genus Ammodramus; species Ammodramus savannarum. The sequence continues at coordinate 29,657,180 of JAHXMQ010012337.1, forward strand.
TTTTCCACTAAAATCTGAAATTGGATCCTGTGGCATAAAAAATTGAGAAATATTCAGAGTGTTCCTGCCTTTTGTCCTTTTGGTGAGCACAGCTTCAGGGTTTAGAGTCTCTTAGTTAGATTGCTGTGCCCCAGAAAATTTGAACTGTGGGATGTCCAAGATGTTACTGGAATATGGATAAATATTGGAAGGAGTAAAAGTGCAAAAACATTGAATTAGGTAGGCCCTACTAAAAAGATAGTTTTTTAAAATTTTGACTAATATATCTTTCTTCTACATCCTTTAGGGTTTTATGCTTTTAGTTTGACTGCTGCAGCCATTGGAGTTCTGTTGTACTTTGAATTTGAGCTGCATTACTTGTACGATCACCTGGTGCAGTTTGCAGTGGCAGCCGCAGCGTTTGCTCTGGCGCTGAGCGTGTACCTGTACCTGCGGTCCCTGAAGGCATCTGAGGAGGAGCTGGCACCAGGGGGAAATTCTGGTGAGTTAGAGCATCCTGGGTGATTCCTGTCCAATTGTTTGCTGTAGTTTCATTTCTACAAATTAAAGGCTGGATTTGGGGCTGGTTATTATAATACTGTGACTTCAATTTTGCTCTGTGTAGTTTTGTTTGTTGGGTTTTTTTTCTGCAAACTCAGTCCCAGATGTGAAGTCAGGGCATGGTATTTTCCTTCTTGTCCACCTTTTTTGATGGATGGGTAATTGTCGCAGCTAAAGAGAATTCTTTTTCCCAGACAAATACAATTAAATAGGAGAAAATGTAAAATTAATTAATGCCATGTGATCATGTTTATATTCAATGTGATGTAAGCTTCAGGGTAAGGCTGAAAATAAAGAAGGGACAAGTGTCAGGGAAAACTTCTAAAGTGGTTAGTACTCCCAATTAATAAAAAATTAGGGCTTCTTAAAATACAAATTATGTAGATTTTGTTTTGTACTTTGCACATACTCTTCAAATATTTTTTTTCTTTTTTGCTAATCTGAAGGCTTTTAAAAACTTATAATGAGAGAACATTATTGGACAGTAGGATTTTATTTATGGGGACGAGAGTAGTGGCAGATAAAAGCAAGAGTATTGCTAACAGAGTTTTGTCTTACCTGCAGGGTATTTTATTTATGGCAAGAGTGTTGCTAACAGAGGTTATGTCTTATCTACAGGGCATTTTATTTATGACTTTTTCACTGGACATGAACTAAACCCTCGTATTGGCAGCTTTGACCTCAAATACTTCTGTGAGTTGCGTCCAGGATTAATTGGCTGGGTGAGTCAGTAATCTGAGTTATTTTATTTCCTTAAATACTACACTGAGGGATTTTTTTTTACACTCACACACACACACACACACATATATGATTGATATTAAGGATATTTATAAATACTTATAAATGAGTACTGAAAAACAGTTCCATGTTGCTATTTTTGTAATGACTTTTTATTCACTTGAAGGAAATTTCTAGCTTAGTTTTGTGGCAAATGAAAACTGTTTTTAAGGTATTCATGTGTTGAGGGTTATACAGCTTCAAAAATATGGTTAGTTGCAAACTTATTTGTAAAATAGTTTATTGGGTTTTTTAAACTAAACATTGGTCAAAAATACTTGTGTTAAAATGTCCTGTAGTGTGATAGAAAATACCAGTTTCTTTTACAAGTGAACTTTTAAATAAAATCTTTTCTAACTTAGGTTGTTATAAACTTGGCAATGCTCTTGGCTGAGATGAAGATCCACAATCTCAGTGTGCCATCCCTGTCCATGATTCTTGTGAACAGCTTCCAGCTTCTCTATGTGGTGGATGCTCTTTGGAATGAGGTAAATGCCAATCCCCTTCAACTGTTTCCATTTCTAATTGCAATGTTAAGAGAAGGAGGCTTTGGAAATGCTGAAATTGCTTCCTCCTTGTTTCTAGGAAGCTGTTTTGACTACAATGGACATTACCCATGATGGATTTGGATTCATGCTGGCCTTTGGAGATCTGGTGTGGGTTCCATTTGTCTACAGCCTGCAGGCCTTCTACTTAGTGGGTCACCCCACCACAATTTCTTGGCCTGTTGCTGCTGCAATTACTGTTCTGAACTGTAAGTTACAGTAAATGTCATTGTTGTGTTGGTTACAGCATAGTTCTGATTGTGTTGCTTCAGAGATGGGAGGTGAAGCTTTAGCTCAGGTGCAGCAGTCATTGTCTGGCTCCTTTGAAATACAGAGAATATAATAAATTCTCATTTTGGCAAATGAAGGATAGCTGAGACTCTGAACACCTTCTGTTGAGCAGCAGCTCTAGGTGGGTGCTGTCTGGAGTTTAAGAAGTGACTTCACATCTTTTGTATTTAATAGATGCTTTTTTAAAGTCAATCTGAGCAACTCATTAAAAAAACAAAAGTCAGTACCTTGTTGGCTGTGCTGAACCTGGGGAAAAAGTAACTATTGCATCTCCTTCCCTGATGGCCACAGTGACAAACACATGTCAGTAAAAAACATCTTTTTCATCAAAGCTGAGTGCTTTGAGAAAAGATCTCACATCTTCAGGCAACCTTACATTTGCACCAACATGTGCTTGTTGTGCCTGTTACCTGAATAGAAACAATAAAAACCCACACGACAAAGAATTGGAAAAAATGAGAAGATGTTCAATTTAATATGTGCAATACTGAAAAACAGAAAATCATTTTTGATCTTCACCTAATGTTTTTTCTTGGGTTTTTGTTATTTAAAAAAATAATATCTTTATTCAAAGTATGTTGTGATCATCTTTTTTCAATGCAGATCTGGAAAAAGCAAGTTTAAGTTGCTGTGTGAAAATTTTGGGGGATATGAATTTCAAACCCAGATAATTCCTTGCCTGCTTCTTTTATTATCATGATCTTGTAAATGAGTTGTCAGTTTATGGAGTAGGTGCTGTAACAAAGTGCTAGGCTGCAAAATAGAGCTGTAATCCTATAATGTGAAATTCACATCACCTTCTGTGAATTTCAAACTCAGTGTAACATTAAAAACCCAGATAAAGATGTGAAAATAAAGGTTCTTCAGAGTCTCTTCAAAGTTAGTCAGTAACAAGGATCTCATGGAATGCAGGTTTCCAGTGGCATTTCTGTCTTGTTAAAGCAGAAAGTACCAGTTGAACCTCTGGGGAAAAGCCTTAGGAATGGAATAAGTGTGGCAAAGGGCATGTGAGTGCTTTTGTTGAAGCTGAGAAAACTGGAAAATAACTGAAAATACAAAATAGATGATGTTTATTTTCAACATGATGTTTATTTCCAGGCATTGGGTATTACATCTTCCGCAGCGCTAATTCTCAGAAGAACAATTTCCGACGGAATCCCGCAGATCCCAAACTGGCCAGTGAGTGCATTTCTGATTCCATTGGCTGGGGTTTATTCACTGGCTCTTTGTAGTGTGTAAATACACATTTCAGTCACTGCATTGACACAACACTCTGTTCACAGATCTGAAATTTATACCCACTGCAACTGGCAAAGGGCTCCTTGTCACGGGCTGGTGGGGTTTTGTTCGTCACCCCAATTACCTCGGGGACATCATCATGGCTCTGGCGTGGTCCCTACCCTGTGGTGAGTTCTGAGACTAAAGTGGATTTTAGCAAAAAGGCTTTTATTTGCATCTGGGTTTGAAATGCCAAGTGGGAGTTATTTGGGATAGTAAACCCTATTGAATATTTCTGTGTCATAAGTCTAATGCAACATGTTTTTACTTCTATTTTACCCTTTCTAACTTGCTGCAGATTTGACATATACTAAGGATTTTACTCATCTCTCTGACACTTTATCATTCAATAACCATTCAATAATCAATTACTTGCTAATTAGCTGTTCTTTAAATTTTTTTAGGCTAGTGAGTGTTTTCAGCTGAAGTTCCCCAAAAGTGGGAGTTTGCTTGGAGACAAGGGCCACCACAAACAGGGAGGACTTGAAGTGAAAGATATTTAAAAGAAAGGTCCTCAAACACAGAGAAATTATCTTTCAGAGTGTTTGTTAATAATACACAGAGGTGGACACAACACTCAGGAGAGCAGAGCAGTGGGTTAGGACCAGAACCTGCTGCCATGCTCCTCCTGATGCTCCCAGAATACACTTGGCTTTTTGGGGTGCAGTCTCACATTTCTGGGTCCTTTCCAGTTCTTTTCACCCACAGGTCAGGTGGTGTGCTCTGAGCAAAGCTGGGCTCATGTCTGCAGGCAAAATAGAGAAAACCTTGGGTGGGGCTCTTTGGTGGTGCAGAGATTTGACTGGAAGTGTGGTTTTGATAACTAAAGAACTTTAAATGACAATAACACTTCAGTATGTGCCAGCTTTGCAGGCATTGGAATTGGTAGATTTTGTGACTAAATGTCACCATGATATTTTCTGAAAAATCCCTTCACCAGGATTTCTTCTCCTGGGAAGCTGAGAAGCCTCAGAAAAGAATGAAAACAATAATTATCTGATTGCTTGGGAATGTGGCTTGGACATTGCTTACCAACAGGTGCAGCTTTGATTGGTTCCATGTGAATTGTTTTAACTCAATGAGCAATCCCAGCCAGCTGTGTTGGACTCTGAATCAGTCACCAGCTTTCATTATCTTAATATATCTATATATTATAGATATATTATAGATATTATATATAGATATATAATATCTATATATTATAGATATTTCATTATCTAGAATATATTATTTTCTAGGCTTCTGATGAATCCTTTATAGTTTAGTATAGTTTTAGTATAGCATTTCTTATGATATGATGTGGTGTGGTACAATAATGTAGTCTAAATATAATATAGTCTAAATATAATAGATCAGCCTTCTGAGAACTTGGAGTCAAATTCTCATCTGTCCCCTTGTCCTAGGAACCCTCACACCACCACACCTCAATTTTCAGAGTGACTTTCTGTGGGTTTGTGGGTCTTTCTGTACCTGCATGTGCTGTGCTGTCCTGTTGAATGTTCGACGCTTCAGCCTTGAACGAATGTGTCACCAGCTTCGAACACATTACCAGCCCCCACCTCCAGATCTTTGTCCTGTTAATCTGAGGTCACTTTGTCCCCTTGCAGGTTTCAATCACATCCTGCCCTATTTCTACGTGATCTATTTCATCTGCCTGCTGGTGCACCGGGAGGCGCGTGACGAGCACCACTGCAAGCAGAAGTACGGGCTGGCCTGGGAGCGCTACTGCCAGCGTGTGCCCTACCGCATCTTCCCCTACATCTACTGAGCACTCCAGGGCCTGCTGGGCACAGCACTGCTGCACTAGATCCCCTGCAGAGACAGATACCTCCTCCCTTTGCACTTGGGCAGTTGGTATTTAGGCTTGTAAAGAAAACAAAACAAACAAAACCCCACCAAACGTTGGAGTGCGGCGAAGGTGTTGCTTACAGTAACTTCCAGGTGTGAGTTATGTGAACTGACTGTCTGCGACTTCAATTTTTAAAAAAAAAAATTGTGAATTTTCAAAACTCTTCGAGCCCTAATTTTTCAAGCTAAATTTTATCTAGAATTCTGAGTTTACATTTTTTTATTGCATTTAATTAAGCACTGTGATGTAAAGTATATTATTTTCTTAATACAATAAATGCTGAAATTCCATCCAGTTCATTTTTTGGTGTTACTCGTACTACCTAACTTCAGATGTCCCATTTAGTTGCCTGAATTGGAGGAGCAGCAGGGTCTTTTTGGCCAGTGGAGCTGGGAGCAGAGGATGTGAGGGGCCTGCAGCCCCATGACCAGAGCTGGCACAGCTCAGCTTACATGGTTGTTCCTCTCCTGGCTTTTCTTTGATGGCATTTTTTTGGTCAGAGAGGCTCAGCTGGCCCCTCCTGCCCTGCTCCTGCAGGAGGATAAAGAGATGGAGCTGGGAGAAGGGGCAGAGCTGTTCCCTTCTCCCTCCCTTCCCACATTGCTGAGGCAGCTCCAGGAGTGCCCAGGGGTAGCTCTGAGCCCTGCCTGGCAGTGCCCCTGGCCTGGAGGGAGATGAAACTCCTCAAAGCCTTTCTGTGGCTGTGGAAGGGAGTAGTGAACCCTCAGCTTGAGCATGGGGTAAAAAGTGTGCAGTGTCTGCCTGTTAGGCACAAAAGGATGAAATGACCACAGCTGGCTCCTTCTGATCTTTGTAAATTAAGTCTTAATGTACCATAGTGTTTACCAAGTGTGTATAATAAGAGCCTCCATGTTTTTGCTGTACAGTGTTTGGGTTTGAAAAATGCAACAGCTTTTTTAGAAACAGGAGAAATCAGTAACGAAACCAATTTCCAGTAATTTTTAAAAATTTAATTGAATAAAGGGTTTTGTAAATTAATGTAGTTAATTCTTGAAACAATTGAAGTGTTCATTTAAATATTTGTATTGACAGATATGCTATGAAAATATAGGAAATGCTCCTCAATCCAAAGTTGTTTTTTTGGTTTCTTTTTGTTTTTAATTTGGCATTGCTACCTCATATGTAGGTGTTGCCTTTTGTACTGTTGCAGATAGAGAAATAGCTATTTTTTTGCTATTGCTATTTAAAACAACATTTTTTTACATGAGCCTGTGGTTAAACTCAACCACTTTCTAATATATTTTTGTATATATTTGACTTTTTAACTAATGTATGTGTTCTGGTCACTAGCTATGTTCTTTGTCTAACTGGCTGTAAATGACATGCCCTTGTGGTATTTACTTCATAAGTAGAATGATTTTACTGAAATACTCTTGCTTAATTAATTAATTAGCTTTTATTCTGTTGTCACAAGTAAGAGCTTTTCACACACTTTGTACATGAGGTTTATAGCACAAATTTTCCTAAAAAGCTTACTAGAATATTAAATGAAGTGCAGATACTTCTGCACTTGCTTGCAGGAGTGTTCCTAATAAATTGGAATGTTATTTATCAATTTTTTCAGTTCTTTTAAAATGTTGATGTAATTGAAATCTAGCATGTGATTTAAAAAAAAATAAATAAAATAAAATAACCTATTTTGTACACGGGCATTTTTTAAAGATAATTGTACAATTGAAATGTATATAATGTAGCTTGATCGTTGGTGTTGTAAGGAAATTGTTTGAAGACAAGTCCTTTGATTGCTGGCAGAAAACAGCAGTGCCTCTAACAAGACTGGAGAGAATTCACTCCTGGGCAGCAGCAGATGAAACTGGGATTTGCTGTTTGCAGTCCTGGGGGAATTTATGGGGAATGGAGAAACCATTGAACAGCCCTGGAGTGCAGCTGGGGTTAAATCTGCTGGAGGAAGGGGGCACTGATTGCTCAGCCTTGGAGCTGCTCCTGCTGCTGTTCCCAGTTTGATCTGCTGCCCCCGAGGTTGTTCCCATGTCACTCAGAGCCTGATCCTGACCAATGACAGCTTCCTTTACATGCTCAATTTTATGTGAATCTGATTTTCAAGTAACTGTTTTTAATACAAACGAGCCCATGAGCTAAAATAAAGGTTTTGCTTAAAACTAAGGAGTGCAAGTTATTTTTTTTCCAATTCATGGGGCTACCTGATAAAAATGACATTGCTTTTCCTTATTTAAGTGTATTTCCTTACACAGGTGTGAGTTTGCTGGAGTTCCTGTTGTACCTGTGGCTGTGGGCTGGGGGTTACAAGCTCAAGTGTGGTGCTTCTCTTTCTTCTTCCCTCTACTACTCCAAAAACAAACTGAATTTCAGCTGTAAAAATACAGAATTAACACTCAATTTGCCTATAGGATATTGTATTTTCTCCCACAGCCTCTATTAGGAGTAAAAAGCAAACCCAATTAGGCTGTAGCTACATAAAGTGTTACTGCACAGGAAATAAATGTAAGTTTGACCTACAAGGCTGTAGTGGAAATATACAGGAACAGGAATGATAGTTCTGCTTACAGAAGGGTATTTACCCATAGGTAATAAAAATGTTTGCTGAAATTACATTTGGCAGGGCTCATGAAAACCTTAGCAGAGGAACAGTTCTTGCTCTGTGGGGAGTGAGAGCTGTTTGGGGGAGTGGGTGGAAAACCTTTCCTGTGTGTGGATGGAGAACATATTGCACTGTCTGTACAGAGCTGCTTTCTGCTGGGGAAGTTCCCTTAAATTAGAAGGAAATGCTTTGATAGAGCTTTCACTCTTTTAATATTTAAAAAAGAAATCTTAACAGGTGAACTTTTTAACAAGTATTTTTCAAACATATCCACCTTTTTGTATGTACAAATATCTGCAATAGCATTGCTGAATGTCACCAGAAATGCTTTGTGTCCCACCAACACTTTGTGGGAGTGGGGAAAGCTTTTGAAGGAAGAACTGGAAGTTGGCCAAAGTGGACTGGTGAATTTTTAGTGTGTGTGTGTGTGGTTGTGATATTCCCATCCATCTTCCTCCTCAGAACACGATCCCTTGTTTCCAGTACTCTATATAATATATTAATTTCCCTTCTGTACCTCGCAGTTGTTCCTCTGAGCAGGGATAGGGAATGCCAGGGATTCCAGAATCCTTCTGCCTCCCCTGGTGCTGCACCTCACGCTGCAGACGCTGGGTGGAGCAGGTTCTTTACTCGCTGCTGCATCTCTGTGATCCCAGGAACAGCATCCTCCTTGCTGGGGCAGGAACATTTTTCCACTGCAACCATCGGTTTCCTGCCCTCTGCCTAAAGGATTGGGACAGGGCAGCAGTTCCCTGTGTCCTTGTGCTCTCCAATTCCCTCCTAACCCTTGGCTGAAGGAGGTAGAGCAGGTGCTCATGTAGCCACATTTTTCACAGAGAAAATCAAGGCACAATTCTCCCCAAGAAAATTTCTGAGATTCACATTCTCTGAACCTCAGAGAAAGGAAAAGCAATTCTTATCTCATTTGCTGTGCCAAAGTAAAATACAGTATAAAAATTGTTTACCCACAGTGATGGTGTTTTTTTTCCTTGGCCTGTCAGGGCCAAGCGTGTGTGTGTGTGTGTGTGTGTGTGTGTCAGGATTGTCACTGACAGTCACAAGTTCTGTGCAGTTGAGTGCTTGGCAGATTCAGTTTGTAATGTAATATAATATAGAATAATATAGTATAATAAAATAATTAATTCATCTTCTAATGAGACAGAGTCAGATGCATCATTCTCTCCCCCTGATCAGGGGTGACAATATCCACTGTGTGCTCCTGCTGGGGGACAGTGCCCTCCTGGGGACCTGTGGAATGCCAGTGGAAGTGCCTTGGACTCTGCACTCCACACAAGCTTTTCTGCCCTTCCTCTTGGAGCTTCTGAGCTTCCTTATTTTGCCTTTATTCCCTTTATTTTGCCTTTATTCCCTTTATTTTGCCTTTATTTGTTGGAGCTGGGTATCCCCAGGTTGAGTAAGCCTGACTCGGGCCCTTCTTGCTCCTGTGTTTCAAACTGCAAAAACTTCAATGTTAATGAACTGACCAGGCACAGGATCCACCTAAAGCTTAAAATCAGATGAATTCCTGTGGAAAGAGCTGTAATAAATGGTGGATCCTGAGGGACATAAGCAGAAATTACCACCCAGAGGAGAAGAAAAATATTGAACTCAAAGCCACGTTCAAATTCAAACCATTTGCTTTTGGCAACACAGTTTCTAAAAACCCCTCATATTGTAACTGTTAATGGAAAAGCTCTTCTACTGGCAAGGCAGATGATGTAAAAAACCAAAGCAGAACTATTTCATGTTCTTTTCTATGTGTAATTTTATAATCCTGTCAAGACTCTGAAAGCAAACTGATCCTGCAGACAGAAGGTGAGCACTGGAACCACACAGCAACTTCTGCATGTGTTTATATCTGCTTATCACAGCCTGCAGGGAATGGAACCTTGCCAGCCTGGGAATTCTCCATTCCCACCAAAATAAACATTGGAGAAGTTTCCTGTGAGCAGCTGAGACCTTATGGAAGTGTACAGTAAAATAAATTAAAATTTTGTAAGCCAGCACTTGTGGAAGTCTGTGGTACAAATTTAGGGGCTCCTTAGCAGCACCTTTTGAGTTGAATTTCCACAGTAAAGAATCAGAGTTCCTGACCCATGGCCTAGTGGTTTTGTTCAGCCTGGTGAGAATTTATAACAAATAATCACAGCCCAACTGGTTGGTTGTGACACATCCCCCACCCCCTTCCTAAATTAAACAAAATCAAAATGAAACAAGGAAAACTTTGTTGTGCAGTTCCTACAGGGCATTCCTGAAACTTGGAATTTTCAGAGTTTGCTTGCTCCAAGTTAAGGAGGTAAAAAGAACAATTTTAATGATTCCTAAGCTTTGGACAAAAATGCTGATCTTCTACCTCTGAACCTCAGGTAGAAACATTGTTATAATGAGGTAAAGACTTTGTTATAATCAGACAAAAACATTGTTATAATGAGGTAAAGACATTGTTATAATCAGACAAAAACATTGTTATAATGAGGAAAAGACATTGTTATAATAGACAAAAACATTGTTATAAAGGTATGTTCCCACTGACCTAAAGAAATACAGATATTTTTCTTAAACATCAAGACAAAAATTATAGTTCTCATTTTTTTTAATAGCAAACCCACACATTTCCAATCTCACTCCTTACCTCCCTGCTTAACCATGGGTTTTTATGTGCTCAGTTCCTTTGATGAAGTTGGTATTTTACAGAGCACCAGAAAACAACAATTGCTCAGCATCCTCTTAATTTTTGCCAGCAATTAAAGCTGTAGTTTATTGCAAACCTCATTAACTTTGGAAGAAAGGGCCTGGTTTTATCATTTGAGCCACATTAGCTGTACCTTATGCAGTCCTGCACTTTTGGCTGCAGTTCTCCAATTGATATTTCATGGTCCAGACAATTTACAGCAATTTTTTGCCTGTAATGAGCCATTATCTGAGCTGTAAAAATCTGCTAACCAAGCACCCTCAGTCTGAAAATGTCACCTATACACAACTGTAATGCAGAGTCCCTGGTTTTCTAGAAGGTTCCAATAGCTTATACATGTGTAAAGTACATATTCTGTTGCATTATATTATATTATATTATATTATATTATATTATATTATATTATATTATATTATATTCATCGTTAATATAATAAATATTATTAATATATTTCTGATAGCACGTCTGTATTCAGAGATGTGATTAGGAAAAAAAAGTAGAAGTAATACAAAAATCCCATATATTCCAGTATAATAATTATATTAAATTATTTGTATTAAATGTGGTGTTGCTTTATGCCATTTAACAAATGGAACCAGATGAAATTAAATTAAGTATTTCCTTGTGGCATTATGAAAACTCCTCATTAATATTGATATGATAATTATGCTATAGATAACATCACTTGCTGAATTACAGCAGTGTGGCATTTTCTGTTTTGTGTTTAAGACTGCATCAGGTCTCTCCATGATACATTTCTGCTTTGAGAAACCACAGAATATTCAATGAGGGGTTGATTCCATGAATATGCTTGCCTGAAATTTCTTCCATCAAATTAGTTGTGTTTTGTGCCTCTGTGTGCTGTTACAGAAATACACAGCTTCTTCACAGCTTCTTCTCAGTGAAATAAGTGAGAAAATAAGAAAACACCATTTAAAAAGATCCCACCAACAAAACCAGCTTCTAAGTAGTAATGGATTAAAACAGCAACAGGCAGAGAAGCTGTGAAATAGATGCTGAAATCTGAAATCTGCCTGCTTCTCCCAGCCTGCCTCTTCTCATAAAGAAAAAATAAAAAAAAGATTGACCAAAATGTTCATATTTTACAGAAAATGGATGTAAGGATGAGAACAATTGCTGTCAGTACCTGGATGATGAAGATGTGTTGTTCATATGCATCCAAATATCTCTTCTGTGGAAAAAGAGCAGCAATGGTTCCTGCTAAAAGATTTTTACTTCCTAAGCAGAATTATTTGCTGTCCATGGAGTTGGGGAAATTCAATTAAGCTGGAGTTGTCCAGGAAAAACCAACAGCAAATTTGCTCCTGACTAAGAGAAAATTCAGAGTCCACCATAGGGAGAAACTGAGGAGGCATCCTGAGTTTAAGGTAGATTCAGTTTAATACCTGAATATTCTATTAATATAGAATAACTATAATAAATAATAACTTATATAATAAAGATAATAATATATGATATGATATGATATGATATGATATGATATGATATGATACTATATGATATAGTATGATATAGTATGGTATAGTATAGTGTAGTATAATGTAATATAGTATAATAAAGTATAATATAGTATAATATAATATAATATAATATAATACTAATTTTAATTTATCATAACTATAATAAATAACTTAATATTCTGAGAATAATCTCATCCCAGATGAGCAGAGAATGGATTTTTGTTGCTGCTTTGAAAGAGGCAGCATCAAGCAAGGACACTGGCAAGTGAAATAAGGATGAATGGCTTCCCCATGCTGGCCAGAAGTGAATTTGAATTTCCTGAGACCCTAAACCAGTTTGCCTTGGCTAAGGATGCCCCAGGGGATCTCCTGTGGTCAGATCAGAAATTTCTCTTTCCATTTTCAGGCAGGTTCTGGGCAATGTGACTGGAGAGGAGCCTTAGCACAGCTGGTCAATAATTTAAAACAGTTTTAAGCAGCCCAAAGAGAACTCAAGAAGTGAAAGGACCATCCTGAGCATCCCAAACTCCCGTGTGGTCATTGAGCTGCACTTCTCAAACACTTCTGGGCTTTTTTCCAGGTGTTCTGTGGCATTTTCAATCACAAAATTGGTTTGACACTGAGCACAAGGCAGCACCTGGCAGGACCAGAGCTCTGGGTAAAACCAGTCCTGATTGCTGGGAATTCACATTTGTTTGAGCATGTTAAAGCTCAGCAGGAGCACATTGCAAATTAATAAACAAGTGGAGTTTGAAATGAAATGGCTTCTTTGCAGTTTCCATCTGCAGCCACATTCCACTAAAAAAAAGTATCAGTGCCATTTTTGCCTGTGCTCTTCTGAATGAGCCTTCACTGGAGCACAGGGCTCCTTTTAATGATCTTGTAAATGTTTGCACAAGCCACTTACAGCAGGAAGAAATTCTCCTTAGTGAAATATGTAAATCTTAGCACTTCCCAGCATCTGACACTAAAAGATAAGGAATGCCTCTAAAGGATTTTGCCCTGTTGCTATAAAAAGATAAAGCAAGGCTGGTACTCTGGATATGACAGGATATATCCTCCTGCAGTGGATTCACAAGGGTTTGGGAGAAATCACAGACAAATTAATTTTGGGACTCACTTGGAATACAGACACATGCAAGGTGCTTGGAAGAGTCCTGAGTTATTTTCCAGAAGCCTAGAAAAAAATCCAACCCAGTGTAAAGAAAATCAATTATCAGGGATTTGATTTTTTCCTACTGTAGGAAATATAATTGCTCTCAAAAATATTGATGAAGATTGGTCAGGAGGTCCAAAGTTAAACTTAATGAAGTTAATAAAGTCATGCAACAACTTCACTTGTCCAAACACCCATTGAGGCAGTTTCATGCTGCTTCTGTGCCACATGCAAAGTTAAGAGTTAAAATAGAGCTGCTAAATCACCTCTCTTACTTTCTTTATTATTTTATTATATCTATAACATTCCACCACCATCACTGACCTAACTGGCAAACAATTCTAGGTGTCAAAGTTTGTTTTCTCAACTCTGTTATGATTCCTTTATGGTTTCCAAAATGACAAGGATTTTTATCACTGCTTTTAACAGAAAACATTTGCAATGTATTCCTCATCAAAATTGCAGCTAAATAGGAAAAATGAGATTTTAAATAACCACCTGCACGACCATTTGCATTGTCACTGACAGTAATTTATCTTAGCAGATCATAATAAAGATTTCTGCCTGATTTACACCATTCTGTGATAGTACACAAGGTACTGTAGAATCAGCCTGCTGCAGAGTGAAACTTTACTGATTCCAAGTCTCACTTTAAACAATTCTGGTTTTCTGTGTGCAGGTAAGAATTGGTCCATGGCAACCTGTCATTTTTATTTATTCTCTCATTTATTTAAGCTCTGCTGAAAATTAGAGAAACAGAGCTCACAAACCCCCAAAAAACCACTGTTTCTGCTGTTTTGGATCTAGTGTGGCACAGGGGCAGAAGGTCTGGCAGAGCCTTTGGAATTCAAGGTCAGAACTCTGTATGTCTGTCTGTCTGTCTGTCTGTCTGTCTGTCTGTCAGAGAAAGAGCCTTGATGCCTTTGCTGTGTTTCATGTCTCAGAGAGGGGCAGAAGGACCTGAGCTGAGCTCCCAGCTGAGCCTGGATTTCTCCAACACACCAGAAAGCTCTGGGAGCTCACAGGAAGGAATATAAAAATCTGCTTATGATGTGGAACAAGCAGAACACAGATGATTTCTGCTTTATCCTCCTCTCAGCTAACTTTGACCATTGCAGTGACCCCTGGACACTGATCATTTTTGGGTTTAAGACCCAAAGAAGTGAAGTCATTTATGACCCCAAGTCTAGATGTAAATGTGAAAGCAAAAGCTGTGATTCTCATTGAAAATCTGATTTAGAATCCAAGTGTTTTTGACAGCTTCTAGCACCAGTATATTTTTATTTGGACATACTGGGCCACATGAGTTGCTGAGCACAAAGTTATTAGAATTTAATAATCTACTCCTTGGTAAAGGATGTTCATCAAGCACAAAAAAACATCCATCAAAGTAGAAACCATGGCTGATGCAACCCAATTCTCTACCAGTTCTCAATCATGCTATTAATTGGAATATCACTGTGTCTAATCCTTGTAATGACAGATGTGGTTTGTGGAAGATGATCTGACACTGGATTTGAAAAGAGAGAGAGAATTACTTATTGGATTTTCTTCAAAATCATATGCAGATAGAAGGCTTGAAGAAGCAATCGTGCATATTAATTGAAAGCTTTGGTCTTGGAAAAATTGAATATTTTAGCAGAAACACAATAATTCTGATGAGTGACATGTAATATGTTTCATATACAAAAATATGATAGTTCTTCAAATATGAACAAGATTATTAAAACTAAACTATTGGGGTTTTTTTTGGCCAGAGTGTTTATGCAAAGCAGAAAATCATCTTCATACTCATGCTCTGACCCCAAAACACCTGTAGTTGCCAAAGTAAATGAAAATAGAAATGAAGCTTTTCTGATTATGACTGCAACTAATCAGGACATTTTTCCAGATTTTTTTCCCCACTGAATTAATAAAACAGGAAAAAAGAAGCCAAAAATCTTCAAATATTTCACTGCAATAAACTGACATACATTACAACTTTTCAATGCATTTCACACATGGTTTTATAAAAATATACAGTAGCTGGCTGGTATTTTTGGAATATCAGAAGCCAAATGAAGTATGAAGCATTAAATCACTGTTGAGAGCAAGAGGGTAAATAATTTTGCAGTATTCAAAATGCATGGAACCCATGGGACATGGCATTAATTAGCCTTCAGGTCAAACAGGATCAGTTTCCTGGATGCAAAATCCAATTTTGAAACTTCTGTAAAGTTGGCATTCATTGGAAAATCCAAGCAGAGATCCAGGAGCTCCAGAGATGTTTTTGAGCCTCCGTGTGATTTAGGGCCTTAAAGAAAATCCTTCAGCTCCATCTGGGCTCCCCCAGAGATCCTTTGCAATCTTTAAATTGCAAGGATACCCAGAAGGTGAATCTTGAATGAAAATGAGATTGACTCAACTGAAATTACCAGGTGCCATTTAAATGTTTACTGCTTGCTTAGTCTGCCCAGCACCACCCTCATGGACTTCACAATCTCCTTCTGAGACACTGAAATGACTGCAGGTTTTTTTTGGTGGTTATATAAAATGTTCTGTCACTTTCTAAACTTCTTTGAAGCAAACTGTTAAGTCTGTGTCACAATTCTGTGGAGCTTTTAACACTGAAGGGCTCCCATCCTTCACTTTGTGAAAAAAACTGAGTATTTCTCATTGTGTCTTTAAATATATTTCCAATCTGTGTAAAAATATACACATGGCTAAGCTTTTAAGTAAATGCTTGTTGTTAAAGATTCCAAAAAGACCAAAAAATCAAAGACAAGTAAACAGTTAGACACCAGTTACTCAAAACCAATGCATTAATATTTACTCTGTAGTTTCAATCAGCAAATGGAAGAAAAAACTGGAACAGGACTAGATTTAATCATGCTACCCCTTTGCTACAACATTTAATTGTCCCTTAGGGCAGATTGATTGTTTTTTATAGTTTATATATTATAAACAATAAAACTGCTGCATGTAAAAACGTAATGAAAAAGCAGGACAAGAACTGAAATATGTCCTTGTTATCCAGTGCTATTTCTGGGATGACAGTTTTGTCTTTTTGCTTCATGGATTTGGCAATAGTTTTGCTCAACCCAGCAATGTAATCACAGAAATCTGCAAGTGTAAAATTGTGGTGGATGAAGAGATTATTAAATTTAAAAAAACCCTGCATGTATTTGTCAGAGCAAAATGGGAAAGCACAAAAACCTGAAAATCCCATTAAGTCAGAAATGTACTTGACAGTAACATTTTGGTTTCAGCCTTTTCTCTGCCCTTTACCTTTACAATAATTACCTATGGTTAAAAATGCACATACAAATATCACAAATATATGTGACAGACACACAGAGCTCACAAGCAGCAGCATCTGTCTATAACTTAACAGCCTTATTGGTATTGCAAACAAATTATAAATCATTCTTTTTTATAAAATATGACTGTTCTACCAATCACCTATTTGATGGCTTGGGGAATGTACAGAAAACCACACTTTTTCAGAGCAGAGAATGCCTTTAGTCTGCTTCTTTTACAGAAAACCACTTTTTTCTAGTACTGCTTTTAATTGAATGCCATGACCTGAGAGAGATGAGACACATCATAAAATGAAGATGTCATATTTGCCTCTGTCAAAAGAGAATTTCAACAGTTTCAGGATTTTAATGTAAAAATGCACTTGTCAGAAAAGGCTTTTTAAAAGCAAATGAAATCCTTCTGCTGGGTTTCCTGCTTGACAAGGGAATTCAAGCTTTAAATTTAGTACATGTGATATTTCAGTCACACAGAGACTTTTTCAGCTTTGCTTCATTATTGTCTATAAAAGTTTGCTGTTGGAGCCAGACAAAGTCCATTAAGATATTTGCTGAAATAATATTTGTTTCCTTCTAACTTTGTTAGTTTAGTAAACTTATTTCTAGTAAATTTACCAGAAGTAAATTTTATAACACACTTTATAACAGTGTTCTCAATTTTGGACACAGTATTTGAATAAAGCTGAAAAAATAAAAGAGAAAAATGGAGTTATTGAACTACTATATCAAGTCTGTCCCAAGACTTTGAAATGAGTAATTTTAATAAATAATTGAGTAATTTTAATAAGGACATAACCATTCTCAAAGACTGCAGTAGGTGGAAGGAGCCTTAGAGGATTGTATGATCTGTTCTTCAGGTAGAAGAACATTGACCTATAGTATAAAAAGATCTTATTTTCTCAAAAGTATCCTCTCTGAGTAGGGATGCAGTGTATCTTGAAGAACTCCAACTATTGGTAATAATTTTCTGTAGCCAAAGCATCACTCCTCATAATATAATTTCTCATATTTCATATGTTCATTCTATATTTAGGTGATACCAAATGCCATAAAGGCAAAATAAATTAGAGGCAGGTCTTGGAACTCTGTACAAACCCAAACCTTGACACCTTTTTGCCCAACACAGCGCTGACCCTGGCTGACATCTCCAGGGGAGCTGAAATCCAGATGGTTTCCCTGGATATAATTAGGAAAGAATGAACCCCCAAGACACAGGAGGCTGTAATCAGCACTTATCACAGCCTGAAAGGGAGGCTGAGCTGGGGGAGCTGTCTCTGGAGCTCAATGATATAACCTTAAAATGTCATGACATTAAATTCAGATCTGGCAAAAAGCTTTTGATAAAGTGTGAGTCTGAGCTTAAGAAATCAAAGGAATAAACCCAGTGTGTTTGGTTGCCTGGGTTGTTCTCGTGTGACTGTGACCTTTCTCCCTCTGCAATTATTAATCACAGTGAGGGGAAAGCACAGAAAACAGGAAAATACCAGTAATTTTCACCTAGATCCAATACCTGCCATCCAGGTATTTGGCACAGAGCTCAGTGGGTAACCTGTCAGATTTGGGGCACAGTTTACGAGCCAGCCAGCTTTAGGCTTCCCAGAAGTGCTGAAATCATCCTCTTCTGGTGGAGGGATGCTATTCCCAAAGGCAGAGCACAGCAGCCTCCTGCCAGAGGGCTGTGAGCACAAAAGGAGGGACCAAGGCATGGATGCCTTGACATCAGGAGCTCTGGTGTCCTTTGTGCTGCCCCACACTGCACAGACTTGAGAAAACCCTCTTTTCTGCCATTCTCAAACACCACTGAGCCACCTGCAGGCACAAGGGACCCCATAACCTGAAAACAGAAAGGTTTTTTCTATCCCACTTAACCACATTGTTATTGAGCACCCCATGTACAATTCAGGATATGCAAATATTATTTAGAAGAACCAGTTGCAAAGTGTAATTATTCTGAGTGCCTAATTTCAACACTCTTTCCAGAAGCATTTCCCATCATCTTGTGGGCTACAGCTGTCAAATGGCAAAAAACCCCAACTGTTGGAGGTAGAAAAGGTTATATCATATAATTGGGGCTGCTAATTCTGAATCTATAGAAAAAAGAAACCAAACAACCAAAGCAAAAGCAAAGTCAGTGCCATTAATCTTTGCATTTGAGTTGCTAATTATAGTTAGACAATGTTTCCTCTTCACATGCATCTTGAGTGAGCAGCAGCACATTTCTGTCAATCATCATACATGCAAAATTGCATGGCCAAAGCTCCATTCTGCAAATGGGCAGGATTCAAATAAAGGTTTGAATTCCTTAGTGATAGCTGGAATATCCTTTCCTCCATGTGCATCACTTCAACAATTTGATTTTCAAAAAATAAGCCAAAGAACTGGTAATTCTGAACCACATTTCTCATGTCTGTGTTTGAGTTGCCATGATGAGCACCACAACAAAAAATCATCACCAGGAAAGGTCCTGGCAGATGTGCACATTTCTCATGGCCACACATTTCAAGGCTTTCTTTCTACTGTGTATGTAAGCTACTAACTCAGAATTCTGCGCCTTTTCTAGAGGTTTCCTTGAACACAGCAGTGAGCTGGAAAGCTCTGCCTGGTGCTGAAGATTTCAAGTGAAAATACAAGAGGAGCTTCTTATTCTTATTCTCATTCCAGTCCTCTACAGCAGCCTGGATGGCTGCAGCAAGCAAAGGATGCAAGTTCCTGACCTCATCCCAGGCTGGGAAATTCCCAGAAATCTTTCCTTTGAATTTGGTTTCTGCAAGTTTTGACAAAGGTGATCTGCTAGGGCAGAACAGGATTATCTGGAATTCTGGGGTCCCAAAAGATACAGCCAGCTCTGGGGAGGCTAATTAAATAATTAAATAATTAGGGACCATAACAAAAATAAGCTCTGAGGTCTGACCAAGTAACACTGAGATCCAGTAAGAAAACAAAATAGAACATTACAGGCAGTCTTAGCATTCCTCATAGAAAGTAGAAATATTTCTACATCCATTTTTGTGTAAGAAAGAAACTGTCAAGGTGTTTGCACTGCCTACATCTATGCTTAAAAATGTACAACATGACAAATACCTGCAGCTTTCTGAAGATGAAATATTGATTTCACTCTAATAAATGGCAGAAATGCAATAGATCTTTGGTGGCACAATAGGCTAATTTATTAGATTAACTTTTAATTTGGAAAAGCAACCTCCAAAATCGTCTCATGTGGTAGCTGAAAATAGATTTGAATTGATCAATCTGTGAAATTTCTGCAGCTAATCTGGTTAACAAGTCAGCATTAAGTTATGCAGGACCCAGACACCGAACAGCTCACTTGGGAAATTGGGCTCATTCCATTATTCCATTGTTCCAGGAGTGTCTCAAGCAGAATCTCTGCACTGCAACAAATTGTGATTTATACATTTATATATGTGTACACACAAACACAAACACCCCTCCTCACTCAGTTTTGGCAAGTGCTTGCAGATTTCCCACAAGGTCACTTCCAGGATGTCCTCAGGATGTCTCACACTGCTCATTCTCCTCCCATTCATTCCATTCCCTTTCCTAATCACAGCCACCATGGGTGTGGGATTGATGCTTCTCTAAATGGCAATGCATGCATGGGCACCTAGCTAAAAAGAAATGTTGATGTGGTATTCCCAGCACTGTTTTTTTAATGTAAAATTCAAATACACGTTACTTTATTCACTTTAAGAACTCTGTTTCATAATTCTGCATAAACCTGGAACTTGGTTTTGTTTCTGCAAAGTCACCCTGTTAAAACTACAAATAACAAATAGCCCAAAACTTTATGTGCAAAGCAAGCTCAGCATCTGATTTTTTACAAAATACTCTGTAAAAGTACCAAAGATTAATCTTAAAATCATTCAATTTGCATTCTTCCCTCCAACTGTAAGGCCAAAGCAATATTATACCAACAGAAGTCTGAAAACAGATTGCCAGTACTAATTAAGGTGGTCTTGAAAGAACATCCAACACAAGATTTTCCTTTTATTTTGTTGAAATCAATGTCTTGAAACAATTCTGAAATTAACCAGATAAGAGTATCTACAACTCCCTTCCAATTCTGTTTTGGAAAAAACCCAAACTCCAACCAACAGAAAAAAAAAAAATTTAAAAAAACCAAATGCTTTGCATCTTACTAACTCAAATCATGGATATGACAACCTAAACCAGGCAGATTTAGCAAAAACCATTGTAAATTATAAACAGAAATGGCTTAGGTTTAAAATGCAATAGAGCAAGCAAAACAATGATTTCAACCCACAGGTCTCAAATAACAAATAAATACATTAACCTTTCAGACCTAGACAAAAATCTCAAGTCTTCTCTATATTGTCAGGAAAAAATACCCTGATACACATTTTCCTGCAAAAAATCCCCAGCAATCAAAAAAAAATCATTTAGACTTTTCTCTTTATTTAAGCAAAAAGATTGAAAAAAAGGCATCACAGAGAAACTATCAGTTTTTAATCATTGCTTTTCTGAGCTTATGCCTCTAATGCAGGGCATTTCCTTTGTTAAAAAGTGTTAATATACCTTAATGGCAGAAATTTAAGTACAAATATATTGATGCTGGCAGCAAGCTGTGTCTATATAAACTAATAAAGCAAAGATAAGCCAAATGATGATGTTAACATGCATTGGATTCTAGTGAGAAGACACTAAAATCTGAAATTGTGAATTATTTGCTAACCCATTATGTGCTTCCAAAGAATATAATGACTTACAGCTAAGAATATAATGACTTATTGATTTCATATGGAGACAGGCTCCAAAATTGGATTGCAAAACTCCATTAACTTCTCTACCTGGGCTGGCCAGCTACAAACAAGCAGTAATTGCTCTCCTTGCAGTCCTGCATGTACCAATTTCTAAGATTAAAGAAAACGTACACAGTTAATTATACAGTGGTATTTCAAAACCCACCTCCAACTCCAAAGCAATGTTGTGTTTTGCTCAGATTTCATTAAAAAGTCTTTATAGAGAAGCAAAAATTTCAAAGTGTAGGTCAGCTTTGAAAAGATATTCTTGAAGAACACATTCCTTCTACAATGTACTAAGCTATTACATTAGAAAGGTACAATGTGCCCTTGAATAAGTTATTTTTTGATAAATTTGAAGCTTGCAACGAGGAGAAGAACAACATCTCATTTCACAGAATATTCTGAGTTGGAAGGGACCCACAAGAATCATCCAGTTCCAGCTCCTGGCCCTGCACAGGACACCCCAAAAATCACACCATGTGCCTGAGAGCATTGTCCATGCAACTCCCATCCCTCAGAGTATCACCCAGGGCAGAAAGGAAGTTTCTACAGTGTTTTAATTTTTATGTATATTTGCTAATGAAATGAGCAAAAAAAGGCAATGTCAAACCCAAACAGGGAGGGAATGCTGAAAATAAGCAAGCAAGCAAAAATCCCAGGCAACGGCAGGGAAAGTGAGGCATCCTGAAAGATAAATTTATGGAACACTGTGGGAATTTGTGATGATAATGAAAGGGGGAAATGGAATGCAGTGCTTTTAATATTTGCAATTCCTCACTCTCCCTGGGATTTCTGCTTGAAGTGCCACAGACCAGGGATCCATGGGCCATCCTCTCTTGTGGAATGCACAGGGTTACAAATAGGGCACATGCAGTGTCATTTTAGTCCTAACACATGTAGAACCACAAATATATCAGACTAAAGTGACATTAAAATAAAACTAAAATTCTGAGATTACATGAAGTGGAGAAGAGCAGGAAATATAGATGTAACTAGCTTCACAAAATGAATTTACTGGCCATAATTGCCATGAGTGATGTGCTTTTGCATGGTGGATGATTCCAAAAGGAAGCCTTTAGACAGGTGTGCTAGGCAGCTGGTTCTGGAATCCTTCACAGAAATAATGGTGGAACCACTGTGGAGTTCTGTATCTGTGCCAGAGGGCTCAGAAATTATGTAGAATTTAAAGAAGGTTTTTAGCCACATGTGCTGAAAAACCTAGAAATGATATGATAGATCAGGACTCTGTAACTGAAAGGATCTGGAATGACTTTCTCTTATTTCTCATGTACCAAAGAGAAAAGAAAGTGAAGCACCAGTGTGCCCATCACAGACAATCCCAATAAAATGTCTTGACAGATTAGACACTTTGCATGTTCCCTTTCTGAATTTATCATACAAACCTCTTTGAGACAGAACTTTTCACAGCACACAGCTCAGAGTGCAAAGCACACATTAAAATGTCTAATGCCAGAGTGCCAAGCACACATTAAAAATGTCTAATGCCATCCCTGTCAAGAAGCAGCATTTGATTTCAAAGTTATCACTGAATTTTAAATATGAAATGCAATCACATACCATATTCTCATTTATCTCCATCAGTGTTTATATCTTACAAGATATAAATCCACTCAGTTGAAGGAGATGTGAAATAGTTTTTTCCACTTTATTATTCACAGACAAATGTCAAGACACAGAAGGCAGACTTCTGATAGTTAGAGGTTTTGACTTTGATCCTGTGGATGTGCTCTTCAGTAGCCATTCCTACAACTTTCAGCAGAGCATTTAAATACTTACCTGAAATATTCTTAAAATCTTCTGAAGTCATTTCCTTTTGTAGTCCTGATTTTGATGCTTGCAATTATTCCCCATGCTGAGATGATAATATTGACTCCCTGCTGAAGGATTCTGCCTGTGCCATTCAACCATAGAGACAGAGGAGTTGCCATCTGCAGATTTAACATTGCAAGTAGAAAAAGCTGTAAGTTTTATTCTGTACATTAAAAATGTCTAATTCAACTGCAGCCAAGCATCTACTAAGAATTTTTAGGACTTTTTCTGGGTAAGGACCACATTAATGTATTCTAAGTGCAATTGCAGTGTTCTTGAAGTTGCATGGTCATGTGTAAGATGAGATACAATAAGTGACTCAGTTTCCAGTAATTACTTAAACACCCTCTAAACTACTTCAGCTCTGAGAAGCAGAGTTGTCAGAGAGGCAAAATCCTATAAAGAGCCCACAAATGTGTTTTCTTACATTTTTTCCCACTTGTTATTCTGTGCAATAATTTTAAGCTATTTCAAAGCCTGCCTGAAAATGCTTGGTTTATGATATCAACATTTTCAGTATTGCTTCCCTCTTGGGGTCTCCCTTGATGTTTTGTTGTTATAATGTTAACTTTTCAGGACTGATATTGCTTCACTTTCTGCAGCAGCACACAGACTTCTGAGATTTAAATGTAAAAATTCTGAAATTAGTTCCTGAAGTTCAAGCACCATCACCACTTGAGATGCATTTCTTAATCTTGTGACACATGCAGTGTTTTGGTAGAATAAGTCTGTTCCTACAAGTACCTCCTAATGTGGTTCCCAATGGGTTCAGACACTATTTTCACCCTTTTTCATTTCAGCCTCCATGTAAAGAACCATGACATGGGTTCCTGTAGAGCTCCTCCAACCAGATGGGGAAGGTTCACACAGCAAAAACTCCAGCCTGGCCTCTTGGGGAATTTTGTAAAGGAATTGCAGTTACTCTCCAGTAAGTATCTTTTCCCTTACATAATCTCCTATTCTCTTTGTGCATCTTCTCCATATAAAATTAATATTTTGGTCTGGAGCAACCTTCAGGATACTGAGTGTGCTGTGAATGTTGCTGAACCTCCAGCAAACTGTGTGAAAATCAGTTTTTTTCCTTCCCTGATCAGTTCCTTCAGCATGAAATAAAGGTGGATGACATGGGCTGCACATAGGTCTGCTGCTGAAGATGTATCACAATACCACTGTGTTTACACAAGGGATTCAAAATAATTTCAATATTTCACTGTAGGTGGAATGAGTTTAAAAAAACCCCAGTCTAAAAGGTCATAGTAAGCAGGGGTAGCACATACCTTATTCATACATCTTAAAAAAAAAAAAAAAAAACTACCTCTAGGAGCAAATCACAACCTCAAAATTCAAAATAACTGAGACTGTTACACTGGAGACAGAGGATGTTCTAAACAGGAGCAAAGAATGACAATGGAAGTTGAGGAGGCAGAGCAGCTGAATGACAGGTTCCAAAATGTTATACCCCCCCAAAAAAGTGGCACAGGTAAATCCCTGGCCCTTCATCAGCCTCAATGACCAAATTAACTGCACTGAAGTTGGTACAAGAATGTTGATATGATGGAGCAGCAAACAGAGAAGGAGAAAACTTGTAAAACCCTGCATTGCTTTCCTGAGCTGATTCTTGTTAGAGGGGTAAAATAATTGCCTCTAGTAAGGCTGCAGATGGTGTTATTTTTATTTTAGACTTAGTAGAAATATTCAGAGGTCTTAAACTCTATTTAAAAGTACACAACATTCCTATGAATTTCAAAATGGAGGAACTTTGGCTATTTCATGTTTTCAGAAAAATGGTGTCAGAAAGATCTGAACAACAGAAATGACAGAAGATCCTAATTTTCACGTGCAGAGCTTCCTCCAGCACTATTTCTGACAGCACTTAACTTTCTCTGTTATAACAAATGTTAATTTTGCTTTCAATATCATGGAAAATTTTAAAGAGAAAACTTAGGAGAATCCCAATTGATAAAATCATATCTTGATTGGAAGAAAATAATTTGACTTTTCTATTTGTATTGATTACTTCCTTATTAGCAGGTGTTTTTTTTTCCTAAAACACTCATTTGACTCATTAAGTTTTTATTTTCAGTTGTAGGATCTTGTTCCATTTGTCAAGCTCTTTCTGAAATCTGGAAGCAGCTGTCTTCTATTTCTGAAAAAAGGGCTTTTTCATAGTAATGTGAGTTTTTCTGGTTAAGTTCCCGTTAAGAGACATCCTGGTCAGCCAGGTCAGAAGTGACAATAATATCCACTGGTTAAAGATTTTTTTCATCAGATGTTCTGCAGGCAGACTGCTATGAAACACTGTTTAACAGAAACAGTTTTCTTGTGTTTATTCAGCTGAATTATGTTGCCTCTGGATCAATCCCTGGCAGGAAAGAACATGGCCAGCAGAACAGAGCTCAGCAGAGATTCCAGAAAGGAGAACAAATGCTGGTGCTCCCAAGTAAGTCCTGAGATGGAGCAGAATGTGGCTGATTGTGGCACCACAGGGGCACAGGGACCAACTTTGGGCTGGATATGGCCAAATATGAACTGGAGCAGTCTCTGTAAATCACAGCACTCTGGTTCATCAGCAGTGGAATTATCAAGGCTGGAACCACTCTGCCCACATTTTCCAAGAAGAGCATCGGGGAAAAGAGCGCTCTGAGGTACCAAAGGATGTCCTGGTGGTTTTTATCATCAGCTGCTAAAGGGCCCTTGGGGAGCTGCCCTTCACATCAGCCAGGCCAGACAGGATTCACACACCTTGAATAGAAAAGGCAGCAAGGGAGATGGCTGGAACACCAGTGCTGCTTTGCTTTTGACATCCCTGCTTTACTTTGTTGTCTAAAGGTTTAATTTTTTTTTTTTTTTTTTTTTTTTTTTTTTTTTTTTTTTTTTTTTTTTTTTTTTTTTTTTTTTTTATGTGAAGGACAGTTTCTTAATGCTTATGAAAATTAATACAGAAATTTTCCAAGAGGCACAGTCTTATGTTCCACCCTAGCAAGTCCAGTTAGCTGCTAGGTCTTTCCTGCAATATTTGTTTTCTTTTTAATTTCCATAAGAATCCATTTAACTCTCTCTACTCTTTGAAAATAATTTATGCAAATCTCAGCCAATTTTGCCTGTATTAATATAACCACTCATTCAATGGCACAAATAACTGCAGCCATGAGTAATCCAAAAGCTGAGAATTTAGGACAACTGAAACAATACCAGAAATTCCTGTGTTTTACAGATAATTCCTTTAAAATAACACCATTAAAATGTGTCACTTTAAGTAGCAGGAGGGACTAAGATGACAGGGAGCAGCACTGGGTTTGTGCCTTTGGGAGTAGCACTGGGTATCCAGAGGGAGGTTTTCTCCTTGGGAGATGCTCTGGTCACAAAATCTTCAGCTCAGATTCTGTGGGGGAACACACACCATAAAAATCTAAGTGGGCTGAGAGCACAGCCTCTTGTTTTTTGTAACAAAGCCATTAAATGGCCTCCAAACCAAAACTCTCCTTTTGGGGCTGTGATCTGTGTATGCACCTTGGTGTAGGAGAGAGAAGACAGTGAACAGCCAACATCCAACTCAAATGCATTTGCCGTTCATTACCTGTGCTTGAATATTCTTGTTAATGATTTTAAAATGAGGATTGGCACAAGCAAAAGTTATTTACTGCATGAATTGACTTCAAAGAGCACACCTCAACATGACATTTAAGAAATATAAAAATTTGAACAAGTGCAACAAAAAAACCCTTTAAAATTTCTTTCCTTAAAGCATAGTTTATAGAAGGGTCAACATCTAAGGGCATATGATTTCAGGACATGAAAACATTTCAAAAAAGACAAGTCTGATTTTGACTGAACATACTAAAAATATTCTGCAGTCAGATCATTTAAAGTGCCCCAACTAAATTCTGATGAACTTGCCACCTACAAAAAATCTGTTATTAGGAAAACACTCTGTACCTGCTAAGCATTAATGCACGAATTAATAAAAATGGCTCTGACTAATGCCAAGCAAAGACAAAAAAATATATTTTTCAGAAGCTGACGCATCATCTATTACTTTCAATGATACATTCTGTAAGTGTCAGATTAAAGACTTAATGCAATTAAAACCCCTGTTTACTCAAATACTTTTCCTATTTCAGTCACTTTGATATCAGGCAGACAGAGTCTGGCAGTTTATGCCTTTTCCTCTCTTGTCAGTTCAAGTGAAAGAAGAAGCCCAGCAGCCTTTCCCTGTCCTTTATCCCTAGAAACAAGTGAAGGATCCAACCCACATGCTTTCAGCACAACCCAAACCCACAGAAAGGAATCTCTTCCTAACACAAAGACTAATTAAAAATCAATCAGGATGATCTCAGCTGTAGGATACATTTCCACTAAAAGGGAAAGCAATCTCTTGTGAAAGGTTAACAATGTCCTTTTTATCACCAAACCTACACAATACAAATGCTACTTACATGCTGATAAAGGATGGTCCTAAGGAGAATGAACAGCTGAAGTGTGATGGGATATTATTAACTCATCTCAACATAAAGATTTCATTCCATCCTCTCATTCAGCCCATATTCATCCTGAATTTGGTGCAACCCCTCTCATTTTACAATGGAACACTGTATTAATTATTATTTATATTAATTATTATTATATAAAAACTCCCTAGTCATAAAACAGAATCTACATGTTTGGCACTAGACAAACATCAGAATAAAGCTCAGGTTTCCCCAGATTAAAATTCAAGGCTCCTACACAACAAGATGACAGGACCTTAAAAATTTATCAGAGTAAGTCTTCCATGCTGTTATCAACAGGTACTCTGGCATTTGTATGATGGTCTTTGTTGATTTATTAAGGGAAATAAGACAAAAATTGGCGAAGTGTATGGCAGAAGAAGATCAAGCAATCTTCAATTCTTTTCCCAGGAAAAAGCTACATTCAAACTGTCTTGATCTTGTTCACCTTGCTTCCTCTGACTTTGGTTTGTCAGACCAGAAATTATTTTTTCATCCCAGGAGTAGCAGAAACAATTCCTTAGGCACGTGGGTGTTGCAGGCTGTCCCACCTGCTGTCCCAACAGCTCAACAGCAGCACTTGGGCTGTTGGGAGACAGGTGCAGGTCAACTTGGCCAATTCCTGCTTTCTGAACCTGCTCCCTCCACTGCACAGATGCATGGAAAATGAAGCTTAGGCAGAGTTTTGTAGCCACAAACATCCCTGTGCTGGCTACATCAGTGGACAAGGGAAGGACTCTAAATGTCATCTTAGCACTTGTGCAAGGCCTTTGGCTCAGTCCCCCACAGCATCCTTTAAGTTGCAGAGAGATGGATTTGATGGGTGGGCTCAGAGGTGCATGAGGTGTTTCTTGGACAGCCACATCCAGAGGGCAGTGACTTGACTGAGGTGGATATGAACTAGGTACTAGCATAAAGTGTGTAGCTAAAGAATGAGAGTCAAATAAAATTTTGTTCAAAAGTTTAAAATTGGCTTACCTATTCTATTTGCAGGGAATGTCCTGACAAAGGCAGGAATGATGTGTTTGACTCCATGTTCTCAGAAGGCTAATTTATTACTTTATAATTCTATATTATATTAAAGAATATTATACTAAATTATCCTAAAGAATACAGAAAGGATACTTACTGAATGCTAAAGAGATAATAATGAAAACCTGTGACTCTTTCCAGAGTCCCAACACAGCTTGGCCCCAGTTGGCCAATGAGTGAAAACAACTCACAGCAGAATCCAACGAAACAATCACCTGTGGGTAAACAATCTCCAAACACATTCCACTTGTGAGCACAACACAGGAGAAGCAAATGAGATAAGAATTGTTTTCCTTTTTCTTTTTCTCTGAGGCTTTCAGCTTCCCAGGAGAAAAATCCGGGGCAAGGAGATTTTTCAGAGAATGTGAATGCTACTCTTAATCTGTCTCTCAAACATTCCCATCCCAGCAATCACTAATTCTCAATTGACATATATACATACACATTCAGTAACAGCAAATGTTCCCAGATCATTGTGGAGAAATATAACGGAACAAGATCATGATTTCTTCTTTTTTTTTTTTTAAATAATGTGGAGTGTGGAACTGGCAAACATAATGTACAGTTTCAAATATGTGTGAAATTCAAAACAGATTCAGCCAGAAAGAAGCATCTCCCTCTAAAAAGTAATGAAAAAACATGGAAATGAGTGTGTAGGAGAATAATGTTGCATATTTATCTAAGCAAGAGGTTAAACTTCAGCTACCAAGTTGTTGCTGATGTTTCCAAAACAGCCAAAAGAATGTGATAAATTCACCACTAAATATTTCCTTCTGTTTATCACTACATAATTTTCTGGAGTGCATTCTATATAATTTGAGCAGTACTAGCTATTTCATGCAGGCTTTATAGCAAGAAAGAGAAAAAATGAAAGAATTAACTTGCCTCCTAAAATTCAGTGCATAGAAAGATTTTACCAGAGATAGTCTTATTTTTTCTAAAGTTAAATAAACAAGAAGAAACAAACAAACAAAAAAAGATGTTTAGTTCCTTTAATAATTTAGACATAAGAACAAAAGACTTTTAAGTAATCTTTAGATTCTCTAATTCTTTAAATTCTTGAATGTCTGTGCAGGAGTCACCACAGTATTAAGATGGCATTTTATCACATAGAGGTAGTGAAAAACTACTACTGTAATTGGTTAATTTCAATTTATTTCTCATTTCCTTACATGAAATTGGAAAATAAATCGAAATTGAGAAACTTATGAGGCAGCTGTCTTTCACGTGGCCATTTTGGCACCAGTGTTAATTCCATTTCTCCTAAATTATGGCCTGCAGAAAACCAGCGAAAGAAGCAAGGAAAGAAATAGCAATCACTTTCAAAAACAATTTGTCAAGCATTTCCAAACCTTCATAATCAAAGACCAAAAGTATGAATACAGATGGCCTCTATGGAGGCAAAAAATCACTGTTTTATTTTGCCTACCAATGCAGTTTTTGTTTAATTTTGAACAAGCTTACAGCTGCTACACCCACGGGGTGGTCACCTCAACACCTTCTGGCAGCAAACTCCAAAAAACCTTTTCTTGAACCTCTGCCAGATCTTGCAAACAGCATCTGAGAACAAAACCAACAACAGGGTAAGCAAATAGAGCTCAATTATCCAAAGAGAATGTTCACACCTGTGTGAAAGGAGGTTAAAATGACAAATTAAAGCAGGATAATTTTGACATTATGGACTGGAGCCTGACTGGCAAGAGTACAGTGAAGTGGCAATGGGTAGATGCACTTTTGTAGAAAACTTTCTCATCTTTCATGGCAGAATGAGAGGAGACTGGATAGTAAGCACTAATTAATTATTTTGAATGAAATAATCTGTTGTTTGGCCAAAATAAGCAGTAGATTCTTTATTTCAGATGTTTTGGAACACATCCCCTTGTACTTAAATCAAGGCTGTACCTAAAATTTCTGTGCTACATAAGCATTCTCAAGGCAAAGGAACAAGACTGGAGCCTTCCCCCCCCCCCCCCCCCCCCCCCCCCCCCCCCCCCTTCCCCCTTCATATTCCCAACAGGTTTTTCTTTTCTACCCATCTAGTTTTGTGAAAAGTTTAGTATCTCCACTGGTAGAAAATACATTTTCCCCATTCTGAAAACAGTAATCACTGTGATTTCTGAGCTATACCTGGGATTTTCTGACTTTCAAATCAAGTATCTGGTATATAGAACAAGAAGTTTAGCATTCAGCAACAATTCAGTTGTGTAAATGATGAAATTATCACTTAATCCATGTAAGTTTAGTATCATACTAATTCCAAAATGTATTGATGCTAAAGACAAAAAGGACTTCAAAGTTGAGTTGTCTTCAAAGTCCAGTAAGATCTGATGAAACATCATGGAATGATGTCTTAACAGGTATTATTTTTAGTGCTTCTTTTAGGATTATCACTACTCTGAGCTTCTGGTGAGATGCCTTAGGTCTCTAATCTGACTGAAAATTAAACTGGCGAGGAGATAAACACAGACATAAAATATTTTAATTAATTTTCAGCTAAATTAGTGAGATGGTTGCCATGAAATCACCAGGACCAATGTGATGGAGAGGGTGTTGTGTTCAGGGTATAGAAATGTGTCAGACCATAAACCCCCCTGTGCTTCAACTGGTTTTCAGAGGTCAGTGAGTGTCACTGTCATATTTTCTGAAAAATCCCTTTGCCAGGATTTCTTCTCCTGGGAAGCTGAGAAGCCTCAGAGAAAAAGGAAAACAATAATTATCTGATTGCTTCTCCTGTGTTTTGCTGCTTTGGAATGTGGTTTGGAGATTGTTTATCCAACAGATGGGCAATTGACTGGTTTCATGTGAATTGTTTTGACTTAATGACCAATCATGGTCCAGCTGTGTTGAGGCTCTGGAAGCAGTAATGAGATTTTTATTATTATCTTTTAGCCTTCTTCCTGTAGTCTTTCTCTATTCTTTAGTATAGTTTTAGTATAGCAGAATAGAATAGAATAGAATAGAATAGAATAGAATAGAATAGAATAGAATAGAATAGAATAGAAGCCTTCTAAGAACATGGAGGAGCCAAGTTAGTGCAGCCTGAGCAGTGTCACTGCTCATTTATGTGACAGCACTCGTGGCAGGAAAAGAGCCACCTGGAAAAAAGCAAAGGCAGAGAACATGACACTCAGATGGCACAGCTTTGACACTCGCATGGCACAGCTTTGGCATATGAGGATTCAGCAAGGTTGAAGAGGAGCAGCCATGCAGCAAACCCAAGGGATATTTGGGCTGGCTGGGCTGGGAGAGCCTCAGAGGCTGCAGGAAAACCCTGTATCCATCACTTTTCTCATGAAAAATGTTCTTCTTGCCAATACCTCTGCAAAAAGCACTGACAGAGGCTTCCTCAAGAAATCTCTTCACTGTAGAAGAGAGGCACTGGAGCATGAGTTTCAGAATGTTTTGGCCTCAGAAGCCAGGCCTCTGCTTACACAGCCTTTGTTGTTCAGGTTGGTTCACTTTGATACTTCATCACCACTTAATTAAGGCAAACCAGTTTTTGCTTGCAGGGGTACTGGTTTTGATGTGAAAATACATAGGATCTTAGAAATTACTTTATTTTGTAATGCTGAGGAACATTTTGCTCCATCAGTTCCTATAGTAGCTGGCTCATAACTCATGAAATTCATGGATATTTATCTGTGTTATTCTTGGGAGTGCCAACACAGTGGGATGTTCATTACTTACAGATATTCCTTCACATGAGCACAAGACAAACAATTCAGTGAAAATCTGTAGGATTCGGGTGGATCAGACAGCTATGCTGCTAAGTGTGCTTTAGGGTTTTTTCTTGTTATATACACTGAATGCACTATTTAAAGTTTTAAAGACTTTTATTTAAATCTATTTGAATTTATGTGTCATATTGGAAAGCTTTCATTCCTCTTGACATTCCCCAGCCAGTCCAGAGTGCTCTCAGATTGAATTTGCAATGTTCTAGGGTCAAAATTCTTTTAGAGACATTACTTCATATCCCCTAATGCAATACATTACTTTAGGAAGCTGTGCATGTGTTCATTTGGAGTTTGTTGGCTTTGCTTGGATGGGAGCATGTGATCCTTCAATCAGTTTTGCAGAAATGTGATTCACCTCAGCACAAATTTCCCACACAGAGGGAAATTACCCTGCATAAATCTACAAAACTTTTTGTCTATACAGCCACATGTAACAAAAAAAGGTGAAACACAGGAAGGTAATTTCAAAGCCACATGGAATGTTCCTGGTTACAGGTATTAACCATTTAACCATTTAAGCCAATA
This sequence comes from Ammodramus savannarum pratensis, assembly GCA_020466415.1. NCBI lineage: Eukaryota > Metazoa > Chordata > Aves > Passeriformes > Passerellidae > Ammodramus > Ammodramus savannarum. The sequence continues at coordinate 29,690,058 of JAHXMQ010012337.1, forward strand.
AACTTTATAAGAAATGCTTCTTAAATTAATTGCATTTTGCCACAGAATTTTTTTTCTTAGATTAAAGTGGGACATTTTTCTGTTGAACCTGTCCCAGAATAATAGGATAATACCAAAAGTCTCAGTTCTCAGGAGCCATCCTTTGTACATATTTCATAAACCCAAAACTTTTATGAGCATAAAAATCTGCAGATCTAAATTAAGACATAGATTTTGATGGCTGGAAACTACTGCTTTTTTTCCCCCCCTAGCATTCCAATTTTCTGTGTTCTTTTAAGTGCTTAATGTTAATTACAAGTAGTTTCAATGCAAGATTTGCATGTAAATCTCCTGTGGGTAAGAGGGAAAACAGATGAGTTTCCTGCAAGGAATTAATTATTTGTTATGTCTCTTGAGATTCCATTTTCTTAGTATGGCACTTGCAGCTGATTCACCAAGCCAGATTTATCCACATTAATGTGTTTGAAGAAATCATTTTTTATTTGAGTGTAAGAATTTCAGATTAACAAATCAAGGCTCAGTCACATTTGCATCTTCAGGGAAAGCCATCTATGGTCAAATCTAGGATGGATGAGTTAGTCCTGAGCAAAGTTTTATTTCCCTCTTCAGATTTCTGGAGTCTGGCAGTTCTGATAAAACATCCCTTCATTTCTTAAAGAATATTGTGTTCTTTTAATTATGAAAAAAATATGAGAATTAATAAGAAACAAGTTGAAGGCTATAAACTGTACACACTGAGGACTCAAGAAAACTGATCAACAGATTGACTTCAACATACTGAAGCACCAAACAGTTTAAATTTAAAAAATTCACTTTGCTGGATCATCACTTAGATGAGGGGGTAGCAACATCTGATTATTTCAACTCCGTTTTTGCTTTATTAATGGCATCTTGAACTTCCTGTGGCTGGAAGTGTCTCCCCACAAGGGAGAGACATACTACAGACATTTCTGAAAGAAGTTCATGAACTCATGTACTGCTGGCTTTACTCAGCATTGCTATGGAACAGTTTTCACCAAAAATTAATGTTCACCTCTCAGCTGCAAGGTTTCAATGCTGCAATGAGTGCCCTCCAGCCAGATTTTGATGCCACATGAACCCAGGAGATAACAAGAATTTGATGGCATTGATGTCACGTCCTGCTTCATTACAGCATGTGCTGATTATGCTTTTTTTAAATTTTGACCTGCACATACCAAGGTATTTACAATGCAGATAGAGACTAACAAATCATGCATTTTTCAAGCAGACATGCATTTTATTTCTCTGTGTAGTTTCTCCATTTAGTTTCTCCATATTTTTTTGCTGGCAATTTAAAAAATGAAGCATTTTGATTGATTATTGGCTGGATTTCTTACAATGATTCCTTATAGCACTTGGTCAGTTCAGTGCTTAATAAATTATTGATTTTTTTTTTTTTACTTTGACCAGTCAGTTTTGATCCTTGTGCCTAAACAATAAGCAGTTTTTAACCATGTTTCTAGTCAAGAAATATGAATTGTGTCTTCAGTCTTCCTCAGTTTTCCTTCCTATTTTAGCTCTCCCATCTTGCTATGCTCTACAAGTTAATGAAATGAGTGAGGCAGAGTGATGCCCTCTGTATTTCCCAATGATGTTACACCTCAGATTTTAGCAGAATGAGCTTGGAGTGTAGCCGGAAGAAGACTGTCCAGATCTGGAACAGCTGATTCTTAGCAGAGATGTGAGATATCACTGTTAGAGGTATTAATTACTTCTGCATGGGCTACTGCCACTAGAGCTGCCTCTGCATCAGAAAAATGCTTTACCTATGTAGAATTATTGGTGTACATGCCCCCTCAAGGCATGATTGAAGCATTTTTGGATCTGGCTGGTGTGGGAAAAGAGTTCATTACTTCTCATTTGGAGCTTGATACTTCCACAGATGAGCTAACTCTGCCCTGATCAATTCTGGGGCACAGTTGGTTGTTGGATTGCTTTGAACCATCTGTTCAGTACTAAACAGAGTGAAGAACATGCAGGTGATGTCTGAAAGGGTGTTGATTGTGGGAGTATGAGCTCCTGTTTGAGAGGCAAGAAGTGGTGAGGAGAGAGCAGCACATTGGTCTCTCAGGAAGTGAGGGGATCAAGGAGGAGAGGTTTGAAGGGTCAGCACAGCTTTCAGCTATCTCAGCAGCCAATTCTCAAAGCAATTCCCTGCAGAAACTGCTTCAGACAGTTACAAACCCAGTTTATGAAGTAATTCTACAGGAAGGGAACGTGCCGCTTCTCAAAACAGGATGTTCTCACGGTGCCAAGAAAAGGAATGCTATCAACCCTTCCAAAACAGGCTAAAATTCCACATTAATGCTACATCAGGATCCAGCAAAACTAAAATCCCACATTAATGCTACTTCAGGATCCAACAAAACTACAATTCCACATTAATGCTACATCAGAATCCATCAAAACTAAAATTCCACATTAATGCTACATCAGGATCCAGCAAACCTCTTCAGGACAGGGTGAAAATTAAGGTATGGCCATGCTTGCATATCTTGCACTTCATCTTTAATCCAGGGACCTGCTGCCACTGTGGACATACCCAGATCTAAAGAAGAGTCTGTGGGTTTGGAAAATCTCCCAGAAGACAAGCCCTCTCTCCTTCCATTTCCTAATTTCAAGTGCCCTAATTGTGGACCCTAGAGAAGTAGGATGAGGAAACTGAGCTCAGGGGATCAGCTAAGTTTGCAGCCTCATAAAATTATATTCAGCTGTTGTTTCCTTAACTCTCACAGGAATGAGAAAACCTGGCTCCTTGACTTGGTATACTGAATTTTAAATCCCAGACAAAAGACCCTGTAGCCAATGATTAAGCCTCTTGTAATTTGAATGTGAAGCAAGGCAAGACCTTCACCTCTATTTTCTTTTAACATAATATACAACAGCAACTGACACTTCATGCAGATTTATTCTTCTATGAACTGTGTTAACATCACTGAAAATGTAATATGCAACACAATTTCAGTGAACCATTCTGAATTTAAGTTTTTGCCTTCAATAATTCCTAAGATTTAGACTAGAATGCAAATAATTTATTTTTCCCCCTAGAGAGAAGCTATTGGGATATTCTTTTTTTTTAGTGGGAAGTGGGAGTATTTAATTTTGTGAGATATGGTTTGGAAGCTGGTAACATGTGAAATTATGGTGATGGAGATGGAAATCCTGGAAAATCCTGGAAAATCAAACCACTTTCTCCTCTTGCACATCTGCCTCTTGTCCACCACCAAGGCCAAATCAGAGGAAGGAGGGAGCAGCTCCTCCTTGACACTTTTAACCAGATGTCAACAGAGAGCAGCATTGGCAAGAGGTGGATACACAACAGGCTGGGGTTTGCACACACTGAGCCAGATCCTACCTCCAGTTTACAGATGCTGATTTGCAGCAATATATTTTGATCTATTTTTAAATCCTATATATATGTATTTGCAGTTTATAATGAAGTTTATAACACTTGACAGTTTTACCAGATTATCTGTTATCATGGCTAGGTGGGCTTTGATGATGCTGTGATTTTGAAGCATGTTAAGGAAATGGAAAAGGGAGACCTAAACTGGGAAACAAAGAAAATCTGATATCTCAGTGATACTTGCAAATCAGGATTGAAAACCTCCGTTATTTCTTGGTTTTCAATGTTTTTTTCCCCTCTGTATTAATATTTTGGTGGTATACAATGGTCTTGCTGAACTGTATTTTTTAGATTACTATTTTTGTCTGGATTTAGGATTTTAAAAAAACCCTCAAAATACCTTTTCATGCTCCTTTATACTTTCCATAGGTAGTATATAAAATATAAGGATGAAAATGTTCAGAAATTCTTGCTTTTTCTAGTTGACCTCCTTACAAAAATGTGTGCTCTTTTATCTAAATTGTGATTATTGCAGTCAGTGCACTTGCCTTTATGGTTTCCCATGATTAATTTTTTCAAAGCAGATAAATGCTTAATTTGCCACTTAGTGCACAATTAACTGGTTTTAATTTGTCAACTACTTTTAATTTGCAACGCTGCAGAAGCAAATATCCAAACACCACCTGATTTCTAATGAGGCATGCTGATCTCAAGGATGCAGCTCACACTGAGGGCATGGTGGCAAGACATTGCTGCAGATTTAATTCAATAATTGTGGTTTTTTACTCTCAGAATGAAGGATATCTTCCTAGCTGTAGTTCCATTATCCTGGAAAGGTGTTATATGAGTACATTTTGATTATATATTTAATACCTGTGCAGTGGTGGGAGTGAAAATCATCCTCCTAGGAATCTTGTAAGGAAAACTTGAAAGGTGCTGCCTTTTATTGTGAGGCCTTTTCCTGCAGGAACAAGAATACTCAGTAACAAAAATGGGAATTTAGAAAAAAAGTGGTTTTGCTTAAAAGCCAACTACAGACCTGCCATTGTTGGTGCTTTCTTAGAGAACATCTGAATTTTTTATATTGGGTTAAAACCACATGTAGGGTATTGCAAATTCTCTATTTTAATGTTTGAAGTTTCTATGTAATTAATTTTGAACTAATTGATCCCTTGCATCTAAACTCACATGAAAGCTGTAAATATGAACTTCTCAGCTTGTGAAAAATGAGGTTTTGTGGAATGGAACCTCAATTTTTATCTGTTCTGAGCCATGAGAATGGACTGCATCCCATAGATCATAAAGTATTTGATCAGTCAGGACCTGAGTTCTGCCTTGCATCACAATACTTGCTGCTAATAGCCTTGTTTAATTAATAGGTGTCTTGAGAGGGAGCTGAGAGGAGGAATCCAAGCATGGAAATTGAAGATCGAAGTATATGGGGAGTGATTAGGCAGCATTAAAGCACAGTTTAGGAAACTGACAGTCTTCATTAGTTTCAGTAGAACTTATTTAGTATTTGTGTATTTTGCTCTCTCACCTCTTTTTGGAAAGCAAAGCTCTTTTTAGCACAGAACTGTGCCATCCACTTCTAGAGTCTCCTTCTCCACTCCTTTTTTTAGGTTTTTCTGACAACTTTCTGTAAGAACTCCACTCTCAGTGTGAGACTGTGAAGAAAGAGTTTATGGAACAGTTAGCTCCTACTCCCAAAACCAACCTGTATCTTTGGAGATAAAGCCTCCATTCATAGACTCAAATACAAGATAATTGTTAAATACCACAGTCTTTCTTTCCAGACAGGTTTGCAGGTGTCCTATAATTTGGAATAACTTTTCATATTGGATGGCATGTTATCACACAGAAAATAGAATTCATAATGTATAATAATGTATAATAATTCCAATATTCAAAATAAAATTCATAATTCATACTGAGGAAGATTCTACTGACCTATTGGGCTAAGTAAGATGACAGCAGACCAGTGGTGCAGTGCTAGATCTGAGATCAAGAATAAATTAGTTTTTAGAAAAAGCAAAAAAATCTGTCCAGTTTTGACCCAGGGAAGGGTAAACATGCAAACATCAAGCTTTATTCTAGTGCATAAAATGTAATTTATAGGACCACGTTAACATTTGGCCAATTTATCCTTCCTCCAGGAATTCCAGACCTGAGTTTCTCAGTGTGACAGTCTCATGATGGAGATGAGGACTTGCTTGTCTATTCTGGGCCGTGTTGTTTCTGCATCTATGAACTGCTGTGGGATAAATTTGTCCCAGATATGTGCAAGGAAGTGACTGGGGTCTCTGCCAGATAATCAGTAAATTTATTGATACCTAGATAATAATTGCACACTGTTATCTAGGCAGCAGGTAATAACTGCTCTGTTATCAGCTCCTCTCTCACTTTCTCCCATCTTCCTGAAAAGTGGCTGCTGGTCCTGTTCTTTCTGATTAGTCCCTGAATAAAAACATGGAAAGTTCCTGGGCAGCTTTGAGGCTGAATGTCTCTGAAAGAGCCACACTGACAATGCTGAGGTAGCTGTGACATCTGGCACACACTGCTGGCATGCCAGGAAATCTGCTTTTTTTGGTCAAAGACCTGAAATCACCCTTCAGAAGAACAGGCTGCTAAATGTGCATGTACCAGGAGAAAGAAATTATGGCAAATAAATACCAGGAGAAGAAAGAAGATGAGGAATAGAGTGACATTTTTGCTATGTATTTTTATATCACCAGTGCTCCCCCTGTCCTTCCTTTTGAGCAATGGAATTCTGGCCTGGAAGAGAAACTTATTGAATTGAATATTGATCTTTCCTGCCCCTGTAGGAAGTGCATTTATAGCCTGAGTCTGCTGCTGGAGTAACAAGAGGGTGGCAGAGATGCAGAGACTTGTGAACAAAACTCTAAGCATTCTGCATCAGAACTCACAAGGCAGCAGCTCAAACTGCTCCCTGACCAAAATATTTGTCCTTATGGAAGTTTGGCATTACTGTTCTGCGCTCTTTTTCATTTTAACTAAGTGGCATTATCATTCCCTTATTAAAGCTTTAGTCAAATTTCAGAGTGTCAGTGTGAAATTCATAGAAATTAATTTCTTTCTCAGTTTGCAGGTACCAGCAACACAGAAAATGCCCTCAGAATTGGACAACTTTGTCCACCTTGTGGTCAGCTCAGCTGGCAAACCATTTCCTGCAGGCAACCGGAAGGCTGCCTAAACATTATAATGAGATTAGCAACAATTAGCACAAAGTATGGTAACTCTTACTAAAAAAAATTTAAAAATAAGAAAAGGGGGGAAAAAAGCCATGCACACTGTGATTTTCAAATAAGAACCACTTAGTGATCTTGAAAACCTATATGAACATTTTCCATTTTATGAGAGCTGAGGTTTTGCCCTAAAAGGCAGAACATCCCAATTCTTTTAAAATAAACTCTTTTGGCTGTTGGTGGCCTTGCCTTGTGCAGGATTCATTTTGTCTTCTGAGTTTCATTTGAGATGTACCCACAAATGCTGATGTGCATCAGCTCTGCAGACCTGAAACCCAATTTCTAGTGATCTGCAGGGCAAGTCTAGAACACACAAAGGGAAGCATCAGGATATATTTCAAACAGTATTAACAAAAGAAGAGAGATGAGTTTGATTTTCTTTAAAAGCATGGATTTCACATTCTTTGCTAGGCAAACTACTAATGTTGGACTCCACTAAAATGTTCTATGTTGCAATTTTTGAAAAAGCCAGAAGGAAGAAGCACATATTGGCAACAAATCTGCAGTCAGGTCCCTGGTCCAGCTCTAGGGATTTTTGTTTCAGAAAATGAATGTGTTCCATGTAACACACTGAAAAGCTTCACAGGAAAGTATTTTGCCAACATATTGGGGAAATGTTATTGGTCCACAGCTGACTATGGCTTTCTTTATTACTGAAACATGTTTAAAACAGCAAATAAAAGCAGACAGCTTTCATTCCACAGAAGTTCAAGAGGCTCTGAAAGAGCAAAACTAGGGAAAATATTCAGGAGAAGAGGAAAATTTAGTAAGTTATTATGCCAGGATTTTATTTTGAGAAGACAGTATTGTATCCATCCCATGGATGGTTATGGAGCTATTTGCCTCTATCTCTCAGCAACTCCAGGGAAATCAATAGCTGTCAGAAAATGCCCTTTGCCATCTGTCATTACAGGTTATTCATAAACCTGATGCAATGCTGAGGAAGAGACTGGGCAATCAGATGACTAAATGCCTGGTGCCTTGAATAGAAATATTAAATAATAATTAAAACTGTCAGCCATTAATGCATCAATACAAACATGCTCCTAGAAATTTTTTTCTCATTTTCATTTCCAGATCTCTGAAAGAATATTGAGCTGACAAAGACATATACCACTGATTGATTATTCATGCCCATCAATGTCCTCATTTCTCTGGGCTGGAAGATTCGAGCTGAATGCAGCATCATGAATAATTTTTATATTCATAGAGCAAACTGTGTATTTGTAACCCAGTAAAAGGTTGCTGCTGTTGGAGTAGATCATCCACAGGGAAGGGGAAGGATCCAAGGGTATTTTGATTTTATTGTCCACACATTTTCCTCAGCTCTGCTTCCTCTGCCCCACAGGACCCAGTGAAGCTGATGGACAGGAAAATTCCCCTTAAGAGTAACCAGGAGACACCAGCAACGTTCCTCATGCAAGGTGATGATAAATAAACACCCCCAGATGCTCCCTCAGACAGAAACACTTGTGCATGCACTGGGCAGCACCAACAGCCTCATCCTGCTCCCCTCTCTTCCTCCCATCAGGAGGAAGCTCCATTAGGGGAAAATATAAACATGCACGTCCATCATGGCCCCAGCTGCTGGTCCTTGGGTTCCTCCAGCCCCATTCCCCCCCACAGAGAGAAACAGAAACAGACAACAAACTGGTGCCAGTCAGCCCCAGAACTTGGGCTCCCTCTGGAAGCTAACTTGGACCTCCTGGTCCCTGCAGTAGCCACCTCGTGATGCTTATCTCTGCAGTACCTGACCCAGACTCACAGCCACCTCATTGCCATGGTAAAATCAGGGAGCCCCTGATGGCTGGGAATGATTGGCATCTGACTCTAAGGCTGTAGAATGCTGAAATCTCACTTTATTAAAACTATATTATATTACATTATACTATACTACATCATACCACAAAGAATACCAAAGAAAACTTGTGACTGTGTCCCAACAGCCAGGACACAGCTTTGAGTGACTGGCCAAGGAAACAAAACAATCCTCAGCAGAATCCAATTGACAAATCCCTTCAGGTAAACAATCTTCCTAACACACTCCACATGTGCAAAACTGGACACAAAGACACTGGGCCCCTGTTGTGACCCATGGTCCCCACCTGAGCTGCTGGCACTGAAATGCACACACACAAACACAGAACAGAATGCCCTCCCTCAGGACAATGGGCAGAGATGGAGTTTAGTGTCTGTAATGAGTCACAACCCTCCCAGGAAATAACCTCTGAGTTATTTGGGTATCACTGTCACATTTTCTGAAAAATCCCTTCGCCAGGATTTCTTCTCCTGGGAAGCTGAGAAGCCTCAGAGAAGAATGAAAACAATAATTATCTGATTGCTTCTCCCTGTTTTGCTGCTTTGGAGTGTGGTTGGAGATTGTTTATCCAACTTGTGAATTGTTTTGACTTAATGACCAATCAGGGTCAAGCTGTGTCAGGACTCTGGAAGCAGTCATGAGTTTTCATGATCATTCTTTGTAACCTTTTGTCTGTATCCTTTCTCTATTCTTTAGTCTAATTTTAGCATAGCATTCTTTATTATAATATAAGTACATAAGATAATAAATTAGCCTTCTAAGAACATGGAGTCAGATTCAACAATTTCTCCTTCATCCTGGGGACCCCAAAAATACCACATTTGGGCTTCCCCCATCTGCCATGGTGCTTCTGTGCTTTGTTGTGCCACAGACATGAGCCTTGGATCACATACCCTAAGACAACCTGCTTAAAGAACCACAGAAGTTCATTATGTTCATTATGTTCAATACATTATGATTAATGTATTGACTAAATTCTTATCAGAATGTTAATGATTTGTAGCTGCTTCCTCTAGAAGATGTATACAGGTCACTTTCTGAGATAGTTATTTTTATGTAGAAATCTGACAGGTTCTCACTGTCAGGTGTATTCTTGAAGGATTTCACTGTTTGAAACCATATAAAGGACAAGGAAAGGGGGGGTTTTAATATCAGGAAGTAATCCCTGAATTAGCAAACCAGACCAGTTCTGCATAAAATCATCCAGCAAGAGAGTGATCAGGGACTTTTCTCATTTCCCAGGAACACTGAGTGTTTGTTTAATTTCTTTTGTGACAATTTTTTAGTTAAATCCTGGCTGGGTTGCCTCTTTGCTAGTCTTGATAATTACTATGGGCATTTCTAATATAAATTACATCCTAAATTGTTGAATGCAATTTCAAACTGTTGGTCTAATTAAGGAGCTTCAGATTCACAAAACATTAATTAATCATGGAGTATCTGGGCAGCATGTGTGTGTATGTTCATGCTCAAAATAAAGCAGCAAGCAAATGTTTCCTTGGTAGTTGTGCTTTTTAGACAATTCATTACAATGACCACTAGCTCCTGAGTGCAAAAGGCATTGTTTTCCTGGCAAGTTTGCCCAGACATAAAAAAAAAAAAAAAAAAAAATACACTAAAGTGCTTTGCAGCATCACATTCCCATTCCCAAGAGCCAGCAGGAGAGCAGCTTTGTGAGGTGGGAGTGCTTTGTTCCTCACCCAATGCACAGCTTCACACACACAGACACACACACATGTGATATCAAACACAGCAGGACCTGCCCTCTTCCCCTCCTTGTGCAGAAGAACAACTCTCATCTCCCTGCAGGCCTGGGAATAAGGGAATTCTTTGCTCTGGCTGCACCACAGCACCCTGCAAGTACAGATTTCTCCAATGACTAAGGGCTGTCTCGTCAGCCTCCAGTAACATGCAGCAGAAAAAGCAAAATCTATGAGAAAATTTATGAACTATAAGGCTGGGGGAAAAAAGAAAAAAAAAAAGATTTGGTATGAAAAACTGCCTCCAGGCTAAGTTAAGCAAAAAAGCATGAGGGTCTTCCTGGCAATAGAAATAGAAAAGTAAATTTTCTAGGCTGACCTGGACATATTTAACAAAGCTACAGTGTTTATTGAAGAAGAGTACAGGAGATGTGGTCAAGCTGAAAGTGATGAAACTGAAGTTGTACCTAATTTTGTCATTTACTGTTGTTATTCATTGAAAATGATAGATTTCTCATCCAAAATATCACCCTTATTTTGTTGTGATATTGCTCACAAAGAGGACAATATATTACTGCAAATATGCAATTAATCTTCATTCAAGATGATTAAAGTGGTTCAATAGCATGTTTTTCTTTGAAAAACAAGAAAGTTGAGTGCAAGCTATAACAAATGATTTGTTTTACAAACACTAGTTAGACAGAGACCACATTAATTAAAACAATGCAGAGGCCTGTACTCACATCTCATATACAAATTAGTTTTTGCCAACTGAAATTGATATCTCAGTGCAGTCCAGTGCCAATTAAAATATGAACATGAACAGGTAGAGAATTAGCAGGGGTGTGACAGCCTCTGTGTTAATGAATTCTAAGAACAAAGGCTATTTTTACTTGAAGGACCCTTTGTAGTTAAGGGAGAATGTATCATATGAAACCCATAAAATATGCCAGACCACTGTGAAACCAGTGCATTTCTCACAGCCCATCACAAATTCTTATCAGCCCTTTTCCCATCAAACAGCTTCTGATAACAAACAGCACCAAATGCAGAGTAAGGAACTGCAGACCTGGACTAAGGACCAGGACAAGGGGGGCTGTTTTTAAACTGAAAATGTTCAGGTGAGACATCAGGATGAAATTCATTGCTGGGAGGGTGGTGAGGCACTGGAACAGGTTTCCCAGAGAAGTTGTGGCTGCTCCATCCCTGGAATAGATCAAGGCCAGGTTGGATGGGGCTCTGAGCAACCTGGTCTAGGAAAAAATGCTCCTGCCCATGGCAGGGGTGTTGGAAATTGATGATCTTAAAGGTCCATTCCAATACAAACCATCCTGTGATTAATATTAGGAAATAGTTTTTATGACAAATGACCATTATGTAAAGCTAATTTAAATTGGTTTATGTGTCAGGATGTATCTTGCTAATAAAAGAAAAAAAAAAGGAGTTTTATCAAGCCATATAAACATCATCAGTTGATTGCATTTTGTGGTGGGGAAAAAGATATCAAAACTGCAAGAAGAATAAAACAATTCTTAAGTCAGTCTGGGAAAAAAGAACAATAATATGCAAAAGGTAAATTATTCTTTTAAAGAAAAACATTGGCTCAACACTGCCTCCAGGGACATAATTCTGGATTTTTAACAAAATGAAAATCTAGAATGTTAAGGCTTCTCCTCAAGAAGGTAAGAAATAGTAGCATCTAGTAGTCACTGATGCACAGAAGCACAAACACCTCAAAGAAGTGACCACTTTCACTTTTGAGTCCCTCTAACTCTTTATGAAAATTCAGGCTATCTTGAAGTTAATGAACACAAAAATAAAGGGAGAAAAAAGAATAGTATTAAAAAAAAAAAAACACCAAAAAACAACACAACACAAAAAACCCAGAGGTCTAACTGAGCCTCATTTGGTTCTCTGAACTTTTCTTCTGCCCCAAACTTCCATCTACAGATCCTTCTCAAGCAGGGAAAGAACTTGTGAGGAGCTTGTGCCTGCATGATTTCTGTACAGCCTCCAAGCTGTTGAACCTGAAATCAGAAACACAATCCCCTAAGGCTGGAAATCCTGATAATTTTGGTCCTGTTGCAGGTTATTCAGATGCTCTGCACCAGTGGCTGTATGATTGCCTCCATAAATAGCTAATCAGACCTGTTACACTTAATAAAAACAAGTCAAAGTTTAAGTCACTGTGGAATACCCAGCCCTTGGCTTCAATGCATGAATGAGTTTGAAAGGAGCAGGCTGTTACAATAAAAATAATAGATTTAGCTACTAGCTGGTTTTTCCAGGGAAGAAAGCATGACAGAGCAGTTTGGGCCTAGAATTTTTGATGGATTAAAAGAACAACTTTGGATCTTATCTTCGATGTCACATAATGTGGGATTTATAAGCAAATTTAATTAAATAACAGATAAAGAATGATCAGACTTCAGTCATGACAGCAACAAGCTCCTGCAGTGCTCATAATTATCATTTATTCTGTGTCATGCACAGGTCTGATTAGAATTTGAAATGAGCAAGCTCCAGTTCAGCACTCGGCACGATTATTTCGCTCCTGTGCTCTGAATAATTGCAATCTTCCCAGTCTCCACACTTGGAATTGTGTTTTCTTGGAACTCAGATGAGCGGTGAGAAACACATATAATGGACAGACAGAACAGATTTATTTATCATTTCAAATTCCCCTTGCTACCTGTCTGCCCTTCTCTATTGTCAAGTGGATTTTTGCCCCTCTTCCATCAATTAATTTTGCCTGATTACCTGCCTGCTTCTCTCCCCATCTTTACTCTTCCCTCCTGATTCCAGAGCACACATGCTGAATAAATGCCTTTATAACCAGGTCCTTCTAGTTCAGTGAGACAATATGAAGACCCACCAAATATTTATGAGTTCTACTCAGCTGTTGTGGTAATACATAAGTGAGACAGCAGCTCTTGGAAGCAGCAACTGCTGACCCTTGCCAGGCAACTCTGAATTCCACTTAGGCAGCTTTACATGCCAAGAAATAAGTCACAGTCTGTTGCACACGTTGGTTTGTGTACAGATTTTGCCATTCACACAAGTGTTCTATCTAACAGTTAACTCCCTGTATGCAGCTGCATTTAGGCATCCACATAATACAGACCACAAACTTAAATTCCATTTCATATGTGTTATTTCCTAAATAATAAAAAAAACCCCCAGCAAACTCTGATGTTTTGTTAAACATGTTTCCTCTTATTTGATTTACATTATAATAAAGCTGTCAATGTTAGTGCAGCACTTGAAAGGTCTCCTGATCCCTCCTCCTCCTGGAAGCCTCAGTCTGGAATATGAAGCACAGCATCTGATTTAGTATTCACTGTGTGCATGGTAACATTGACCTTGTGCCTCAAGTGGTTTTAATATTTCAGAGACATGAGGATTAAACTCCATGGGAACATAGAATGGAATAGTGGCAGGGCAAGAAGTGATGAATTAAAAAATGTTAAAAAAAATTATGTCCTATGTGCTCAGACATCTAAATTAAAGTAATTTTACTGTCAAAACAATCAGTTAACTATGCAAGTAATTAAGCAAATGGTGTCATTATTCTTTAAATCTCTCTGAGAATGTTTGATGTGCTTAGTGGATAGCTGATGGTGACAGAGTGATAGTGATAGCTCAGGGGAAAGCTGATGGCTTTGTTTAGCTCCTCCACAACCTGCTGTTGAATGCCCAGTATGCCAAATGTCAGCACTTCTTGGGATGGGGGACCTGCATCATCACAGTCCTCAAGCAGGCAGCAAATGTCTCAGCAGTAAGGTGGAATTTTTAAAGAAGTTGGAGGGCCATATTTTGAAGTTTAGAATTTGTCCTTCACCCCTGTGACTTCTTGAATCTCCACCACGAAGCAAGGATGAGACCCATTGTGTGGTGTGGCAGAGACCAGCACTGCTCCTGAGTGTCCCATCTCTGGTACAGCACCAATACAACCTGAGATTCTATGAAGTCATGGACAGCACATGGTGGGTTCTGGTGTTTCAAGCCATTTTTGATGTCTTAGTGGGTTTTAGCATGTTTTATCAGGTTTAGCAGGGCATTTGTAGCTTTTTTGTGTTTGGAGGTTCTTTTGCGCGCGTGTGGTTTTTACCCTTTTTCCCATTTTTCAGTGGTTTTAGCAGCACAGCTTCTTCCTTTTGCCTTTCCTAAGCTTCTTAGAGGCAATAAAACCAGCAGGGAAGTGAAACTGTCCTCTGGCTACATCAGGCTAATCATCAATTAATTCCTATGTGAAGATGAGCCAGCATATTTTCCCCAAGATACTCCCAAAGCAACAGAGAAAAGTAGAGAAGAACATTTTCAAGAACAGCCTATCTTTTAAATTTATAAACAGAAATTAACATTTGTTTCTTATTTTTTACCTCTTGCCTCTAGCAAGTGTTTATAAACCTTTCCCTCTACAAATGACTGGAAGGAACCTGGAAACAAGAAAGCCAAATTAGGACCTAGGCAAGAATATTCTCAAATTACAAATAACCCAATGAAGAGTTCAATCTCATTGTGAAATCAAAATTGTTTTGTCTGAGAACAGAGATATAAAATTGAGCTGTTTGGGATCCATCACAGCTTGGGCTCAGACAGTAAATTTAATGTAGAAAATGAAGAGTAATTCTACTCTTACAACTCTTTCAGAGAACAAGATGAGATAGTAAAAGTTTATAGATATTGCCTTTGAAATATTTGCTGCTATGGAGATAGGAAGGGACTTGCAATTCCTATAAGAAACAAAATCCAAACCAAATCAAATTTAACTCAATTATGTCCTTTACCCTAGGATTTTAAAGAGCTCTGGAAATTCATGCACATCACTGGTGAGAATGACCCAGTCCCACCCTGGGAGCTGCAGTTCAAAATTCAGAGAACAGAACTAGAACATCTCCTTATGGACTTGTCAAGAGTTAAGCCAAACTTTCTGATAGCATAATAAATAGCCAGTATGTCATGGGTTTTTTGTTTTTAACTGCATTTTTTAAGCTAGAAATATAATGGAATTGCTACACCACTGTGCAAGCCTAACTCATCTAATAAATTAAACACTCCAAATGAAAATTAATGGAATTTTGATCCACTATAAGAAATTGTTTCTGTAAGTCAGAACTCAACCTGCTGTGCTGCTGAGAGCAAGAAGTGCATTTTGGTACTTGAGATGACTGATCATTTGTCAGGCATCAATATTGGTTATGGGAGTTTTCATTCTCAGATCCTCCAGGGAATTGATTTCCCCAACCTGAATTACAGGAACACTGTTTGACAGAGAGTCTTTGTCTCCCTCTTGGCATGATTAACCTGAATAAAAAGAGGTAACTCTGAGAAGAGCCAGCCAAGCTCTATAACCCTGGGAGCCATCCTGCATCCTGGAAAACTTCCTTGCCCTGTGGCACAACCCACGTGGCTGTGGACTGCTCAGAGCACCAACAAAATGCATTGGTTTTCTTGCAAGCAGGATCTGAGCAGATGAACTTGCAGGGCTATTATGCAAATAGGGACTTACAATTTCTTGAAAACAATACCATCATTTTCACAGTGCCATTTTTAAGACTTTTGCTGCCAAGGCAGTTTTCATAAGAAGACATGCAATTTCTTAACCATTCAAAATCCTCTGAAGGGTACACAGCACTTGTGAGCTGTGATGATGTGCTTTCCTCTCTGGTATTCTCCATCTGGAAATTTCCTTACACATTATAAAGCAGGATGTTTCAACACTCAACCAAATTTGGAGAGAGGGGAAATCAGTGCTCTTAAAAATGAAGTGATGCCTCATTGACAATAAGTCACAAGGGTAATCAGAAATAAATTGAGGCTCCCCTGTCAAGTATTTGAAATATTAAAATATGCTGCCTCTCTTCATTAGAAAAGGATTTCTTTTATTAGTGAAATGTGCCACACTCGATGCATTCAAATTCTTTTATAAGCTATAGATAAACCTGACAATGTGGTGTGGAGACACTGCATTTTAATCTCCATGGCAGGGATGAAATAACAGCAGCACAGAAATTTTAGGCCACTTGGCCATCATCACACACTGAGCCTGTGTCAGAGTACAATAGCTCATCTGCTCCTCACATTTGCAGAAATGACACAAAAAATCTACCCCCAAAAAAGGTTTGGTGGGCCTGTTCAGATGACCACCTACCCACAACATTGATTATTAAAACAAAGCAGCCTCCATAGATTGGAGGAATAAAACTGGCTGTTTGGGAAGAACAGATGTTTTGCTTTTGTCATATTGTCCTGCTTCCCTCCAAGGTTAATTTTCTTCATCCACTTCTGTGTTCCCTCTCTCCCCTCCTCTCCCTCTTACAAATCTGCCTCTCCTGGCTTGAGAAATTGGGATGAGCAATATTTCCATTTGGGAGTATACTTGTCTGCTTCTGCAGAATCAGAGGCCAGAGCAGAGATTGCAAGGTATTTCAGTTTTAAAAGTAGCTGGTTTGGATTCCAAATCCAAGCAAGGAATTGGTCCAGCTGGACCAATCTCAGTTCAATCTGCCCAGCTGGGTATCTGCCCAACTGGCTATCAGAGTTGGAGAGCTCAGGGAAGACTCCTGTATGACAGCTGCAATTTAAATATAAAAAAAACCACACACAGTTGCATGTGAAGTAGAATAATGAATAACAGAATAATGAATAACAGAATTCAAAAATGTTGTTCATATCACCCCAGCTAAAAATATACACAGCTGTGGCATCACAGAAAGAGAGATGAGGCATAAAAAAAAATAGGTGTAGAAGCACACAGAATCCTGGTATTGCTCACTAATAAAAGATGTTGTTATTCATCACAGAATTGATAATGAATATTGTAAAGGTGATACACCAGCACCTTCAGTGTTGCCAATCTCACAGCCAGATTACAAAGACTGACTTGTGAGAGTTTTCTGAACATTCTGGAGAAACTGCAGACTCAAAGTCAGGCTTAGAAGAGGACATAACACTCCCAGTATCATTTGGTCACCTCTTTCATCCACTATTGATGAAGTAGTTTCCCTGATATATTCACCTCTGCACGTAAAGTCTTAAGTCATCAGTGATTGAAACTGAAATATTCATATTTGGGTAGAATTGATAAATACCTGCCTGGCCTGAGAGGATTTAAGGAGTCTGTAGCCTCAACACCAACCATCAGAAACCCACTAAACACATACATTTTTGCTGCACCTCTCCAGTGTTGCTCTGTCCCTTTGACACGCTGCTGAACCGAACCATTGGAGAAACACAGAAGTGGCAGAGCAGCCCAACATTTAACAGGGTAAGAGAGCTGATCTCAGCCTGGCCAGCAGCTCCCCCTTGGGAGCCATTCCAGCAGCCAGAATCAGCAAGGCAGGATGGAGTCCAACCAAGAGCACGTGGCCCTCAGTCATTGGCAAGGACGTGGCAAAGCAGCTCTGCTCCATTTGGGCTTTGCAGAGCACCAGGAATCTTTTGCAGATCGGTTGCTCTGTCTTTTTGAAAGGCTTGGAACAGCCATGCTGGTGTGCCTTAATTCTGGAGAGAAACAATATTCAGAGTTTCTGCAAGTCATAAAGTCTCAGGGCAAACTTATTTTAAAAGGACGAGTTATTTTTGCAGCCAACAACGCTGGTGACTGCAAAGGTTGTCTCAACAGTAAACAAATTTCCAGGTCTTTGAGTGCTCAGTAGTTCTGACTCTACCCTCTAGCACAGCAAGGCACAAAAACAGCATGACAAAACAAGAAATTACAAAAGTAATGTCCTCATTTGAGAACACACTCTTTATCTCTGATAAAATCTGCACTCTTATCTGCAGTGTGATAATCACTCTTATCTACATGGAAGTGTGTTTCATGGCTGTTAAAACATGCTGCAGAGAGAAAACAGAGCCCTACAATCCAATGGAAAGAAGCATCATCAATTCATAATTGCTCCCAATGCTCCTGGATAAGAGATTGCCTCTAGATACAATCAACAGATTTATTATATATATATTTTCTTTAAAGGGATATCTGTGCTCTGGCAGCTTTTATTGAGATTGCTCTGAAAAATATAATTGTAATATATGGTACATAGGTTTTCATTTACACCAGAAACACAGGGGCAGGACTTTCTAATCTGGTGATGTATCAGGGCTGGGCTGAATACTCATAGATTAAAAAAAAAGTAGATACAGTCATAGCAAATTACTTCTGAACTTCTTTGAAGCTTATAAAACTGCTATTACAATCCAAAGTAAGCGTGACAAGGTTCATCAAAGATTCATTGCTTGATGTTGTAGACTTCAAATGATGAATGAGAGAGGGTACATTAAAATTCTGCTGCTGCCACTAGCACTTCAGGAAGCTTTTGGAGGATAAATACTGCTTCTACTTAAAGGCAATAGGTTTTGAAAGAATGAGTCACATTTTCCAATACAACTTAACAATCTTGTTTAATAGTTAACATAAAGGGGCACTGGCTGCTCTCATCAGGCAAACACATGCTAGCAAATACAACAGATTCCTCCCCAGATATTCAGATATTCAAAGCCAAAGCATTGCATGCTGCTGGGATTGTGGCAGTGCTCTGGGTGACAGGCAGGACTGATCAGCTTTTTCTTCCTGCAGACCTTGCTAACTGCATCTAGGTTTTCAGGGCCAAAAAGTCAGAGAGAGAGCACATTCAGGGAATATCTTTGACATCCCTTGAGAAAAGGCTCTCAGATGACCTGAGGTGGCATGGCTTACAATGACCCCACAGCAGCAACTCTGAACCTGCCAGCAGCACTTGTCAAAAATGTGTCCTAAATTAACATGTTAGAAATACAGCTTCCTTTTCTTGGTTAGTATAACCCCATAAGTGATGTTACTGTTTGGACCTCCTTTATGTGGCAGATAAAACATAAAGATAACAGAAGAGCACTTCCTTTGTTTATTATATTAATAGACAAGAATTTATTCAGCTTTTAGATGGCCTGTGTGGGTATGTGCATATCAAGGAGCACGTAATTAAATACTAAAGTATTTAAAAGCCTATAAACAGACAATAAAGGGGATATAAAACCCACTTTATATTCCTTTAGAGTTCATCTCATGCAATGTCTTAGACAATATAAACATGTATTTAGAAAAGCCTGCTTCAGGGCTGAATTTGAGGATCTAGAACCAAAATGTTAGGTGGCAAAATTCAAGGGTGATAGAATCTGCAGTGGATGAAACAAGGGGTTTAAATAGGCCAAATGCCCCCCAGCAACCTACACAACTCCACACCATGGCAGGTGACACCAGTGCCTGTAAATGTGAACACAGCTCTGCTGCTCTGCAGCCTACAAAAATTCATCATCCTTTGCCAGATTGAGGCAACTTCTGTGCTGCTGATCTAGGCTAATAACAAATTTGTGCTGTTGCACATTTAAACATCAAACTCCTGTAGGAATGAGGCTTTATTCATTTTCCAGGATGAAAGGGTGTCTATCAAAATAGCTAATTTCCATTTGTACCTAGTTACAACCAAACTAGAATAATTTTATTCTCAAATAAATATCCACAAGCAGATGAAGGATTTGGATAAGAACCAGTGCCACTGTTTTTTAGTCTGAGCTTGCATTGGGTTTGCTTTAAATGCAGCATTGAAAGAGGCATGAAACAGGATCCAGTGGGTGATAAAGAAAGAGAATAAATGGGTAAAGCCAAAATGAATTAGAAGGGTGCAAAATACTGAGATAGGGAGCAGTTTTGATCACTATTCTTTACATTTTAGTGCTTTCTGGCAGCATCAAATTACAGCACACATGCATTCAGAGGTTGATGCACACCTCAGTTTGTCAGTAGGCCCTGAGGCACAGCACCAGCCCAGGTCAGGTACCCATCTTGGTGGCAGTGCAACAAATGCATTTTGACTAATTCCACTGAATTCCATTGTATCCTCCTATGAGAAAAAGTATTCATTATTTAGGATTATAATACCACCTAGATGTGTAATTCCTGATTTCAGCTGTGCAGTGCCAGGCACTACTCAGAGAGAGAAATGCCTCCATCTCCCAAGAGCTTATAAAACAGAGAGAAATCCTGCTTTGCTTGTTCTACAAGACTTGTACCAGGTATTACTTGTACTATTAAGTGCTTGTTGCTTTACATTGCTATGCACAAGTGAGAGCCCTTCCATAAGACTGGATGACTTCTGTGCTATTTAAAATGTTTCCATAAATCTTGGGGTGCTCTGTAAAAGTTGTTTTTTCCAGTCAGCATTTCACACTGATGATCAGTGGCTGCAAATCTGTTTAAAATGACTGAAACTGTCAGAACAGTGGGACAGACAAATTTCTTCAGGTCTGTCAGCAGACTGGTGATATTAGGGATAATTTATAGGAAAAATGGAGCAACATCTTCTTGAGATTTAGACTAAACAAGGTATTTTGGCTTTTAATACTTTATTCTGTTGCCATAACACAGTACTCAAATATGGGGTTTCATTATTAGGAAAAAAAAAATAAAAAGCACTTTACATTCCTCAGAGTTTTACTGCACTAAAATTCATGGAGCTGGGCCACAGAAGCATATTTTCTCCTACATGGGAAGTTGGCTAGCAATTAGAGGTAATAAAATAACTACTTCAAGTGTGCAAGCACTAAAAAATATTTCTAGACCTGTGGTTTATTAAATTGCATCAGAATATTGTCTGCAGCAAAGAACTTCATTCTTTGGTTGAGGTGTATCACTGCAACACATCATCAGAATTTTGTTACACCATGTTCACATGTTTTCTGGGAGAAAAGAAGGGGAATATTGTATTTCATGGGAGAATTTTCCCTCCTTCCCACCTGCAACTGCATTACTGAGCAGAACAAAAATAAATCAGAACAATGTCTTCATGAGCAATGGATGATGGAAAATTCACCAGAGCAGGAATCTGGACTGAGATCACCAATGTAAAGCTCATGGAGCATGGATGGCAGCCTAGTACTTGCTGCTTCCCAAAGAATAAAAAACTCCTCTTGGTTTCTTTTGACCTTTTCATCTCCTGTTCTACTTGTAGCCACTCAAGCTTTATCTAACATCCAATAACATTTTTGATGAACTAAACTTACTGTATCTGTTGGGTTGTTTTCTATTTTTAATTTCCGCCAACCTCTTGGTAGAAATTGTGCAGTGGTAAGTGGGGCTCACATGAAACAGAAGGCATGATTTCCACCAACTTACATGTAGCCAGATTTTTACCAAGTTGGAATAACTTTCTGTGGTAGCTTAGCATGAGCACTGAAATTTTACCCTTATCCCTCAAAAATGCAGGTTCCCTTTCCATTAACATAATTAATTTTAATGAATGTGGTATCAAAATCTAAAGAATCCTACCAAAAAAAGCCTAGAGACTTTCCAGTGTGAACCTATTCCCCACGTAGAGGGAATGGGCATTAAATGGAAACAACAAACAATAATTTACCTCCAGGAAATGCAAGGATTTTGGATCATGTGCTGTGATTTTTCTTTTTTTTTTTTTTTTGGCAAAAATACCTGTGCAGAGATGGAATGGAGAAAGGGAAAGCAACAGATTGCTAATACCCTTGCTAACAATGTAGGATTACTCATGACCCCAACAGCATTGCCAGATCATAACAACCTCAGAGCAGTTTCTGTAAGGTGTAGGTTGAAGAACTTTTTCTTTCTCTTTGAGGGGCTTAGTGCAAAAGGAAGAATATGGCTCAAGGAAGCAGACGGAAAAACATTTCTGACAGCTTAAGTACAGTTAATTATTTGTAGGCGAAGCATTCTGCTATCAGCACTGATTTGCTGTACTTGAAACTGAAACAGTCAGAGCAGCAACAATTTTATTCAGCATCACTGCAATTACCTGACTATAAATAGGAGACCTTGCCTTTCATCCCTTCCAGGAACAGGCAGCTAGAGGCCAGCACACTGTGTAGATGCCTCTTTGGTAAGCAGCTCATTCAAGTTTCATCCTCTCCCATTTTTTCCACCTCTTACCTTTTACTTTTAAGCAGATTCAATAGTTAACTGGAAAAAGAAAAAAAAAAAAAAAGAGTACAACATGTATGGGAAGAGTTCACAAGCTAAGTATCACTTCTTTTACTTCACAGATAGTGGAGCTGAGGAAAATGAATACTCATTTAAGAACATGTTCATTTCACATCTGCTCCTGAAGGAGCAAAGGGTGATGATGTGTTTTCTTGTGTCTTCTGGGATTTATCATCAAATAAATCCCAGAAGATTCTTCTCGCTGTGAGAGAACTCTACTCCTAAATAATGACATCCAGCCTTCTGGGGAAAGAGACCAGAAGAAAGTAGGCTTGCAGAGGAAATCTCCAGCCTCCACTAACCAACAAGGAGGAACTGGAGACAAAAAGGATAGCACAGATTATTTCTCCCTCAAAAGTGTGACATGGGGAGGACACTTCCTTGCGACCAAAGATCACAGCAT
Organism: Ammodramus savannarum pratensis; assembly: GCA_020466415.1. Taxonomy (NCBI): domain Eukaryota; kingdom Metazoa; phylum Chordata; class Aves; order Passeriformes; family Passerellidae; genus Ammodramus; species Ammodramus savannarum. The sequence goes on from JAHXMQ010012337.1 coordinate 29,712,599, forward strand.
TCTTTTCTATTCTTCCCTGGCTTTGGTTAAGCAGAATCACAGAATCTCCTGAGCTGGAAGGGACCCACAAGGATCATCAAGTCCAACTCCTGGCTCTGCAGACTAAATTCAATGAAAGTAAACATAATCAATTTTTCCATCAGCTTTAAGATTTATATTGAAGAGACACAAAATGCTAGTGAGAGCTGTGTGATTACTTTTTTGAATAAGTATTATTGGAAAGAACTGAGACTGTTATCTTTCATTGTCCACTCACAGCAAGGACTAATTAGAGTAAGACACTCTCCAGAATACTCTGAACAACTGTGATTATTCACTCTTAAGAAAGATTAATTTGACTGGAAAGACAACAGAGAAACCCTTTAAAGAAGACATGGAGAATAGAGTTTTCTATGTGAGGACAGGAGACAGCTCACTTTTAACAGAATGGAGGGTGAAAAGGACTTCTTTCTCTATATAATGAAATCTTAAGCAGCATGAGAGAAAGTGTACTTAGGCTAATGTTGGCTCAAAAGCAAGTGGAATAAATTATCTAAGAATAAATTTATTCTGGAAATGCAAAAAAAAAAAAAGAAAAAAAGAAAAAAAAACAAGTACCAGAGTAGTGAAATCCTGGAAACACTCACTCACTCAAAGCAGTAGTAGGACCAAATGAAGTGTTCTGCTTTCCAGTGGAGCTTGGTAAGTGTATTGATGAAGTTCCCTGCAATAGAGAACCTCTTTCAAATGACCAAGCACATCCACTGCAGTCCTTGAAGTCCCCTGAGGTTACATTCAGAAGACCCAATAAACAACTGCTTTTTGTGCAAAGTCAAGAATTACAGCCCAAGGCCAGTTACAAAAACTCACAGAGCTTCTACCCAGCTCTGCAGGCAAATAATTGACCTCCTACCAGTCCAGCTCATCCCTGAACCTCAAAATCTGAAAACTGTGTGGTTTTAGGCAAGAAGCCATCATACTTTTGCCCATCCAACCTCACAAAATTCAAAGCCTTCCAATGAAACTGACTTTAAAGCATAGGGAACCTGAAGTAATTTCTTTTCATCTCCCATGAAATCCTAGAAGATGCATGGAAAGATTCAGTCACCAGCTCAGAGATGAAAGTTTTATGAGGTAGCAAGACATACACAAGTTGTTCACTGTGACTTGTTCTTGTGAGTCTGGTTCCTATACTGCTGTAGAACTAGATGCTTTAGTCAGGATGCAGAGATGAAATTCAGTCACAAACAGCCATCAGCTTTTCATGGGTTGTGCATTAATTATTCCTCTGCAGCAGGGCTCCATCAGTTAGCTCTGTAATGGTGCAGTGAAATTCCTTAGCTCAGGCCCACTCCAAGAGAACATTTCTGTATTGCCAGCAGGGTCAGTGTGATTTCAAGAGCAGTTCAGCCACCTCTGTGGTGGGTGCAATCCAAATCTATGAACCATCAGAGTCCAAATCAGCTTCTCAACATCTGATTTGGCAGCCTGATGCTTCTAGAACTGGGTATACTACATTGTATGAAGATAAACTGCATCCAATAAAAACAAACTATTGTAAATTAAAGAATGTCAGCCCTTGGGACAACTTCATATAAATATTGTTAGAATGATCCCAGTATAATAATGCTTGCACAGGCCAGCTAGCCCCATTCCAAGCAATGCCCAGGCAGGATTTGGGAGCTGGCATGCTCCAGGAGCAGAGTTATCATGCAGCCACTGTGCTTTGCTGGTTAACAGGATTTAATTTTGTTACTGCACAGACCAAACCAGAGTGAGTCCTGGCACTGCAGGCACACAGTAGTAACTCCAGCTCCACAGGGAACATGCCAGGCATGGGATGACTCAGCAGCCATGGTGAGACTGCATGTCTCCAGCTGAGCTGCTGTGCCCAGCCTAGAAACACCTCAGAGCTTGGTTCAGGATCATTCTGCTGGCTCTCAATAGCCAGACCAAAGGTGGTGACCAGGGAGCTCCTGCTAACAGGACCAGCTGTGAACAAGACAGATGGGCCTCTCCACACTGTTCTCTGCCAATCTCTGGTAGAAACCCACCTTATGCAAGAGCTAAGCAGTGTCTGTGAAGGCTCTGGTGTTAGTCCCGAGTTTACAGCCTTGCTACTACCCACAGCACCAGTGACTTTGAGGGAATGAGTGTGGGTTCACCTGGATCAGCACTGAATTATATTTAGCAGCAGTTCTGGACACTTGATGCCTTTGACTTGGCAAACAGATGGACCTAAAATGTAAATAGATTGTGAGTATTTATGCAGATATGTATTTGTATATACATATATATGTATAAAGATATGCAGCCCATATAAATGAATTCAAATGAGAATTCTATGACAAAACTTTAAAACTTTTAAATTATAAAAAAACTGAACATCTTTCAATAGGAACCTCATACAAGACAGAGACATTTTGTGTATTTGTTCCAGCTTAAATTTTACAGCAGAAGTAAAACTTCAAAACAGAATTACAGACCACAATTAGCTGGTCCAGTATTTGCTATCCAGCATTGTGATAAATATAATAGCTATGTTACAATCCTCTTTAAATATATGCAGCTTTTACCTGGTTTGAGTTTGTTTTTCAGTCAGAGGAACACTATTCTGATAAGTGCTTGGCCTGATTAGGTTAAACCCAATGTATTTCTACATCTCACTGAATGGTGTTGGTGCATCACAAATGAAGTACAGAAATATACTGGATGTTCACCTGCAGGAGTAGCATATAGTTAGAATACAGAACACTGAAACTGCAAATTCTTTTGGTACTGTTGTTTTGGTGGGGAAGAAAAAAAACCACCAACAAACCAAAACCACTGAAGCAGTTCCAAGAGACTTGACATCCCTGTTTGACTAGTGTCATGAGAACAGCCCTGCAGTTCAGTCACATATCCATCCAAAGTCCACTCACTGCTTGTTTTCAGAATGCTGTACAGCTCTTCTTTCCATGTAAGATCATCTTGTCCTGTGCTCCCTCAGTCCAGAATAGTCCTTAAGAAAAGGAATGTTGCTTCCTGGAAGACAGCAGGGACTACAGGCATGATATTTTTAATGAATCCACTAAACCAAGCAGCATTATCCCAGGAAAGGTGAATAGTTGTATAATTTGGTCCACGTTGTTGCAATTTTTTTTTTGTTTGCTTGGGTTTTGAAAATCATTTGCTGCAAGACATTGAGAAACAGGAGACAAACAGAATTAACTCAGCCATTCTCCCATGGTATTCTGCTTCTCTTTGCTGGATCTCTCTTTCATGTACCGTATTTACTGCTGGGGTTCAAAGTTTTCCTCTTTGCTGTTTTTAATCATTCATTCCTTGGTTCACTTGTCCTTGCACCTCCAGCCTTTGTTGTTTTCAGTCCTTAGTGATGATCTTTCAGTTAAGAGCTCACCAGAGTGTAGATCATGCTGAATGTAAAAGAAAGACACAATATGAAAGTATCCCTTTGAAGCATGCAGAGCACTTTGATTTTTATAACCTTTTGCTGTCTGTTCCTCAGGTCTGGCTGTAATGGCCTCTGCTTTCCTTTGCATTCCTTCTATCTCTCTAAAGCATCTTAATTATGGTGTATTCAAGATGGGTATTCAAAAGGCACTCAAGAAATAACAAATTCATTACCCACATCCTACTGCACCACAAGCTGTGTTTGAGCTTTTTAAAGCTCAGTCTGATGTCTGGATTTGAACAGCAAAGAAACAAAACCATTTTGCTTTAGTGTGTTTGATCTTTCAAACTTCAACCAGCAACTCTCAGCAGGGCAGGTAAGGTTTTCCATGAAATTGCATTGTTTTGATTCCTTTGGAAAAAAACCCTGTGCACTAGAAGAAACATAAAATGCAGCCACCAGCTGGACTGAATCCATACATATTAAATGCAACTCTGAAAAGCAGAGAAAACAGTATATATTGCCACAGCTCCATTTTGCTGCAATTCTAATTCTGCCAATACCCAGGAAAGCATTGAAAAAATGTCTGTAATTTATACTATTTTATCTAGCACCAGGCAGTGGATTTTGGATGGTGGCCATGTTTTAGATTGAAGGGCTCAGAGGAAGCTGCACAGCAGTAAAGTCTCAGGAGAAATGCTACACCACACTGCTGAGCTGACTTTGATCCCAACACAAAAATGTGGAGTTAAAAAATGTTTTTTTCCCCACAAACCTCAATAGCATTTAAAAGGAATATTGAGAAACAACAACGTGCAGCAGTGACTCCTCAAGATGTGGTGAACAGCAGAATTGGTCAGACAACAATAATCAGAGAAGAAAAACACATTTTTCTTCCACCAGCACAAAAACCTGCCTTGCAGAGGGATGACATGCAAGACTGGCTTGAAGAGGCAACTCTAAGCAAATACATCATGGAGGAAGGAGTAGAAGAAAACTACAGCATCACCTCCATTTAAAGTTTGTTAGAGTTTGTTGTCCAGTAGTTTTTATGATGTGATTACACTGGGATCCTGGCAAGGCCTTACCTTAAATGATCCTTTTTGCACTGGGCATTTGTGCCTTTGCACTGAGGGCATGTGACAGCTGAAAGGGGCAGGGGGACAATGCCCAGTTGGTGGGTATATCTCCATGAATTTACTTTATTTAGGGCTTTGGATCATGCACAGGCTTTGGCCTGTCATGAAAGGGAACCTGTAGGAATGACTAGGGGCATGGTGCATCCCATGTTCCCACCCAACATCTACCTACCCATTTATTTACCATCTTGAGTATTACTATACCAAAGGTATAGTATTTTTCTTATGATCCTCTTGAATAATAAGGAATTATAGTTTTTTATTTGGTGTAATACCATTAACACAACATTCATTATTTTACCATCTCAAAAGATCATACAGAAGAGCAAAATTTATTTCCTTTGGTTGGTGCTGAGACCTGGCTCAGGCCTTAGGTAAACACTAAATATTCTGTACTGAAGTGCCAGCAGTCAGCAGGAGTGCTTCCCTTAATCAATAGCAGAAGCAACCTTTTATGAGACTAAGGACATTGTCCAATTGGTTCCTAAATTCAATTCCACAGGTGAAATGAAAAGCAGCTCAGTGAAATGGGCAGACTTACCAGTAGAGATAGTAGAAGAAGGAAAGGAGGTAGAAGGCCAGCTTACACCAGGCCTCTTTCTGGCAGTAACTCAAGGTGTCTGCATTCATGACTGCAGGTGGATCATAGGCCAGCTCTGAGCTGTCTGCTGGGCAACGAAAATACCTGAAAGAGCAGGAGAAGACACCTGGAATGATTCTCTAGTAATCTGTATTAAGTATGTGCAGATACACACCTGGCTACCATCTTCCATGATATAGCAGGAATTCCCTTTTCTTTCCCAAGTCTCTATTTCCAGACCTTGTAAGAATCAGGATGCTAGTCTAAGCACTCCTTTCTTACAGAACCAAGCAATTAATGAATGTGGATTTTCTGTGGTCTATTAATTCTTCAGATCAAAACATTTCCCCTTCCTACAGAGTTATTTCTGGCTTATCCACTCATAGCTCACACATTGTGAGTGACAATATATGGTGGTTTGTGATCACAGAGAAGAGGAAGGATTACGGGGCTTTTACTGCACCTACACAACTGATTTCAGACACGATGAAAGGTGACAGTCCCAACCAACTGGTAGCTAAGTTCCTCCAACTCTGAAAAGGAAAAAAGTCAATATGGAGCAATGTAAGAAGTGGCTGACCAATGTTTTCTACATGTGACACTGCTCAAGAATTTATCATCCAAATAATTTTCTTCAAAAAATATTTTTCTTCTTACACAGGACAAATTTCTAATTATTCTCAGCAATGACTGAGTGAGAAAATCATGACAGAAGAACTTTTTTGGCAAAGGAGCTTTTGTCTCAGGTAGTTTGCAGTAAAAAGCAAAAGCAAAACAAACAAAAAAATTGAAGTCCTCAACAAATTTAATGAACTGCTCTAAGATCAGCACGAATCAGAGGAAATATTGTTATTTCTGCTGCTTTGACAAAGTAAGCAGAAGATTGCTGATTGCTTACAGATGGATAGACAGACAGGAAGATATAAAAACATCAAGCAAGTGATCAGCAGCAAACTTTGAAAGGAGATGTTCTCAAAATAACTTTGCCTTTCTCCCTTCCAATGTTAGTCACATCCACTTACAACCTCTAATAAGATTGCAAGTTCTTTTATGGAGAACCACAGGTGGAATCTTGCTTAATTCTCTTCATTTGGATGAAGATATTACCCAGTGTCTTCCCATGGTTCTGTGCAGAACTTTACACAATGAACCCAAACCTGCCTGTGGTTAAGCAGGAGTAATTATGGAGTATCTATAGCAAAGCATATGAAGAATCATTAAAAAAAAAAAAAAGAATCAAAAGTTTTCTCCAAAGCTTGATATCATTACTTAGAATCAGATCATTTTCCCTTTGGAAAGAAAAAAAATTGTTTTAAAAAAATTTTAATGGGTCTCATTGTCACACTAAGGGTTGTTAACCCTTAGAAAAAGAGCAGCATAAGATATTGTCATTTTTATTGCAGCAGAACAATAGAGAGAAAAGCACTTGTAGCTTCATTTAATTTGCTTTCTGAGAACTATACTGGCACTCTAATTTCTGAATAATACACTTTATCATATGACTCTGCATTACCACCAAGGTTTTGCAGAAAAGAAAAGGAAAAAAGCTACTGTTTTTCAGTTCCTGTTTGAGATGATGATTTTGACTTCTCTACAGAATTATTCTTCTGCTACCATTTGTACCTTTGTAACACAAAGAGACCCTGACAGACAAAAATCATCTGTGCTTTTACAAACATTGTGAAAATGCAGAACTAGGGAAGTCTCCAGACTGACAACCACAAAAACTGATGTCTCTTGGTTATTTTCAGAAGCAACAGAAGGCTGATCCTCCACTAGAATGCAGAGGGAGATGCAGCAGCAGCAGCTGCACTGCCTGTTTGGAAAACAACAGCCATGAATTCAGAGGTCCATAGTGGGAACACTCCCCACTTCTTCATATGGGCAGCATGAAGAAACAGCTCTTCATCTACTCCAATCCCTACTCCACGAGTCTCTAAAAGAGGATTCCCTTGCAGAACAGAAATTCCCTACTGTACAGAAAGAAAAAACTTACTTTACACTGAAAAAAAAATGTCCAAAAGCTGCCAAAGAAGATGAGACACAAAAATCTGTCAACCTTCCCAGTCTGTTTCACAACTACAATGGAAAGGTTTCCTTGCTAGGACTGAATGAAGAGGTCCAAGCTCTTTCAGATACAAATTGTCTTGCAGCTCCCCATCTGTGAAGTATTTAGAGCCTCACTAAGCTCCACATTCAGATTCCAGCATATTTCACTTCCATGTTTTCACTTGAGATGAGTGCATCCTGACACGCTGCAGAATATTAATCCAAGTAACTGAAAGCCACATTGTATCATCATATGTTTCCCTTAGCTACTCTAGATCATGAAAACATTTCCTTTTTCTCTGGAAATGTAAATTTCAATGGCTTATAGGTGAGAGCCTCGAGGCAAGAGATGCTCATTTCCACTCCTACCAGTGTCCTTCATTGTTCACACAACCTGCATGTGTGCTGAGCTGACAAGCAAGGCTAACAAGCAGCCAGCATATAAAAGAAGGGCTTACCTCCAGAAGTGATAAAAAAGTAAAGGAACATTTAACCCCAGCGTGAGCCACTCCTGAGCACACAAAAACATTATGCAGAAAAGACTGTGGATGGAGTACTCCGGCAGCACCAGCTAAAAGGAAAGGAACAGAAAGAACAGAAGTCAGTAACACAAACATCTCTTTGATTTTAGTCACCCAGGTAGTTTTTCAGAGAACAAATCAAATCTGCAAGTCTTGCAAGTCTCCTGTGTGTCTGTCCCTAGACACAGATCAGCTGGCAGACAGCGTGGTTTGAGCAAGGAGCACAGCACCCAGGGCCAGGTTTGTTAAGGCTCTAGCCAAGTTTGTACTCCAAAACATGGGACAAATCACTTACTGCTTCATCTGGTGTTCCAGATCTATGTCTACAAAACATACATTATATTAATGCCTCCCTCACAAAAGCATTTTGACATTAAATGAGTGCCAGTAAAAGAGTTAAGAGTTTTCAAAGAATGAAGTGTTATTACTGAAGCATTCAGAGAGGAAACAAAGCTACTCCTGAAGTTTTGCTCCTACATTGGAGGAGTGTCTCTGGAAAAACAAAGCACTGCTTCAACCATTTAGACATGTTATATACACCTTAAGGAGATCAAATCCATTACCAAGCCAGTCTTGCAAGCACAAACCCACTAAGACAGGAAATTCACTTCCTAAGAAAATCCAAGGCTCCCTACACTCGTTGTTTCAGAACCATGACGATTCTTTCTATTAAAAGAGAAAATGAGTGGGCAGCTGGCAGAAGCAGAAATGTATGTGATGTTGATTCAGAGTAGTTATTTCAAAAGGCACTTTGCTTTCTTCACTGCTTTCTCGTTTCTTAGCCGTCTTTCTTCTCTTGTTTTCTTCCCATGACTTTTCTCAGAAATCTGTTTCTTTTCTTCAAGTCACAGAAAAGACTAATTTCCAGCAGTGCATATTTCTCAAAGCTAGACAAACTCATACACAACTCATCTGCATCCACTGCTTCATCTTGGAGATACATCAACCAAAATTAAATCCCAAAAGGCATTTGGGGGCTTTTTTTGATGACAATTTATTATCATCTGTCGAATAATTAAAGTGAGCCCTATTTTTTTTAAAACAAGGTAAAGTTTACTACAGAGTTTTTCCAAATAACTACTCCCATAGAGCTGTGCTGCAAGGAATTCCATCATCTTGGCTCTAGGAGTCTTTCCACCTCACATGGGACATACTGTTTAAGTGCATTTCACTTCAGCACTTGAAGAACTTAACACATTTGGGCATCTCCGTGACTGTGCCTTCAACTTAAACATTCTCAAGGGCTTATTTTATGTGGATGAGAAATCATAATACAATTATATACTTCAGATTCCAGATGGTACTTATTTATCACTGCTGGATCTTTTTTTTTTTTTTCAGTTTGAGAATGTGATTTACAACATGACTATAACCTTTCCCCAAAGAATGATTCATCTTCATAACAAATTGTAGACAAGAAAGGTCTTCATGATGTACATCTGCCCACTGAACATCACAACACTCAAAAGCATATTACATTCATTTTCACATATTTGATTGCTGGTTCCAACACAATACACAAACTTAGCTAGACTGCAGCCCTGGTGCCTGATCAGTGGGCTGGTTGGTAATAACAGGGAAGGAAACCCACGGTGAATATTTATGCAGAGCTTGAAAAACAAACCAAAAATCTGCAGTGAAATTAGAAAGGAAGAAAAGGAAGCTGAGGACTCTCAGAAGTAGGCTCACTTTCCTGTCACAATTTCTGGTGTAAATTAAATCTATCTATACTTTTGGTAGAACAGTAAAAGGGTCATTGATGTCTCTTCAACCTTTTTTTGGAGTGGTATTTTCCTGTAGACATAAATAAGAAAGGATCATTGCTAATCACTTTTTCTGGAGAGAATTCCTGCAAAGAAGCAAACAAAGCCCAGCCTGCAAACCCAGTTACATTCAGCTGATGTACTTCAGAGACCAAATCTAAAAGGAGGTGAGAGACTTGGAAGCATAAAGTATAGAAAAGCACTAACTAACAGCAAGGCTTATGAGGTCAAGTAAGTAACCAAAATAAAACACTGTCTCAGTTCTTGGCTGTAAGAATCATCCTACAATTTGACACTATATCCTCTGAAAACAATGAAAACTGGAAATCAACTTTAGCAAACATGGGAGTCAGCTCCTGGAGAGAAGAAAGCTGGCTGAGAAACAAGCAGCAGTCAATCCTTGTAGTTCCTGCTGAGGTACCCAACTGAAAAGCAACTTCAGTGATACAGATAACTGCAACAGGAACTAAACCAACGTCTTTAATTCATTCCTGTGAGAGCATAGGAAGCTGTCAGATGGTAAACATGTTAGGATATAAATAGTACACTTCTATTTTGAACCAGGAACATCCTGATTCAAATAACGACCTCTGCTTTCTGACACAGCTCAGGATAAAGCTTGTGTGGTTATGAAACATGGAGGAGAAGGAGAAACTGCCATATCAGCACAACCCTTAAGGGAGGCAACTTGGTCACTTTGAGTCCCAAGCTCAAATGGCACCACAAATTTACCACCAGAAATTCAGATGGCTGATATTTCACTGTGGAAAACCACAGGAAAACCTGAAAAGGAAGTCAGCTTCTAGAGGAAAAAAAAAAAAACTGCTAATCAGAAACACCTTCTGCTACAACATAAGCAAGGGGAAAAGAAACCACTGTAACTTTGTGTTGTTCTGATATAACTGTACAGTTAAGTAAATGTCCACATCAGTAAACCCTGATTCACAATTTATCACTCACATTTAAAATGAAAAACCTTAGGTATCATGCTCATTACCATCTCACCACAAGAATTCATTCTCATATGAAGCAGTACACACACACTGCACATGTAGATTGATCCTTCTCTAATTCCATAGAAAATAAAGCAGGCTTTGCTATGAACAGACACCTAGGCTTGGCTGAACTAAAGAGCAGGAAAACAAGCACTGAATTCATGCCCTATCAGCAGCTTCTTTCTGTTTATAGGAATAAAAGGACCTCTTTAGAGAAGCTCAGTCCTAAACAAAGTTCTGTTTCCCATTTCCTAAATCTGTTTTGTTGTTCTTATACCAAAGATAAACATGTCTTTTTCTGTCTGTATCTTTCTTCCTTGTTCTGTTTATTACAGATGGATATCTCTTTCTCAAATGTAATTTTGATTTTACAGGACACTGTATCATTTTTACATGGAATGACTCTTACAGTTTGTCTCACCAGTGAACAGGGTCCATAAAAAACCTCATAGAAAACAGAACTGGGAAGAGATCATAGCAGGAATAATAATATCCCTTCATCAGTGCTATTAAATTCTCACAAATCTCAAATGGTTTTCCCACTCTTAAGCCGCTGAAATGTCAAGATGCTTCTTTCCAGCACTTTGCTTAGACCAATGCTCCCAAGTGCTACACACTAATAATAATAATTCTCACAGAATTGCTGTTCCTTCCCCAAAACACCCAAGAGTCTCCATCAGTCTCCATCTGTGCCTGTCAACCTCCACACTGAACCACAGATTTTACAGTGTACCCAGAAATTGCCAGCCATTACACACTCTCTACCCTACCAGAGCTTCTGGGAGTCTTCATTACACTGTTAGAGGCTGAAACAACTTCCTCTCCTAATGCCTGCCTTCTCCTCCTACAGATGGCAGGAAAATCCTGCAGAGAAGTGGGGGTTGAATCTCCTTCTGGTGATTACCCCAGTGCAAACATGTTGTTCACCTTAAAATCATACCAGCCCCTTTCCATCCACCTGAAAGCAACAGAAAACTTCATCATGCATGTGTGGAATCACTGCCAGGCCCCAGATGAGGTCTGATCCAAGTGCACTCTGCTTTATTGCAGTGGTTATTGCTACTGCATCTGCCTGCACTAGAGGAGGGCTGCAGCTTGTCACTATGGGGATCATTTGCTGCTTTTTCCACCACATCCCTCAAAAAAAGCTGACAGAATCAGTCCTCATCAATAGCAGGGGAAAGAGGGGGTGGAGGTGTACCCAAGGTTTTCAGGACACAGGAGTTATTTCAAAAGCACTTTCAAGCCCATCCCTGCAGAGCCTGCCAGAGCTAACCTGGGTTACTGGGGAGTGTCAGCTGAGTTAAAGACACTGTGAGATCAAAAGGAGATTATTTAATGACTCCAAAATTCCCCTAACTGAACAGCACAGACTGGAAAAATCAGAAAAGCAAGAAAGTGAAAAAAAGAAAGCAAAACCACACAAAAAAATAGTAGCAGCATGTGCCTTAGCCCAGACTGTGTATGTGGAATGTACATACTCTGAAACAAATCATCTGTTTCCTTCTGCTGGTGCACAAACCAAAGAAGAAGGGTCAACTATGTGTAATTTAAATACACAGACCATACATCTTAATAATTCCAACAGTTTTAAACATACTGTTTGCTCTGATCAAACAGACGAAACACTAAATTTTACTCTTGAAATACAAGAAGTCTTCCCACTTTTCTAGTGTATCCTTCTAATCTACTTTAAATGATTTGGGTTACTTAACTTCCTAAACCTCTTCTGAAAGGCTACCCTAGAGCCCAATACAATGCTGTCACAGTAAATATACTAAGATTTTCTGTCCAAATATTCAAGTCCAATTTATTTCAATTCTCCTGTTAAAATCCACACTTGCTTGTGTCTCTACAGACTGTTTGCTAGTTGCTAATTCAGTAACATCAAATTGTTATAACACAAACATGTAACAAAACCATTTTAAGTAATTCAAAACCATGTTATACAAACCTCTAAGAGTATTTAGCAGTTTGGTAGGTAGATTTGTGCATGTAGCTCAGAAGAAAATGCTTGGGAAATGGATTCCAGATCATCAAAAGGACAATGTGCAGCTGAACCTACTAAATTAATATATGCAGCTTTACATTTTATCTGGGGGAGAGCAGCAGCACACATTCAAGACTTAATGTTACAAACAAAATGCAGAGCACAAATAAAAAAAAAAAAAAAAAAACCCAAAAAACCAAAACATCTGTGTTTTCACCCCTCCACTCACTGCTCGGGATCACAACAAAAAAAAGCTGCAAAAAGCCAGTGCTTTGTGAAGGTAATTTAATTATTCTAAAGAGCTATTGGAATTTCTTTAAACATTTCTCTTAAGTGGATGTGAACATAAGTCACTCCACAGCACAAATAGCAGACAATGAAATGAGTAACACAAAGAGCCTAATTACTATTCTCACTCCATATCCCTCTGTGACACAGTACAAGATCTAATATTAAAAGACAGGATTTCTGGATGCTCTTTCCATCTCAGCTACTAAACACATTTATATTTAGGCCTATCATTTCACTTCTCATTGTCTCTCTCTCTCTCTTCTGCAACATGGGGATAATTATATTCAATTCTATATATTCCACTGGAGCTAGTTTCTGACTAGAATATTATTTAAGCTTTTTCTTAAGACCAGTAATAACTTCAACAGGAGTGAGAGAAGAGAATCAGGTCTTTACAGGACACTCATGAGGAGTATCCATAAATATTCTGGTATTGCAGAGCCCGTGGAAGGTCACAGCAGCCAACAGGTAAAAAGGTTATGAAACAGATTTAAAAAAAGACTGAAAGGTCTGCAGGGCACCAGCACAATCCAAGAAGTGCCCCATCCTTGGCAGGCACGTCATTAGGGCAGATGTGCTGTGATCTTACAAGTGCATCTCCTCTGCAAACTGTTCTTTTCCACTCAGCAGGGATCAGGAGACATCTTTATGACCTTCCTTTTTCTAACGCTAATTCCGAACCAGCGACAGAAGCTGGGTTAGCAACCCCGGAGCGCCAATTCCTCTAATTTCCACAGCGCTGGCAGAAAACAGGGTAATAAACCTCTCCTTGCCCTACCTCACTTTGGTATTTCAGGCACAAGCAGCCAGGACACCCCACAGCTGGGCTGCTCCTGCCGCCTTTGTGTGCTCCCCCAAAACCGGGGAGAGTGGCAATTAGCGCAGCAGCTGCTCATTAGGAGCTACAGAACCAACCCCAGCTTACAGGCAGGGCTATGAATGCACAAACCTCAGGGATGATCAAAATGAAGTTCAGCCATCTGCAGGGCTCAGGAAGGGCCCTCAGGCCTTCTCCTGGGGGTCTGCCCAAGATTGACACTTCCATAAATGCTGGAAACGAAGTGTTCGCTAAAGGGCTCTTTCCACGTCGGGTGTGTGAAGAGTGGCAGTCTGAGGAAGCAGATTTGGTGCAGTGCAGACGTGGCAAAGACACTTCCCTCCCTGGTACTACAACAGCTTTATAGAAAACATCAGCAATGAGATGCAAGGCAGGACATTTAACTCTCAGCAGAAAAAATCCCCGCATCCATAAACAGGTCTGGGGTGAAATCATCGTGGCAAAGACATTTCCCTCCCTGGCACTACAACAGCTTTATAGAAAACATCAGCAACAAGATGCAAGGCAGGACATTTAACTCCCAGCAGAAAAACAACCTGCATCCATAAACAGGTATGGGGTGGAATCATTGTGCTCTACATTCAGGAATTATGCTGCTTTTTGTAATTGCTCAGTAGCTTTATAGGGTGTGATCCCAACTTAAAGCCACACTGAACATTCTGCCAAACATAACAGTGACCTCTGGTTTAACTTCCTTCGTTTTATTAAAATGCGAATACTTACTTCATTGCATACTGAATTAGAGCAAATATAGGCCATTAGCAAGTCAAATTCTGCCAATATTTCAACACAGCTCTGAGGAACAGATGCATAAATTGCATCACCCCAAGTGGCTGAGAAGTACACTGCTCTTAGGAGCACAGCACAGACAACATTACTCATCTACATTTTTGCTGCATCTTTAACTTATTCCACTGTTACTTGTGATGCTCTCCCACTGCAAGAACTTATGTTTACAAACCCTCCAGAAGAGGACTGGGAGAAGCTTCATTGTAGAGCAAGAGGCCATCAGTTACACAGTGACACTTTGTTTGCCACTTTGATTATTAACTAAACACTTAGAGATGAGAATAGCAGCAAAATACAGTCAGTTAAGCTGAAATACTTTTATACAGAAGTATTTTCATGAGTAATAACACTGTGAATATCTCCCTTTAAAGGATGTTTCAGTTTTCATCAGGCATCACTCTGGCCAATCCTACTTCCCCCCTGGAGCAGAAGAGGAATAAGGACCAAACTGTGGCTGAGTCACAAGTTTGAACTCTTCACTCTTGCAATAGTTTTCCCAACTTCTCCCATTACAAGCTCCCCCTGCTATGAGCACCTGGCAGACACAGCAGGATCTATCTTCTCATTATCCCTAGGTAAGCACACAGACATCCTTAGGCAATTATTGCTAAAAATAACAATTGTTATGTTCTAACTTTTCAAAAGTGCTGAATTCAGGAAATTGTAAAATTGGCTAAAAATAGTGTTGGCACAATTCACTTAATCAATGAGTGTCAGTAGTGAATGAATTGCCTGCCAGAAATACTACACTTCCTCTCAGTCCTTTAGTCCTATTTTAAGGGCTTTCTTTTCAGATATGATACTATCCAAAGAAAGGACAAAAGGGATTATATTCAGTATTTTTACTGCAATAGTAATATTTTTTAGTAGATATGAATGCAATCTCTAAAATAAAACAGAAAGTGTGAAGAAGAAATGCATTATCTCCAGTCAAGCAAAATTTATGGGATAATTTGTGTACAAAATATAAATACTGCCAGCTCTTTGATCTCAATTCTATTATCAGTTCTGCAAAATAGCTTCTGTGCCAAGTTCCATTCTTCCTGATGAAATTCAAACTATGTGGGTGCCCAAAAGACTAACTGAATAGGGAATGCCTGATTTTATCCCATTCCACAGTTCATAGATAACAAATAAGTAGGCAGAAAAGAGTTAAGAGAGGGAAAGAGGGAATCTTTTAGATTATCTGTGCTGAATTTTCTGTCAGAGTGCAGCATTGAAAAAGGCAGCTTGGTAACAAAGGTACTGAAGGCCTGGAAATCTATTACAAGATTCAGGGAAAATCATTTTGTCCTTCATCCTTCTGGAGCAAATAAAACCTCTACCAAGTGTGAATCACTGTGAATATATTAACTCCCTCCTCATTTAGGCAAGCTGCAGAAAACAATTAAACCAAAACAGAGCTAGTGAAAGTGTGTCATACTTCAGTGACAAATATTTTACTTGCTTTTCTTGTATCTCTATTTCTCCTGTGGAGATACTTCTTTCTTTCTTTCCCTTGTACAACCTAAGGACAGCCTCACTGTTTACATGAACAGAAGATTCAGAATTTATCTCCTGTCTCTTTTGACTAGTGAGAGATGCTGTGTGAAAGTTGTCTAAAAAGAACTCTACCCTAAGTCATGATTTTCATAAACTCAAAATCGTGTACTAATACATTTTTAGCTAACTTCATTTTTTACACTTGAACTGTAAAAAATATTCTCTCCTAATGTAAAAATATCTTGTCAGAGCCACTCTGAAGGCCAGAATAAAGTTGGCTTTATCATGCAATAGAAGTTTAGCAGTACCTGTCAAGTAAGAATGGAGTACTGAAATACAGGCCAGTTTTGGCTTTCTCACACATGTTTAGAATCTAATGCATTTTAAAAAGTTTTGGGGCACTTCAAACAATGGAGAACTTCAATGAATTTAGTTTTATGAAGCATGATGCAATCACAGTCCAAATCCTAATGGAGAGAATATGCAGAGCAGGGCAAGCTGACACCCTAGAAAATATGCAGGTATAATTAATGCCTCTGAAACAGCAATATCCTTTATTCCAGTGGCTACATGCAAACTCTGAATTTCTTCCGAGGCAGTTTGGAATCAGTTTGGAATTTTGTGTGTGCATGTATAGCAGAGGGGTTTAGCTCATACTCAGTGTGACATTGACAGAGATCTGGCTCATCTCATTGCCTCTGTTCATTAGTATTTCTGTAGAGCAAACATCCCAAGCATCTAAGCATACAACACCAGATAATTTCACTCCTAGCAATCTGACATCAATCTGACCACAGCAGTTTGGATCTGACTCCAACTGGGCTGGATTTGAACAGCTACTGTAGAGATCCAAAACCCCATGCAATTATTGAACCAACAAAACATCAGACCCCTCAAAAACAGCAAGAAAATTTTTACCTTTGGTCAAAAATAAAAGATTCAAGCTCTGCCTGCAAACAAGAAAACCAAGTACATCTCCAAAACCAAGATTTCTATCATCAGAACAACTGTGCAAACCTTCCTTTCCTGTTGTGTACATGTCTGGTGAGTGTAAACAAATGTTCTTCATATTTATTACCATGTGGTTTTGGTAGCATCTGGCACAACCAGGCTTTACTCTTTACCTGAGACCAAAAGCACTGCTCTAACACAAACACCAACAGAAACATTTTAGAAAAGGAGAGTCAAATCTTGCTGAAAGTCATCTCTCAACACAACCTTTAAAAGATCAAAGTATCCAACTAAGAGAACAGAATGCAAAATTAAGTGGTAAAATATGAGACAACAGAACATCCACCTAAAGACAACAAAAGCAGAGTTGTATTACATTTTCTTCCAGAAAGGCAAATGTGTAACAGCCTAAAACTACCCTTTTGACTTAAAACAGTTTTAAAACGTGAAGTTTTCATCTGATAATGGTAATTTATAATATCACTGTAGTCCCAATAACAGATCATATGTTTAAACCTGTAAAAAAAGGATTAATGAACATCTGTTTCAGATTCACATTGCCAGTTAATAGCAAGTTCAGATCCTGACTAAACTATCTAATGTAATCCCATCAAAAGCATTCAACTCTGTTCTGAATCACTGAAATTGTAGTGCAAAGATTGAGGATGAAAAAAAAAATAAAGGCTTTTGAGATTATAAAAACAATCTTTAAAATACATAGTATTTACTTAAATAGTTTTATAGACTGCCTGGGTATAACCTTCTGTGTTGCCCTGAATCACAGGGAGACATTGAAGAACAACCTGGATATCTGCAGTATATTTTCTACCCACAGAATTTTATATTCACTCTTTTGAAGATATCCACATTGTCCCTTGATTGGGGTTTATGTTCCCAGTGGGAAGGGTCTCCTGATAGTTTTCCTGCTGCCCAGAAGATTACTCAAAACTCAGCAGTTTCCTCACATTGATGAGGTGTGAAAAGAGAGAGGATTAGATACATCAAGAAACATGACATGTACAGAGAAGCCAGCAGCAATGATGAACTCTTTGGTCTCTAATGAGAGTGGACAAAGTTCATGTGCTCCATCATTGTAACAATCGCTGCTAACAGGAAAAATGTCACACGCTGCCATTTTTTGTTGCCTTCTGTGATCTTTGTTTGAGCAGCAGTTTATCAGAACTCTGGAAACATCATCCTCTTTCTCCTGTAAGGCAGAATATCACTGCCATTTCCACAGCCCAAAAATGCCTACTGATTAGTCTGAAAATTCTGTTTTCCTCTTAGATAACACAAGCACCTAAGCTTCAAAGACAAGTCCACTACCAGGTAAGAGGAAACCTGGGGTATATTAACCCTGCAGACTTTTCCCTCTAAGTGTGGCTATGCTGCAACATTTTCTTTTTCTGTTAAGTCCAATTAATGAGGAATTAAAACATATTTATTGAGGTTGTAAAAAATGTACAGCACTACCAAGGTAAAACCATTGCTGCTATTCTCAGTTTCACCACAACCTAATTGTCTTGCTGCTGGAGTTTCCACTTAGGAGATTTCTCAGCCCCAGGGAGAAAGTGTGACTCTTTCTTGCAGTATGGATGATTATACACCATTTGCAAAATTCCTTGTGATTATGCATCACATTTGCTAAATTTGCTTATATAAGCTCACATTAAGCATTTTAATGAGCCATGCTATAGGCTTACAGAAGGGCTCTGCTAATGACCATCAGCCTGCAGCCTGGGTAAAAGAATGTTACACATCCATAAATCCCTAAATTCATGATGAAGCAATCAACAGACAGACCCAAATCCACACTCTTAAAATCCATCACATTATCTCAGGCTTGCCAGTGACCATGAGGCAGAACAACAGAGAGAGTGATCCTGGCAATAACTAGCAAATTTATCAAGAAGAAAAGAATGTGATCATTGAAATTGAAATGATCACACAGTAATTGAAATGAGCTACTGGGACACCTGACACTCCTCAAAGGAGAGTGGCCACTGAAGCTGCTGCAAGCAGGGAATGCTAGGAGCCACTGGAAGGTGAAGGTCTGGAGCCTATCAACATCCAAGTAAAAAAAATTATTTTATATGACAATTACTCCAGTGCATATTGGTCAGTCTTTTCCAGCCAAAATATGGGAGAAATAGAAAAGGCAGCTGGATAAGGGTAAAAAAGGAAAGACAGAGCTTTTAAACAAGGTTGATTTCACATAATATTTAGAGACCTATAAAGGAAAAGAACCTCTGTATTCAAATAATCCTCTTCTACTATTAAGGAAAAGCCTAAAAGCTAAATTTCCCTGTTAGCTGATCCAAGGAGCTCAGTAATGTTTCACTGAACATATTGTAAGGTTTTGTCCAAATTTTGTGAATCTGCTGACAAAGAGGCATGGCACAGACACAGGACCAAGCCTTATCTTCATCCTCAGAATGCTCTGTCCACAGCTGAACCTGTGGTGTTAACCCAAAACCCTTCAAGCTCCTATTTGCTCTGGATGTCTCTGGACTGCTGTTACTTGCACACATGTGAGTAATACTGACCTTTTTTACAGAATATATAAATGTTGAAATGTACTGAAACAAAACTGTATAGACAGTGTGTGTCTGGAATTCTGTATTACACTCACTAGGTTTTACATTTTATTTACACTGTCTCAGTGTGAATAAAATGGTGATTCTACAATCACTCTTTGAGGTCCTGTGGGTTTTGGTTATTTACCAAAGCCTCTAAATACAGTAAAACATAACTACCACAGGTATTAGGGCATATAAAATGAAATATAAATTTAAAATAGACATTTATTTTACTTTTGCAAAGTGGTAAAAACAAGAATTGACCTTGTAAACACCAGAACTACTGAATCCAGAATAAATTTCCACCATTACCACAGCAGATCCAGCTCCACTGGAAACCACAGTGACAGAGGCAAAAGACCAGACCAAGCACTGGCACTGCCTAATCACCTAACTAAAACATTTAAACTTGCTTCAAAAATGTTAGGGGAATAGGTTTTTAGGTTTGTTTTGTTTTAAACACCCTGATTTACTATCTACTATACTACTGCTGGTACTGGAGTGCTGAACTGGCTGAGTTATTCAAACCCAGTCCCTGCAGGGGTTTTTCTCTCTGTGTTTGTATTCTTCAAGACAGTTCAAGTTCATCTGGAACATCTTTGAGATTAATGTCACCTTGCCTGTGGTTAGAATTCCTGCTGAATTTACTCTCTTCCCATCATCCCTTGAGGATTTGTAAAAGACAAAAAACCCCAAATAACATCAAGAAAAAGGATTGAGCTCTGGTACAGTGTTTTCTTACTCAGAAAAATGAGTAAAAGTCTCATCAACCTCAACTCCCTCCCCACTAAGTTCTAGTTCTGATGTTCAGAAATCATTCTCACTTTAGCTTAATGGGCTTTTAAAACAAATATTTGCTGATAATTGGAGAAGAGTTACTTAAATTGTTGAGCAGTGTCTGGCATAAGCAAACTGAAATCTGAAATGTGTTCACTGAGCAAGAAGTTCAATCAACTCTCCTCCTTAGTGAGGATTTATTGAATTAATTCCAAAGTTATGATACATAACCTAATCAAAATTTAATTTAAATTTCCTCCAAGGTAAAGTAATAATATTGCAGTGCTTGATTAATGAATTTGACTGTATTTTAATCTAGGAAATTCCTAATTGTCCTTAGTGTTAACGTAAGTATCAATTAGGAATTAAAAAATAAGGAATCAATCTGTTAGCTATATTTCTTGAAATACAACTGCAATTACAATTAAATAATATTGCTGTCACCAGTAACTGAACATATTTTAATAGCTCCACCAAAATATCTTCAGTAACCAGAAGATTGAGGTTTATTCAATCCTACAGCACGGTAGAAACAAGGACCATGTGTTCCTGCATGTCTACATGCCAGCACCATACATACCTGCTTCACACAAACCCTGCTTGTTTTAAGATACAGAAACATTATCCCCAAACCAAACATCAGAAAATGCCTGGCTGCAGAACAGTTGCATCCTCCATTCTATTTTGGAAAATGTAAATAAGTTACATAAGTATATATAACACCTGGTGAAATATCACACACCTGGTCACAGTTTCCCAATAAACTTCTCCAAGTGTTTTGGATATAAACCCAAAAAAACATCCTTAAAAAAGCCTTTGCTCACTGGAATCAGAATTCTATGACATATTTAACAATTTAACAATTCCCAAGGACCCCTTCTAAAACCAGTGAATAATGAAACTGAACATACTCTAACCTCTTTAAAACAACAAATTTACATCAGCTCTTAAACATTAAGTTCTAATGTCAAAAATAGCAAGATACCACAGTTTTCAATGCCCTATAAAAGAACTTCCTGACTTCAAAACAGGTATGCTGTTGTTTCATAAAAATAGAAACAGACCCTAAAGCCACACAATATTGAGGGATATATTTAGTACTTGCTGGAAGAATCCTAACAGCTATTTTCCTGTATCAATATAGCTGGCACTCAATTCTTTACTGTTTTTCCTCAATTTTCCTCTCTGCTACATAAAACACAGCTATTTTTAGCGGTTGTCAGATTTGAGGGCTACAAATCTCTGTAGTTATTGCACCCTCCTCTTCTTGCATATAATCTCTCAATTAAAACAAATGTCTCCCCAAAGAACTTTGAAGAAGAGGCTGAATTAACAAACCATTTAAGTGAAACAGAAGCAAGCCAATCCCTTATGAATACAGAGCCTGCAATTAGCCAAAACGCTCCATTTTGCCGTTCACAACAAGGCCAGTGTGCAATAAAAATTAAACATTGATGCAGGCAAGGCATTCCCATGGGGCTCACATATATTAAACCATTACCACTCAACAGTTGCTTTATGTCCAAGAAACTGGGGCACAGCTTGAGACTGGCTGGCTGCCTGTTTGATAAAGTGGAAAGCTATTGGTAATAAGTATTTTCCCTTATTTTTCTATCCCAAGTGGCATAACCAGGCTGAGGAAGTACCTAAATGTGGCTCCCAGCAGCCACATGCTCACAGGGGTGCCAAACAGACAGGACTCAGGTTCTGACTGAGCAGAGGAGGGCAGCCCATAGGTTCTGCATGGAGTCACAGTCATGCCTTTGGATCAGCCCACAGTGATAATCCCCAGCACTGGCTTTCCCAAAACCTCTGAGGATGATGTTTGTTAAAACCCTGTCTGAATTTAGGTCTTAGCTTGATTAGGTTGTGTTCAGCAGTCCCCACTGCAGTGATGGCCTTTTTAAGGAAAAATGCAGGATTTAAGTGGCTTCATTACCACTCTGCAGAACACAATGTATAGAAACTTGAACGCAGAATAAAATAGTTTGGAACTGTGATTATTTTTACTCCAATGGAACACAGTCAGGAAAAACAAAGATTGCTTATGAAAATCCTATTTGAAGGCACAAATAAGTAACCCACAATCTATCAGCTCCTTCAAATGTCTCAGAAGCTGAGGCACTCAGCATCTCACCTGTGTCGAGCTGAAATACATACTGTTACCAACTTTTCCATCAACCAGAAACCATAACCATTAGATAGGTAACTAATAAAAATGTTCAGCATGTCAAATACTAAGCCAGTGCTCAAAAAGAAAGGGTATTTTTAAAGCCTGTACTACAACAGTAACAGCAGTTTAATAGGACTATAAAAGAATCTCCAGCTGCAACTGTAAAAGGACTTGCCACCTTGGAAAAGCTCATTCCAAAATAAATGGGCTGATGTTCTGAAGTTCAGTTTTTATCCAGACACCTTCTATTATTTCAACCTTTTACAATTTGTCTTGTTCTGTCCTTACAAGGTCATCCTGACATTCATTTCTCAGTTGAATCCAGCTTTCCATCAACAGAGTGTGAGGATCAAAGAGAAAATAAATGCACATTGCCACAGGATGGCTTTAATTCTCATAAACTCCACAAATCCTTGGCTGGTTCACGCTCACCTTTCGCAGGAGGAAGCAAATCCGCTCAATATTCCTCAGCCTCTCCCTCTGTCAAAAGAAAGTGGGGGAAAGGCAGGAGATTAGCTGGTGTCACAAATGAAGACAATATATCACAATTACAAAGGGTCAATGTTTTAATTAATGGCTGCAGTGAAGCAGCACATGTTATTAATCTGGATTGGCAGCACTCCCTTCTTACCCACTGCTTGCAAACCCAGTGATTTCCCATTTCTAAGTCCCAGTAAATTATTTCTCATTTGTTACTGTGTGTAACAATATCAGCTGGGGATTCAAGTCTGTGTTAGCCTTCAGCCCGAGGCTGCAACTCTTTTAAGTCATAATTGGTGAATCTCTACAATTGTGCCAGTTGATACCATAGAGACTTGGTCTTGCATTTTCAGGCACCCAACCTCTGGCTTCAAGATAAACCTGAGTGGGAAAAACAATGAAGTTTGCATGGCAGCTCTTCCTCTGTCACTAAGATGGTGCCTGAACATGTGAGACTAGAATTTAACACATTTGCTACTGTCATATTTTCTGAAAAATCCCTTCACCTGGGATTTTCCTCCTGGGAAGCTGAGAAGCTTCAGAGAAAAGGGAAACAATTCTTATCTCATTTGCTTCTCCTGTGTTTTGCTCCTTTGTTTGGAAATCGTTTACCGACAGGTGATTGTTTCACTGGTTTCATGTGAATTGTTTTGACTCAATGGCCAACCAGTGCTAAGCTGTGTCAGGACTCTCTCCAGAGTCATGAGTTTTCATTATTATCTTTTTAGCCTTCTGTAAATATCCTTTCTATATTCTTTAGTATAGTTTAGTATTGTTTAATATAACATAGTATCATAAAATAATCAATTAGCCTTCTGAGCACATGGAGTTAGATTCATCATTCCTTCCTTCATTGGGGCACCTCACTCACAATACAATACACATTAGTGAAAAATAACTGAAATGGCCCAGAAATGCCACTTTAAACAACAGATGCATTCAGAAACACTCAGAATCACTGTAATTAAGCATTGTGACTCAAAAGCTGTTCTAAAAACTCAGCTCAAAGAAGACAAATCAAAGCCAGGCTTTCTTTTCAATGGCTCATAATGAGAAGCTCACCAGCAAAACCAAATTTCACTGCATAGTTCCTTGACTGGAGTTACTGTGAAAGATTCTACTTAGTTACTCTGCAAAAGGCAGAGTGAGCTTGCTGCCCTCAGAAGATTTCCTGATATTTTCATTTAGATATGGCAAAAATATTCCAAACAATGAATGTTTTTAAATGGGTAATGTACTATAACAATATGAGAAGCCAACTCTTCATAAGCTTTTTGCTTTTCAAATGTTTTAAAACTCAAGATTGTGGCAAATTTAATTCAAATCTCCAAATAGATGGATCTTTTCCCTTTCTGTCCCCAAGTTTAAGCAATTTTTTTAAAAAAAGTATCATTTTGGAAAGACAATGAGGCAGTGGCAACTTGATAGGCCCCAGAATAATATTGTGCCTCTTTTTGGAGACTTGTTAATTTTTTTATCGTGGAGACCAATTCCATTACCATTTTAAAATAAAATGAGATTATCTCCATAGAGCATCTCAACTTTTAGGAAGTGAAAAGTTTACTAGAATTTGGTACATATAAATTCAGTGTGTAGTTCTCAGATAGGAAGTAAAAACAGATAAAGTGGATTGAAAATCAGATTACTTCCAGTAAATTCAAAACCAGATGACATCCATTGATGTCCTCTATAGGATTTCTTCTTATCATTTCCTTCTTTTCTTCACATTCTTTGCTTATGTGCTAGTGAGAAGTAAAAAAAAATATTCTAGGATTATAAAGTTTATGCTTAAAATCATCAGTGATCTAAGCAATACATGTCCTCAGCTGAGTTATGAAACATGGTTAAATGGCAACGTAGTGGCTACTGCACCTGGTTATCAGTTGTAGGCAATTCAACAAGCTGATACTCTGTAGAGGTCAAATTCAGCACCTGTCAGAATCATTGTCCTTCCCAGTGAGGTGATGGGGAGCCAAGTTCTGCTCTCAGCTCTGGTGGTACAAACTGGCACGTGCAGCTGTAGTCAGCTACATCACCCTGGATTACAGCTCTAATTAGCAGAGGAATTTGGATATGCTTAAATCTAGGCTGCCTTTCTGGTTCATTAGTTAAAACTGAGTTTACAGTCCAAGGTATTTAATGCTCTCTTATAGGAGATGCAGCAGAAAATGATATTTACTCCTAAAGCACAGGAGAGTTCAGAGGCCTGCCATGGGACAGAGAGGTCCAGGCACTCAGCTCTTAACAAATTCTTTCAAGCTTTTGGCTCATTGATACAGGCATTAGGGGAGAAAGTGATCATCCCATGCTCAAACATAGAGAAAGCAAACTGTTTCAAAAAGGAAAACTTGTGCCACAGAATGAAAAGGTGAAAAACAAAACATTAGCATCACATGACATTCTTCAGCTTTTGAATTTCCAAATTACTTTCCTGCCTCCTTCAGCAAAGAGGAAAGTCATTAACATAAAAATCACCATCTGGCTTCCTCAGACTGGCCCAATAAATCAATTTTCCAAACCACAGCTGACTTCACAAGAGACTCCCAGTTCATTCCCACACTCATCCTTCCCCAACAGCTCAGTGCTCCCTGTTTCTGGAGCAGCCCCAGCCCCAGGCTGTACTCACTGCATGGGCTGGGTTGCACTGGTCGATGGGGCTCTTGAAGTCTGTCCGAAGCTCATCGAAGGCAATTATCTGAAAAACAATTTTTTCAACTCCTGTAATGAATGCTCCTTCAAACACTTGTTTTCCTTAAGGGACTAATCAGATGCATTGCCTGCCTTCCTCACTTTCCAGGGAAAATATGGGAAAATAGCTTCCCTGACACACTCCCTTTAGAAGTAAGTAGTTAAAACAAAACATGGGATACTCCTACGTATGACACCTAGAACTCATTAATCTGTCACTCTGCAAAATCATATCTATAGCCTTTTCAGTGCTGCTACTTTCCATATTTCTTCCTTCAAATCAGCAAGATTTCTTTTTTCAGATTTCCACATGACAGAAAACTACTTCACAAATGAATACATCTCCATATTTGTTGGAAAAAGTCATTAGCTGCCTAAAGCACAGAGATGCATCTGATATGATGTTCCAGGTTTAGTACATAAACAGCCTGTTTTTATTAGTTGTCAAATCTACCTCAGATATTAATTCTGAATTAGTATCAGCTTCACCATTAAGCTGCTGTTCATTAACAAGCACACTCCTCAAAAGACAAAGCATTCTAGAGCAAACATGCCCTTCATAGATTCTGGCAGGTTTTAGAACTTTACTTCAGACCTCATTAATGGAGAGATGCCTTTTGCTCAGGTCCTTTGGGTTTCTCCATTAACAGATGGATTGAGACATCCTGGTAAGCTCTGGTGCTTTTAAAGTACAGCAGACAATTTGTCTATAAAAATGGTAGTGTTTTATAGCATTTTCTTGGAAGATGTTGAGTTAGACCTATTGAAGAGCTAGCATTTTCTTGGAAGACTCTTTTCTTGGAAAGAAAACAGCTCTAATAATCCTCAGCACACTTCATTCAAAGATCTCAAAGCACATTCTTAACTTTGTGTTTGCATTCCAGTAATACCTTTTCCACTGCTTTTGTCTTGCTTCACCCAAGGAAGGAAAGCTCCCTGACAGGCACCACATAAACAGATGTTAAAAGAGTGATTCCTTTTTAGACACTTTACAGCCTAAAGTGTCTGTTCTTAATAAAAGATGATGGGAGTACAAGGCAGCAGGGCTGGTAATTAGCAGATGAGTGCAACAACCATTCCTTGATGTGTAACAGCGTGCCTGCAGCCTGGCTGCTCAGAAAGGAACAAACTGGGTGTCAGCACAGACCTGCTGCACAGCCACATTTCACAGAGATGCAAGGCAGGAGAAGAAAACCTGAAAATGGCCTATTCTTGAATCACAATAATGTGATGAGAGGCTCGAGAATAAAACTCAGAGCTACAATCCACGAATTTCAGCACCGCTCCACATCCTGCTCTAATGCTGCATTCATCCCACTGAAACATATTTAAAAATCCAAAGTGTGGCATTTTACAAGAGCACTCCATAGAATTCAATTTATTCAACTATGACAAGTCAAAGCGGCAGAATAAACCACAGAGGGAACTATAAAATGCGATTACAAGTGAAGCATTTCTCCCTATAGATGCAGTATCTTTCCAAGTTAGGAATTACATCTGCAATGGTAAAGAAAAACTGAGAGAAGCTGTGAGGGGTTTTGCAGTACATTTGTGAAGAATAAGGCTCATGACACCTCTGTATTTAATATTTCTTGGACAGGTCTTCATATCCTCCAGCTGGAGCAACTGCTAAGAGGGTTACACGTGAACAGGTGAGTCAGACACAATAGAACTGGGTGTCTCTGCAGCTGGATATCAGCATCAGCACTGACAGAAAGGAGGAAGGATGGAAAAGAGCCTCAAATATACTGCACAATTATATTTACTTATATTTTCTTTTTTTCCTCCTTTTTTTTGTTTTAACTTCACCAACTGTTGCAGACATGCTTTATGAAAAATCCTTTCCTTAGGATTTTTCCTCCTGAGAAGCTGAGAGGCCTCAGGAACAAAATGTAAGAAAAGGGTATCTGCCATTGTGGAATGCAACAGGTTTAGCCCATGTTAGTTGTTTTTAATTAATGCCCAATCACAGTAAGCTGGCTCGGACTCTCTGTCCAAGACACAAGCTTTTGTTATCATTCCTTATTATTCTATTCTTAGCTGGCCTTCTGAAGAAATCCTTTCTTCTATTCTTTTAGTATAGTTTTAATGTAATATATATCATAAAATAACAAATCAAGCCTTCTAAAACATAAAGTCAAATCCTCATCTCCTCCCTCAGCCTGAGACCCCTGTGAACACGGTCACAACCAACATTCCCAGCTCTGTAGCCAAACTCCGTTCTTTATTTGCTGGCACATAATTTATGTTCTGCTTGCATTATATGTAAGTACACATAAAACACATCTGACAGGTATTTTAGCACATGGTTTTCACAGAACCAGTAAGTGTAAATGCAACAGTCTCACAGACAAACCTTTGGAGATGAGCCTGCAAGTTATGACAATGTTAAGAGACATTCCTGCTACACCTGAAAGAGACTGAGGTCTGGTTTCAAGCACACATGACTGGAGGAAAGTTTCTTCAATGAAAGTTTCAGTGTCTCTCTGGAAGGAGGTTGACAAAAATAAATCCTCCTCAATTTATTTTTAAAAAAATGTTCCATAATATTTTTATATTTTGTTAAGTCTCCAGAAATAGAAGTCTAGTGATGACATGAAAATACCTATTTTAATGTATGAAAAACCACATTCCTATTTCCTATTTCTCAGTTACACTGAAAAATGATAAAGCATAGGCAGGTTCAAAATTAGAGGAATATAAAGAAACTCCCATAGCATTTTGGGAGCATGGTTTTCTTCTGTTTTGTTGTTGGGAGTGGGGTGTGTTGGGGATTTTTCATTGCTTTTACATCTTACAATGTGGTTTGTCCTAAATCTAAAACCACAACTGAGTAAAACTGTAGCTTCTTAAGATTAGCAGTTGCTCACAACACACTGAGTAATTGTGCAACAAATTATATTATATTACTGAAAATACAGCTGGGCTGCAGCAGAGTTTGCATAATTAATTAGGAAACATCTTCCTCTTTCAATTATAACTCTCACTCTGTGGCAATTTAGTGGCCTGGGGCGTTGAGTGGCTGGAGCTGCCATTTTCCCATGCAAACCCCAAATAACCATGAAGGATTCACAGTGCTCCCAGGGGAGCTGCAGTGCTCTGACCACAGCCAGAGGAACAACCTCGTGCCTGCTCCTTTTGAGCTGGATGCAGCTCATCCTGAGTCACTGCCACATTCTCTGAAAAATCCCTTTGCCCAGGATTTTGCTCCTGGGAAGCTGAGAAGTCTCAGAGAAAAGGAAAACAATAATTATCTGATTTGCTTCTCCTGTGTTTTGCTGCTTTGGAATGTGTTTGGAGATTCTTTACCCACAGGTGATTGTTTCATTGGTTTTCTGTGAATTGTTTTGACTCTTTGGCCAACTGGGGCCAAGCTGTGTCAGGACTCTGGAAAGAGTCACAAGTTTTCATTATTATCTTTTTAGCATTCAGTAAGTATCCTTTCTGTATTCTTTAGTATTCTTTAATATAATATGGTATCATAAAATAATAAATTAACCTTCTGAGAACATGGAGTCTGATTCATCATTCCTCCTTGCCACAGGGCATCCCACAAATCCAATAATCTTGATTCCCACCCCTCCCCTGAGCAGAGCTGCTGAGTGCTCTGGGACAGCACCTGGACACTCTCAGGGGCTGTTTCACCTCAGGACCTGCCACACTCACAGCATCCTGAGCTGAGCAGCTCATCTCATCTCACCTTGAGATAATGAAATAGATCCCAGGCAGGGCACTCCATAAGAAATGACATCGTTTCACCCCTGTAAATGAATGTATTTTATAAAGCATTCATTATCTTTCAGCTATCCAATCTAATTTAATGGAGGGTGGCAATCAAGACTACAAATCATGCACCTGCATGGACATCAGCAACCCAATCTCTGCAAAGGGCACACAATAAACACACTGCTCCAAAGAAAAATGACCAGCCCCTGGTCACAAAGCTGAACAGAATTTGGAAACATGTTTCCAAATGGAAACATGAAAACTAGAGATTGGTTCTCACAAAATGGAGAGATTTATATCTATTAGTAAACATTAATGTTGTACACAGTTTCATAGACAGAGAATAAGGACCATCTGACATTTATTTAGGAACTTGAAGGAAAAAAACCCAAACCATCAAGTTATCTGTTGACTTGCAAAGCCCTATGAGGAAAAGAAAAAGTGCATCATGTTTAGCAATATTTTTTATAATTACTGCAGAAACAGGCCAGGGATTGAATGGACAATGGATATTGCATTACCTTCTGTCTTGGGGAATTTTCCCTGTGAATCCACATTACAAATCACTGCAGGAAGTTTGTTCTGCCTCTTCCCTAGCCATGTTTTTCCTGGTGACAGAAGTGTACTTGTGTGTGTTTTCCACCTAATAAAACTGAAGTTCTATAAAAATACTGCTTGCAGTCTCTGGTGATTCACACCATCTGCAAGTCTCCAAACTCCCAGTACAAGCCAGCAAGGAGTTTGCCCCAATTTATACACATAGTGCATCAATGAGATCGTGATGACAATACATGCTTCAATTGTAAGTATGTTTATAAAATTTGTTTTAATTGCCTGCACTCTCTCTGCTTATCAGAGAGACCATACCAGTTTTGAATAAGGAAGTATTCACACAAGACCAAACATGAATTTTGCTTTCTTTTTATGCTTATGTACCCACCAAAATGAAAATTTCACTTGATGTTAGAAATGAGCTATGACATCTCATTTTTAGGGAAGATACTTTTATTTTTTTAATCACCGAGCTCTTACAGAAACATATTTTAATTGAGAATGTGGTGGTTTAGGGTGGCAGTGAAGTTGGTGTAGGTGTGAATGCAGTGACAGCAAAGAAGTTGGATATTATTGCCTACTGGCATCTCAGGAAAGTTAAGATAAAACAGAACTTGATGACAAGCACACCAACCACAGAACAGAACAGTAACACCTAACATATGCTTCCTGCACCACCATCCCATATTGAAGGAACTGTCTCTAATGGTTCTTTCAGACAATTTGTCTCCCCTGCACTCTCCCAGGCAGCTTTCACAGCACCCAGGCTGACTGCAGGTCAGCACTTGGAGGCAGGATTAGGAGCTCCTCAACTTCATGGCTGTCCAGCAATGGATGCACAGAGAAATCAACTGTGTTGGCAAAATGTGTTTGAATCATGAGGAAATTGGCTGAGGTGCTTGGCTGGGTTTTGTTGGGCAGAAGCAGCAACTGAAAGAATGTCAGTCAGGTAAGAGTCAGTCAGGGAGGAATGAAAAAGGACCTGGAAGGGAAGAGAAGTCACTGCCTGGATGGGAGGGAGCCCATAAAGAGCTACAGAGAACAGGGACAACAGCAAAGTGACAGATTGAGAGAATGCTTTTTTGCTACCCAATTCTTATCATGATATGAAATGAACCTGAACAAGAAATTTATCTGCGAGGTGTTATTCATCCCTCTTTGCTCTCTGGTTGAATTGATCTGCTTAATGTTACCAAGCATGAAAGATATTTCAAAATTGTATGAATGGAGGGGTGTCACAGACATCTTTTATGAAAAATCCTTTCCTTTGGATTTTTCCTCCTGAGAAGCTGAGAGGCCTCAGGAACAAAATGTAAACATTGATTATCTGCTGCTGTGGGATGCAACAGGTGCATTTGTGATTGGTCTCATGTGGTTGTTTGTAATTAATGGCCAATCACAGTCAGCTGGCTCAGACAGAGAGTCTGAGACAGAGCCTTTGTTATCATTCCTTCCTATTCTATTCTAAGCTGGCCTTCTGATGAAATCCTTTCTTCTATTCTTTTAGTATAGTTTAAATGTAATTTATATGATAAAATAAGAAATCAGCCTTCTGAAACATAGAGTCAAAACCTCATCTCTTCCCTCATCCTAAGACCCCATGAACACTGTCACAGAGGGGCGACCTGCCCCAAATTCCAGTGAATTTTGTGCTTTTTATCATGTTGTATTTCCTGTCTATGTCCACTTGTTACGCATCTCCTATTAAAATGGGAAAGAAGTCTCCAGTCTTGGTTTTCATCATACCTCTCTGTGCCAAGCAGCAGCTTCCCAGACCAGTGGATCTGACCTGCTGGTGTTGATGAGAACCTTAGCAACAGAGCCAAATCAAGGGCAAAGAAAAAAGTGAGATGGAAAGTATTCTTTTTTCTTCTTCTCTTTCATTTTCTGAGTAATTAATTCACCACATATTAATAAAAGTAAACAATACTAATTACAATGCTTTGCAGTTATAGATCTGCCTCCAAGGCAATGAAGGTCTTAACAAAGGAAAATATAATTTCCATTTTTTATACAAGGGAAAAAATGAAGCTCAAAGAAATTAAATTATTTACAGAATCAGTGGCAGAAGAACCAAAGCCTCTGGATTGTTGCACCATATAAAGTTTAAGGAAAGAGAGAATACTGTCAGTACACTAATAACATGAGAAGTGAAACCCTGCACTTCTGCCTGATTATTGTGCTGTTGTTCATCTCTAGAGCAGAACACTGCTTTAAGCAGAGCCTTTTAGGATTAAGGTTGCAAATGGTTTTAAGTCACTCAAGGGTAGAAAATTGTTCTATTTGTCAGATTCCACACTAACAAGTGTATGGCATTTCCTTGCTCTACTTAGCCTGAATTTCACATGCTGCCACCATCAAACAACCCTCCACACAGAAATCCAAAATGTGGCTCTATCCAGGGCTGTACAAACATCTG
This sequence comes from Ammodramus savannarum pratensis, assembly GCA_020466415.1. Taxonomy (NCBI): domain Eukaryota; kingdom Metazoa; phylum Chordata; class Aves; order Passeriformes; family Passerellidae; genus Ammodramus; species Ammodramus savannarum. The sequence goes on from JAHXMQ010012337.1 coordinate 29,744,754, forward strand.
AGCACCCAGTCTACATCCCTTTACTCAAGTTCTTTTTCTGTAAAAGATGCTGCATTTAGGACAACATGATTTAAACTTTTTAGGGTCTAACTGGAAGCTTAAGTTGATTAAAGTAATTTCTCCAGTATTTAAGGCAGATCATAAGGCTTTTCTAATAGAAAATCCAGTATGCAAATTTAAAAATGCATAATCTCCATTCTATAAACATGACTCAAAATTATTTCCTACCTACCAGTGGAAATATAGGGGTATAATTGTAAATATTGATGAAAATCCATAGAGCAGGGCTCTTTTGCTGAGAGCATGTGTGCACAAACATGCCAGCCTGCACTGCTATATTTACACCTCTGTTTTTCTCTGCATAGATAAAAACTATGCAGATGAAAAAGTAGCAAAATAAAAAACAGTCTAACTCTATACAGATGGACAAAAGCAATATTATTGCATCAGCTACACAAAATCAGATCTCCAAGCCTGCAGTGAGGTGCAGGGGAAACCACTAAGAATTAAGAATAACTGTTTGGCAGTCACTCAAAACAGTCCAACCCTATTGGCACAAGCATTAAAAGCTCCATCCACATTGGGAAAAAATACAGAAATTTATCTTCAGGAATACAACCACACTGTACCAAGCTTTGAGTGCCTAGATTGGAAAGTTACTGCGTCCATGGTACCAGTTATTATTGCAACACTGCAGATTACAGTTTGGAAAAGCAACCTGATTCCTGAATGTAAAGAATTCATGTTATTAATTTTGACAAAACCACTAAAAAATCCTCAGCAACTGCAAAATTCTGTTGTGCACACAATGTTTCCAGAAGGATGATTTGACAAGCATCTATTGACAGATTTCTACAACTCGTATAAAATGAGCTTTTAAAAATAATTTCATCGAACTGTAAGGTGAAACAGTTTTTACTGGCTAACAACAGGACTCTGGTCCCAGATTTCACTCACTCACCACAGATACTGAAATATCTTCTCCAGTCATCCTGAACTGAGATGTCACCCCCCCTCCTGCAGCAGAGACAAATGTCCCACTGATTCACCACAGACAGAGATGACCTGGGCTTTTATCACAACTTTATGCCCACTCGCTGTCTTCCAGTCTACACCAGCTGAAACACAGCCAGACAAAATTCAGCTGTGCACATATAAAGTGCATTTTGTTAAGAGAAGGAAGACAAGCAGCAAGCTGTGCAGGAGGGATGATGCTAATATAGCTGTACAGAGCCTGTTTCTAAATAGGTTAATAGTTTTGCTCCCTGCAGCTAGAACACATTTCCAAACAGACCTCAAGCAGAGGAGGAATTTTTAAGGTGTGTCCAGACTGCCATCCTTCTTTCCCTCTCAAAGGATTTCATCATTTTGTTGTCACGATTCTTCTTTTTTTCCTTTTTTTTTTTTTTTTTTTTTTCACCTTACTTTACTGCATTTACTACAGGGAACCAGTTCAGAAAGCAGCAGTGTTCTGTGAATCAAACACACTTCACAAGTCACCCCTCAGTGGGACACCAATAAGAAGAAAAAAAACGCCACATTTTCAATTAGCACCTAAACTGGTGAATACACCATTTTGTTCTGAACAGAAGGGAAGCTTTCTTGGACATAGACACACAATACTTCCATTTAATTACATTCAGTGTGGTAGAAACTATTCTTCTACCTCAGCTGGCTGAAGAGTCCATGGGTCAGTGGTGAGTTAATGTCAGGGTCTGAACCAAAGGCAGCAGGTATGGTTGGCATTCCCAAGCTCTTATATGTGTGCTCTTCTCTTTTTTTCCAATAAAATCTTATAGAGCCTTTGACAGTGTTTCCCACCAGCCCCAAAGGCACAATATCTATGCATCATTGTAGGCTGGGGGAAATACAGGTGGAATCTCTGCAGCAATAGGGAACAGAGTCTCCCACACTCCTTGTGCTTTTGACACGAGCATGCTGCCAATATTCTCTTCATGCATATGGTCTCCTCCTCCTACTTGCACTGGGGTACTTAATGTGGATTCCTTATAAAACAAACAGGTTTTTCAATTTAGATAACAAGATCAAAACCTTTTAAACATTTCAGTCTCTAACTGCTTCTGATCTCTTCAGTCCAGCACCAAAACCCCAAGATCAGTTTTTCACAGAGCACCAGTGACATCAAACTGACATGTCATTACTGAGAATGCTGTCACTTAGTTAGGTATTAACCTGATGTGATGGCCAGGACTTGAAAAAGCAAACAACCTGCTCCAACAAGGATTCCCAGTCACAGCCACACATTCAGCAAACTAAGAAAAGGCATCATAGAATGGGTCAGGATGGAAGAGACCATAGTAGGTCCAACCTCTCTGCTCAAGCAGGGTCACCCCAGAGCACACAGCACAGGATTGTGTCCATGGCCCTGGAATATCTCCAGTGAGGGACACTCCACACCTCCTCTGGCCATTCTGTTCCAGTGCTTGGTCACTGCACAGGAAAGTTCTTCCTCACAATCTGGCTGAACTTCCTGAGCATCAGCTTCTGCCCATTGCCACTTGTCCTGTTGACTGGCACCACTGAGCAGAGCCAGGCTCTGTCCTCTTGGCACCCTCCCTCAGACACTGACAGACATTTGATGAGGTCCCCAATGTGTTGTCCCTTCTTGAGGCTGAACAGGCCCAGCTCCCTCAGCCTTCCCTCAGAAGGCAGACACTCCAGTGCCTTGATCAAAGCAAAGGTCATCATAACAAAGTCTTACAGATTCCTGCACCAGCTTTGTCTTCTGTCCTGGAAAGGATGTAAACAAGGAGCACATCTGCAGACACACTGAACAAGCATATGTATAAATTTAGGCCAAGACTTCACCCCCAGTCTTGATGTCTTCAATGGGCCAAGAGGAAATTATATGAGTTTGGATCCAAGCTTTACAGCTGAGGTGTCAAACTCAGATCTGTGATTCAGGGAGTATCTAGTGCAGATGAATTGGTTTGCAGGTCCCCCAAGCAAGCCGGAGGAGATGAAAGCAGTGTGATTTTCTGTCCATGTCCAGGAGAGGCTGCAGAACTCTGCTTTCAGTTCCCCAGATAGCACTGCTTTGCCCTTGCTTCTCTTTACACGAAACTCCATATCAACTAAGAAAACACAGTAAGAAATTAAACAACTCTGATGCATTTCTCACAGCCCCTATATCACAGATGCATCATTACAGATTTGTACATCTGCTACTTGCATAGGCCAAATTCCTCATTATCCAGTTTTTTCCACACCAAACTGGGGACAGGCTAGACATGAGTTGGTGAAACACCTGTACAAGAGGCTGGCCAGGTGCACAAGGGAGCAGGAAAGGTGGTCTGGTTACAGTGGACCAATAGCTGGTTTATTCTGCATGGAAGCAAGATAACTGCCTACCTATGGAGAGGTGAGAGGGTTTATTCTTCTGCCCTTGGTTTTCCTCAAAATTACAAATAATCTCTAATCTATCTCACCTTAAATTCAGTGTGCTCCCATGCAATGTTTCTACTTATCTTTTAATTCTCACCACAATTATAGTATATGCAAGGAGAAACACATAAATGCACTACAGCCACAAAGCTCCATCTTTATAAATTATTCTCAAAATGAACTGAAGCACTTTTTTCTATTACTTAACAGCTCGAAGCTGATAATCCAAAACTAGGAATAAACAGACTGTTTCTGCAGAATAAATTCAGGGACAGGGTAGTAAACAAATGGGAAAATGTACCAAAATAGGTACAACTAGAAAAAAATATTTGCCCCAAAGAAGATGGTAAGAGAATGAGATCAAAAGAGAAGATTCTTTCCAGTATCAGTAGATCAAAGTCAGGGGTGAGAGACTGGCCAGCTGGCTGGTGCTGTCTCTAAGCAAGTATTCAGTCTTCTCACCACAACACAATTTGTTCTTTTCTTGAGTTTCCAAAAACTCCTACACATTGCTACAAGTTATTATTTTGATATTTTAAAGTTCTGTTATGCTGATACATGCTAGGGTGAAGCATTACCTTCCTTTTCCCCACACACTCCTTCATTTTCCTCTCATTGCTGCTGGTACTTTTCCCCCCTCTCCCATGTTCTCCATTCCTGAGAGCAGCAATTTATGCACACCAAAACCCAGGAGTCACATAAGGGAATCTGGGTTCTGTCACTAAAAAAAATCTGTTCAGCATGTCACACATTACACCATACCCACACAGAAGACTCATAACATGAGCTTTCCAAAAGCAACCACCACCTGAATTAACCACACCTTCTGGCTTCAGGCAGCCTCTTCTGCCCAAACAATTGCCTCCCAAATGAGAATGAGAACACAGAAATCTTCCCTATTGTTAGTCCCCTTGCTCATACAAGGATTTTCTTCCTCTCATTTCCTCTTTCCTTCACATCTTTCTCCCTGAAGTCCTCCCTCCCACAGTTCCATTTTCCTCCTTCCCATGTCATTTTTTATTCCCTGTTACCCACTCAGCAATGGGGTTCTACTAAAGCTGTCTCAGAAAGAAGCCCGTGGGAGGCAGGAATTCTGCTGGATCTGTGCTTCCTGACTTTCAGGGGCACAGCAGGAGCCCAGCTGGACCAGCAAGAGGCGGGACAATGGAACAGGGGCTCTTCTAAATGCAGGCAGCACCAGGCAGGGATGGCCACATTAAAGACCTTGCCAAGTTTTCTTTCTTGGCCAAAAAGAGGCCAGGCAGAACTTAGAGGAAATAACTCCAAGGCCAAGACACACGCACAGACATGTGTGAAATGGCCCTCAGCCTCACAGCTGTGTTTGCAGGGCTGAAGCAAGGGCAAGCAATAAAGCAGCACTGGAGCTGTGGTTGCAGAAAAGAGGCAAGGGGAAGGGACACAACAACATGTAAATTGATCAAAAATTGAGATTAAAAGAACAACACCCAAAAACATCCTCATCTGTTCAGCCATGTTCTTAACAAACTCCTTAGTCTAATTACAGGAACATGATTAAGGATAAAGATACATTTCAGCATAGCTCCAAACAGGCCTGTCACTTGGATGAGTAGCAAATCAATTTTCTAAAGGATCTGCTAATAGTGTTTATATAATACTGAGGGAAGAACAACTCTGAAGCACATGCAATCAAATTGATTTCAGTGGAGCCTTCATTATGTTTGCTCATAAATGCCCATTCTGTGAATGTATAAAGAAGTTTCTAGTTAGATGCTGATACAATGTGAACTATTTAGCCCAAACTCATAGCGTGATAAAATAATAATGCAACAGAAGATTGACTAAACAATCACACACTTGAAACCATGACTCACACACAGCGTGAAGATGGTTGGCATTTAAATGCATTTAAAAAATCAAATGTCATTCTATTAAAAAAATGGTGCTTGTATCAACAATGCCTGGCACTTGCACACTATCTGGTATGAGATAATTGCAAGGGCTATAAGTTGCTAATTATTACCATTTCACTGTCAGTTTCCTCAATTCTTTAAGCTTTGGTTTCTCCAGCAATGTGCTTAGACTTCTGGACGTATTTTTAAAAACCCAACCTATATTTGACAGCTAGAATATGACATGACCTGCAAAAAAAAAAAAAATAGAAATACAAAAGGACCCAAGACCAACTCAGATTTTTCATGACCTGTTACATTGGTGAGCCATGTACAATGTGAGAACTCAGTGATGGCACTACCTCTTCATCTCCCCTATGTTCTGCTTCATGTGCTCACATTATCAAAACTGGAGCCACAAGTTCAGCACTCCTGCAGTATCTTGCTGAGAAAACCTACTTCCATTGTCAATGTTTTGTGATTTTAATGTAACTTTCCACAATGACAATCCTAAAATAAATCCTTGCTTTATAGCAATACCTTTTCAATGGAAAGCTGAGAAAAACATAAAGACTTTTGTCCTGCCTTCACAAAGTGCACTGAGGGCTCTCTGAATTTAAATCTACCCTCTGTTTAAAGCCATTCCCTCTTGTTCTGTTCCTTGCAAAAAGTCCCTCTCCAGCTCTCTTGTAGGCCCCATTCCAGTACTGAAAGGTGCTGTAAGGTCTCCCTGGAGCCTTCTCTTCTGCAGGCTGAACAATTCCAATTCTTTCCACCTTCTCAGGGTGCTCCAAACCTCTGAGCATCTTTGTGGAACTACTCTGGACACACTCCAACAGTTCTTCTGATGTTAGGGATTCCAGAGCTGGGCACAGCACTCCAGGTGGGATGTCAGGAGAGCAGAGTGGAGGAGGAGAATCCCCTCCTTTGACCTGCTGGTCATACCTCCTTTGATGCAGCCCAGGACACATTTGGCTTTCCGGGCTGTAAGCACACATTGCCAGGTCATGCTGAGCTTCTCACCAAGCAACACCTGCAGTCCTGCTCAGGGCTGCTCTCCATCCATTTTCCACCCTGGCTGTGTTTGTGCCTGGGGGACCCAGGAGCAAGATCTGGTCCTTGGCCTTGTTGAATGTCACGAGGCTCACACAGGTCCACCTCTGCCACCCTGTTCTTCTAAAGTTCTTCTAAGATTCCTGATGTTTACATTTTTGTAATGGAGTTACTCACACACTTTCATGTAAGTAATGATTGTTTTGCATTCCCTTCTGGAGGAAGAGAGAATTGATGAACCGTTAGTTTGACCAGTGTGGTTGGAGAAGTGGCAATTTCATCCTCCAATCCATGGCCACTTTTAGAATTCTATAAATATGGAGGTCCAGAAATGGCCTTTTTTTGCCTTGGACAGCTCAGCATGCGAGTGTCGTTCATTTTGTGTTGTTTTGTGACACACCTCTCCAGCTGTCAAGGTCCCTCTGGATGGCATCCTTTCCCTCCCATGTGTTGACCACACCCCATGGCCTGGTGTCATTAAATCAGCTTCTGCCCATTCCCTCTTGTCCTGTTGCTTGGCACCACTCTAGAAGAGCCTGCTCCATCCTCTTCACATCCTTCCTTCAGATACTGACATTGGTGAGGTTCCCTCTCAAGGCAGAACAGGCCCAGCTCCCTCAGCCTTTCCCCAGAAGGAAGAAGCTCCAGTTCCTTGATCACCTTTGCGGCCTCTACTGGACCTGCTCCAGCAGCTCCACATCTCTGTTGTACTGAGCAGCCCAGAACTGGGCACAGCTCTCCAGATGTGCCTCACCAGGGCTGAGCAGAGGGCCAGGATCATGGACCTTGACCTGCTGGCTACAGTTTTCCTAATGCATCCCTGGATACCATTCATCTTCTCGGCCACAAGGACAAACTGCTGGTTCAGGGACAGCTTGCTGCCCAACCAGACCCCCAGGTCCCTCTCCACAGAGCTGCTCTCCAGCAGGTTGGCCCCAGCCTGTACAGATGCCTGGGGTTATTCCAACACAGGTGCAGGACCCGGAATTTGCCCTTGCTGAACTCCAGGCAGTTCTTCTCTGCCCATCTCTCCATCCTGCCGAGGTCCTTCTGAAGGCTGCGGAGCCCTCTGGGGTATCAGCCTCTCCTCCCAGCCTGGTGTCACCAGTGAACTTGCTGAGGACACATCTGCCCTTCATCCAAGTCATGGATGGGTAAGCCAAACAACACTGGGCTCAGTATCAACCCTTGGGGGACACCATTCTCCTGTGCCATGGGTTACAGCCCTCTGAGCTCTGCCATTCAGCCAGCTCCACATCCACCCCACTGTCCACTCACCCACTCCACACTTCCTGAGTTTGCCTGCGAGGATGTGAGAAACAGTGAGGAAAGCCTTGCTGAAGTCAAAGTGGACAATATCCGAGGCTCTCCCCTCATCCATCCAGGCAGTGCTCCATCTCTCCACCCATGGAGAGTTCATAAGTGGTCTGGACAGGTCCTTCAGCAGCCTGGCCTAACTTTGAAATTAGGTCTGCCCTGAAAAAGAGATTTGACTGGATGATTTCCTAGGTTTCTTCCAATCAAAATTATTCTATGAACCTTTTACCATTTCTTTTACAGGAACAAGACATTTCTGAAGTTGTAATTACTATCAAGTAATACAGGAACCATTCAGTTAATAAAATTGCTTCTTGCTCTCTGCACACCATCACGGTCACAAGTTGAATTTTTAATGGGGAACTTCCAACTGTGAAACCCTGGAAGGTGATCTAGTAAATCAAACAGTATTTGACATTCTTCTGCCTTTATCCCATCAGCTGACTCTGCCCTGTGACTTTAGGTGACTCTTTTCAGAGTGGAAATAATAATAATTTTTACCTGTTTCACGTGGGAGAGACACTTTGTTTCCACAGAAATTGGAAGTGTTTTCCAAAGTATCATCACCAGAAGAGTAAGCCTCCCAGTATCCCCAGTTTACAGCTTATATGAGACCAAGTTCCATTGCCTGGTAGAGTCACCTCCAGCTGTCAGCAGCTGCACTGGTTATAAATGAGGGGCATGTCTGACAAAGAGGAATGGGTCAATGAGGTGTCTGTTATCTGTATGGAAAACATTCTCTGCTGAGCTTCTCCTCCTTCTGAAAAATACTTTGCTGAAAGGATATTTATGTTGGGGTGAGGGTAATCTACTAAGCCAGAGGTCTGAAGGCTGAATTCAATGTTTTAAATTTGATTTAATGCAGTATGTGGTGGCTGAATAAACAAACCCATGTAATGAGCTATAAACTCATGCCTCCAACTCAGTCTAAGAGTTTTACTCATGGTCTAATAAAATATGACAGCTATATTGCCTTGCTTATTAACAAGCATAGCAGTTACTTAAAAGCACTAGAAATACATTCTTTACCAATTTGGATATAAATCCCTTTAGTAAGTAGATTTTACAACTAATCCTAAGACCAAAAACCCCTCGGATATGTGACAACCAAATAAGATTTAAATAGGTCTCTGCACATATTGTGGGAGGCACGAGACTCCACAGAATAATTTGTTTTACACAGATAATGGAGTCACTGTGACTTCTGAGGCATCCAGAATTACAGCCAGTGGCAAACACACACAATTTAAAATCTTTTTCCAAATAAATCTCATCATGACAGTTCAAGCATACACAGAGATGCTGCTTAACTCTGTGCTGGAGCCCATAGACTGACTTCTATGATCTTTTTAATTATTATTTAAGCATGGCAAGGTTACTAAACTGAGATATAACTCTTTCCCAATATAAAGGATACAGTTTGCTCCACAGCCTGTGCTGCCTGGCCTAATATCTGTCTGTCAGCATTAATGTGACAAACTTCTGAAAGAAAAGTTGTAAGGGAACTGTCAAGCTGTGTTATAGCCAGGGCAATCTGGCTGTGCTGTCTTTTAAAAGAGTAGAAATATCAGACTCATTCCTTAAACTGTCCTGACTATAAAACCTTGAGGGACAGTGTGCTTAGCTGCTTAGGCAAGAAAAGACATTTTCAAGAAATATGTATAACACACAGCAACAGCATTTGTGCTCCCCTTCATCAAGTCTTAATCTGATAAGCACATAATTATCCAACATTCTCAGAGAAATGCATTAATGACTCATTAGAGAACAGTACTGAACTTCAATGTCTGAACAGAATTCAGGCTTGACCAGAAGTCTGTAAGGAAATGACAGACTTTCTTTTCTAGACAGGCTCTAAAGCATTGCAGAGAGGTTAAATTGAGATGACTGACAGCCTTCACCAGAGAGAAGCACAGGTTCAAGTCAGATCACAGATCTCTTTACAGCTTTCAGGTAGGGCAGAGCTCTCCTCCAAACCTAAGCTACAGAAACAATAAGGCACAGATAACACAGAGAACATTGATAGATCAGCACTCAGTTTGTGAGCAAAGTGTTTTGCTCAACGGAATTTGCTGTCAAGCCAAGCTTATGTGCTTTTTATGTATCTTCAAAATTAAGGTTGTACAATTTATCAAAAATTAAACTAGGAATTCTATGAGGAAGCCTAAGTCAGAAACCAAATACTCATCAAATTCTGCATCCACAACTCTTTGAGAGCTTTTGAATTTTTTACCTGAGCTATTGAAACTCGAGTGTGAATAAAACACAGTCCACATCACCAGGATGCTACAGTGACAAAAACCAGAAGTGGCAACATCTTACATGTGTATAGCACCTTCTGTCAGAAAGCAAAGACATTTTGAGAATAGTCTTAAATAAAGTGACAGGCAGTACTTGCAGTTTAGTTCTCTCACTTAGCAAATGAGAAAACAAGGCATAGATAACTCAAGGTATCTGATAAACATAACACACAAAGCCATTAGCAGGAACAACACTGAATACAGATTGCAAGGGCTTAATTCCCTGGTGTTTGCAAAAAAAAAGGAGGCTTTGATTAAAACTACAAGTCAATCTTAGCCTATATCACTCTGTTCAGTCACAGCCTGCCACTGTTTTTAATTGTACTTGTGAACTTGTAACTGTTAAGTGAAGCCAAAGTTTTATTAAGCAGTTTATCAAGATTAATACTATCCAAAAGAAAAATAAGGTGGTGTGGGGGGCATAAACCAAAAAACCTCCATCCTCTGCTGTTTTATTCTCCTTAAGCTTGGCTCAAGTAGCTGCCATCACTTTTAACGCACGCTGCTCTTGTTGTGCCAAAGAATTCATCTGTGTTCTCAACTATATCAAAATACTCCAAAAAGCATCCAGTGTGGCACAGCTTCTCACACTGGCACTGCCAATTTTTTCACTGGCATGATACCCCTGAAACTTTCTGGCAATCCTTAGGTTATGAAGCAGTCACATGCAAAGATTTGCTTGTACGACTTGAAAAACGGATGGCCCACCACAGAAATTCTTTTCTTTTTCACAGTAATGTTCCTGGTACTTATGAATTGCTTTGCCATGGACCACTTTGGAAAGCTCTTTTCTTAAAGCTTTCCTTTAAATAACAAATCTCAAAGCAAGACTTTTCATCTTAAAATATCACCAGAAGGGAAGGACTCAGATTACTCAAAACCAATATGCTTTAAGAGAACAGAGCGCTGCAGGACTCAACACAAGCACATCCCTTTTTAACTGAGGAGAAATAAGGCACAACTTGGTCAACTTCAGTTAACTTCACTTGAGACACAGCTCAGTGGAGCCACACTAGAAATGAATGTGCTGTGTCAAGTCTTGTTGGGAGTTCAAACAGATTTGATACAGCTCAGTTCAATGTTAACAAAAATCTTAGCTCAATATCATTTAGGAATGGAATAAAACTGATCAGTAAAAAGCTGTATATAAAGAAGAAAAAGAGCTGAGGACAGCAAAACAAGGTGCCTGTGATAGTTAGTAGGAGGACTAACACTGTTCTTGAGCTTCCAACAAGATCAGATGAAAATATCAAATTATGCAGTTAGTAGAGCAAATTCTGCTGTTAGTTGTATCACACACTTCTATAGGGTGTTCCCAATACTGTGACATTACACCCAGAGGTAATGTGGTCACTGAACAACCAAAATGCTGTAAAAATTCCTGCCCCACAGAGTGCCACATTGGTTTAATGCAGTACATGAAGATTTTCAAGCCTTTTTCTTCCATTTAATATATATGAGTGGAATTCCAGCAATAAACATTAAGCTCTGCACAAGAATTATCATTAACAAATGTTTCTTGATAATTTCTAATTTGGTTTTGTTGTGAGGTTATTTTATGACAGACACCTCTGGCTACCTATACAAGAAAATCACCCAGAGGCAGGAAAAATATTACAATATATTCCAGGTATCTGGAGGGCTGTGTGCATTTTGTTCTCAATTCCTTTAAAATGATCTGAGCAGCTCCATTCTGTCTGCTTCCAAAGAGTAAGGAATGTACAGACAGTTTAACTTCTCAGAGGAAAGGCACCAGAAAAGCACAGTGTCCAAAAATAAAAATCCTCACCTTACTCTCTTGCTTTGGTTGTACAGTTTTTATTATACTTCTTATATAAGTATATAAGAAGTATAATAAATATGAATGAATGAAATATGAATGAAATTCATAATTCTCAATATGAATGAAATTCATAATTCATCTGACTTTCCAGCAGGAAGAAAAGGAAGTTTTACTTAATCTGCTGTTAAATCATTCCAGATTTATGCCCAAACCTCATTCAGCTTCATGTTAGAACAATATCAAGTCCAATGCTACAGTTTTTATCCTTTAAAATAATTTGCAAAATATAAATTCTTGTTCTCAGAAATCTTCCAGAGTGATAGGACACTCAGATTATCCATCAACTTATTCTTTGCAGCAGAATGTCTTAAAAAAATAAACAGGACAATGTAATTATTGGAACACTCCTCTGCCATTATTAGAGCCTGTGTGCAATAGATTTACTGTCCCTTAGCAGTATATTATAGTGGAAGAAAAATCAGGTCACAGGGAAGGAGTAGGAGTTTTGTTTCTTGGGAAGATTTTCACTACTGAGATGTTTAAGGTGAAAGAATCTCCTATGACTCAATACATAACTCAGAGAAGAAACCAGACTGCACCAGTTCATAGAGAAAGGATAATAAAAATCCTTGTGTTCTGTGTATGTGGATACCTAAAAGTTTATTTTGGCAGGGTGTTAAATCTGTTATTCCATGGCTTTCCTTCACAAACCATGTATTTTATTAGAATTTTTCTATTTACTAGAAAAGATAGTGCCAATTCTTTCGCTCTTACGACACAAGAGCATTTCCAGCCATTTTCCATTTCAATCCCTCAACAATTTTTCAACAGATGTAAGAAACATGCAGCATAAACATAAGTGTATCTAGCAAAGGTTTTCTTTCCTAGCTGCCTTTACAGAGCTCTTGTACTCAGGGATTGCTCTTCATGAGTTTATAGAATGAAAGTTTAAAAAATGTTTCACTAAGAGTAAATTTGCAGTAACTGCAGTCATTTATGGGAGAATTATTTGCCAGATTTGCTACAAGTCCTTTATGAATTCACAGGACATCAACTCCAGACTCAAAAAAAGAGGACACAGTGACAGACTTCAAACACATAAAACAACCATTAAAATTGCTGCAGTTTAATTTGTAGCTAGAGATTCAAAGGAGAACACACTTCTAACTCTAAGTCCCTTGAGGAAGCTGTAGAATTCTCACTTTTGGAGACCTAAAGGTTTGCAGAAGAGGAGGAGAGAAAAATGAGTAATAATCTAAATTTTACTACACCTTTTTTCAGAGTAGTGCAGTAGCTGCCTGCTAGAGATCCTTTACAGCCTTGCAGTACTTTGACATCACAACAGCACTTAGCAATACCATCACAGCTTTGTGGTTTCCTTAATAAAAAAAAATAATTAAAAAAGAACTTGTAAGAGTCCCACGAAGAGTACAAAATAATTAAATTTCAAAGCATTCTTGCAACAAAAGGATTTCTTTCAGAGTGCAAACACAACTAAGCTAGCAGCTTTACTTCCATTTCAATAAAAACAAACTCTGCAAGCTCCCTTGCTTGTCAGTCAAAGGAGGGTTTTTTCTTTTAATCATACTCCATCAGGTAGCTGTGGAAGCATCCATGAGACTCGCTCAATATTCCAACTTACCCTGCTCCATCCTGAATGCTTACAGCACGGAGTTATCGTGTAGCACACACGAAGTGTAATTAATTCTAAAATATGTAACAGCTCAAAAGAATTGCAAGTTATGCATTAGAGCGATCTCACATCTTCTGAGTTACACATTTACGCCTACCACAGACACCCAGAACAGCACGGAACGAGCAGCAGCCCCGTGGAGTGAAATTAACAAAGGTGGACCACAATGTGCGGGTCGTGTATCAGAAGGACGAGCGAGTTTAGGAAGTTATGAAGGGAGAACACCCCGTTTCTGCTTCATCAGACACGGGGCGGTTTCCCCTTCACAGCGCTCTGTTCGCCGGCGAGAGAAGCGGATGGTGGCACCTGGAGAGCGCCGAGCTCCGCCAGCACCGCGAGGCCGGGACAGCGCTCCCGGCAGCGGGGACCGAGCTGGCACAGACCCCGGGCTGCCACAGACAGACAGACAGACAGACCTCGGGCTGCCACGGACCCCGAGGTGCCACAGACAGACTCCGAGCTCCCAGAGCCCCCGAGCTGCCACGGACAGACCCCGGGCTGCCATAGGCCCCGAGGTCCCACAGACCCCGAGCTCCCACGGACAGACCCCGGGCTGCCAAACCCCCGTGGCCGTGGCTCTGTCCGCTCACAGCAGTGAAATTGACACCGTCCCCCACGCAGAGGTCTCAGGCGAGCTCCGTCCGCCCCGGCCCCACCGCGGGACGCCGCTCCCCGGCTGCCCGGGCCAGGGGCTGCTCGCCCCCGCCTCAGCCGGCCCCTCTCCCTCACGGCTCCCTCACGGCACCGGGACCCTCCGCGGACCGCGGCTGGAGCCGCCTCCGGCGCGGGGGCTGCGGGGCCGGGGTACTCACATGCCAGATGGCGAAGAAGATGAGGGCAGCGCACAGCACCAGCGACAGCATGTAGCAGAAAGCGGCGAAGGTGAAGGCCATGGCGGGGAGAGCGCTCCGCGCCCCCCTCCGCCAGGCGGGAGCTGCCGGCGGGCGAGCGGCACAGGAGCCCCCGGCCGGCGGAGCGGGCAGCGCCTCACGCAGCCGGGGCCGGACTGCCACCGCCCCCCGCAGCCGCGCCCGGGCCCGCCCCGAGCCCCGCAACGCCCCCGGCCCGGCCCGGCCCGGCCCGGCCCGGCCCCTCGGCCGCGATCCGCGCCTCCGGAGGCTCCACCCGGGGCGGGTTCTCCCGGCGGGATGCGCTGGGGTCCGGGCTCGGCGGAGGGCGCCTGGCCGGGGGCTCCGCTGCCGCTCGAACGCGTCTGCAGGCAGAGAGCCGCGTGTTCCTGACTGAAATCCTGTCACGACAGCGTGAGAGGAAGGAGCGTAGGCTGGGATCAGTTCGGGCCAAATCTTGAGAAGATAATTATGTGCCTAAACTTGAAGTGCTTTGATGGGGGTTTTTGAAGTTTTTGGGGTTTTTTTTCCCTTTCAGGGACAGCTAAAGAGGGTGAAGCATTCCCCAGGCTCAGACCAGCGGTGGAGCGTCCATCCTTTGAGGCAGAGGGGACAGGAGCCTAGCCCAAGAGCTCATTAACCAAAGCAGAGCAGCTGAGCAAAGCAGGATCAGTTTGCCCTTTCCCATCAGCTGAAAAAGACATTTACCATTGGAGTAAATAAATAAAGCCTTTCTTAACTGCCACTGCTTTCAGGTGTATGCAATATCCAAATTGCTGAAGTACATATAAAATTAAATACATTAAAATAACAAAGGAAGAGCAAGCTTCTGCCTCCTCTTATTTTTAATGGATAGATCCATTAGTACCTTGTCTTTAACAGCATCCACAGTGTCTCCAGACACAACTTAACTGTTTCTGCAGATCTGGTTTTGATTTACCATCAAAAGTTCTTCCACTTCTTTGGAGCCGGCACAATAAAGTAGGTTTGCAAGCAAAAAGTTTTCGTGAGAAAATATCAGAGAACCATCAGAAATTCCATTTAAAAATATCTTGAAAAGCATGGATGAAAGTTATGTATTTGAAAGTTTATGTATTTGAAGTTATATATTTGTATCCTTACAAAACTGAAATAAATAGAGTTTCAGCTCACGGCATTTTTTCCATTAATGTTATGGATTAAAGGGATTCAGTAACAACACTGTTTAGAAATTTGCCAGTGGTCACCTGTGAAAGTCAGACTTCATGGCACAAGAGAACATAATTCCATCAAAGCCAAGTCCAGTGGAAGCTTTCTTTGTAAATGTTTCCAATATATTTTTGTTTAAAAGTACAGTATATTATTTGTAACATATTATTTGTAGCATAATAATCACTTTTATCCCGAGGAAAGAGTGTTGATTTGAATCAAGAGTCAAGGCCAGTAATTAATAAACCAATCAGGAATAAACTGATGGATCTGACCTTTCATAATTGAGCTGCTCCAGACTGTATGTGAGGTCTGATGCTTTAATTAAGAAGGACAGGACATGGCAAATAGAAATGAGATTTATGTTATACAGTAGACCTATTTATTGTAATTGTCTGACCTTTTAATTTTTTTGTACCTGAAATCCTGTAGAGCATGTACTTGTGGATGTAAATGGTTTGTTCATAACATTTTGAAAAGAACAGTGAATGAGGTACAGGAGTCATCTTTGGAAATATTTATTTAATTATTTTGCCATGGTTAGTTTAATATCTGGATATATATTACCCATGCTAAGATTCAACACAGAAAACACCTGATTCTTCTAAGGAAATGAAAATAAAGTATTTCTTTCTGGAGCATTTATTTGTATACACCTGCACAAATAGATATGCATACATACGAAAAATATAAATTTACTATAGCTGTCATAAAGGACTGAAACAGAAACAACCCTTAAATCTCAGTTTAGCACCACACTCCAAGGTGAATATTCCCCTGTTTTTCACTCTCATCTTCATTAATATTCCAGGTATTTATTTGGAGCTCTTCACGGAGCACACAGGCAAAACACTTGTTTCTGATTTTGCAAGGAGACAATTCCAGTGCCAAAGACTTCCCAGATCACAGAGGCTTCCCTGAAACTGACTTTGAGACACAGATTGCCCCCAGCCATACTGCCAGCCATTAATCACTGCTAGTGGCTGTCAAGTTACAAAAGATTCTGACATACAGGGAAGGCAAGAAATCCATAAAGATGCATTTAGAACATTTTTGTCTTACTGAGTTCTTCTTACAAAATACCATGAGAATACCTTAACTATCCTCAGATGTTTAAGCCATGGAGAATGATGGAAAGACATCCCCTCTGATTTGCACTCAGAGATTTGTCTGAATAATCACAAAAAACCTTCCTTATCTCCATCTCGTTACAAACTCATTACAGCTCTCTGTGGTATGAGGACCTCACAGCAGGGAGCTGTTTCTTTGTCATTTATGAATGAGACTGCAGCAAATGGTGCAGCAAAAGGTGAAAATAATATGGATGTGCCTGACTATTTTCTCCCTGGTTTAAGCCCCCGTGAGCACAGCAGGAACACCGGTCTGTCTATTAGCTCCTCGTGCACCTCCATGGTCTTGGTCCTAACCTTCAAATAAACTAATGGACTTGATCTGAGCTGCTTGAGAAATTACAGTCCAGCACCCAGCTGTGCTCCTTTGAAATGATGTACAGCACAGCAGCCAGGATGGAGGGAGAGGGAGCTGAGGGTGGAGGCTGTGGGAGCTCAGACTGCAGCATTATCTGCTCAGGGGACCTGGAATGGGCAAAACAGATAAGCACAGAGCATAAGATACCTATTTTATACATATAAAATATATTTTTGCCTTGATGAAAAACTGTTGCTTACAAAACCTGTTATTTTAACACTTCCTGAGACCCATATGGGTTTCTACTACTGGAAATAAAAGGCTCAGAGGTTCTGCAGCACTCTCAGGAAATGCAGTAATTCCTGCTCTCTGATGTTCAGCAGCTCATTTTAGCAGCCACAGTCTCAGATTTAGCACTTCATCTTTCACTCTTCCATCCTCAAAATCTCACCAATGCTCCTGCTTCCTCCATGGTATTCCCAAGCCATTTCCAGCAGGGATTGCTGCTCTCTCTCTCTCTCTCTCTCTCTCTCTGTGGCTCACACCTGTAACTCAGGAATGCAACAGAAAATATAGTCAGAAAGCTCAACCATGAGATGAATTGCAGACCAAGTAGAGAGTTGGTAAGAGATGGCAAGTGAATTCTGTTCAGACTGATTAAAAAAGGGTTTCATCTTTAACCAGAAGCTCTTTTTTTAAAATATATTTCATAATGGGTACACAAGGCATTTCAAGCTTGACAACAGTTCCTAGCACAAGTTTTTACACGAGCTGGCTTTGTCCCACAGTACCCACAAAGAGATCGTGACAGTGGATATGTAAATCCTGTGGAGAAAAGGGTTTTACAAAAGATTGTGAGGGCTCTTGCTTTCCTTGAGCAGATTCCATTTTGGAATGCTAGTTATCCCTCTTTGGATCTGGTGCTTGTAAGCAGAAAGAATTTCTCTTTATTTTGCATATTGGTTGAAAAATAAGACTGCAGTACAGTCTGATCCCAATTTCACACAGAGTCATCACAAGCAGATAGATGGTGGTGCTGCATTTGTACAAGCAGTACTGAGATGCTGATTTTCAAAGCTATCACTCTGCAAACATCACCACAGCTCAAAGCACAAACAGGATCGGGGGCTTTTTTAATTAAGGATGGTTTTTTACTTTGTGAGGACCTCTATGAAGGAGCCATAAAAATTCAGTCACTAGGAAAATATAACAGAGAACATCTGGTGAGCAGTAGACAGCCCTCAAAAACAAACATCCAATTGTGAAAACAGATTGTGATAACAGATTTAATAGATTCACAAGTTCAGCATGTCCTTACATTAGCAGGTCTCAGAGCACTTGATTTAATGTGAAATGACCTTTTGTGCTAGATAATGAAAGAATTGGAAGGTACTTAAAGAAATTTCCAATGGCTAATTTACAGAACAGCATCAGAGATGAGAAGGGACTGCTAATGAGTCCTTTCAACTCCCAAATAATTACCACAACTGGATAAACCTAAAGAACAAGTCTTTATATGGCTTGCAGTCCCTGAAGTGGGAGGCTAAAATCACTGTAAATCCATCCACAAGGTGATGCACCCTCAGCCAAAGTAGTTCATAGTTTTAAGATTTATATATTATTGCTACATTCTTGTTGTTTACATGTAACATGTTATTGAATGCCTGTTAAAGCTATTATATTAATTATAGTACAGAGCTCTCATTCACAGATTATTTTTTAATAATACATGTGACTCTCTCTTTTGTGAACCTTAAGTAATACTAAATTATTAACAATGCTTATATACAAATTGCCATCATTGGGTTTTACCACTAATATCCCACAGAGATTAATAGAAGCATTTCATACCCTTGTGCATTATTATTTCAGATTATCTGCAGATTCTAGATGAAACTACTCTGTTCTTTCATGGTCAGTTCATTTTCAAAAGGTTACTTTTGCAATAATAAAGGCAAGTGACATTTTGTTAATGAAGTCTCATTTTCAGATTTCCAAGAATAAGATAGTTCACAAAACCACTGATAATAATCTCATTTTACTGCCAGCTGTTCCCACCTTTTTTTTGTAGGACCTGGATGAATAAATTTCAAGTAGATTATCATAAGATCACAGGAAAGTTTATGTCAGAAGGGACTTCAGGCTGTCTCTAGCCCGACTTCCTGTGCAAATCAGTGACAAAGGCAAGGTCAGGCTTATTGCTCAAGGCTTCATCTGGACCACTCTGGAAAGCTTCCATGGACAGAGACAGTCCAGCTTCCCTGGGCAACCTGTTCCACTGCCTGTCCCAGGCCATCTCCAGCAGAATTGTCAGGTCCCAGCCTGTGTCATTGCCAGGGCTTATTCCCTGCTTAGCGCACAACTTTACATTTGCCCCTGGTGAAGTTTGTAAGGTTCCTGTTAGGCTACAAACTCCATATTATAGAAATCCACTTTTAAAAGCATGGATTAATTAATGTGTGATACAGAAATGTTCCTAAAGAGCAAAATAAGACTGTTCAGAGCCTGACACTATAGTTGCTTTGCTTCCACTGTTCCCTTTCCAGCCTGTATCAGAATTACACAGAATCCCACTCATATCCATTATGGCTCCTGGAAAACTGGGGCTTCAGGTTTGCAGTTCAGATCCCCCAGCTGAAAACAAAGTGATCTCAGTTCTGTTCTGTGCCATGCACTGAAAACCAGCACTGGCAGGACACTCAAGCTGATTCTTCATGACACCAGTGATCTGCTAGCAATTACAAGAGTGTTTGTCATCAGGGAATCTGTGACTTTTCCCATTACCACCAGGATTAGTGGAGCAACTTTGTGAGCATAGATACCATTCCACCTCCTAATTCTTAAGATTTTTTTTTCTCCTCTATTGCTCCAGCCTCCTCTGTCCCTCTACTGCACAGTTCTTTCCCATTAGCCTGTTTTCCTCTTGTTGTTAGCTCATGGTCTCTGCCTGGTCCATCTACTGCCTCTCACTTCCATACCTCCTCCAAATCCAGCTTTTACCTCCTGGGAGCTCATCAGGACTGCTCCCTTACCAGTGGTGAAATATCTGACAGGATATTAACCCACCCAGAAGAACAGAATCTCTGCCCTTGGTTCCAGGACAGAGGAGAAAAAACAAGTGGAAAAGGGAAGGTCCTGCTTTAAAGTGAAATGGATTGGGGAAAGGATTTGCTTGATTACAGCACATCTCTAATGTCTATGTGTGGAATTTTCAGAAGGATTAGAATTAGACAAAACCATAATTATTCGTGGCCACAGGAGAAGTCATCTTCATGGTGCAAAAGTTACCTCCTTCCAGATGTGAAATCCTTCCAACACATGGAAGGCAGGAACCTTCCATAAATTAGTAATGACATTTTCAGCATTGGTAAAATAGCATCTGTGTGTTTTTCCCAAGAAGATTTCTCTGAACTGGTCCAGACCTTTGGTCTGGAGGGGAAGCCAAACATAAAAATAGGAGCCCATGAAGGGAATAGAAAGTAAGATCTTAACATGGAATATCTGAAACAGTCTTAATTGCCTTTTACATTACCTATTTTGCTTCAAATCAATATATGGAAAGCCTACAGAAGTAATTCTTGCTAACATTGCTTAATCCTGCCAAGAAGGAATTTAATTTGTGTCTGTGCTGGGGAGAGAGTGGGTTACAACTTCATCAATTCTGAATAAATGAATTCCATCAAAGAGATGAAAAAGGAATGACAAATTTTCTGAATAAGCTTTCTCATAAGAAATCCTTCATTAGTCACTGAAGACCCCGCAGACCTCTAATAAGACAATTTGCATAAGATATGCATTTGTCCAAACACTGAAATAACATTCTGGGCTTCCTCTGGTTTTCACAATATTTCATTTTTTCCCACCCTGTAACACTCTGCTAATCTCCAGGACCTGCTGGTGCTCCCACCCACTGCAGGCTGTATCAGATCACACCCCATGGTTCCATCACTGTGAACAGAGATGCCAGAACAAAGTCAAATGTGCAATGCCCTTCAAAAGTTCTCCTTCTCAGAGGATGATTAAATTATCTCCAATTAAACCAAATGCTCTTTGTCTTTCTGTACTGAGACTGATACTGAATGCTCATCCCTGCTGTCCCAAAAATAACAATCTGTTGCAGAAAACCTAGACCTGGTGTCTTTGCTATAATTTAGGAAAAAAATCAGTATTTCACCAAACTGACATATGTGTTCTCAGTGAATTAATGGTCTTAGTCATTTTTAACTTGCAGGCATAAATGAATAGCTACAATATGGTCTGCATAACTAACAGTGTTGACTAATGAATATATAAACATTCAATTATGGTTTTATTAATTCAGAAAAGTTGGTTTTGATGCAGTTTTGTGAGAGGTGGGCTCATCTGTGGTACAAAAGGAAGGAGAGGCCATGCAGGTGTACAGCAGCATGTGCTGCAGTAACAGTAGGAGTTATCTGGTTGCCATCAGCTCAGGACTCCTATAGCCCTGTCTCCTTGTCCTCTAACTCATTAAATTAGTATCAGGTTTGACTGATCTCTATTTAAAAATAATAAATAAATAAGTTGCCAAAAAACATGAGTTATATTATTAGCACATCAGCAATGCAACTCTTTTAAAACACTGAATTTAAACCCTCTCCAAACTGATCCCCTTAGCTTTGTAACTTTGGAACATATTCCTCATGTTAAACCAGAGAAAATAGAAAAGCCATAAATAGGGATATTTTTAACTGTAGGAGTAAAACTAATGATTATAGCACTCTGTATCACTCAGAATTTCTAGTCACTTCAGCTAAAATCCCTTATAAAAACTATCTTAGCATTTGACAACAAGTACTGAAGAATTCATATTGTAAATTGGAAAAATACCAGAAGAAAAGGTTGGAGGTGGCAAGGGAGGAGTTGGGAACATGTTTAGCAAGAAATCTCATGAGAACACTGTGCTGAAAGATCATTTTTATTCTAAATATAAATCTTTAATACATTTAATTCATCCTGGCTTTAACATCCTAATGTATTTTTATTGCCAGTCTGAAGAAGAACGAGCAAGACAAGGTGATTCTCTGCAATTTACCTATCTCTTACAAAGAAGAGAAGGACTGAAATCCTGGTGAAAGATTCCAATGCATTTTGTATTTTTGTACTGCAAGTATTTCAGTTTCTGTTCTACCTTCTGGTGCCAAGCAATAGGACAAGAGGCAAGAGGCAGAAGGTGGAACACAGGAAGGCTCCCCCTGAAAATTAGGAAGAACTTCCTTACTGTGCAAGTGACAGAGCACTGGAACAGGGCACCCAGGGAGGTTGTGGAGTCTCCTTCCCTGGAATTATTCAAAAAACATCTGGACAAAATCTACCTGCTCTAGGATGACCCTAGGGAGGCTGGACCAGATGATCCACTGTGACTGACCCACTCTGTGATTCTTTTTCTTTCTGTAACCGTGAAATGTCTAGATAAACTTCCCTAAACCACAAGATAAGCTTGGATCTAGATGTTTAATATATTCTGTATGCCCTCTAAAATACTCAGTTCAACTCCAGCAATAGGAGAAAAAGAGTTTCTGATGTCATAAATAAAAACCTGCCCTTGTGCCTATTTTTATCTGTGTCATTCAAAGTCACCTTTTCCCCAATCCTGTATGTTTTGTACCTACATTAAACAGTTAGTACAAGCTTTCTTTTGTTAAACCAATTGTCACTTTAATGTGACAAAAGTGGCTGAGCAGTGACAGGTTCCAGCTCTAGTCATCTGTGCTCTCCAAATGGAAGGATCTGTGTTGTTTCCTAAAGCTCTCAGCTGTCACTCAGAGCTCTGAAGCTGCTGTTCCCTGGAAGATCAATGAAACACAGGTCTCAGAGATTACTAGAGAAATGGAAGAGCTAAATGGGATCTTAACTAGTCATTACCTGGGAAGAAAACTATGACTCACATCAACTTCAGAAAGTTAAACAGCCTTTTGGAAAATATCATGACTCACAAGCACTGCACACACAGGCACTCATACAGAGTCTTCTTCTCTGTTCAAAGCATTTAGTTCTTCTATAGAGAAACTCAGCTCTCATCTCCTTGAAGCTACATTGCCTTATACCAATGCAATTACCTTGACATCAGCCAGCTCTCTGATTCAGAGAAGTAGATGCTATATGTGTGTTTCTTGCTGACTGGGCTACATAAATTGTTGACCTATAAACTTCTGTGAAACAACACATAACAGAAATTAACTTTTTTTTCTTCTCTTACAAAGAGATTTTGTAAGAGTTTGCTTTGGATTGCAAGCAAGTAAAGCAACTCTCAAAATCAAATTAACTCCAGGTAGGTTTTCTTTGAGGACATAGTGTTCTAAAAGAAAAATCTTTTTCAACAATTATTCCAGTGAGGGGTTATTTTGGCTTCTGAAGCATTCATTTTAGTGGCAATAATTCTGTGTCCATTGAAGCAATTAACATAAGAAAAGCTTTTGAGTTAAGCCAAGCTAGTCAATCTGGGGGATTCAGGCTTGAAATGGGAGCAAACACAACATTTTAGCAGTACAGGTGTTTCCAATCCATCAGTTACTGCTGTAATTTACATGCATGCTGCCTTCTGAGAGGTACTTTGAACTTTCAGGGAACTGAAAATCAGAAATCACTTTTGCTAATTTGAGCTGCAAAAAGGTTTTCCACTGAGATGCTCTCAGTATGACCCACGTGCACTCAGTGGAGCTCACTCTGTAGGAAAAGGTAACACACTGGACAACCTTCTGAGTTTCTCCACATATTTGCTCTGGCCTGGATGGAGAAGCTAATTTGTGGTAATTAGGGTGTAAATTTCCAAGCACTGCAGCTTAGCTGCCCTAGTTCCCACTAAGGCCACTTTGTCTTGCTGGGAGAAAGCAATCTGGCCTTGAAAGTACTGTAAGCTATTTTTCCTTTAACACTGAAGAGTCCCCAGCAAGAATAGTGTGAATTAGTGAAATGGAAATTCACACCCAATATGAGTTTCTATTCACTTCCTTCTGCTAAAATGCCCATAAATAGGGCAGGTGGCTGGAGCAGACTGACAGAGTAATAGATTCCCAGAAAGAAAAAAATTATATCACAAAAGTAGCACAAGTCACTAGGAAAATGAATTAAGATGAGCTGTGTCCACAAATGATGTTACTGAATTGCTCTCACCTTGAAGAGGAGGAAGACGTGCATCCCAAGGAAGGAAGGCAGAATCACTGCAAATGACCTGAAGCAGCTGAGCAAAGAGTTTGATGTGCTGCTCACTAAATGCTCAGCTGAGGAGCCAGGAGAGCTGAGCACGGCAAGGTGTGCCCAACACCGGCTGGGAGAAGCTGTCCTCTGATGGTTGTTTATCACACTGCCTGAAATGAGCAAATTCAATTCTTATCAGAAAAGTGTCTGCCTTGCAAAACCCAGCAGCATGAGATTCCCCTGCTAATCATCTTGGTGCAAGCGAAGAGGAACAAAAAACTTAATTATCCTTCTGCTCTGACAAATAGAAACTCCACAGTAAAATCCAGAGGCTGCACCGGGGACTGTCTCTGCCTTTGCCCATTCCAGAATTATCCTACATGGATTATTTCATCCTGCAGGGTTGCCAGGCCTGAATTGAACCCAAACACATTGGACTGTTTGCTGTTCTTTGATTGTATTTATCAGTATTCTTTGTTGTCAGGTGTGGGACTTTATTTTAAATCATAATAATATGCTCTTAACTACAAAAAAGCACATGAAAACTGCATGAAATCTTCCATTGTTCCCCACTACACAGCCAGGGTCCTCTTTAAAAAGATAACTTGGAGTTTAGAAATCCCAGTTGTAGGAACACTAATTTAACAGTGCTGCAAGGCAAAGATACATTCAGCTTGTTTGAATTCCTAGGCAAGGTGTGAAACCAAGCTGGGGGGAATCTCCAGATACCAAAGAGCAAAAAAATACAGTCAGGGAGTTGCTCTTGTTTGGTATCTCCAAATAAACCAAGAGCAATTCCCTGACTGTATTTCAGTCCAAAGCTGCACAGATCATTTTATGCATTTTATGTCTCTTTTGTTAACTTTAGTGTCTTCTGTCTGTGAACATCATATGTGCCTTCCAAACCCTGCAAATCTGAGGTATCTGAATTTACTGTCATATTGTGTTGTGAAAGTGGATTGCCACACAACTTTATATCTGAATATTTCTCAAATTCACAAGTGCAGCAGATATTCTCCCTTCTGTCCATACAACTTCTTCTATGAGATTCTGCTTCAATATGCAAGTTTTATGGCATTTCTATATAGTGTGGAAATGTGCTTCTCCACAAAAAGTAATATTTTACTATCTTTGACAGCAATAAAAATGTTTCTTACATACTATAGAATATAGTGAGGCAGCCTGAGATATGCATGAAGCGCCCCTCCAGGAAAGTGAGTTTATTTAAGGAGACTGGCACACATTTCCAGTCTGGTTTATATTTCAGAAGTTGCTGTAATCTCAGCCTGCATATTTGAGAAATCCTGAAAGACAGATGAGGTTCCAGAAGAATGGAAAAGATAAAAACTATCTTACGAAAAAGGAATAGCTGTGGAACAGTCAACATTTTGGCATGTTTAATTGTTTATTCTCCTATTTTTCTCTTGATTTAAATTAAACAAGTATCCAGAAGAGAGAAATAAAAAAATAGCAAGGACCAATGATTAATCAAAGGGAAATTGTATGAAACTAAACAAAATTCTTTCTATAACAAAGTAATAGATCTTGGGAAAAAGAATGAGCAATTAAAGGCATATATGCTAGCCCTGAAATATTTCACAGTGCTGTCTGATTGTTCCCACTCTTATTATTGTATATTTAATTATTCCTACCTAAATGAAGTAGCTCTCGTTTTAATTATAGTTGTGTATATTTTCACCCTGATTTCCTGAACTCTCATGATGATTCTCAATTTCCATTCTCCCCTTTAACAGCCAGCTAAGGGATCCTCTGCAGCTGATGGCTGGATGCTATTTAATAATCCTCTCTACAGTGTTATCCAAAATATTAATGCAAGTCCTGACTAGTGCTAGACCTAAGGTAGGATCCTGCAAATCCCATGTGCAGAATCCTTTCATTTTGATGATGAATCATGGTTAGCAAAACCAGCTGCATTTTCCCAACATGATGCAGCAGTACTCAAAAAATAGCTGCATGTTTTATCACAAATGGAACAAACTGAATTATATCAATCCAGAATGAAAACAGAAAACGTTGTACTGGGATGCATAAGCCAAAAAGTAGCACTGAAGGTGTGAAGAAGTGACATTTTGGGACATTACACTTTTGAAAACTGCATGAACATATTTGAGATAATTCAGGAGATATTAGAGCTATTGGAGATAAACCAGAAAGAACTGAGCTTATTACACCAAAAGAAAACTCTGCAGACACACATGAAAACATAAATGTGAAGTGGTAGTAAGTGTGGAAACACAATATTCTCTATCCACCACAGACAGGGTAAAATGTAATAGTCTGAAACTACGAAAAGTGATTTAAATTAGGAGTTAAAAAAATGACAAAGACATGAAAGTGAGAATACACCACTAAACTTGCATGTTCCGTACATGACATTAATGGTAATGTAAAAATGCCAACCAAACCATGCTTCCATAAGCCACCTTCAGAACTGTCATGCACACAGATCCAGGGATAGCTTCTGCTTCATCAGGTTGTCCAAAGGCCCATCCAGCCTGACCTTGGATGCTTCCAGAGATGTTCCAGCTGACAAGGTATAAGAGCTATGGAGACACAAAAAACACAGCAATCCTACAAATGATTAAGAAACCATCCAAATCTATTATTTATAGTCTTACACAGTTTTTGACAGGTGACTGTAAAATATTAGTTTGAAATCATTATTTTAACCTGCTACTGTGAGAAACCAAAAGTTCAGGGGTGTAAATTGTCTCCAAAGAAATCAATGGTAATGTAGAGCCTACCTACACAAGATATTTATGCAATCCCCATTATGGCAGTATTAGTACTCTTCCCAATATTTAATGTACCTCTCTTCACAATAATGCTGTAAGGTCAGTGAATCTGTGAAACCACACAATCCAAAATACGAGATTTGTGATCCCAAAGAGAAAATGCTCAGTAAACCAACCATGAAGAGTAATTCCAGTTGTATTTTGGAGGAAATCACACTTCTGGCTCTCGCTTTTAACATTTCAGATCTGCCCAAATCACTGAATTCCAAAAAACTGGGTTGACTGTACATGCACAGATCAGTGGAGCATGTGCCACCAGTTCAGCACAGAGCAGGACAGGTGCTGTTAGACACTTACCAAGCTGTTAATATGCACATTATTTGCTCTCACCTGAGCCTTGGTCATCTGACAAGATGATTTTTTTTTCCTGCTGACTGAAACAATAGCAACTGCCTGTAAGAACATACTGTTCTGGAACGCTTAGCAGGTCTGTTGTTTGCCTGTTCTACCCAATTTAAAGTAGATAAATAAGCTTGGAAATGCTACTTATTTAGGCATGCAGCTAACCAGCTGAACTTAGAATTCAAATAACCAAATTGTTTTATGAATCTGACACTAAAGGATGAGCAGACATATCTCAGACCTATGTTCTCTTCTTAGTTGCATGACTCTTTCTCTCTCTTTACGGTCTGATTTTTCAAAGAAGGATTTTAAATTTAAGAGAATAGAGATCCAAGACTGGGCATGCAGGGCAGAAAAAACAATAATGTGATGACCGTCTCAGCAAGGCTTGAGTGCATTACAGAAATACACTACCAGTAGCTCACAATTTATAGATTAATCAATTAATAGATTTCTAAAAGTGTCTGTCAAACTGCAATGTTACTTCTCTTTGTATGTTATCAAATGAGGAGCCAACCCTGAAGCATTTCCAAAGTACAAATAATACTTGTGTGTTATATACACAAATAATAGGGTTTACTTCTTTGAGTGTACCCACAGCTGTCTCATGAGCATGAACCACTCAATTTAGGAATACATGCTCACAGATTACTTTTAAATCAATACTCAAAGAACCATTAGAGAATATATTTTGCATTTCATTTTTATTTTGCAGAGGATTTTTTTAAAAAAACCTGTGAGACAGTTGAGTTCCAGCTCAGCTTCTCCAAAAGAACAGAGGCAGCTACATTAGTTATTCTGGGCTTGAAAACATTTTTCATGGCCATTGAGAAGTCCTTTAGATAGTTCAACATTAATTTCAGCATAAAATCTTTTCACAATGCAAATATCAGGATACTTTGGCACTGAAAAGCAGAGCCTTCAGTTAATCCAATTCTCCAAATACAAACAGCTTCCTGAATTCAGTATTAGAGAGAGTATCTCCCTGAGTATGAACTCTGGAGCCTACAGCACTAAGTAGGGAAGGAAATGGGATGACAACAGGCAGGAGAAAATCTGCTACTGGCCCAAATGTTTATTTTTGTGGAAATTCAATCCCAATTTCCAGCACTGCAACTCTTGAGAAGCAAGGAGGTATCTTAGAAAATATTGGTACTAGAATGAAATTACAGATGTTAAATTGAAGGTATGCATAACTGTTAAACTGAAAGTATGCCT
The DNA here is from genome assembly GCA_020466415.1 of Ammodramus savannarum pratensis. Taxonomy (NCBI): domain Eukaryota; kingdom Metazoa; phylum Chordata; class Aves; order Passeriformes; family Passerellidae; genus Ammodramus; species Ammodramus savannarum. Next base: position 29,773,171 of record JAHXMQ010012337.1, read on the forward strand.
AATAACTTAAATTTTATGAGCATGGACTTAGATGTTGCAATTTTAACAGAATTATGCAGATTTGGTGCCCCCTGCTGTCTTTTACTACCAGAGTGACCCGTGAAAAATATGAATAAGTGATTAAACACACTGAACTGCACAAAATACCTCCAAAGGGCAAATTAGGGATGCTGTTCAAAAAGGCACATTTAAACTAGAGTGTGAGTTCACAGACTGCTTTGGTTAAGCAGACAGGAGCTGAGAAGAGCAGAGCTCCCTGTTGGGAATGACCACAAAGAGGAAAAACATTGAGTGAAAACATTGAGTTCACCATGGCCAGCAGGAGCCACACAGAGAGCTGAGCTTCAGCCTTGGCACACCTCCACTGCTTCAAACCATAACCACAGAAAATATTCAGTTTCTTGTGGGGATAAAACCAGACAAATCCCTGTGGTCTCTCTTTTCTCGCTCAACACCAGCTCTGCTACATTCCTGCCTCTCACCCCCAAAGAGGAGAGTTCAAACAGACCCTAAATACTTCCATATGATGGGAGCACCTCAACATCTCAGAAAATATGAGTACCAGTGGTGTCCCCAGGTACTCATTGGGTGCATCCACACACTAAAGTGGAGCAGACACTCCAGGAGCTCACCCAGCACAGCAGGCTCCCACAGGGCCAAGCCCAGAGCTAACCTGAGGCACAGCCTCTCCAACACACTCAGCACAACCTGCTTCTCTCTCCAGAGCAAACCTTCTTGGTTGGCCACACTGCATCTAAAGGGACTTCAAATGACCCTCACCTGCTGAATCCCACTGCCTCACCTCTCCATCCCCCAGATCCTTGTTGCCAGTCCACCCATTCCATAAGCCCCAGCAACCTTCTGGCTTCCTGCTTGACTTTCTGACTTGAAAAAGTAATCTCTCCCTCTTTGCCCCCACCCCAGGCTGGTTTTCAGATGGATCAGTTATTGTATGGGCATGTGGGTGCCTGGTCTGATGTAAGAGGGGAGGAATGTCCCTTTGGCAGCAGTACAGTCTCAGATGGGCTTAAGCTAATCGTGAAATTTCTGTCCTAAATCAAATAAGGCCACGAGGTGCCAATGGGTGCAATTGATTGTCCAAACTAACAGCACATTTCCAGCACAGCTGGGTTGAATCCTGCTGCAATCAATGGCCAAGATATTATATAACTAACTTTTGAAAATTTCTCTGTTGGTCTCTTGCCCGTTCTTTGCACTCCTACAGGAATACTACACATTGTAAGTGATGATGAAGCACAGCACAGTGCTCCATCTGAACTTCTGCAAAGCAGCAGACAGGACTTTTCCAGGAAGAATATCTATTTAAGTGATTTCCTACTGCAAATCAACAGGCTATCAAGTGATGACTTTGTCTGCTTAAGCTCAAAGACATTTCTTTAAAGAGGCCTTCATTCAGTAGTCACAAGTAATCAATCAGTCAGTTACTTCCTCCCTTGGCTATCTGTGCTTGAAGACGGGGAAAAAAAAACAAACAAACAAACCCAAACCCACCCAAAAAATCCCCAAAACCCAAATCTAAATAAAAAACTCCACAGAAAGGGACAGTCCTGTCTTGCCACAAAAGGGGTGTTCAGTGACTTGAGACTGGTGCCTGTGTTCCTGAAATCAAGGGTGCTAAAACAGCATTATGCTGTACTTCAAGCAGATGTGCAGCAGAGGATGCTTCATCATTTCATATTCTCCTCAGGTTGGAAGGCTTTTAGGACTGACATTGAATCTGTGAGTCACTGACTGCTCTGGAAAGGCTTACTGGTGAATAAGATGAAATTTCTGTCATTTATAGTGTCTGAGAAGGTTTTTCAACTTCAAGAGAAAAGAATTCATTCAGTTTCCCTGACACTTATTTATACACACAAGTTTTAAATGGCCATTTTCAACTCTTGAACTCCTGTGACTTAGTGAGATGTTATGATCTGTATTACATCTGCTGTAGCAGTATTTAAACAAACATCCTCAATAAAATCTTGCTCACTCCCACCATCTAGAAATCCTATTTTGTACTTCACACATTTTATTTTCATACCTCAAAATTCAAAACACCAGAAGGCAGGAGTTTGGTCTGGTAACTATTAAATTAGTTGCACTCTGATACAGAAACCAACTTGCTTACTACATCCTTTATACTTGTCAGTTTATTCAGTGAACTGGCTGTAAGGACTGCCTAAAAATTCACTTCTATCTCCTCTAAATGTTGTTTAAGTCAGCAGTCTGTCCTCTGTTCACCTCTTTTCAGTGTGAAACACAGCCATGTCAGGGGTTGTGCAAGAAGAAGATTATGAGGGTGGATCCACTTGTTTTGATCTCCTGGCAGAGCACTGGGGCTCACCCTGCTACCACCAGGCTGTGGGGCTGCTCCTGAGCCACCTTCTTGCCCCTTTTCCACTCCTAAGCTCTCTTCTTTCTCCCCTGTTCTTGTTTTCTCCCTGAAATTGATAAATTAATGTGCATGTCTAGCAGGCACCACTTGCAAAGAGCCAGACCTCGATGTTCTTGAGGGTGAGGAGCCAAATTTTAGCTACTGAAATGAACTTGAGTGCTGGAAGAGCTGCATTGACACAGAAGGGAAGCAGAGGGATGAGCATGGAGGTTTAAGTCACATCTTATTATCACAAGACCTCAGGGCACTGGCTAATCGGCAGGGGTGTAGCTTTATTGGGAAAAGTGTGTTTTATGATATTCATGTCTGTATCTGAAACATTCCATTGCAGTGAGACACCAGAGGCACTTCATGAGCCACTGCAGTGTTGCAGCACAGCCATAAATAACAATTTCTGGGAGACTCTTCCAGGGCAGGCCAAGCCCCAGCGTGTGGGAAGGGATAAAGCACATCACTTCTCATGTCTTTCAAGTATGCTCTTCCCAACTTCCCAACAGAAACTAAGGTGAATATCTACATACATGGCAGACTTCTTTCTTCTCTCAGCATACTCCTTTTCCTGTAACCCAAGTATTGAGACACGTTTCTTCCCATCTTCACATCACTACCTATCTTTTACCTAAAAATTCAGATTTGTGCACTGTGAGTTGTAGTTTTCTTCTCATAGGATAAGAAATCACTTTTGGGATAAAGAACCCAGAACAGGGAAGCAAAAAACTCCTAACTCAGTTCACAGTGTAAACAGAAGACTTTGCACTTACTCCACTTGTTGGACATCCTGTCCAGAATAGGAGGCAAATTGCCCTAGGTTTTGTTTATGCTGGCTAGCAAAATATGCCATAAACAAAGCAGAAGACAAACTGTTTTTTAACATGACTTGTCCAGTCTTTGAGGAATAAAACCAAACATTTTAACACTAAAACCCAACACAATCAACCAGACAAACTAGTAGAAGGATTGAAATGAGCTACATATAATTCAAAAAAATCAAACCAAAGGTAGGCATCAGTGACCCAGAGCCAGAGTTCATAATTCAAGCCATTTGAGTAAAGAATAAACAGTGGAGGGATACCAAGCAAAACCAAATTTCTGCGTATCCATATTTCAGGATTAGGTTAAAGAGCAAAAGGTCTGTTCACCATCTCCTCCTGGAGACTAAACCAGGATTGAGCCAAGGGTATGTATATGCTAGTATATCAGTAAGCACCAGGGTATATTCTTCTGTTAGAACAACATTTTATCACATACATTCGTTCTTATCAGAAGCTGGAAGACAAAAGCACTCTTCATCCTGCACTTAACAACAACAGGTGACAATCTGTTAGCAGCAGAGTAAACACTGCACTTTATCAAGCATTACTTCATTTTCACTCTTCTGTTTCCATCTCTTTGTGTCCTTGTAAAGACTGGGCAGCAGGTGTGAAACAAGGACTACTAAATGTTACAGAATTCCAAGTAATATATCCAAACCCTGCTTTGTTTCATGATAAACAAGTTTAGCTCCAACATGTGCAGTTGTTTTAAGGTATTTTTATCCTGAATTGAGCATTTAAGGATGTTATGACAATTCAATATTTCATGTGAGGCTTTCATATTAAATATGAAACAATATGAAATAATGAATTAATATGAATGTTTCATATTAAATATGAAACACTTATGATCATAAAAATAAAAAAATAGTGTGAAATAGATAATATTGATGTTCTTGCAAAGGGATGCTGCAGCACAGCCATTCAGCTTGTGTTTCTGTGTATGTGTGTCTTGCTTCTCTCCTTACCCTGATGTGGCTGGACTTGCCAGAATGTCTCATTTCTCCCCTTCTGGCTGCAGCTTCCCTGCATGAAAACTGGATAGGGTAGTGTTGCAGACATCTTTTATGGAAAATCCTTTCCTTAGGATTTTTCCTCCTGAGAAGCTGGGAGGCCTCAGGAACAAAACGTAAAAACATTGATTATCTGCTGCTGTGGAATGCAACAGGTGCATCTGTGATTGGCCCATGTTGGATGTTTGTAATTAATGGCCAATCACAGCCCAGCTGGCTCACACAGAGAGCTGAGACACAAACCTTTGTTGTCATTCCTTATTATTCTATTCTTAGCTGGCCTTCTGATTAAATCCTTTCTTCTATTCTTTTAGTATAGTTTTAATGTAATATATATCATAAAATAATAAATCAGCCTTCTGAAACATGGAGTCAGATCCTCATGTCTTCCCTCAACCTGAGACCCCTGTGAGCACCACCACAGGGTAGAGATCAATAAAGGGTGGGAATCCAGATGTCACCCCAGTTCTGGATGAAGACAAGGCACACACACACTCAGGGAGCTGAAGAGCACTGCTGAGGCATGCAGTATAACCACAGCTAATGCAGCCAGGACAGGGCCTTAGGCAGCAACTGACTTTGCAGCTCTGTCTGATCTCCAGGATTATAAGGAGATGCCTTCTGACATTGCCCCTTTTGCTGTGTAACTCTTCTTACCTGTAAGAAAAAGCTTCAGCAGCTCCCTGAGACATTCCCAAACAATAGATACAGTAATCTGTTCATAATGGGCACCTGCTGCTTGGTCCACTGCACTGATATTCTGAATTTTAACAGCATTCCTTTATTTTAAACATGCCACCAAGACTAAATATTTAATGGGCAGTGATCCCTAAACAATAGGGTTTAATTTCTCATTTACCAGGAATATGGGAGTAAATCTGTATTCAGTGCCCTGTAATAAAACACAGCTCATAAAGTAATATTATGCTTTGGAATATAAATATGAGGCATTATACACAGCATGTAACTTAATCATTCTTGACTCTGGCATAAATGGTTGGAGGTGAATGCCACCTAGATTAATACTAATTACACCTTGCACTTTTATGAACAGACTGCAGCACTTATCTGCCATGCACACAAGCAATTTGTTCTAAGCCACACAATGAGTCAGTGGCAAACAAAGGAGAGGAAACAAGGTTCCTTTATCTGCCAGACTTCTTCTGAGCCAGCTTCTCCTCAACAAGAATTAAAAGCCATTTCATCCTTCATACCTACTTTTTGTCAGTGTTTCAGCAGAGTTATAAACTCAGCCTCACAATGTATTAAAAAGATTTGTATAAGTAAATACATAAATATATTTATATGTTTGTGTATGTTTGTGTGTATTTTAAATATGTCAAAACATAAACATAATGGATTAAAGCCTCACAACTCCTAAAGTAGCTTAAATTTAGTATCTGAACACATTACCAAAAAAAAGAGTACTACTCTAAAAGCACATATTTATTGTATAAACCTCAGTACTTTGTGCAGCCTTTAGGATTACTGTACTACATTTTTATACTTCTTTAAATAACCACTGTGTGTCACAGTTATCAACAGAAAATGCTTGGGGGACTTTTCTAGGTTCATTTCAATTGGGATTCAGATCATCAGAGGTAAAAGCAATTCCTATACCTGTAATGCTAATACCCCCTCCCATTCCGAGAGGAGAAAATAAATAAAAATTTTTCCTCAATTAAAAAAAAAAAATCGGAGTAAATACAAACTGTGTTCTTTTTAAAAATGTAGCAAAATGGAGATTTCTCTTTCAAATGTAGCCTACAGGTAAGATTTTGTCATACTGCACATTTGTGAAGTCCACTACTGCAGTGGAATGAGGCAATTCTAGATGTCATGGATTTGAGGAAAAAATTCCATAGGCTTTCTCTTTCAAAAATTAAGTGACATGAGAAACAATGGTATCCTCTCCACTTTATAAGAATCCCATTCTCTCTAAATATTTTGGCATTATAAATAGCATTATAACCTTATGCTTCAGGTCCCAGCTCTCATAATCACACAACCAGCAGGAGAACATGAGTTTTCTTAATTTAAAAGTAAGTGTATGGTCTTCACCACAGAAAAGAAAATGTGACCCCAGTGATTATTCAGATTTGCAAATAACAGCTTTAAATCATGCTAACTACTCTGGTCCTCATTCAGCTGTCAGCCCCAAAGGAACAAAGGGCTGCTCACCTCCCAAAATACCCATGAGATGAGGATTTCACCCACCCACATGTGTGTCTCACACCTGCAGAGCTGGAGAGCTACTCTGTGCACCCAAAGCACGGGCAGCACCAAGGAACCAAGCATCAAGTGAACTTGCAATTTCAGAGACTCTGTCACCATATAGGTGATGCAAATGATCCATGAGGAAAGGCTGGCATGGCTGGGACACTTGGGAGAAGACAGAGTGGACAGCCAAAGGATTGGTGCCTCCAAGTGCCTTGGAATGTCTGCAGGATACTTGGGAAGCCTCTCTCATACCTGTGCTAAGGGATGCTGGTCTGGAGCAGATGCTAAGAGCACTCAGGGATTCATATTTGGGATAATTCTGGACAGCAGAGTCTTAGGGATCTTTGCCAGGACCTGTAAGATGTGAAGAAAGAAGGAGGAAGGTATTTCAAGGGTATCTCCTGTATCTTGGAGTGACATTTGAGGGCTGAATTAAGAAGCATGGGTCAGTTACCAGCTGCCACATTTCTCACTCCCTACTTTTTCTTACCCATCTTCAAAAATGGTGACAAATTAAAATGGAAGCAGAGAACTGACCTGATCCCTGAAAATCAGGCTCCACAGAAGCATCTACAGGTCCTGGCCACAGTTCAGGTGAGAGATGCAGGCTGAGACATGGGCAGGTTGGGCAGAAATGCCAAACAGGCACTGTCATGAGAGATGTGCAACATATGGCAGATAAAGGAACCTTGTTTCCTCTCCTCTCTCTCTCTCTCTCTCTCTCTCTCTCTCTCTCTCTCTCTCTTTCTCTAGCAAATCACCCTGCCCTACCCAGCATTTTCTAACTCCTCCATTTCAGCCACTTGCTGCCTGAGCAGCTAAAATGACTGTCTCAGCCAGAAATGTGATTTTTTTTCTTTTTTTTTTCCCCTTTTAATCTATATTCATCCAAGTCCAGCTGCACAGAAAAAGGCACATGGAGGAGAATGCAAGCATTATCTAATGCATAAAAGATGGATGCAGAGAGGAAGAGAATTAAGCTGTTCTTCATGCCCAGCATGGCATGATAAGAAGTAATGGGTGTGAACTGCAGGTGGGAGTTTTAGACTAGACATTAGAAATGGCTTCTTTTACCAGTAGGCATAATAAGGACTTGAATAGATTGCTTGAGGAGGCTGCAAAAGACTTCAAAAACAGGTTAGACAAACATTTATCAGGAATCATATTGGTATGATTCATGTTTGCAGACTGGAGTAAGGAATGGATTGTTTAAAGTTCTGTTCTCCTGTGATTTTTTGATCCAAAGATGCCTAATGACCTATTTTTTATTTTTATTTTTTGCTAGGGATTGGTCTTAAACAAATCTCACAATCTTAAAAACCTGCCAGCAAAATAATAAGAAGCACTTCTTAAAAAATAAACATTATTCCAATGCCTTCTCTTAGTCAAAAAGCCCTCTCACTCTGCCACACATTCAACTACAAAGCTGAATAGAGTCAGTAAAATACTGAAAGCATTAGCAGCACTGCTAACACTGTGGCAATAATACAGCAAGTGATCTGAAATCCCCATTTCTTTTGACCAACTTCTTGCCACTTGCACCTTTCTGTCCTTCTTGGCACCCCAACACAATACATAATTTTCTAAATTACTTGAGCTTTTCTGCACACTTTCATTACCATAGCAGGTGCAGTTATTTAGACCATTAATGTCCTAGCAGTAGTGGAAGCTGGGAGTGACCCCACTGCAAATTAACAGCTCAGACACAAGAGGTGAATGGTGCTTTAAAATACAGCTGGAAATTTTCCACTGTACCCAAACAGGACTCAGTCCAAGGTCCTTGTCCCAAAGCTGCCCTCTTAACACAAGTCACTTGAGTTGGAGGAGAAAAGCATTACAGATTAATTCTGGTTTGTGGAGAAAAGAGGCTCTTTTCTTCCAGCTGAAGTTAAAAGCTGCCAGCAAACATCAGCGACCGATTTGGAAATTTTGGACTGACTCCTCATGTGATTTGACCATGGACTTTTTCTCCACTTTCTATTGTATTATTTCTATGAAGTCAGTCACCAAAAGCTTCTCTGAGTCAAATTCATTCTTTCTGCTCGTTCTCTTCACACTGCTGTGCCACTGTCTTTCCTTTCCCATTCCCATCACTTCTCAGCAATAATTTCCCTTCCAATAGTTTGAAAGACTGATGCCAACATTAAGAATAAATGTACAGGGGAGGGAGGGAAATCCCCCCTATTCAACCTGTTCTGTCCATGTTACCTTTCCATTTTGTCTCCTCTTTCTAAACTGTAAGCTTGCAGGGGCATGGAAAGACTTAAATTCAAACTAAATATCTACTAAATATCTACTTTATCTGGGTCTGCTGGGATTACTGGTGCATGGACATTAAAACATTGCATTTTGTACTGTAAATAATGCAATGTAATGTAATGTAATATCAGACTGTGGCTACTATTGCATACCTCAGGAAACAGAGGGAATAATCGAGGAATTGTTCTTGAAATATTACAAAAATTTATGAAAAAAAAGGAGATGCCAAAAAAGGACAGTGTGATAAAACACACTGAGAATGTGCTGGTCACATGTTAAACCACAGTGACAATTCCTGAATACAGAACTGGCCACAGAGTGGGGTCCCACAGCGCGTGTTTGGCAATTGTATCACCTGTGCTACATATTCTCAATAACTTTGGTTGAACTGCCTGAATTACTACTCATGTAACCCCATAGTTAAATGCAGGATATGGCTGCACAGCTCAGCACAGCACTCCTAGCAAGGAACTCCCAAACAAGATGCTGCAGAGGTGTGTCACCAGGGTGCTCCACCCTGTAATGAGCACAGCTGGGAGGGAGGGCTGAGGTGGGACACCTGCACCTTCCATAGCCCCAGCTCACAGCCCAGTGTCCCCCTGGGAATGGCAATGAGGAACAGGACAATGGTAAGATCCATCTCAATTCAAAGACTCCAAGAAACAGCCTTCTGCTGTCTAGGTAGCAAAATGGATATAAAGATAAGATCTGCTTCTCTTTTGACTGAGAGACCTCTCTAAGATTCCAGTCCTTCTTGTTCACAACCACCCAAATTGCTCTTCTTCTGCAGAGCTAAAATGATGGCAATGTGATCAGAAGTCACAGCAAATTGAGTGTCACATTATTATTGATTAATTACATCATTAAACACATTCTGATTTGTTTCAGTGAAACCTATGTGGCCCCATACAGGTAAGAATCACCAAAAATGTGCACTGAAGCCAATAGAGCTTACACACAGGTGTAAGCCAGTGTCAAAACAATGTAAATCTCATCTGGGTAAACAAACATCAGCCTCAATATGTCATCTACCTGAATTCATTAAAATAGCACTCTATACCAAATATTACCTGGGCTAATCACCACGAGTCATACCCAGTGAACCTCATTTTAATATTCCTTGTTCTTGTTCCTCATTTTGATGTTCCTTGTTCTTCCTCACAGAGAACTTCTGCAGTGTAAAGAGAGCAGGATTAGGCCAAACAATTCCATGAGCTCATTAGCTGCACACCACAAACACAAACCAGACACGTGTAAGAATAAAGAGCCAGTTTGGCGAGATACCATGGTGCCAAGTCAGGTCAGTCAGGTTATAATAATTTTTAATTAACACTCTTCCAAGTTTCAGTGTTATTTATTTGCAAGCCAGTGTCACTCAGAACAAGTCCTCTTTCCTCCCTATGAAAAGGTTGGAGGAAAACTGAAAGACAGATTTTCAGCCTGATCCGGACAAAGAGAAATCCAATGTAATGGCAAATGAAAATGATAGGTGAACTTGAAAACTCTTAACAAAAACAACTTTAGAAATGAGAAGACTGATATCAGTCTGATATCCACTGATAAAGAAACAAAAAGCAGAAATCAGCACAGGCTGAAAACCACAGAAGACATGATTTCCACTATTCTATTTTTGATTATGTTTATCCAAGCAGCAAAAATTCCCCATCTCAGAGGTTTTATATTGCCTTGCCCCTGAAAATGCTCCCTTTTGAAACATTGCTAGTGTTGTTCCCTCAGGAATACAAAGGCCCAATGTAAAATTCAGCAGGTTGAGCATTCTAGATGGTTTCATTAAAAAGAAATTACTATTTTAATTATTTTTTGAAAATGCTTGATAGTGCAATAACTATGCCATATTATTCATCAAGGTTTGTTTCAAAAGCCAAGTCATGGAAGCAGTTGTTGACAATATGAATCTGCCTCAATTTATTGTCTTCCAGTCAAAAAAATCCAGACTGAATATCTATAGGGTTTGTTCTATATATTAAATTATTTACAATTTAAATTAATGTTTATAGGTATTTGTGTTATATAGGTAAAATGATAAAAACCCTTAAAGGTGTTGAATGACAGCTAAAATTGCTATTCCTATGACAAACTTTTGATCATATGTCAAGTAGCATAGTCTTACTATCCAGTTAATATTTGCAAAATATATTTCATTATCAATATTTTGTTAATATTGATGAAACACAAATATTTAATACATTATAAAAGCAAGATGTAAAGTAATATATTAGTTCTGTGTAGAAAACAGATTAAGGGTGTTTTAGCATCAAATAACTCATGATTTCAGGGAAGTCGTAGTGTGTTTATACAAGATATTTTAGGATATTTGCATAGCAAAACTTTGCAGATATCCTAAAATGAAAAATGAAGTAGATGATCCTAAAAACAATGAAGTAGATGATCCTAATTATCTTCTCAGTGTTGAAATAATGCTATCAAAATATTGTTGAAGAAGGCACGCAAGTATGTGTTATGGGGTAATTGACCTTATAAAACATAAAAATTAATATGAAAAATGGGCTTAGTGAACAAAAGTGCCTATTTTAGAGTTTTGTTGAAAAGGCTTTATTTTCAAGATGGATTACTTGTATTCCTTTATTTTTACAAAGAATGAGAGATGGTGGGGAGAGAAACTGCTGGCAGTTCTGTATACACAAAATGCTTACTGCACTTAATCAGGAAAGCTTTTTAAGCTTTCACCTTGCTTTTTGTTCATCTGATTATTACTTCCACAATAATTTTAATAGTGTGTGTATTTTTAAAGTAACAAAACTAATTAAGCATCAGTGACTATCCTTTACTATCTAATGAACTGCACAGAGGCTCCAGTTAGGCCCAAGGATCACAAGAAACATCCCCTGAAGAATCAGGAGGATGGAGAGCCCTGGGAGCAGCTTCAAGAGAAGATGTGGTAGGTTTAGACCCTCAGAGATCCCCAAAGGTCATCCTGGATCCTCCCTGACATCCCTGGGGACCTTCTGCTCCTTCAGGTGGCCTGTCAATGCTGGCCTGAACACCCCTAGCTGGTTTCCTCCCACAAGGGTCCCAGGAGCCATGATGACCTTGGGGACAGATGATGACAGACCACCAAGAAGGGATGGGATGGCACAGCTCCAAAATCCACGAGGCACAGCCTGGCTCCCAGTAACACAGGAATAAGTGCTCCACTGCCACAGCTCACTGAGGCAACATGACACTGTTTGAATTTCCAAATTTACAACCACAGTGGTCGAATGTAGGCCAGAATTCACCTCTTTCAACTCTACTCACCTACAAGTGAGTGATGTGCTCTAACCTCGCTGGGCTGGGCTCCTGCAGTGTCACACATCCCATCCCATGATAAGGACCTTTGTGGCTGCCTCCACCTCTCCAGAGGAAGCCTAGGAAAAGAGCTAGGCCAACAGCTTAACTTAGAGATGTACAAAGTCAGGCTAGATTAATGCCATGAACTCTGTTTTTCAAAAAAGAAAGTTCCATCAAGGTTTTCCTGTTAACACTGCTGTTACAATAACAGCAAAGCAGATTTATCAAGCTACCTACTTTGCATTTGTGTCAATGCTCCTGGCAAAATGAAATTAGTTCTGTTCAGCTGTGTCTTTGGCACTGCACATCCTTGGCAGAGGCCTCCAAACAACACATGGGTATTCTTTTAGCTTCAGGGAGAGGAGTCTTTGTCTTTCAGGACAGAAAGCCTGAGCTCACTTCAGGATGCATTTGTGAGGTTCTGAAAGGCCATGGTGTGCAATATAATTAGTTACTCAGAGGTGACAGATTTGTAATAATCTATAAAACTAGATGTGAAAATGCAGTAAACAGTGCTGCCCACAGAAGTATGTCTATGCATGCACTGAAATATTTAAAAGACCCAGCCTTTGATGCTAATTTTACAAAACTCCCCTTTCCTCCTTCCAGCTGGAACTCCTTCCCACCATGCCTCCCAGCACTGGCAGTATCCCACAGGACACACTCCTCTCTCAGACAGGGCACTCTGAAGAAGAACTATTAAATCAGAGTTACTGACAAAAAAGGTGTTGGTATTTATAGAAAATGAGGAACTCCCTCAGAAATTCTACAGATGGAATTGTGCCTATTGTATCAATGTGTCCTGCTGGATAAAAATAGGAATGACAATATCTAGGGTGTCCTGCCCATTAGTCCAACTGGTGATGAGTAATGCAGCCAAATGCACATCAGTAAATCCTACCTACCTACCACACCATGCTTCACAAACCCTCTTGGCACTCTTCTTTAACAGAGAGGCCACAAAAGCATAAAGGTTTAATCTGCATGTATTTGAAATTATTATATAATTTATGAGGCAAAGATTCAAATAAGGTATATAAATTGCTCCCAATACATCTCAGTAAAAAACTGTCTCTTGTATCCTCTTCAGAAAACCCCCAAGTGTTACAGAAAATTTGGTGAATGTTACAGTTTTAATTGGAGAAACCAGGTTGGTTTAGTAAAAAGACCCAAATATATTTGTCAAAGACAAAAAAACTGAACTTCCTGATACTAAGAGCCTTTGGAAAAGGATCTGAAGAAACTCTTCTGGAAATTAAAATGTGATGTTTAAAAGTTATTGGATCACATGGATTTAACATCTTACTGGCTGGTGTTAGCCTCAGACAGAACTTGAGTCTTGCATGAGCATCCTCCTGAAAGCCTGAGTGATCAGTCTTCAGTACCATGAAATGCTCTTGCCCACTGCTGCATCTCAGGCCAGTCTAGTTCTAGAACAACACCTGTGCAGAAAAAGTGTTTTTGTGCTGGATTAGTGCTGGTGCCTTGGGTCCTTTATCAGAGTAGGTATTTGAAACTTCCTGAGGTCTTAAGTCTGAGATTAAGAGCCAGAGCTGATGTACCAGAAAACATTAGATGAAGTGGTGAAGACTTTTTACTACATAAATCTATGGAGCCACACAAAGGAATCTTTTCTCTAATTTTGTGGCTCTTTATTTCTGATGTAAATACTATGCACCAACAAGGGAGGAGGAGCTTGTACAGAAAGTTGTATTTTAAGTAAAGGTACAGTAACAAGAAAAAGCAATGATTTCCCTTAAAATAAAGGGCACTTAAATGACATTCTTGTGACACTAGCCCAGAGTAAGGAGGGTCTGGTTCACTTGCTTTTTTAAACACAGACTTGGAACACCATATACTTCTGATTAAGAAGGGGAAAAAATTAGTAAGTAATCCCAGGGCTCCAAGGAGCTATTCACAAGCCTAATGTTAAAATGTAATCTTCTGGTGATTACGTAATAGTTTCCCCTCTGCCCATTCCAGAGTGGATATGAGATACTGCAGTCTGCATGCCTGGTCTTGAATGTTCAGTTCCAGGTGTGAGAGCTCATTGCAGCTGCCTAGAGCAAGGCCAAGTGTACATGTCATTCTGGGAGAGACAGCTCCTAATTCCAAGGATAGGCAATAGAAGGTGCCACCCCACTCTGGGTTAGGCTTTAGGAGCTATGTGGGACTTGGCAGATACAATTAACAAGGCTGAAATAACAATTGCCCTGAGAGCCAGCACAAAATAAAAGGCAGGGAGCAGCCCTCAAGTAGGAAAAGTAAAATAACTGCAACAACAGCCGGACAAATCTAATCTCACATAAAAACACCAATAACCCATCTGAGACCTGGACATTAAATCGACACACTGATATTAAGGAGCACAGACCACAGGAAACAAGAAGCTTGGATCCTCCATGGAATAAACTCAGTGATTGGCTTTTCTGTGGAATATCTGCCAGCTCCTGCTGCACACAGTGGTCAGAAGGGGATTTCATAAGTGTTACAGTGAGCATTTACACCTACCAAGATGTGGAGGAAAAAGAAAGAAAAATCAAAGCACGCTGTTTTTCTGTCCAGTGCAATCCACTGCAGCACTGACATGGTGGCTTGCTGTCTTTTCAAATCCTGGCCACACCTGACTCCTAAATATATCTGAAAATGCCTGATACATCACAGGATACATAGACAGATTTTGCAAGATGATATCTAGAACAGTCCCAGACAAATAAATCCTGCATGCAAAGCAAGTCTGACATGTCAGACTCACAGCATATGCAATATTGCCTTGCTCAGAGAGTTGCACAGTAAGTCCCAACCTGGCAGCATACCCTTGCACATGCATCTTTCATCTGTCCTTACAGAGAAGTCTGAGCTCTCCCAAAACATCCTGCACATCCAGAAAGCACCTGTGGCAATGGAAATGCAGGGGAACCCATGCCAGGTGTGCTCTTCCTACGAGAAACTGCAGTGACCACGCAATGCTAAAACACACCCTGCGTTAAACAGGACGTTCTGTACCACATGGGATCCCTGGCTCTTTCTGACATTTATTTTTGTGACCACAGCATGCTGTGCTTACCCAGGAGAGGGCAGAGGTCAACATCAGTGTATGCACATGAATCTGGTGGACAGAAGACACTGTGTGATTACCTAATATTTAATTAGGTGATAGCACTACTGCCCTTATCCTCACTATGTAAGCTCAGCTACAAAGCAACAGGATGGCTGTACTGAAGCTTTGGGATTTAATATCAGTAACCCCTGAGACATGACAATTATCCAGTCACCAATACTGTTCCCCACCAACATAAGGACAGTCTTGTAGAAAGTATATTTATAATCATAGCAAAATTAAAGTTGGGCTAGATATTTTAAAGGTTCAACCTCCTGCTCTCTCCACAGCTATCTTCAAAAATAATCTAGGTTGCTCAAAGTCTTTTCCTGTCTAGTTTTGTTTCCAAGGATGGAAAACCCACAACCACTCAAGGAAAATGTTCTGCTGCTTGACCACTCTCACTCTGAACTTTCGTTTTCTTGCACACAATTGGAATATCTCTGGGTGCAGCTTCTCACTTTTATCTCTCATCCTGTTGGTGACTATCTCAGAGAAAAGCCTTGTGCCATCTTCCCTATAATTCTCTTTGGGAAGGTGCACATTGTAATTAGATCCTGCTGTGGCCAAACCCACTTCCTCACACAGCATGTGCTTCAGCTCCTCACAGCCTCTGCGGAACTGGCTGTTCCCAAACTGGACAGTGTGCATCCAGTGTGCCCTCACAGAGCCTGTACCTGCTGGCTAGATGGAGAATTCAGCCCTGCAGGTGTTGGAATCCCATGAGGAACTCCTTTTGTCCACCAGGATGGCCAGGCCCTTTTCTGCTGGGCTGCTTCCAAGCCAGCTGGATCTCAGCATCCTGCAGCCTGTCGCACATTCAGACTTTGCCCGTCTCTGTTGACCAACTGGAGGCTCTCACTGGCCCTCTCCTGCAGCTTGGCAAGCCTGCTCTGACTGGTGGCCTCCTGTGCAGCAGCTGATCTCCCCAGCCTGGCAAGGGGAGCAGCTGGAAACTTGCTGAGGGTGCACTCTGTACCACCCCCTGTGTGGTGACCTTGTCAAACAAGACTCGCTCCCGTACTGATCCCTCCAGACAAGACTTCAAACCTTCACAGCCTTCAAGCCTGGGGGTTCAGCCAGTTTCTTCTGCCCACCCCACCCACATCTCCCCAGTTATAAGGTTATTGAGGAAATCCAGCAAAAGCCCTCATAAAAACAAGCTTGAACTACATCCTGTGCTTTCCCCATGCTCACTGAGCCCAAAGTCAGTGACACTGGGTCAGACACAACTGAACTGAAATGTGTAACTTCAGCCTTTGTTCAGTCACCTGCAGTCTTGAAATGCCATGGACTTTCCAATGTCACAGGGGGTGAGCACCAAATAAAACTGGAGAACTCCCTCAACACTCCAATGAGTGTGATGGGGTGCAGAGGACTTGGATATGCCCACTGTGACAGAGTGGACTTTCTGTGGGGAGCTCCCCTCCCCTGCCCAAACCCTGCTGCCAGCCACAGAAGCCTGGGCGATGGGAAAGGGTTTTTTCCCAGCAAAGTCCAAGATGAAAGAGGTCTCTTCTTTTTCCTTGACCTTTATGGCCAGTTTAAACCCCCAGTCCTGCAGCAGGCCCACACATTTGCTTGTCTTCCTTTTGCTGCCAAATCACCTGTAGGAGCTCTTTATGTTCCCCTTCACATCCTTCAGTTGCAACTCCAGCCAGGTTTTGGCTTTCCATGTTCCACTCCTCTACTAAAATACTGACCATCCTCCTCTGCATGAAGGGATGAAGAATCTCACACCAGTGTAATCTTCTCACTACCTGCTAAAAATGCTGTTTAAGGAAGGTGCTTATCTTTCATCCTTATCTCATTTTTTGGAAATGGCAAGCATATCCAGGTGTCTGTTTGAGCATTTATTTAGCTGGTACTGTGGAAAATGTGATTGTTCTAAATTGTTCTTTCTTCCTTTGTTCTTTGTTGTGAGTTGGTTTGTTTCCAGTAACCTCAAATTTGATGCAGAAGAAAAGGGAAAGTATACACACCTGATAAGGAATCAAACAATTCATTACCTTCAGCATTCAGCTTTGACTGCTAATCCATCTCTCGAGGATTTTCTCTAATATTTTGTAGTTATTACAGCTCTGCTGAAGTAGCCTCACATGGTTATTATCAAATAACCCAGGCCCTTAATGAGAGTTCCTTCCTATTATTCAGATCTGGACTATGTGCTCCATCCTCCTCTAAAAAAAATGGTAGAGAAAAAAAAAGTAAAAAAAAAAGACCTAAATTAGCCAAAGTTTATTAGTTCTAGCCAGCTCATAAACAATAAATTCAAGGGTTGTTTTTTTCTGACTTTCCAGATCTAGAAAATAGAAGTGTTCCTTGCTTCTCAAGCATCTGTCTTTAGTCTAGAATGTCCCAAGACAGGTTTCTTACACTTAGAGTAACACTAGTTCAAAATATTCTACATTGGTAATTTAATTTGTTGTTTTTGGCAGGAGTGATTGTTCTCCTCGGTTTTCTAAAATATCACAATAAATAAGAAGTATTTCTGCAACATTTTTTCTATTAAAGATGTGGAACTATAAAATAGGAACTTGTCTGAATTACAATTTAGTCAGAATTGTACATATTCTGTACACAGTTGTGTATTGCAACTCTACTTCAGTAACATGGCTTGTACCACAACTGTATTTAAGGTTGCCAAAATTTCTCTTCAAAATTCCTCTTCTGGGTGTTTATAAGTTTGTCATTTTTTATAGATGAATTGGTGCATTAATTCTCTACTTTTGGGAAACTTTAAAGATGCCTGAATAGGATGAACTCATACTTCTGTTATGTAATAGAGTCATCTGTCACAAGTGAGACATGGTTTGTATTTACCAGTTGATTCTCTAATTGCTCAAAAAGCTGCACATTTATTTGGATTATTAAATTTGCCCTCTCTCATCTGGCTGCAGAATAGAATCAGATCCAAATCAGGGCTTAGCTGATGAAAAACTGACAAAGCATGGTGCCATTACCCCTCTCACAATTCTCTTTTTCCTGTGACTGTGCCAGCCCCAGACCTGTCTTCCAAGATCCCTTCCTGGTGACTGGAGAAAGTCTGGGAGAAGTAAAAACCACCTCTTTGGGCACAGGTGACAAAGGACAACAGGAGCAGACAGTGGGAAGGGGGTTTTGCCCTCCCCTTCCCCTGGACACTGAGGCACAGGGCAGGAAAAGAATGATGAGCAACTTTGCCTTCCTGAAAACCTAGTCTTGATCTTTAAAGTTCACTTTTAGGTGCCTTCACAGGGTCTGTGCTGCTCTCTGCAACTGTTCCTGTCATCTTTACCCAAGTCTTTGAATTATGGATGCAGTGATGGCATCTAGGGAAGACCAAGAAAGAACTCAAGAATGCTGAAAACACAGAACAATGGAAATGAGAGAATACACAGCAGTGAAGTGACTAAAACACAAGCCTTGTGTTCTGCAGCAATGGTTGGTGAGCTAAAAACACAAAATCAACGTTCCCCTCTCTGGAAGACTGATGTAGAATTTAACCCTACAGCCACACCTGGACAGAGGTCAGGGACAAAGCCCTTTCCAACCTCTCCCTCTGATGTAAGAGTGCTTTAGCTGTTATCAGCCAAATATCTTCTGCAGCCTCTAAACAGGGCCAAGGTGTCCACTTCAGCTGGCCAGGCCTCCATGGGGTCTCATCTCCTTCTCTGGTTTCACTTCTTTCATGCATTTTGTCCCTCCATGCAGTTCTCCACTGGTCTTGGGCCTCTGGTTTCCCCCAGCTGGACTTTTTCAAAGTTCCAAAACAAAGCACTGTTGCTCAGACTTACTAGTTTAACCTAAGCCAGTACTCCTAAAACCTCAGCTTCTGAAGGGGAAGATATTCAGATATTAACTTGAGCTTTCAATAAGGAAAAAAGAGTTTTGTTATTTCCCTTTGGGTTTTGGAGAAAAGTTCGAGCATACCAAAGATAAAAATTCTAGGCTCTAAACCAAATAACATAAAACATATTATTTCAAGATACTATTTTTAAAGACCGATATTTCACTCATCTAATGACTTTTGACCAGAGGCTTGGCTCAGGATATGAGTTTGCCTTCCACCACACAGGAGGGTTAGCAGAGAGACCAAAGGGCAGAGATGGAGATCCCTAAAATTCCCACTGTCTTATGATAGCTTGTCCTGTGCCCCAATGCTCAACATTCCTGCAAGATCTACAGCAAAACTGCTGCAGATTTCCCCCCTTTTTCCATGTCAACCATGCAATGACTACAAGAGACAAGACTGTCAGCAGGCCTGAAACCTTCCAGTAACCAACCTGTGCAACACCAGGATGCGACTTCACGAAGAATTTTCCTTTTTTACAAACTCCCAAACGCGGAATTATAGGATCAGGGTTGGAAAGGACCTTAAAGACCATCCTGTTGGGCTGGGACACCTTTCACTAGACCAGCTTGCTCACAGCCCCATCCAACCTGCCTTTGAACGCCACCAGGGCTGGGGCATCCCCGGCCAACCCAGTGTCTCATCACTCTCACATAAAAGCATTTCTTCCACACACCCAACCTCATTTCCCCCGTTTCAGTTTGCACCCATTTCTCGCTGTCCAAATTGCACCAGAAAATCACCTGAGGCCGGAAATTAGCCGGTCACCTCCACGGTGTCACAGGGACGCCCGGTCCCACCGGGTCACCTCGGGGCAGCCACAGCACCTCATGCGGGACCACCCTGGCCCCTCACGCAGGGCACATACAGGGCACACACGGGCACACACCGGGCACATGCCCGGGACCCCCGGCAGTCCCTCGGGCACGACGCCCGCAGCCCCCACAGGCGCCGCCGCGGGACCCCGCGCGGGCGGGCGGGCGGGCGGGCGGTGCCGTTGGGGCGTCCCCGTCCCCGCCGGGGGCCGCCCCGCCGCCGCCCCCCGGCAGCCGTGGGGCCGTGCCCACCGCGGCCCCGGGCGGCGGAAGTGTGTGTAGGGGGCAGTGCAGGAATTTCCTGTGACGTCCCGGCCCGGACTCCATTAGGTGCAGCTGGGCTGAGAGGAGACAAACCCGGCGGGCAGCGAGCGGAGCGGGCCGGGCGCCTGGGGCTGCCGGGCGGGGGCTCAGGGCAGCGGCGGCCGCCATCGCCAGAGGGAGCTCCGAGCGGGCGGCGGCGCTGCCTCCGGGACCCCCGGCGGGCGCAGGGCCCCGCTCCGCCTCCCCTCGCCCCCGCCGCCTCCCCCTCTTCGCCCCCCCGGCTTCCCACCACGGCCGCTCTCGGCGAGGAAACTCTGGCCTCCGCTTCCTCCTCCTCCGACTCGGACACCGGCGGAGCCTCCCCGCCCCCGCGGAAGAAAGCCCGGGCCTCCCCGGCGGCGGCGGAGGGAGCAGGAGAGCCCGGGGCTTCCGCGGGCAGAGCAGGCCTCACCTCGTCCCAGTCCCCCTCGGTGCCCGCCGGGCTCGCCCCCGCCGCCGCCCCGCTCAGAGGCAGCAGCAGCAGCGGCGGCATCGCCAGCAGCGCCATGCAGGCCAACGGGGCGGGAGGGGGCCAGCAGCAGCAGCAGCAGCAGCCGCCGCCGCAGGGCCCGGAGCTGGGCTGCCTAGGCGCCCAGAACGGGGAGGCCTCGGCGGGCACTGCCGCCGGTGACCAGCTGGCCCACGCCAACGGGCTGCTGCCCTCGGCCAACAGCGGCAGCCCCGGCGGGCTCGGCGTCAACAACGGGGTGCCCGTCGCCGGGGGGCCCGGCCCGGCCGCCGCCGAACTGGGGGGCGGCGGCGGCGGCAGCGCCCTGAAGAAGAAGAAGCGGCTCTCGCAGTCCGATGAGGACGTGATCCGGCTGATCGGGCAGCACCTCCACGGGCTGGGGCTCAAGTAAGTGGCCGCGGTGGGCGAGGGACAGCGCGGCTGGGGCGGGGGACGGGCTCCTTCCTTCCTCCCTTGGTTTCCTGCGGCGCCCTGAGCGGAGGGTCCCCCCGGGGCCAGGGCAGCCCCGCCGCCCTCCGCTCCGTCCGCGGGGAGGGTCCGGAGCGGGGTCCCCTTGGAGGATGGGCAGCCCGGAGCGGGGAGGAGGGGAGAGGAAGGGATTCGAGGTGAGGGGGATTGGTGACCAAAGCTGCCCCGTCGCAGCCCGGAGGTCTCCGGCGAGGGGGGAGCAGTGCCCGGCGGTGGGGCAGGCCCGCTCCCGGAAAAATGGAGCCGGAGCTGTGTTTTCCAAACCCGTGCCGGTGTCTAGCGAAGGGACAGGACAGGAGCTTCCCCTGCCAGGGATGGCAATATGGAAGTCGGGTTGCACACCGATAAGGGTAGATCAATACGAATGTGTTAGTGGGGGAGAAGTTATCTGGTAAACATAATGGAGCCCGCAGCTGGGCGTGGGGGGGCGGCTTTTCGCAGATGAGCTCCAAGATTTGGCTTGTCAGCTCGGAAGAAGCGACACAAAGTAAACTGCCACTTAGGCAGGCCGATTGGCTTCACTTTGGAAACCTTTGGCCCTCTAAATGGGGAAGGCCTCTGTAGATTTGTGCTGGACACGTGTTTTTGCTAATAATCTTACTTGTAAACAAGAAATGAGAATGTTGGCCCTTCCTTAAAATCAGAATAGAGAAAATAATTTCCCAGTGGAATAGGGGAAGTCCTAAAGTGTTTAATCATAGTGCTTTGTGAGTAAAGCTAAAGCTAGCCAGTATGTCATCATTTTGGAAGGAGGGTAGAGAAGTGCTGCGAAGTGCTTGTGTAGCCACAAAAGAAGTCTTCAAAACACTGCAGAATGGGTCAGCTATAAAGAACATATTCCATAAAGTAAATTGCCTCTGACACAAGAGGCAAGTTTACAGCAGCAGACAACTCGTGACTATTCATAGATGACACCACAGTAAATAAGCTATTTTTAGTATAAAAGGGGGAGGGCTACAGGTCCCTGAGTTTGTTTATTTTTTTTTAAGGAGCCAGTCTTTTAAGAAGTGATGAAGAAGAAAAAATTAGGCCTGTGCCAGATGTTGCAGCTCTCCTTGATCTTTTAGGGGGGAGGTAGGGAGGGGGCAGGGGATGGCAGCCAGTAGCTAACAGCTTTCTAGAGTGTATCTTCCTTCATGAAGTTTATCTTCTGTGCAGGGCTGGCTGTTTGTGGTGGCTGGTAAATCACATACTTCATGGTACTTCAGCAAAGCTTCCAAGCTCCTTGACAACTTGCTTTAGGCAGAGGTAGCTTTTGACATGTCTCAGGCAACAAAGATCACCTTCTTGAACAAGCATCTGAATCTGGTCATCGTATTCTTGTTTAATTAAATTACTTTATGGTAAACTGTTATCATAGCAGGCGGTGTATTTGTGAGGGTGAAACTGGTCGGGTTTTTTTACACTGTATCTCTCCTGCAGCCAGACTGTTGATCTCCTCATGCAAGAGTCAGGATGTCGTTTAGAACATCCTTCAGCTACCAAATTCCGCAATCATGTCATGGAAGGAGAATGGGATAAGGTAACGTAGGGCTTATAGGACTGAATTAACCACTGTTGAAATTTATAGTATCTATGAGACAATTCAAAATTCATCCTCCTTATATATTTTTTTTTCTCTTATGCCGATTTCTGCAGGCTGAGAACGACCTGAATGAACTTAAGGCCTTAGTGCATTCTCCGCATGCAATTGTGGTAAGAGGCACACTTGAACTCTTTCAGAGCTGTGTAGTTGGACTAAATGTAGTGGTGTAATCTTTCACTATGGAGTTGGTTGTCCATAGTTCTTGTTTTCTCTTTTTTGTTTACTTTAAGCTGCTTGCATGCTATCTCAAACGTCATACTAATCTGAACTTTTTTTTATTCTGTTGTAGAATGTGAGATAGGCAGCCCAAAAGTATTGAGGCTAAGATTTGGTGTACTGAATGTTAAAACTCTATTAAATGTACCTAACTGATAAAATATAAATCCTGTCACAGTCCTAAAATAGGTCAGTTTCTGTAGAAACTGCCTATGTTGAATACTAATTTCAACCTTGAAATACTTCTCACAATCTCTGTGTTTATAGGAGTTGGGATTTCTTGAGGGAAGAGAAGTTTAGAAATAAAATGCACTAATACTGATGTGGAGCTGGCATTGTAATAGCACATTACAAGAATATAGAGGCTGCTATAGACCATGAACAATACTGTTGCTTTTCCAGATGGCTTTTAAAGAGCAAATGCATTTGTATTGCTGTTTGGGATTTTATTTAGAGCTTTTTCTCTTTGGGTGGCTATTTAAAAAAAAAAAAAAGATTAACCTAGAAATAGAAGGTTGGTGGATCCTGTGACTTGACACTACAATATGTGTTGTTATAATTTCAGTGGCTCTGAGTAAAGTATTTCTTGTTTTGATTTTTGGATCTCAAGATATAAATCATCACTTGGCTCTTCAAAGAGCTTGTTCTTTTGTTGTAAAACATTTATTTTAATGAGATGAAGGTACAACAGCTATGGTCACTTAGGAAGCAAACTGTATCAAGGCTTTTTGAAGTGTCTGTGACTGTAAACAATGAGGAATCAGCTGATGGCTGCTTAGGTCCACTTCTAGCTGATTCATTTGTTGTCAAGACAATTTCCTGTCTGGTGGGGGAGGGAGAGAAAGAGAGAACAGGAAATGAAGTAGGAAAAACAGATGTTTAACAAAACATCAGAGGGTACTTGACAGAAGTTCACATTTGGTTCTATTGGTTTGGTCAAAGCTTAGCACCTCTTAATTAGACCGGGCAGTAGTTCACTTTCTTTTGTCAAAGACCTGAAGGAGTTGAGAATCTTGCATGCAGCTTTCAACAGTTTGTGTAGCCTGAAAGTATGGAACCTGCTATATTGGAATATGAATGGTCATTTGAAACAAATTTTCTCATGTTTTTGACTTCTGAAGTTACAAAGTTTGTCTGTAGTACTAAAATGTTTTGTATGTTGGTGAGTCAAGAGATTTAATTGAGTTTCAACATTGTACTCTTTGGAGACCTCAGTTTGAGAAAAAAGAGTGTTTTCCTTCTGTTGTTCTGAAGGGCTCCAAGAGCATTCTCTAATATTGATATCTTAACTGGTTCCATAAAGCTTGGTGCAGTAAAAACACTTGGTTTAAACTGAACTTTACCTGAACCAGTATTAACTGTTTTCTTTTTAAAGTTGATCTCCTTTATATTAGCTTGATATAATTTAAAACATGTAACAGTTTTGAATATCTTACATGTGTAAGACAGCATTATTTGCAAGGATAAGTTGAGCTTGTGTGCATGGAGTCTCCTCCTCCCTCCCTGTCCAGCTTTTGTGCACATGGTTGAGGTTCTGGGTGGGT
Organism: Ammodramus savannarum pratensis; assembly: GCA_020466415.1. Classification (NCBI taxonomy): domain Eukaryota; kingdom Metazoa; phylum Chordata; class Aves; order Passeriformes; family Passerellidae; genus Ammodramus; species Ammodramus savannarum. The sequence continues at coordinate 29,797,517 of JAHXMQ010012337.1, forward strand.
TTTAGTGCTGAGAAGGTAGAGAAAGGTCATGAAAGATAAGGAGGGATGCTTTATGCTCTGTAGGTATTTCCCACTGCAGAAAAGTCAGAGCTAATGAAGGTGATAAATGTCTTGATCAGGAAATGTCCAAACAAGGTGCTGCTGCAGGTAGCTCTTTAAAAATAGAAAATTGGATTTTGAGTTTCCTGACTTGTGACTCACACTATGTGACTAGATGTTTTAAAAATGTGTGCATACAAGAAGAATGGGTGCCTAAAAATTTAGATGACACAGGGAGTATTTAACTAAGTAGGGTGTGTGTTCTGTGGTTTGTTTTTGGTTTGTGGTTTGGGTGGGTTTGTTGTTTTTGGTTTTTTTTGTTACAGTTAATATGACCTGGACAAAATAACCAGGATACATAGTTGCTCTTGAAATGTCTGGTCAGTGAAGGGAGATGTACATGTATTCAAAAAATCCTGCTTGTGTTTAATTTCCCGATTTTTGCAAAGTGCTTTCAGTTCTGTGGGTGAGAACACTAAACACGAAGGGGCCGATGTCAATTTTTCAAGCTTTGATGCAGTGTGTTGGTATTGGGGGGAGGAGGGTGTGGCAGCACACGGGACAGTTTGCTATTTCTGTTTGTGTTAACGCAGCTGAGTGCTGTACAGTATGTGATTAGTCATGTTTGCTTTTCCAGCATATCAGATACAGCTCTCTTAGAAAATCTGTAGGAAAACTTTATAATTGATTTAAGCATGATGTTTTTCCTTCAGCAGCAGTTAGAAAACATCAAGCCAGCCTGAGGTTTTGTTTACTTAGGGGCTACTCAAGCATGTGATGGCATCTGTCTTGGGTACTTAATTCTACCTAGGAAGAAACTTTGGGATTATTCCTCTACAGTCATCTAGAAAATACCTTCAGATTGTTCTCTTTACTTATTCCAGAGGTATACAGCCTGCAGCAGGCAACACAATCTAAAAAGTGAGTTAAATATTATCATTTGAGTCAAGTGCTCCACCTGCCTGCATGGTGTCCCTCTTGCTACCAGCATTAAGGGCAGTTCCCTACTGGAGTGAATTACTCCCTGTGTGGTAGGACTTGGTGTGGTTGAAGCCTCATTAAATTCTTTGCTGAATTGTGTAGAGCACAATGTTTTCTGCCCTTTACATATCAGGGCATTTAAGTTTTGGATTGTTTTATAGTGATTTCATCAGTGTTTTGTAAAAACTATCACAGTAAAAGACTACAGGGTAAAGAAAACTCGTGTCTTAGTTCTGCAGGCTGTCACATTTAAGCTTTGCATTGTTTTTAAGTGCTTTCATCAGTGTTTTACAAAACTATCACAGTAAAAGACTACAGGAAAAAGAAAACTGAGGTCTTAGTTCTGCAGGCTGTAAGTAGATGGCTACTGTGTTGAGTTTGTTTTGAAACATCTGCTGATAATTTCACCATGTATTTTAGTTACCTATTCAATTTCAAAGAGCCGTTGTTACAGCAATGTTTACTTATTTGGGACTCCTAGTACATTAGTAAAACTCTTGTGGAGCTTGTTAAGATACACAGGTTGAAAATAACACCAAAATCTAGCCATAAAATTAGTTTATTTTGTATTTTGTTCGTTAAACTTCTGAAGATTCACTGTGCTTACAATTACTGATCAGAATGTTCCAATTTCTTGCCTGTGGCAGTATGTTTGTCCTGTTCCTTTCACAGCTTTGTTTGCTGAGGTTTTCACCTTTGGTTATGTAGTGATGGTGAGTTAAGGTACCTGCCAGACTTCCTAGAATTTAGGATTCTGGAAGGAGCTTTCCTATTAACAGGATAAGGAAGGAGTACAGTACTAAGCACTCATGTTAGTAATCCAAGGCTGTAGTTTGAAGAAAGAAAATGCTAATAGTGCATACATTGAAACAAACAAACAAAATCCTGTAAATCTGTTAACTCTTAGTTCTGCCCCAGGGTAATCAGAGTTTAATTTACACTTAAATAATAGCTTGTAGAAACAACAAAGTAATGCACTTTATCCTCATCCTTTCTGTAGAGGTGAGAGACAGGGTGAGGTGTAATAACTGAACAAAACCAGGCAGACTGCAGTGCTGACACTTGGACTGGACTTTTCCAGGGGTCCATCAGGGTGAGGAATCTTGGCAATAAGCTGAGCAGTGGTGGTGTCTGAATTTCAAATTGTTCAGCAGTCATGAGTGTAATGATGTTGGATTTCCTTTGCAAACACTGAGATGATAACAAATCCCAGGCACTTGTGTTACTTTGGTATGATTTTCATTTTGGTCATTTTGATTTCCCTTCTTTGTAAGGCACCTAAAAAACAAATGGAGAAAGGATAAGCTACTTAATCAGCAGAGTTTGTGCTTTTGCTATATCTTAAGCAATTCTCATTCCTTCTAGAAGAGTTTTTTTGGGCTCTAAAAGAGATAGTGTACCCAAAATGGTCTTGGATTTTGTAGAAGGTGTTGTTGGAAGAAATTAGAAGTACTATTAGGAGGCTGTAAAGGAGTTGAGAGAAATTTATTTGCCAGCAAAGTCAGTAATTGCACAGAAATAAGAAGTAGGAGACAGTGAGTGTCTCAATGTTAAAAAATAACCTGCAATGTAATATTACTGGAGTGTGACTCTTGCCTCAAGGAAATTCATGCCATTGTTTGAGTATGCTGTAGGGCAAGTTTTGGAGCAGTTATCAAAATAGCTTAGTAATTCAGTTTAATTTCCCCATCAAGACTTTAGTCCCTGCCCTCTGCTGTCAATAAGTTACTATTTCAAGTTGCTTATCTCTTATTCTAATTCTCAATTATGAGAACACTAGATTGCTGCATGAAATGTATAATACTTTGTTTTTCTGGGGGCCTTTCTATTCCTAATGTGCCTAAGTCACACATGGCACTGATGGCCTTTTTTTTTAATCCATACTTTCTAGCCTAGAACTGAAATTACACCTCTTTGGCAACAGCATTCTGTGTGGTATTCCTGTAATGCTTTCATGGAATTGCTGAGACTGATGTTGTAAAACCCACATTATAGGATTTTTCTGCTCTTTTTACTTTTTCTTCTAACAAAATGAAATTCATGTTCTAAGTCCTGAAAGTAAGGAGGGAGAAAAGGTAGATTATCACATTTAATGGAAATATAAATGAAATATTATATGCAGTGGATGGAGAAGGAAGATAGGGAGGGATTACAGTTTTTATTTCAAATAAATATCAGCCTGGTTTTGATCTGGTGGTGATCATCAGTGTGAGGTGACCAAAAGCAGTGAAATACAGTGTGTGTCTGCCACCTGGGCATTTCATGTATCCTGGAGAGCTTGTGCACAGCTGGTGGAGGAAGTTCTCATCCCTCCTGCTGCTGCTGTATAAGCAAACAGCGTGGGGTCTGCTGGCCTGCTGCATGGAGCCAAGCACTGGGCTTGTAAATAATTGGGATATCTTTCATTTGGTTTTTCACATGTCAGAACACTGAAAAAAGTTCTCACCTGGAAGAACTGTACAGTAATGGTCTAATAATTCCAAATTCAAATAAACTAAAGAGCTGGATTGGGAGTGCAATACAGGTTTGCCTGTCAGATACAGGACAGCAGAGCACTGCAGACAAGTTTGAGCATAAATCATCTTTACTGTGTCATGTTTTATGCTTCACAAAGCTGTGTGGTAAGTTAATAGCACTGTATGTGGAAACTTCATTCTTTTGAAGAACTGAGTGTCTCTGGAAATGGAAATGCTTAATGTTTTAACTTTGAATTTAGCATCTAGTGAGCCTTAAACTTTCATGTGAGCTTTAATAGGACAGGAACATCTTAAACTTCCCAATTATCCCTCTACTTAAGGAGGCTGGCAGTGTGTTTGAAACTAAGTAAACATTGACCAAATATGAGCATGAAAATAGTGAGTTGCCTGAGGTCTGATGAAAGCAAAGCAAACTGGTGATTGAGCTGGTGGTGTGTTCATTAGGAAAGCAAATGTAGTTTGTTGCACATTATCTCCAGCCTATGTCTTACCAGTTTGTCTAATCATGAACATTTTCCTCATTTTCTTCTTCAACCTGGTGAGTTTTGTGGACTAAACCTGTCATTTCTGCTGGCAGTAAAGAATGTGTACAAACACAAAATACTTGATTTCATCCAGAAACAACCAAACTGTGTTTGTACTGAATTACTATTAAAAATTTTAATATAGTAACTTAATACCTATTTTTTTTTCACCCACTGATATTTGTTAGAATCACAGGTTTGATGATTTTTTTTAAGAAAACAACCAAAAACTGTGAAAGGAACACTATGAAATAACAGCACTTAATTCAGAATGTTGAAGTGACTCCTAAATATAGGAAACTATTATTTTCTGTAATCCTGAAAACAATACCCAAGAAAAACAGTAAACATGGAACTACAAAAAAAGCCCAAAACCTCAGGCAGTGTCAGTTTGTTACTGTTATATGTTATGGAGCTATGCAAACAATTTATGTCAACACCTATGTAAGCAGTGTGAGAAGTTGATGAGTTGCCCTGTTGTGTTGTGTGCTGTCATGCAGTCTGAAATATGAGAATAGCTGATTTGGGGCCCTTTTCTTGATAGAATGTTTCACTGGAAAACCTGAGTAATGCAGGGTTTGAAAGATGATGACTAAAGAGGGCAGGTGAAAATGGGAACAATTGCAGGGGAGATCTGAGGAATGAGATGGGAACTACTTGGAACCCCATCAGGCAGGGAAGAAATTCATGGATAGCTTAATTGCTGCAATGTTGTTGAAAAGCCAACAAAAGAAATTGAGTAATGAAACATTACTTAGAGCTGTCTTTCTGAAGGGCATAGTAGAATGGTTTCTACTGTTCTGTTTAGGCTCAAACGTTTTCTGAAACTTCAGTCAACCTTTTTCCCCTGACTGCTGCTTTCTGTCATGTCAGAGGATGAAGTTTTTGCTGCTGCAGCAGAAGTACCTGGAATACCTGGAGGATGGCAAGGTCCTGGAGGCACTTCAGGTTCTACGCTGTGAACTGACGCCTCTGAAATATAACACAGAGCGCATTCATGTCCTCAGTGGGTAAGTGTTTGCACTTTGAGAGCCCTTGCAGAGATGTTCTTGAAGGAATTCTGTAGCTTTTGATAGCTGATGTTGTGAAGACTCAAGCTGTAGTAAAGCTGCTATCCTGGTGGATAATGAGCTGTAGTGAGATGTGATAAAATGCTGAGTAAAGAATGCTGTTCAGTAGACAGTGTTTTGTTTCAGATGCTTGAAAACAACCTGATGATGATTTACTCTAATACTACTAGAACCCAAATTAATACATATGTATGGTTTTCTGATCTTGAGAATTATTACCTTAAAATTTAATTGAGTATAATCTGGTTTGTTCTTAGATGAAAATAAGACAATTCTACCATCCTAAAATTGCTTGTGCTTTTTGTTTTCTTTTTGTATGGGTAGTTTGCAGACATTTGTTCAGAAGATGTGTGTTTGTGTGAAATAGTTCTCTGCCTTTTTCCCTGTTGGTCTCAAGCTCAGCTTACCTGTTCCCAGTTCATTGAAAATGTTATGATCTGTACTGTATCATGCTTAAAAGTGAAAAGAATGATTCCAAAAAGACTTGGTCTGTTGGTGTATGTGCCCTTTTGAAACAGGTACCTGATGTGTAGCCATGCAGAGGACTTGCGTGCAAAAGCAGAGTGGGAAGGGAAAGGAACAGCTTCCAGATCTAAACTTTTGGACAAACTCCAGAGTAAGATGTTCTAGTGTTTAGAATTTCTTCTCATCTCTGTTAAATCCAGTATAACTTACACATCCCAGGGAGCTGACTGGGTTGGTTGGTTGGATTTTTGTATTTCTTGCTTCATGGGGATACCTTTACCCTTTGGTCTTCTGTACTTTAGCTTTTGCTGTTTCTGATAAACTGTTTGTAATAAGAATTGTTACTTCTTAGCTGTGCTGCATGCAGTAGTGATATACCTTGGTGATTAAATGTATGGTTTAGGGAGGGGTGTGTGTTATAAATGCCAGCCACAGTCAGTGGTGGAAACTTAAGTGTGGCCTATCACCTGTAGTGATACTGGTTGATAGTGGTCTCACACTTTGCTCTGAATTATGGTTTCTCCTCTCTCTTGTGGCTGTTGTAGTACTCTGGACCAAAGTTATAAAACCCATGGTATTCTTTATTTCCATAGTGCTGATAGAGAATTCCATAGTGCTGATAGAGAATTCCCTAAAGGAACCCAGCTGATGGTGTTGTTATGTAGCATTGTAGATCTTGTAAAATACTGAATTTTGAGTTAGCTTGTGTAAATGGTGCTTTTTGGCCAGGACAGTGCGCTCTGGAACAACAAGTACCTTGCATACAGCTCTGCTTCCCACAAATTCATGCTTCTAATTCCAGGTGTATATCTGTACATTCAAATTCAACAAGCTGCGTGCTATTATTTACTCAGATATCTTCCAAAACCACTCAAATCAAAGTACGCTCTTACTTGTAACTTGCATTTGAGAAGTCTTTTTTTCTTCATTTGTTTATTTTTTTTCTTCCTGACTCCCCTGAAGCCTACCTGCCCCCATCAGTGATGCTTCCTCCGAGGCGTTTACAGAACCTGCTGCGCCAGGCTGTGGAACTCCAACGGGACCGGTGCCTCTACCACAACACCAAACTCGACAGCAACCTCGACTCTGTCTCGCTGCTAATAGATCACGTTTGTAGTAGGTAAGGAACCTTCCTGAGATGGGCAGTCTTTCATTGATCTTTTAAAATAATCTGATGGTCAGAGATGTGAGGGCTGCTCTGAGCTGGTTTAACAGGATTTTGCTGGGGAAAAGCAACTCTTGATAAATGAGCAGTGGAGGTGGGGAGTAAAGGAGGTGTGGAGAGAAGATTTTGGTAGCTGGATGTGAGGTAATGGGATCAGACTGAAGGTTAAAAATTTTAATCAGATTGGTGTAAAAAGAAGATACTGCTATGCTAATCCATAGCCACTTGTTTCCAGTCTATTTGTTCATCAACACAGCATTGCTGTGTTTTTCCACTGGAGATTCAGTGGTGTGTTGCTTACCCAGACTCTGTCTTCAAGGGTGCTGAAATGTAGAAAGCCTGCTGAAGCATGGTTCTATGAACTCAGCTTTCATCTGTTACTTTGACTGGACACAGATGCTTTTAGACTAAGAGTAGAAATGTACAGTAGATTTTTCTGAGTTACATAATATATGACATGAATAATAAAAAGAACTATTTTTTCATAGATATGTAAGGTAGAAAGGATTGAGTGTCTCTTATACCTTTGTATTGGCTCTTTAGACTGTCTGGATAACTTTCTTTTGTGACAAAATGGAGGCTGCTTCTGAACCCTCAAAATGCAATACTCTTAATAGACATGAAACAGGAAGGTGTTTGTTTTTCACAAATGGCTGACTTGAGCAGTTTTTCCTCATCCAGCAAAACTTGGCTAAGGACCCAAAACTCAGTGGAGCTTTTATGGAAAACTGCTGTGCTGTGCATGGTGGATTAAGGGAATAAGGGCTGTATGGGATATCCTTATATATTTGTCCATATAACAGGCGAACATTTGGGCTTTCAGGGGAATTGTTTTCAGTTAAGGTTAGCTCCTCTGAGGAAGTTAATTGAAAACTGGTAAACTTGATTATAGAAATTTTCTGAACTCAGCTGCTTTGACTTGCATTCTTGGGTTACTTGGAGTCAGTTTTTAAAGATGCAGACTTCCACAGTACTTTGCTGTAGTAATTTTAAGGTTTGAAAATTACTGTCTTTGGCACTTTATGTATTCAAGTAGTCTTTTAGCTTACAATTTTGCTTCATTGCATTGTTTCAGCAGTTGTATATGTGTGTGCAGACATTTGAATGCTGCCCATTTTAAGAGCTATTGGAAATGATCATGTACTGGTATTGTGGCTTCCCTCCTTCAGAAGTGAGTTTTAAAATCAGACTACCTGGAAGAGATTTAACCTTTACACAAGTCCATGAGTGGTATTGTGCAACAGATTTGTTACTTCTTATCAAATCCCAAGGAGCGTTCCAGATCACTGTGAAGAGCTTGATTTACTGAAGCCAGGCTACAAAGAGCCAGATAGAAAAGATACTATATGCAACAAACTTGGGTTTGAATTTCCCCCACCTGAATCTATTTGCTGACATAAAATTTTGGGTTTTTGTTTTGTTGGTTCCTTTTTTTTTGCTAAGGTAGTACTTCCTAAATTTGCATATTTGCTGTGTATATACATAGATACTCATGGCTGCTGTAGTAAGAAGAACCCCAACCAAAAAAGTACCCAAAAATCCACTTAAAAGAAAAGCTTCCATTCTGTCCTCATCCTATTGTAGCTGCCTGTTGCAGGGGTCTGGCTCCAGTTTGTGGTGTGCTGTACTGCTGCCATTCTTGGGCATAGTGAGGTGAGTTAGGCAGCAGAAGCCAAATTTTGATGAAGGTGACAGAAGTAACAATAGTCTAAAAGCTTAGGCAGTTCAAGTTCTGTGCTACTTAATTGATGGAACACTGATAAGTTTCCCTTTTTTTAGTTGGAACTAATCCCTTTTGGACTTATGGCAATATTTGGTTAAGCATGCTTGAATTGCACTGAAAATGATTTTTAACTCAAAAACTCACTTGATAAGAGTGGGAGATATGAGTGAGGCACTACTGGGAGTGAAGGTGAAGGATTTCAGAGGTTTTGATAGCAGAGAATTGATGCTCTTGGGGATGATGATTTTTGGTTTTGAGAACCTTCAGCCTAGTTGGATGTGTTGGGGTTTTTGTTCATTTGCCTATTTTGTTTTCTTTGTTGAGGAATCAATCTTTCATTGTATGTACAGGGAATAAAACTATAACTATTTAGTGTTTTATTCTATAGTTTTGAACTATACAACAACAGTAAACTTTATTAGATGCTTTATCTCAGTAAGTGAATGACACAATTCAGGTGTTTTGTGCTGAACAGAACAATTTGTAATGAAACACTTCAAAAAAGATCAAGAAAAACCTTTGAGCTTCAGTAATATCTAATTACCAAAACCAGAAGCTGTTAAGACAACTGGTTCTGGTTTCTTGTTTCAAGACTGCTGCTATTTCCCTCCACAGCCAGGTTATTTAATGTGGCTTTGCTATCAGTGAGTCAAACTTGCTGAGTTCTGTTTCACTGGTAAAGTGAGGATGACTTTTTGTGGGAGCACTCTGGTCCAGCTGGGTTGTGAGCAGTGTAATTCAGTATTGGGATGTGTCTGCAGCAGCCCTAATAGCTGTGTCACCCTTTTTAGGAACTAAAAGTATCTTACAATGAAAATGGTGTGCTCCAGCATTGTCCTGCTTGCTTTTCATGTCTGCAAAACCTTGGCTGCTTTTCCTAATCTTTAAGATGGAAGAGCTGTTGTTCCACAGAGTATTATTTTGAAATGAAATGTGCTGAAAAGACTTTCCTGGGGCACAGCATGCCCCTTGTACTTTGTGTGAATTATGGATGCAGCCTCACCTCCTAGGGCAAGTTGCTGTTCAGAGCAAAAACATTAATTTATAACAATATGGCTAAATAACAATGAAACACTGCTCCTGTTGGTGCACATCTCTGTGTGAGGGCTTGCCTGCTTCTCTCTAGACTTGAAGGGAAACAAAATCTTCTTTCATGGGTGGGGCTTTTTTTATTTTGGCTTCAGTGTTCTTCCAGGGGCAACCAGGCAGTTCCTGGTCAGCTGAAAGCCGGAGCAGAGCACACTTGTGTTTCTCTGCAAACAAACAAGTATAGACATACCCAAGGAAGCCAAATATATATATATGTGTACATTTTATCCTTCTCTAGCATGAGAGTGGAAATGAGACTCTATGGTTGTTCAATGCTCCTTGATAGCCTTGAAGCACAGACTAGGAAACCTCTTTTAATAAAAGAAAATGCACTGAGGGGGTACAGACACTGTGTGAAGCAAAACTTTTTCCAGCTTCAGGGATGAAGTAGTTTTTTAGGTGTCTGTCAGCCTGACTGCTGCCAAACTGTATTTGTAAACATTAATGGGAAGGAAGTAAGTTTTCTGCTTAAATTAATTGGGGGGGTTGTTTGACTTTTGGTGGGTGGATTGTGATGTGTATTTGTTGTTTTTTGATTGTTTTTTTTGAGCCAGTTTATCTGCAGTGGTAAATACAACTGAACATTCAAGGGCACCATTATTCCCTGAGTGTCACTGTGTCCCATCAGAGTTGTGTTTACCTCTTGCACTGGGTGCTGTAAAAACTCAGCCTAAGACTAAACCCTTTCAGCATCTCTGCAGTTCAGGAAAATGTGTCTGTGGTTAGAGATTATCTTTTAGTGCATCTGAACAATGAACTTGTACCTCCTGCAGTATTATTTCAAAATAAAGATATCTGCTGTAAAAGCCTACATTTATTTTATCTTAGCTCTGAAATTCTTATTTGAGAGCTTGTAGGCAAGATTTAAATCAAATAAAACTTGTCTCCAGTTCTCACCTAACTTAATAATTTGACTGTTAGCTTTTTTTTTGGTGTGAAACTAGAATATTAAATATTGGCTGTAGAAGAATGTTTCAATCTTCTTCAGTAGTTTATCATGTAATATTTTGTTTGATAAACTCAGCATTTCACAAAACAGTTTAGATTTTGTGAGGGAGAACTGTTCAAGCTGAGAGCTCAATGGTATCTTGCTAGTTATGCTTAGATATGGGATGTGGTACTCTGCAAAGGTGAAAAATGACAAAAACAAAGTCAAAGAAACATCTAGTTTATTGCAAGGTTACATTCAGGAAAAGGAAGTTCTATGTAAGAAATAATTTCCTAGCAAGATATAACTGACTTAGATACCTACAGAAACCTCATGAGTAAAAACACTGCACCTATGGTTCAAAGAGACACATGCTATAGTATTTTCTATACAGTAGAAAATAATATTGTAATAAACTGTTACACTCCTGATGAGGTCAGTTTAATGCCAAATTACATAAAAGAATAACAAATTATCTAGGTGAAATAAGAACAGTTCTATGTTCTTATGGTTAATTATGATGACTGAATGGTGTGAGCTTGTTGCCAGGTGAGACACTTCATTCTGTGCTTACTTGAGGCAGCTGTTAATCGAGGGGGTTTCGAAGTTGTCTAGCCTTGCACTTAAATAAGGTTTTTGTTTGACTGGGTTTTTTTAATAGCTTACAACTTAAAAAAAAATCAAAAAATTTAAAAACCTTACAGCTTTCTTGTTAATGTGTGACTTTGTCCCTTTGTTTTGGCAGGAAACAGTTCCCCTGCTATACCCAGCAGATCCTAACGGAGCACTGTAACGAAGTGTGGTTCTGCAAATTCTCCAACGACGGCACAAAGTTAGCAACAGGATCGAAGGACACAACTGTTATTATATGGCAGGTTGATCCAGTAAGTGTGAAAATGGAATGAACTTTTCTTGCCCTTTCCTTTCAGCTTTCTCCTGCTAGGATGGTGTGATTTTTGTAGGGCAGGCTGACATGTGCTGTAGCCCTGTTACATCCCATTCCCTGGGATGTAAGTCTTGTAAATCTCATAGTAGTAGGATATTTCATACATCTTCCCTACTCATATCTATTGGTACATAGATAAAGAGGTTGATTGATGAATCTAAGCCTGTTTTGACTTGTAGAATTGATTATGAAAGTATGTTCATAAATTTCATAATAATTTAAGACTGGGAATAAACTTGAACATACACAGCATTTGAAGTTGCTACTGCTTGTGAAACTCTATCAGAAATAAGGTCCTTATGTTTTTTTAACCACACTGTTGCAGACTGGTGTGTGAGGTGGAAAATGAAAGGTTTCTGCAGTTCCATACTGGTATTCAGTGGGGTTTGAATCTGAGTTTCTTTTCTTTCACTTCAGGTTAGGAACCTGTATAATCTGAGTCCCTTTTCCTGTTAAAATAATGGGAGGACTTTAAAACCCTGTTCCATGTGCATAAATGTTATGTAGCCCCAGAACTAAAGCAGGCACCATGGCTTTTTCAGGCATGAGCCTGCTGTGGTTTGTCTTACTCTGGGCCAAAAGCTGCATAGCAGCAAAGCTGACTCCTGTTATTTAGTTTGGAAATTATCTGTGGTTTGTTTGTTGGTTTTGTTTCAGTTTTGTATTTTTTTAACAGAGTAATTTAGATGAATTAAGGATCAAACATTTTTTGCTGTTAACTTGTCAATTGACTGTAGATGCACATCTTCCTTCTATATTGATGGGTTTTAATACCAAACATCTTGATTAGTACATCTTAAAGTGAATTGTAAGCTAATAGCTGCTTAGTAAAACCACATAAATGTTTTGTGAGTGTTTAGACTAAGCCTTTTGACCAAGAGTTGCCAAAGAATAAAAATCTCTAAAAAATAGTTAGTGGGAAAGTGGTTTTGTAGAGTTTTATTGGTTTGTCTCCTTTTTTGGGTGCTTTAAAAAAATTGCAATGCTTTCAAGCAGGTGTATGCTTAAATAGCATTGGGCCACATCAAGTGATTCCTATTTGCCAGAACATGCTTCTCACATTTCCTGTAGCAGTTGACAAGGTCTTTTGACCCATAAATTTAATGTGATTGTCAAGGCTTTAGGTATACAGAATTATTCTAATCTGTTTGCATAAACTACATGGAAACAAACATCCAACAGTGGGCAAGTGGTGGGAGAGCGTTGTTTTAAATGAACAGTGTTTGATTTTTCCACACATACTTAACATATGTGAGAATCCTTCATTTCTCCTTTTCTTTCTTCATTGCCCCTCTTGAAGTGTAAGGACACTAATGTGTTTTCTTACTTTCATACCTTGAATTTCTTACTCTTTTCTAAGACCCAGCCACGTCTAGACTGTCTTAGGCTATGCTTCTGTTGTCGTTTCCATTGCTAATTTCAAAGTTCTAAGGAGGCTCAGCAGCATTAAATAGTGTCTTGAGTTGACTGGGTTCGTGTGGGCTGCATTGTGTGAGTGTCAGGAAGTGTGGCAGAGCCTCTGTGGAGCACAAAGGATGAGCACACTGTGCATCACCTTGTCTCACATGCATCTTTGTTAAGAGATCTCCTTTAACAGGCTCCTTAAAAAATCCCTTCTGCATTTTCTGAGATCTGTTGACAGGTTTTTGGTGTTTCAGCCAAGGAGCTCAGCTACTGCAGACTTGAGTTGATGCCTGAATAGTTGCTTGTCATACACAACCAAAATTTGGAATCTGTATGTAAGGAATAGAAGTGCAGAGATTTCTTTTGGTGGTGGGTGGGAGGCAGGTTGACTACATTTGGAGATATTTGCCTGAAATACCACTGCCTGCTGTTTTAGAGCATGGTACAGCAGCTTTATGGTATTTGGGGGGAAGTATGAGAGCAGTATGGAAGATAGTAACAGCCCCAGAGTGCTATCATTAGAAGAGGAATATCTTATGTATCTTGTTCCTCATGAGTTTCAAATATGCTGAAGTGACAAGCTACTTTAATCCTGTTGTAAAGAAGTGTCTGCTCTAGACAAGCTCCAGGATGTGAGATGATGTCAGACATGACTCAATTTCCTTGAAAATCACTTTAGCTACAGACACAGCAGTCCAGGAATAATGATTAGAATGGGAAAGGGGTCTTGAGGTCCATTCATTTGCCCCTCTTTCTCTGCACTCTAAAGATTATTTTTAGCTCACTTTCTTTTGAGGAATTGACTTTTTCTAGCCAACAGAACCTCCAGTGCTGCAGGCTGGCAGAGTCACCAAATCCCTCAGAGCTGATCCCAGGAAACAATCCTGTGTGTCACTCTTCCTCTGGTCTTTCTCTTCAGAATCAAGAAGTGCTCTGTTGATTAATACTGAAAAAAAAAGAGAGAGAGAAGGGACAATTAGAGAAATCAAGCTAGAATTTCAAATTAGTCACGCTTCTTGAAAAAAAATGTGGAGATATAAGCATCTGCCATGCATGGAAAAAAAACAGGGGAGGGTGGGTAGAGGGAGGACAATTTGATTGCCCTTTCCAAGAGGCTTCAAATAATTATTGTCAGCATTTTAACAAGCTCTATTCTGCTTGTGTATCTGCTGTTCCCAGTGCTAATACTGTACTGAAGCATGTTTCTGTATTTAGGAAGCCAGTGTGTGGTTGTTTCACAGTATCTAGCTGTACTATTTATTTTTACAGGCTTCTTGAAAAGTCAAGTTCCTCTGACGAGGCAGCAGTAAAACAGTTGTAATATAGAGATGATACAAGAGGCTGCATGTGCCAAGTATGCTTCATTCACTAAATCTGGCAGAAAACAGCTTGCTGTAGGCAATGCTTCTGAAATAAGAACACCTCTCAAGGAAGATTTTAAAAATATCTTCCTGTAAATCTCCTTCCTTGAGCAGCACACACAAGATACATGCAAGTTTATAAAAATATTGGCACCTCAAGGTTTTCCCTTGTTAGCAGCTGTGGAGGTTTTGGTTCTCTAACCAGAACAGTTTTCCAACATGTCTTTACTTTTAAGAAAGTAACTTAATTCTGTAAAATACAAATGATAGTACTTTCATTTTCCAGTAGATGTAGCACAACTTGACTCTACAGAAATCTTCTGTACTAAGGCAAGTGTAGTGTAATGTAAAACTTTGTACTCAGTGATATTTCTTGAGTTTTATGTTCAGAATCACAGAACATTGGAACAAAAATACCTCTGAGTGTTCTTGTTTTGAAGGTTGAAGTTAGGAGCTTTCATTTTCTGGCCCTGTGAATTGTCAAAGCTCTCATGCTGTAGATGGGTGCTGTGGAAGTGTGAAATGTGGTGGGAGTTGATTTGCAGTGTCTCAAGAACACCTCTCCTGTTCCAGGACACTCACCAGCTAAAACTCCTGAAGACGTTAGAGGGTCACGCGTATGGCGTCTCCTACATTGCCTGGAGCCCAGATGACAACTACCTTGTTGCCTGTGGCCCAGATGATTGCTCTGAGCTTTGGCTCTGGAATGTACAAGTAAGTGCTGGCTAAGAGTGAAAAAAAAAAAACTTTGTGCTGCTTTTGTTTCAATATCTAAATCCCTTCCTGAAAGAAGAAATCGCTGCAGGCTTGTGCTGAGTGTAAAGAAGAGATGCTGATCTCCCTGCCCTCCTCTCAATTTGAAAAAATAATTATGGCAGCTTGCAAATGCTCTTTGCACTTTGGACAGAATTGAAATTGGAGTTCAAGTCTAAGTGTCTGGGATTGTGCAGCAGTTCTTGTGTGGGTGGTTACTATCATTTCTGAGAAGGGATGGCATAAATGCATAGGATGTCAGAGAGCTCCTGAAGAGAAGGACAGCAAATGAATCAAGAGAAGCAGAGGGCAGAAGTATCACTGAAAGGAAGCAGTTGCTCATTGATGATTTTAACAAGTAGGAAAAGTAAAAGATGCAAACTGTTCTGCTTCATGTAACCCTCCCAGTGATGTCAGTGAAAGAGGCTTCAGTTTATGATTTCAGAACTTCATTTTTCCATCAGGCACTTGGGCATTTTGCCATTCCCTCCATGAATTTGAAAATCACTTTCTGCTGTTGAATTTTATGGGCACTTGAGTTGATATAAAAGCTTCCCTTGCCTCAGCTGAGAGCTGTATAGACTTCCTTGTGCTGCCTTGGACTCTGAACTAATGTAGTTTCCTAAAACAAAAACGTTGCCTTTCTTCACCCTTGGAACACTTTTCTTCTGTTTAATTGACTAAATTGACTCAGTGAGGAGCACTGCTGACAATGCCACTCATTGGTGTTCTGTCTTGTGAAACAGTGGCTTTATAGGCATGACAGCTAAATTTTGGCATGGAGAGCTTCAGCTCAAGGAGGAAAAAATTCTAACTACTGTGATATTCCTAACTTCTTACTAAAATATATTTTGTCACTTGTTTTCTTCTAGTTGCTCCCTGCCTCCTTTCTTTCAGTGTTTTGGGTTTTTTTTCATTTGATAGTGCTTGTCACTCTCTTGGCTTGTTCCTATGATTTCTTTTCATTTCCACTCAAAATCTTTTAGCTGTCTGACACACCAACTATTCCATCTCTCTTGATTTGAGAGACAAAAGAAATTGTCCCAAATCAAGTCAAATTCACTGGATATGCTGAAGTAGTTCTGCCTTTTCATTGCATTATTCATAAGTATGTCTTGCTTTTTATCTATCTCCAAGCTATTCTTGTCAGATAAAATTACCAGTGCCTTTTTGGGAAAGGGTTCTGGTGTAAGGCCCTGCTGCCTTTGTTTGTTTGTTTTCCAGACTGGGGAGCTGAGGACAAAGATGAGCCAGTCTCATGAGGACAGTTTAACAAGTGTGGCCTGGAATCCTGATGGGAAGCGCTTTGTAACGGGAGGGCAGCGTGGGCAGTTCTACCAGTGTGTAAGTGCTCTGCAGCTCTCCCTTGCAAAGCAAGGAATTAAAAGCTTGGTCAATGCTTTTTTGGGTTTTGTAGATGTGTACACTAAAGGTTCTGGTCCTTTGCAATTCAAAGAAGCAATACTTTAATGCAGATTTCAGCAGCATTCCTGTATGGAGCAAAGGGTTTGAGCATCTTTGACCTGCCTCAAGGAGCATTTGTGGTCTGGAATTTTTTTTCTTAGCTGCTTCAGAAAAAAAACATTAATAAAAAGCAGTACCTTTGCCCACAAGTGTTTTTATTCCACAGAATTTTGACTACATCTTTCTTAGTTTTTGCATGCAGTCTTTGCTTAGTGAAAATAGATGTGAAACCCTCATTACTTGACTAGAGCTGGTTTGGGGTGGTGGTCCACAGTTTCACCACATTCTTGATTATTTTTTTCAACTGATTCCCAAAATAATGACAATAATTATGTAGTATGCAGACCTTACAGACTCTTAACCAGACTTACAAAAGCCCTTGGTTAAGAGAACCAACTCCTAATTCATTAGGTCCTACCTTGTGAAGGGTAGGATTGCTTTCTGTAGCAATTGTCTGACTAGAAAGTGAAAACCAGTTTTATTTGTGTCACAGCTCCTCAAAAACCTGAGAATAATGGTTGAATGTTTGTTGTGTTTTTTTTTCCTCCTGCTCAGGATTTAGATGGTAATCTCCTTGACTCCTGGGAAGGGGTGAGAGTACAATGCCTTTGGTGCTTGAGCGATGGGAAAACCGTTCTAGCATCGGACACACACCAGCGAATTCGGGGCTACAACTTCGAGGATCTCACAGACAGGAACATGTAACTGCCTCTCTCTTTGGTTCTCAATTCCTCTTCCTAGTGGCATTGTGGGGCACAGGATGGGAAACAAGTTGTTAAATGTTCTCAATATTAAAAGATGGGACAAGAGTAAGTGAGCCAGTTTCAGTAAGCAGCATTTGATCAAATATTACAAATAAATTCCTGAGCACTGGAGTAGGGTTCTGGTGGATGTTTTGGCATTTCTGTCATCAGGAGTACTTGTAGTCCTCTCAATTACTGACATATTTTAGTAGATTCTGCCTTTAATTTAGGAGTTGAAGTCTGGAGTCCTTTTTGGTCTAACTACAAACAAGTATTGCAGACCTGGCTTATCTGGTTTCTAGAGTCATACCTAATTTCAGATTTGGAACTGTTTTTCCCTGATCATACTGCAGAGACAGGACATGCCTGTTGTCTTGGTGTTGCATCATTATCTGCTTATCTTGACTCTCTTGTGTTATCATTTCAGAGTACAAGAGGATCACCCTATTATGTCGTTTACTATTTCAAAAAATGGCCGTTTAGCTTTGTTAAATGTAGCAACTCAGGTGAGTTGGGCATGTTGAAAGGAAATGGAAATAACTCTGCTTGCAACTGCTACCTGTTTTTAAATATTTTTGTGAGTTGGAATGTTTGATTTAACTAGTTGTATATTGTGTAATATGAAGGCTTTAATATTCATAAATACAGCATGGAATTAATTCTCTGACAAAGAGGCAATCCTATTCTTGAGACCTGATGATTTTTTTGACTGATTTATTGTCAAGAGATTCATATTGGGAAATATGAATGTTATTATCTGGGTGTTGCATTGAGAAGCCAGGTACACAAGAACTGTGGCACTTTACATGTCTGGGGCACAGATTTTATTTATCTATTTCTGCTTTTGAAACCTTGGGTAAAAATAAAGCTTTCAGAGTGGAAGAGACCTACAGTGAAAGTCTAATTTAGTAATTTGATACATCTTTATTCTTTTCACCCACTAACACTATCAAAGTTGGGTCTAAAGTAATGCACTTCCATGTCTAATTCATTTTCATTGTTCAGAAGAATGCTATTAATAATACTTAATGATAAAATAACATTCTTTAATTTCTTATTTGCAGGGAGTTCACTTATGGGACTTACAAGACAGAGTTTTAGTGAGAAAGTATCAAGGTGTTACACAAGGATTTTACACAATTCACTCGTGTTTTGGAGGTCATAATGAAGATTTCATTGCAAGTGGCAGTGAAGGTAACACCATTCTCCTTTGTGCAGAAAACTGGAACACTGTATCCTTCCTGTTCCTTCATCTTATAGATGACAGTTGCTAACAACAACATTATAAAAGCAAACCAAGTGGCTGATGAAATAAATTTGAGGCTTGCTGGGATTGTGGCATACTTCAAGAAGTAATTGTGGGCTGGCAGACAGAATCTTCTGAGAGGATGGCAGAGGTAGAACACATTAATGACTCTTTTGTGTTCCTCCTCTACAGCAAAAGTATCTGCGCAGTTTTAATTAGAAGTGGGTGGGGTGTTCTTGAGGATTTTTTTTTTGTAGTGTGATATTTAGACTTCTGGTTTGAATAAAATGTACTTCTGGGGAATAACAGCTTCATTTGCCTGTTGAAGATACAGGTGTGGTGAGGTTATTTTAATTTCCATAGAATCATTTTAATTACAGACAGAGTAGTCTCAAATTAGGCAGTTGTTGACGTAGTCTGTTAGAGTTTCTTGGTGATTAAAGGCTTTGAAGTATGGTTTTATTCAGCTGTCTGTGGCAAGAGTAGAGATTGTTAAAAGCTTATGTGTTGAATTGGTTTGGTTTTGTCACTGGTGTGGTGCCATCACCTGCCATGGAGGTCACTTTGAATTCAAGCTTATGCAGGGCCAGGAATTACACTTGCAATATGTAAACAAATTACTGTGACTAATGTGTAACTCACAGTTCTTAGGAAACAAGGTTGGTCAAGGCATTTCCTACTCTGGTCTTGGAAAATATGAAATATATCTAAAATAAAATCAAGTTTCACTCTGACTACATCCAGTGGAATATGACTGAAGGACCTCCAGTCCTCCAATTCAGTGTGAACCTTTTTCCATGGCTGGACAAGCTTCTTTATGTGAGACCCTAGTGCCTGAAAGTTCAGGATTTAGCCATAACTGTGTGCAGGTGTAGATGTTGTAGTGTACCAGTCATTTTTGTACACCAGTTTATTGACTTTCATTGTTTAAAAACCACTGTAGTTGAAACTGGAGGTAAGGAACTGATGGGTTCTTAGGTTTGAACTGTCTGAAGCTGTCACCTTGGTGCAAGTGTGCCTACTGAGACTATTTTTAAAAGACAAGCAAACACAAGCCCATGTGAAGGTGGTACCTCAAATGAGCTGGTTCAGCACAGGACAAGGGAGTTACCATGTAGGAAAAAGCCTTGAGGCTTTTCTAGCAGGAAGGTCAGAGAGCAAGTTTGTTTTATAAGGTGCTGGGAGGAGGAAGATTGGTTTGTTTGCTGAGCCTTCAGTGGCATCTATGTGAAAGCCTTTCAGACAGATCAAAATAATTTCATTTGGTTGCTAGACCCCAATACTAGTCTATTGTGTAATTCTAGCAATACACACTTGTCCAGTTTATGTAACTCTGTGTGGAATATTCCACAGACAGTCCTAGACAGGTAAACTCACACTGCTACAGGCTGCTGGTCTACAACTGGGATTATCCCACCTCCTTCTCCCTACCCCCATTTATTCTTAAATATGACTGGTTATAAAGAATGACTCTTCTCTAAACAGTGCAGTAGAGGGTCCAACCAGTCCCCTGTTCTATTTCTACCAAGCTGCTAGAAGTAATTAAAAGTTTCCCATCACAAAATAGGATGTGCAGGGCTTGTTTGCATCTGCTTCAATATGTACAAATTGATATCTTTAAATACCTCACAGTAATTGGTTGTCAAAGATAGTAATAGCTCACAGTTTGAGCCATTAAGCTTTAGCCCTCCCTCATCTGCTCTGTTTGCACTTTCTCTGGAGTGTTACAGGTTTTTAGTATTAAGATGTTTCTCATAAACTATAGAGCTATGATCTTACCTGGTACTCATCAACAGAAGATGGTTATAAATATTCTTAGTACTCATGACTTTATAATGCATTTACTAATCTGCAAACACAATTATTTGAGGGGGAGAACAAAAAAACCTGCAAGTCTTCCTTTTGAATAAGATTTTAATTACAGGTATGGAGTTGTAGAGTAGTTTAGTTTCTCTTTTTACCCTTATATTGACTTATTTGCATTACAGTCAAACATTTTCCTTCAAACACCAAGTGTAGTAGACTGGCAGGTGTTAATGGAAGAGCTCTACCCTGTGGTGGTGCTCACAGGGGTCTCAGGATGAGGGAAGAGACGAGGATCTGACTCTATTTCAGAAGGCTGATTTATTATTTTATGATATATATTATATTAAAACTATACTAAAAGAATAGAAGAAAGGATTTCATCAGAAGGCTTGAAAGGAATGGAATGATAATAAAATCTTGTGACTGACCAGAGTCTGAGACAGCTGGACTGTGATTGGCCATTAATTAGAAACAACCACATGAGACCAATTACAGATTTATCTGCTGCTGTGGAATGCAACAAGTAGTTATTTTTTACATTTTGTTTCTGAGACCTCTCAGCTTCTCAGGATAAAAAATCTTAAGGAAAGGATTTTTCATCAAACACGTCTTTGACACCTGCGTTCTTTTGATCGCTTTTAAAAGCAAAATTTTGTTAGTGCCGTTCCCCAGCGGAGACTGGGGTTTTAAAGGGAGGTGTGAGAGTGCTGCTGGGTGTGTGCAGAGCAGTGCTGCTCAGCTCTCTCTGTCGCTGTGTTTGGCCCAGATCACAAGGTGTACATCTGGCACAAGCGCAGCGAGCTGCCCATCGCCGAGCTGACGGGGCACACGCGCACGGTGAACTGCGTCAGCTGGAACCCCCAGCTCCCGGCCATGATGGCCAGCGCCTCCGATGACGGCACCGTCAGGATATGGGGACCAGCGCCTTTCGTAGACAGCCAGGATATTGAAGGTAAAAACAACAAAGAAAACAAGCCTGCCTGAAAAATTAGTCACTGCTGTGTTTGGTTTTTTCTAGTGTGTGACTGGTGGTTTTTATCTGAGTTACTCGTTTGTGTACAGGCGGTATTTCCAACATTGTTCTGACATGGACCTGTAGAAAACTGAGAAAACACGGCCTTGTGGTGTCACTTAAGAGCCTAGAATTATGTTACCTTATTTATGCAGATGGTATTAACTTATTTATCCATAAAATCCTTGCTTTCAATATCTAGGTTTAGTAATATACAATGTTATTAAAATTTAAACAATGCATTCTAACCACACTGCAAATTGAGTAATGGTATTGGAATGGTTACAAAAGGAATTTACAACAGAATTTAGACAGAGTGTAAAGTTTTACCCTTGAGAACCTGTATGAAATTGTATCTTTACTAACCATCAGTAACCACATGTATCCAGGGGAAAGAGAGAGAGAATGCTCATTTTTTTGCTGCCAAAATGCACCCAGGTGTTCCCAGCCCTTCTTGCCTCCCCCATTGTTAAGGGGGTGACTGCTGGGCAGTTGTTGTGCACTTTATGTGCTTCTGTCATTATGTATTCAACCTTGCAGTAAGAATTTACAGGAGACAATAAAATTATATATGTGTATCCTATTGCCACAGAACCTCATGGATGTGACCAAGGGGAACCTGGGCAAAGTAATCAAAAGAGAAATCCATTAAGTGCTGGTAGCTAAGTAAACACCTCTAGTTCAGAATGTCCCTTAGGTAAAAATGGCTGAAAGTTGGAAGGATGTTAGGAGGAAGAATTACCTCTTTCCCTGCTCCAGTGCTTTGATACATGTGCTTCTAGTCTTGGACTAGGTGGACCAGCCTGGCTAATCTGTAAGACCTGGAGTGCCCCCATAAGGAGTCAGAGCCTGTCCTCCAGCTGGTTTTACTCATGGCTTTGTTGTTTGGTTTTCTCCAGTGAGCTGCTTGCTCACTCTTTCTTAGTTCCTCCAGAAAATGACCCAGTAAGTGCCATCAAAACCAAACCAACCACAAATGGATTTCTCACAGCAGTGCTTTCACAAGAGGTGTAGATGCACAGAATAATACTTAACCACTCCAGGAATCCTAAATAGGTGACAAGACAGCCCTGTCCTTAGCACAGTCCCCATGAACTTGTATGTAAATTTGTGTTATGTCTTTTTGGACCAGATGCTTTTTGAGTACCCACACCTAACATGCTAAAATAATTTCTAGATTTCTCTGAATAATTTTATCTAAAATAAGTAATTTTAAGCATGGAATTTAGCTACAGTATAAGATCCATTAACTAGTGCATGTTGAGTTGAAATTTATGTAAATAGACATATTAATTTATGTACATTAATCTATTAATTACCTGATGATAGAAATATGAACTGTTGCTAAGATCTTCAAGCTGTGATTTCTTTCTCTCTCTCTATGTTTTTGTTTTTGCTCAGAGGAATGCAGTAGCATGGATAGTTGATGGCGAATTTGGAGCAGACGACTTCAGTTTAACTTAATTAGTCGTATTTTAAATGGCTTGGGATTTGGTGCAAACAAACATGATTGATAGCTGGACAGACATGCTCGTCATGAAAAAAGAACCATTTCTGAAGCCCAGTTGGGGCCAAACATTTACCACCTTTGCTTCATAGTAACCAGTCGAGATGAAGCACGTCTTTAGAACTTTGTTGGACACCGTGTTGAAATTACCCCCCCATCGGTTGTGAAGAACTGTGCTACATTCAGGCTAACCATTGAACTCAGTATATATATTTTTCCCTCCTGCCTTTTTGTCTGGCAGGCTACTGTTCTTGTTGCTCTTCTGTGTAATGAAGTTTAAATGCTTGTTTGGAACACTTTATTTAACAGTTTAGAAGGCTTGATAGAAAGAGTGCTTTAGTCTGAAGAGTATACATTGGATAGGAAAGTATTTCCTTCTCTTGTTTCTCAAGTCTCTCTCCGCCTTACTTAGCTTGAGATCTTTGCAGCTTGGTTCATGGATTCTAGCCTTGCCCGTTGCGCAGTATATCTATCAATTGAGAGGATAAACCAATGAACTATGTCAAAAGCACTCTCAGTATCACATTTGACAAAAAGTTTTGTACTTTTCACATAGCTCGTTGCCCTGCAAAGGGGTTAACAGCACAATTTTTTAAAAATAAATTATTTATAGGATTAAAATGACTTCATTTGTATACATTTGGAATTAAAACAATGCAAGAAGTGTCGTGAAACACGGTATTACTGATGCTTTTCTGGAGTGGCCTGAGACCCAATCAGAAGCAGTGGCTGGAAGGAGATTTGTGTAGGCAGCAAAGCTTGTTTCAGATGGAGGAATTCACTGTCCATCTTATCAGTTAAGCTGTATTAGCTAGGAGAAAAAAGCATTCAGACTGCACCACCAGTCTAAGAGCTGAAACAAGAAGAGGTCTTTTGGTGTTTTTAATTACAGAAATATATGCAACAATGATGGTGTAAAAGGTAGACTACACTTTGAGGGAAGAATGTGTTGAAAGAGTCCTTTCTTCACAAAGTCAACACTTTGTATAAGTAATTTACGTACAAATCATAATTAAACACTTGTATTATGATGGAAATTTTTTCTTTATTTGATAAACAGGGGTGGACAGATTTTGTTGTTGAGAATATACTTTTAAGTTTGCAGATTTAAATGCCTCTCCCAGACCTTGTTGCAAGCTGGTGCTGTGAACATCTTGACACATCTAGGAGTAGTTACACTAATGTCCCATATTAAGAGAAAACAAACATTTATAGTTTAAATATTTATTCTTTTTAACATAAACAGATGGCCTGGCATCTCTGTGCTTCTGCACTACACACAAACCCATTATGGCATGGCACCGGATTCCCTTTTGCCACCTTGGGTGGAAAGGTAGTGTTGGTACTGCTGCAAAGTGAAGGAGGAGCAGGGAAGGGCATGCCACCAGAGTCCTGTGAGCAGAAGTGTGGACTTCATCCTTTCCTGAGATAATGATTTAGTGTCCTCATTAGTCACGTGTGGAAGAAGGGTGGGGGAAGGTTTGCTGGGATTCCTGGGAAGAGAGGTGTAGCCACTCTGAATGGCAGTGTGGTGTTTCCCAGAAAAACAAAGGTTAGCAGGTTAGAATTTTTTTTTCTTATAGATTCCAGCCATCCAGTGGTGTTTGTCTTGCCTTGTGTGCAAACGTAAGCATGAGTTAAGATTCTGATACTGTGGTTGAAACCAGCCCCAAATCTGACATAGAGTCTTCTAATACCTCCAAAACCAGGTAGAAACTTAATGTTCAGCCTTAAAACTAAGGTGAATGCTTTGATAGCAATTGCTGTTTCACAGCACTGAAAATACATGTGTAAACTTAAGATTATACATCAGTTCCTTCTTCCTTTAATCAGTTCTGGAGGAGCTCTATTTCCCTTCCTAGTTCAAAAAGTGCAAGATAAGTCAGGCCTGTGGCCTTAATGTTGCAGGAAAACAGACAAGTTCCCATGGTCAAATTTGAGTAAGCTAAACCTTGGGGTTTATGGAAAAATTAATTACCTAAATTATAAACAGTAAATTGTAAAGTACTTTACATGTTCAAAACATGGTACAATTCATAAGCAATGCCAGCATGTGAATCTTTGGAAGTTACTCTAGTGTTGCCTTAGTCTGGAACTTAGGTTTTCAAACCAACCATTATTTAGGGAGAGTAAGAAGAATAGTTTTGATGTCTCTTTATGTCTCCTGCAGTGGTCTGTCACTACAAACTCATGGAAATAAAGTGGGAACTTGAGGCAGGGGGTGAAGGCTGGATCAAATCTCAAGTGTAGATTTGAAGTTTTATTTGCACTTCAGGCATTTCCAGTGTGGTGGCCATAACTGACCAGGGTGAGATCCCTTCCCTGCTGCAGCTGGGGGAAGGTGTGGGCTGATGCTTTCCACAGCAGTGCAGTTAGGAATTCAAATGTAGGACCTCTGCAAAAACACTGCCCCTCTCTTCTGGCCTTGGACTGTCCCTCTGAGCTGTTTAGGAGCTGAGTTAGGGAGCAGCACATGTGGGACTCTCTCCCTTGGTGTCCTGGTGCAGCCATGGCATGGAAAGCTCCAAGCAGGTGGCACTGCTTCCAGTGTGTCTCAGTGCCAGCAGCTGGCAGGCAGGACAGAAAGGGGAGATGCATCTTCATTTTGCCACACTACTCAGTCCCACAGCAGCTGCCATTAGAGATGTAGCAATGAGTACCATCCCAACCTGGAGATGAAAGACCAACCTAAATTATTTCCAACACTATGTGGATTGAAAAGTACCAATACTTTTTGTGCACAGACAATAAAATGAGACTGGGGTGGGGTGGTGGGGGGGAAAACCCAAATTAGTTTGCTTATTTGCAACACATTGATTTCCATGTGCTTAAAAATGTTCATAGGCTGGAGTGTAAGGCTGGAACAAGTACACACCCCCAACAAATGACTGTATTTCCAGTCAGCAGGCCCATGGTTTTAGAGAAGAAAATACTGTAAGTGTGTACTCATTTTGTAACTTTCTCTGGTCACCTGTTGGCTTCAAAGATTCACAGTAGCCCCAGGTTATTATCAAGGCAGATCTCAAAAAGAAATGCTGAAGCATTTTATTATCTGAATGTTCTTTAGCTGTTCAGGTAAGTAATTTTCAAGGCACAATGGAACACAAAAGGGAAAATGGTAGCTCTGTTCATGTTTTGGAGGGGAGGGAAGTGGGGGAAATGACACCTTTGTTTTTAAATTCCCTCTGTCTTTTCTGAAGTTCTCCAACTTTAAAGTTAACTTCTCTTTATGATTGGAGCAAAGATGCAAGCTAGAAATCTGCCCAGATCTTGCCAGTTACTTCTCAACTTGGCTTCAACCAGGTAATGTTTAATAAAACTGTCTGCTGTTGGGAGTTGGTGTCTAGTTGTGTATTTTTACACTGCTAAGTGATACTCCCACCCCAAATCAGTTCTGGAAGTTTCCTTAGCAGGAAGCCAGGACTTGTACAATTAGCTGTAGCTCGAGGGGATATGTTGTAGATCCAAATGGGGAGGGAGGTAGAGAAAAAAGAATGGGCATAAAAAGCAGGATTTACTGACCAACAAATAAACTACTGTAACTCAAGGGGGAGGAGGAAAAATGCACTTTCAATAGTTTGTCCATATTTTTAGCTACAAAATACACTTGTATCTAATTTCTTTTTGAGACGACTATTAAGAGGAACACCCATCCCATAAATGGCTAATCCTCCTTTTGCCCTCCTCCTGTCTTTTCCACATTGGCTTGAGTCCATTTTCAGCTGCCATACTTGATTTTTGAAAACTGCTACTTTGAACGATGTCTAGAAAGCAAAATCATTAACTATGACACTTTTTTTAAACAGGGTGGACTTAATTGAAGTGTGCAGTGTTGAACTACTGCTGCAGTAGCTGCCTCTAGTTGAAATAAACTGTAGCCAAGTTTTCTGTCTATTCATCCAGATAATCTGGATTCAAACATCTGTGAGAGTGTTCCTCCATCTGGTGTGAGTGTGTGTGTGCATGTGTTCCACAAACAGACAGAGAACCAAATGTTCTAGGTACTTGTCATGTGTTATTGCATACTTTAAGTCATGTGTATGTGAAGTGTCCTTTGACCAGAAGGTTTTGGTTAATATCAGTATATTTTTATAAATTTGAAATTCATTGTGCCCCATCTTTTTTTTCATAAACATTTTTCATTCTTAGGGTATATGTGCTAGATTTGAAACTTAACATTTTTAGGCACAGATGGAAAAAGTTATTGGCTCCTTGAAAACATATGGGACAAAATGGATCCTCAAAGCATGTATGTACTTACAAACCAAGCTGTAGAGATCAAGAAAAGAACTTTATTGTTGATCTCAAGATTTCTAAATTGTCAAGATTTATATGGAGTTGTGGTGGAACTAGTTAACACTTAGAGCTTTTGGTATGTAATGACTATTTGCTATGGACTGATATTAAATGTTTCAAAGGATTGCGTTCTTAAACTTTCTGGATTTTTGTTACTCTCAGATATTATTAAGTAGTTAAAAATTTCTTTGCTATATTACATTAAAAACATAAGAACTTTGGGTCTCGTATTTATTTTCACTTGTTTTACTAATTATTTACAGAACACCGTTTTAACTTTTTTATTTTATAAATGTGTAGTATTTTAAACATATCTTTAAAAATTGTTCAATTGGAACTACATTAACTTCTCATTTGTTTTTATTAGGATTTTTAAAAAAAGAAATACACTTTTTCCATGTCGGTGCACAGCACTTAACAGAAATGTTTGTATTCCCTTTCTTTCAATTCAATAAACAATAAATAACTGGAATGAATAGTTCTTAGTTTCCCTAACTTCACTTATATGACTGACTTGGATGTTAATTTCCTGATCAATAATTGTAGATTTCTTCCATATTATTTCACTTCCTCACTAGGAAAATTAATTTGTGGCAGTGTAGCTGCAGCTGAGTCACTCAGTGCTGTTCAGGCTCTGCCTCTAATGCACCTCACCCTTGTGTTTGTGCTGTACTTTAGCACTCTGCCTGCCCCTGTCCCAGGCTGTGCTTATCTCACTGAGGCTCTGTGAAATCCATCATTCCTTAATGCTGCAGTCTGCTTCAGTACCTCACTCTTCTGGCTGTAGGTGAGCTCTGAGTTTTATGGGGTTTTTGGTACTTCATAGTAAGAGGTGCTGCTAAAGTACTTGGATCTCCTGCTTTTGTGTCCCTTCTCCCTGTGCCTTAAACCAGAACATCATCTTTGTCCTGCACTTTTATTCAGCTCTAGCTTATGTTGTGTTAAAAAGTTGTGCCTGAATTTCCACTCCCTGTAGCTTTTCCAAATTCAACCCTTTTGCTGATGTGTATTCAGTTTTTGAATTCTTTTAGCTTACTTATTGATTAGCAGTCTTCACTCCCTCTGGTAGCACCTTTGTATTGACTTTGTTCTCTCCCTTGCAGTGTAGGCAGCACACAGGTAACTATGGTTTAAATGCAGCTGCCAAGAGCAGGGATGTGCCTCATTCCTCTGCATGTCTCCTTTGTGCCACTTGCCTTGGCTGCTGGCATTTGCAGGAGGGTTCTTGGCTTGCAGACCCACTTGAGCGATAAATTATTCACACAGCAGATGAAGGGAGTTACTGACAAACCCAGCTCAAAAAGCTGGGCTTCATCTGCTCTCCTGTCTGCCTTCAGTGGGTCAGAAGAGTGCAAGGGAAACAGGTGTATGAGTTCTGTGGGCTGTGACTTTTCAGCATTTGTAACATCTAAGTCCTGTGGGTTTGGGATTTGATATTTTTTGGGGTTATTTTAAAATCTGTTTTGGTTTTTTAATGTGTTTTTTTTTTTTTTGCTTGCTTTTTAAAATAATTCAGATTATTTCAAAGAAATCCCACAATGAACCTGAGAGTAGATGTGCATTTCTTAGTCAGCTTAAATCCAAATTCTGCTTGAGAAGAGCCCTTCCTTACCCTTGTGTGTGCTCCCTGTGTGCCTCACATGTGCCAGGGCTGTCGCCTCATCCCAGAAGGATGGCAGTGCCAGTTGTCTCCTCACTTTTAAAGAACTATAATGCTCTGAAGGGTTTGTATGCCTCTGTTCCTGCCAGAGCTGTGGTGCTGAAAGCACTGATAATACACAGTTCATAATGCACAGCCCAGACTGTCCTGCTGCTGCCTCCACTGTCCATCACACCCTGTACTTAAAGGCATAAATGCTCTTTTGGCACTCGTACAACAAAATCCTAGAGAGCTTCTTGTGAGAAGAAAGAATTAGAATAAAGCTCTGACATTCCTGAACTGATAAAGATTTGCCTTTTTGGGCTTATCAGGGTTTCTAGTTGATTGTTAACCTGCATGTGGAATTGTTCTTAGGACTGCTGCTCAGAGATTTACCATGTTCCATAATACAGAACCATTTTAGAAAATCAAACCTGTCATTTACTAGATTGAGGAGGCAAGTGTATTCTTTAAAAAACAGGTTCAATAACCAACAGTCTGTAACTAATGATTAAAAACATGCAATTCTACACATTTAACTAACCCCCAAATGCAGAATTCTTCACTGTGTTCTGTAATCTCTCTGAAAAGTGATGCAGGATGATCAACTTTGCAAGCTGGCTGGGTTGTAGATTGTGGCTGAGGAAAAGGGCTCATGGTGATGTTACATCAGTTCAAAGTTGGAATCCCTGCAGGACTGATTTATTTTCACTGATTAGGAGTTTTCTGTCAATCATAGCTAATGGTGCCTCACAGTTATATCTGAATACCTCGAGTCCAAAGGGAAGTAGTCTGAGTGAACAGGAAGGAATCTGTATTTGACCTCACACCAATTTATAGTGATAGTCAGATGATTTTTTTTTTTTTAAATCAATCTCAAGTTTCTTATTGTCTTGAATTCTGCATGGTAAGCTTGGGTTTAAATTACCCTGTTCTCTGTTGAAAAATAGGGAGTTTTGGTTTTTTTTCTTACCACCATAAAAATTTCTGTGCTCTGTGGGTCTCCCAGGAGTGACATAACTGCAGTATCCCTATTTCTAGCTAAGTAATAATGGTTTTAGCTATTACAAATACATTTTTTCTGAAGATCTCTTTTGAAGCAGGCACTGACCCTGTACAGTAAGAAGGCTTCAACATTACCAGTGTAATTATTCAGCAGAATTGCAGTCTCTGAAACCTGCAGCTGAGGTTTGTACAAGTCTTATAATCAGTTGTTGGATATAAATGAACAGAGAACTTATTGATCACATTTTTAGAATAAGATACCAAGCTGCTGGATTGAGTAATGGAGTTACAATTAAATGAGGGTAATGCTCATGTTTCTCAGTGTGAAACAAGTTTAGTGATCTGTATCTATTGTCTGCAGACCTGACTTAGGCCCTTTCTTCCAACACCCAAAATATGTGCAGTAGGTTTTTTCTCACATACAAATAAAGTAATTTAATTACATACCGTAATCTGCTAAAAAACTTACTGACTTTCTACTCCTCTGAAGTTCTATTTGCTCTCCTTTCTCCAGACCTACCTCCTGTCAGTTTTGGCTTTGCAGGGCAGTACTTTTTGCAGTTTGATGTTGTGCTGTCAGGTAGTAGTATCATCCAGCTGGGGTACCTGTTTCCTTAGTTATTTTTTTAATGAGCATAATTTTTACCATTCATCTTTAACACAGCTTAACTTGCACTCCATCCATCAGAAATTTAAAGCCAAACTTCTAGAACAAACACTGAACACAAGGTTATCTCCAGCAATAAAGCATCAGTGATGCCTTTTCATGGCTAGCCCTGAAAACAACTTGACTTCAGCTGTACACTGAAACCCCAAGTATTTAAAAAAGCTCATAAATTTCCAGATGTAATTACAGAAGTGTATTTTTAAAGTGTTTTAATTGTTGTGTTTGTTCCAAGAGACCTGTTTGCAAGCACATATAAAAATCTTGAAGACAGTTATTGGACAGTGAGGGTACAAACTCAGGTTTATCCACTTGTCACTGATGCAAGAGCTGCACAAAGAGAAGGTGCTGGTATCACTGAAGCAGAGTCACATCAGAACTGGAGTGAGTGGATTATGGGTTACCAGACCATTTCCCTGAGCTACACAGACTCTTGTTTCACCCCACTGCTGTGCAATCAGCAGCTTCAGCAACTGCAGATTGTCTTTTGCTCTGTGACCAACTCCACCCCAGTGCAATATGACCTTTACTTTATCTGGATGTCTGTGATGCACTTCAATGACAAAATAGGAGTTGAAGGGAAAAAGCAAGTATTAATCATGTTTATCTGCACTCTTACACACAAGTGTCATATCCACCAAAGGGATCTTAATCCATCCAAATGCAAGATTTCATATAGATTGCTGCAGCAGGGTGGGGAAAGGGAGGAGAATATCACTTTTATTCCATTGATTTTTGTCTGGAAAGAATACCAACACAAAGATGCAAGCTGTGCTCCTGTTCCACTTTGAAATCTGTTCCAAGTGCTCCTTCAAATTAGGCTCTGATAGGACAGCTTGGCAGCCAAAGTCTCATCCTGACACCTCTCAGCAAGAATCAGATCTCATTGCTGCACTTGAATGTGCTCTGGAACAACCATCATTACGAGTTTCCCTTATCACCATTCAATTCCTATGAGGTCGCTTCTGTAAGCAAGGATTTCATCTTACAGAAGCAGCAGCTCCACAAGTTTGGCTTGTAAAGGAACAAAAACAACTGCTACACAGATCCAATGCCTTTTGAAAATATTTTATGTTAAAAATACAGAAAAATATTTCTTGTTCAAAGAGGAAAAATATACTGCATGACGACACTGATCTAGGTGTGCTCGGGAGGTGTCTGTGGCTCCACCACCAGTCCCTGGAGTGATGACCCCATTTGGCAGCTAATGCTTCTTTCAACTTCTCAATCATTTATCAAAGCCAGAATCATACTGTGACAAAACAGAAAACATGACACCAGTGGATTACTGAGGCTTGTGCAAGCAGGAGCAGCTCTCAGTGTCACGGGAGAGCTGCACTGAGAGAACCTGAAACAGAAAGTCAAGGCAGCCCTGCTGTGTGTGTGCTCATGGAGACAAGGCTGCAGAATCAATGCTGCTCTGCCACCCTGGAGTGAGCAGCCTTATCACACAACATATCTACCACTCAGCCAGATCAACTTCACTTTTTAAAAACAGAACTTGTAAAATAAACTTGGTGCTCAGGAGTATTTCCTTTCTGAACAGGCCACTTACTGTAGGTGCTGAAAGCATGAAGCTCTGTATGTAGTACTTGGGGTTTTGATTTTAAGGAATAGCCTGAATTTCCAAACAGTGTTTGATCAGAATGAATAAAGGCATATAGTGAGCCCAGAGATAGCTGTCAAAATGTATTAGCAAGGCTTTGCAGGATGTAAAAAGCTAAGACATGAATAACAGCAATTATACCAGTGGAATAGAGGAGATAAAAATAGCTGGCCGACAATCCCTTTGTTGCTTGGGAGCAATTTTTGAAACTAACCTGTAAAGGTACATGAAGAAACAGAGCAGATGAAAGCCCAGCTTAATCATGGCTTCTTTCATGTGTGATTTCAGCTGTCCTCGGTTATGGATCTCTGTGGGATCAAACACTCCCATGTTTCCACTTGGCACCATAATGTACCTGAAAGTTAAAGAATAAAAAAAAACCAAAACAAAAGCCAAACAAACAAAAACAAACAAAAAAATTAGGAAAAGAAAAGCACACAACAAAACCCAAAAACGTTAGGGAGTGTCAGGGCAAGAGGCAGGGGAAAGCTTGCCAAGAAAGGACTTTCATCTGAAGAGCTGTTTCACAATTCAAGGTAAGGGAGTTCTGGATTTGCAGCTATCTCTGCCAGTACAACCCACAAATAACAAGAGAACAAGAAGTACTAAAAACATCAGCCCAGCTTCCCAAGTATAAGTGAGAGAATTCCAGGTAACAGCTAATTCCTGCTCATTTTAATTGCTGTTCACAGTTAGTTGTTGTCATGGGGAAAAAACACCCACCCACACTGGAAAGATGCATTAGATGAAGGGACTGGAAAAGAATCTAATTTAACTAAGAACCAGGAATTTCTTTAGCAAAAAACCTCACAGAGAAAATGACAAACTCCAGTGGTCACGCTGAGATGGCAAAAGCCAAGGCCAAGGCCCTGTGCTGTGCCTGCTGCCTCTGTCCCAGCACAGACAGAGGCTGACAAGGGTGAGCTGGGCAGAACTGAACATGTCAGGTTCTGCTGTCTGAGCTCACATGAGAGCAAAAGCTGAGTGAAGCCAAGGGGAATGCAAGCCAAGGAAGCATGAAACCAAATGTTTGTGTCCTGTGACAAGTGAGCCAGCAGCATGTGCTCTTGTCACTAGAATTCCTCAAGGGAGCACATGAATTCTCACTCCAGCTGAGCTCAGGCTACAACTTCACTCAGATGTTGTACAGGCTCTTTTCCTGGAATCCTTTTCATGCAGGAATTTAACTCTAACCAGTTTTAGAAGGGAAAGCAAGTGCCTACTTCAAAAACTAATAGAAGTACACAGTATGAAGCAGCAAGGTGGTAACCAGCACAAGAAATTTTGACAGCTTCAAAGAAAACGCATTCTGTCTGTGGCATCTCAGCCTTTTCTAAATGAAACATCAAACCCTAAACTTGCCAGCAGATCCCAAACCAAGTATTGGTCGGAGCTGTACACAGAGAGGGGCAAACAAAACCAGGCAGAACCATGCCCTGTGTGTGTATTTAAGAAACATTTATTTATTAAGCATAAAGTTATAGTCTCATGTTTCTCCAGCTTAGAAACATTTGGAGGCTTTGCTGGCAGTTCTGTAGGAAACAAGGGTGCTATTTATCAAACTTTAAATAGCACAGCTATTTAATATCTCACATTTGTCCAACCAGGTTATCAGTACAGAGATCCTCAATTGTGTTTTAATGAGAGCTGTGAAACTTTTTGTTTAATTCTGCCAGCAACTCAACCCATCCCTGCAGAGTTAGCCCTGGCAGGTTCAGGCAATCCAGAATTACAGCCAGCTTTCCATCCCTGCACATTTAGCATGGGGCTCTTCCCTCAGAACAGTGCCTGCAGATAATTTGTGACAAATCCACATCCAGTTTCCATCAGCTAAACCCCAGTGAAGGGTCAGTTCTCCACACACCAAGTGATGTCAGGGAAAAGGAACATGGTCTTAAGTGACAGTCCCAGTGCTGCCACATGGAAACAAACCCCAGTGGTAACTAAACCATTTCCAGGGGTGGCAGCCCAGTGGACAAAGAGCAGGAACACTGATAGCTGTGCTAGGGTGAAAGGCTGCAAATATTCCCAAATGGAAAGCTCCTTCCATTCCAAACCTGCCAAATGGTATCCTGCAGGATGGGGGGCCAAAAGCAGTGCAGGTGAGGGGAAGGCACAAGTCAGTAAATGAAGGAGGGTGCAGGGGACAACACCACACCCCATGGTTTTACAACCATTATCAGGAATGGCATGAAAACATTATTAACTCTGGTTTCAGTACTGTCCAAAAGTTTCATGTCCTTGACCCTGTTGGGTTTCTTGTCACAAGAAATTGTGTCAGTTTGATCAGTGAAGACTGTTAGCAACTGAAACATCTCAGCATGACATATTATTCATCTTTGTGCTACACTTAAAGCTAAACCAGTAACAAAGACACCCCAGAAAGCATTCGGCACTCACCTGTATATATTCCACGTGGCCACTGGCAGGTTGAGGAGAAAGATGAACCAGTGCAATGAAATGAGCATTAATACAGTGACAACAGCATGGCCAATCACCTCAGGCACCACCCACTGCAAAAAAAGGGCAAGGAGGAAAGAGTTAAATGCAAAACTGTAAATTCCTTGATGAAAAAGACATCTACTTGGGATTACAGTCTGATTATAAAATCTGAACAGCTGGCAGCAGAGGCATGGGTTCCATCACAGTGTGGACAAATGAAAACCTTCCGAAAGGTTCCACACAAGTGAGCAGAAATCAAGCCCTGAGATGCTGTAACGGAGATGCTTTTCCCAAGCATTACCAACATTTCTGGAGAGCAGCACAGTCTGAACACAGCCATACTACACAAGAATTCAAGAAAGAGAAAGCAGAAAGAGCTCATTTGAAATCACTGCAGAGAGGAGTGGGTTTGGGGATTCAGATAATGAAAACCTGCACAAACAGCCCCAGGCTTGGAACAGATAAGGAAAATGATCAATATAAAAACTGGCATCATTAAACTGGGTCAGCCCCTGGCAATTCCACATTCTTGGATTGACAGGATGCTGTGCCATTCTCTCTCACTTTGAGGAAAAAAAACTTTTAAATCAAAGTGAATACACACATGGATAGGCCACAGTGATTTAATGCTAAGAGTTTTAAGCAGATTCATTTAAAAAGGTACTTTGGTAATGGAATTTACTGAAAGATGGACATCCAGAAAAATAAAAAAAAAAGACAAGCAGGCTGAAATAAGAGACACATGCAAAATACTGCCAGTCAAGGAACCCATCACACCCCAGTTATTTACAAAGCTCAGGGAAGGATGTGGTTTCCTCAAACCACAGCAAATGCAAAGAAGAACAATTTACTTTATTGAGCTTGGAGCAGCATGATCTAGCATTGATGTAGTCACATTCCAGATCTGATAGCGTGATTATCTGAGGTTCAGCATAAGGAAACACATTATGGTAATTCAGAATTCACAAAGATTTAATTTTATCCAATAAACTGGGGACAACCCTCTGCTCTCAGCATCCCCTGCCTTGCTCTGTCAAAGGCATTTTTCAATTAGTCACAACTCACTCCTGTTTTAGATAGAAGGTTTGGATATATTTTATCATCAGGCCAAGTGATTTTATTATGTATTCCTAAGGGCAACTGTTGCACAAGTGCTAAAGTTCAGTTCAGCCCTTAAATAGACCAGGCAGGCAAACTTGCAGTATCAAAATTGTTGATACAATTGTACAATCAAACAGTATTTTTAGTATCAAAATTGTTACTCTAACCCTTGTACAATTGTATAACCAAACAGTACTTTTAGTATCAAAATTGTTACTACAAGCCTTGTAAAATTGTATAATCAAACAATATAATATAATATAAACAATATAATATAATCAAATGATCCTGCAGTTCTGTGACACTGGCAAATGCTGTTTGATACTTTTAGTATCAAAATTGTTACTACAACCCTTGAAACCAAACCTCAATGGCAGGAGAAGCTGCTAATGCACTTTTAAACTCTCCTCACACAACTGTGCAGTTTCAAGCAGTGAATCTACTTTTTTTCCCCCTAACATTTACAACAATATGGAATTAATTAATGCTTTGCTAGGAAATAAGAGGTAACGTTCATTACTGAATGAACTTTCAGACTGAAATATGAATATTTCAGACAGAAAAATCCTCTTAAAAAAGGCTTAGGATGCACATGTGCACCTCACCACTCTCATGTAGAGCTCATGGTTCTTTTCTCCAAGGAAATGAACACTAAGACATCTTTTTCCTATTCCTAAAAAACGGGTAAAGTCTGTTCATTTTTCAACAACTTATCCTTCTAGGAGGAATGATTTTTTTTTTTAATTGGTTTTGTTAGAAGAACTGGGCAGTCCCTGAAAAATCTCATCGGGACTGAAAGAATGTGTAAGAAATAAAAAAAAAAAAAAAGAAAAAAAAAAAAGAACAAAGAAAAAAGAAAGCCAGTTCACGTTTATTGAGAAAAGCAAGGAAAAAATGTGCAAGAATATGTGCAAGACTGCGGACCAGCCTCTAACAAAACAACATTGAAACGTAGCTCGGAGCACACACGGCCAGCACAGCATTGAAAACCCCGCTGGCCGCGCTTCCAGGCCCGCGCAGCTCCCTCAGCACCGCTCGCTCCCTCAGCCTCGGCCGTGTCCCCTCAGCCCCTCCCGTGTTCCCTCAGCCCCTCCTGCGTCCCCTCAGCCTTGCCCGTGCCCCCTCAGCCGTGCTGTGTCCCCTTAGCCGCGCCCGTGTCCCCTCATCAGCCCCTCCCGTGTCCCCTCAGCAGCGGCGGCCCCGCGCAGCGAGCCCGGCCCGGCAGCCGAGCCCGCGCCAGCCCCGCCCCGCCGCCCTCAGCCCCCCGCCGCCTCAGCAGGCCCGGCCCGGCCCGGTGCCCCTCGCTGCCCACGCCGCGCCCGTCGCAGGAGCAGGATACGAAGTAGACGGAGAGGAAGATGAGGGCGCAGCAGTCGATCAGCGAGAAGATGAAGACCACCGACTCCATCCCGCCGCCGCCGCCGCTCCCGCCGCGCTCGGGCCCTCCCGGCCGCCGTAGGTGCCGCCTCGCCCGGGAGGGCCTGCGCAGCGAGGCACGCTGGGAAATGAAGTTCGTTCTCCGGCGGAGTGGCCGCCATGCGGTACCGGCCCGGCCGCGTCTCCGATCCCCGGCTGAAACAGCGCATCAAGCAGGTACCGCTGCCCTCCGGGGCACCCCCGGACACCCCCGGCACCCCCGGCACCGGCAGCAGGCATGGGGTCTTGTGTATCCTCCTTTGGCTGAGGGCCGAGAGCATCCGGCCCGCTCAGTGCTAGGAGAGCGCCAAACCCCGGCCCTGCCTCTGAGGGCTTTAGAAAGGCCTTAAAAGGCTTCAGAAAGGTCCATTGGTTTATTTTATTTTATTGATTTTAATTTTCTGTAAAGTCTTTTTTTTTCCGTGTCATTTTTCTGCCCTCTTTAGTATGTCTGGTGTTGAGGCTGGCTGCTGCTGCTTCATATGTGAAATGAATAGGGCAAAAGAAATATAGTCAAAATATTAATACATACATACATATTTATATTTGTATTTATATTTATGTGTATATATACAGACACAGTGTGTATCTGTGTGTTTATATGCCTGTGTATATATATGTAGATATATAGGTGTGTATGTATATATTTATACATATAATATATATGTAATATATATTCTATTTATTATTATATATATTTATTTTATATGTTTTTATTTATACATTTGCAGACACATACCTATATACCACATGTATAAATATGTATATGTATATATATATATATATATGTGTGTGTGTGTGTGTGTGTGTGGTATATACGTATCTATATGTGAATATATATGTATTTATATGTATATATTTGGACCTTAGGAAGAATTTCACAGAAGGGAAGATTAAACATTGGAATGGGCTGCCCGGGAGGTGGTGAAGTGACATCCCTGGAGTTGTTTAAGGAAGGACTGCATGGGTGTCAGTCATGGATTGGACTGATGATCTCAGAGATCTTTTCCAACCTAAACAATCCTGCAGTTCTGTGACACTGTCAAATGCTGTTTGTGTTTGCAAACATGTTCAAGGATTTTATTGAATAGCTGAGAAAAGGGCAGAATGGGATTATTTCTCAAATAGATGTGGGAACAACAAGGCAAACTGTGATTCCTTCAAGTGCTGTGTCACATCTTATGGTAGTTTGTAACGACTTTGCACCTTGAACTCCAGATTTCTGAGCCTCTGTATAAATGTACTCCACTTCTAATACCTTAAAATGAGGCAGTAACTGCTTGGTGTAATTCACAAGACCACATTGAGTGTGTCTTGACTATTCCAAAGTGGAAAAGCCTGCTGGGTTTGTGGTAGCCTTGATATTTCCTGCAGGGCAGGAGCTGCCTGTGGGTGATCTGAAGTGCAGCATCATTTTAAAAGCTAAATATGTGTTCAATTTGATTGTTTTCTATGGAGTTACTAATTTAAATGAGGGTTTGAACTCCTCCTTGCTGTGATACTTGTGATACCAGATCTTTTAAGATGATTCTATATTTTCTTCCTCTTTTTCAAGAAGGAATCCATCTTTATGGTGTCAAAAGTTCTTGCTGCTGGTTTGGAGAGTGAGGGAAGAAAGCAAGTGGAGTACAGTTGTACATGAAATTTAGTACATTTTCTCACATTTTCATAATTGGGGTTTGAAAATGGGTTGGATTAGCTGCTGTCAGAGCAATAAAAAGGCTTGAGAGAGATAATTCAGTTTATCAACATAGTTCTCTATAGCATGCTCTGAAATGTCTTGCAAAGATTCAAGTTGTTCTTGTGAGAGTATCCCTGCTGATTCATAGAGGTGGATTCATTTTTGGGGCAGAAGATCTAAACCAAAAGGAGGATAACTGCAAAGTCAGCTTTCTTGCTAAATAAAAGCAACAGAATTGACCCAGCAGACACCCCAAAATGTAGGATGCTGCCTTTGCCCAGGAATCTGTGCTTTAATAACCATTTCCCAGCTCATTGGGAAATACTGTCTGGTGTGTTGCAGGGCAGTAAAAAGCTGATTCTGATTCTCATTTCAACTTTTAAGAAGGGCAGAATTTAAAATTTGGTCAAGCTTTTCTGGTGAAGTGGTTGACAAAGATTTAATTCCCTGCTTCAAATTCTTCATTTCAGTATCTTGCAAGTAGCAAATGTGGGCAGTATGTTGACATTGGAATTCTAGCATCTGATTTGCAGAAAACCTACAGGTGAGCCAACATTTGTCTTCTTATATCCTGTGTTCAAAATGTAGAATATATTACTTTGTTCTATTGCATTCACTAAGAAAGTTGTAATTTTCCTTATGTTACCTTCATTAGCAGTTGTTGAGGCTGATTGAAGCATTAAGATTGTTTTGTTTCCCTCTGCTGATACATTTAATGACTCATATTTTATTAATTAATTGGCATTATAAGATCTAGCTATGGTTTGGGTTTAATGGGTTGATTTTTGTTTTGTTTGAAATAAAAAGCTGCAGATTCATTGCAGAAATAAAAAGCTGCAGATTCATTGCAGCATGTTGGGGTTTACTCCAGTGAGTTTAAAATGTGTAACACCTCAGTGAAGACACGGAGGAGTAAGACATTAATTAATACCTTGCTCAGCAAGACAATCACCTTTTTGCCCAGGTAGTTTTTAAATCTATTTTCCATGTACTTTTTCCACTGGGAATGACACAATGCTGAAGGAAAAACCAGTTGGTGTAACCTGTTTATTTTGGTTTATTTCAGTGTGGATTATGGACGGAGAAAAAGAAATGCCTTTAGAATACAAGTTGCAAAAGGTAGGTCTGTTAATACAGCATCCAAAATGCCCAATTCTTTGTGCTTTGGCTGTTAATTCTTAAAAAGGTTGAACTTTTTTCTTGCAGTGTTTGAAACAATCAGCAGTGAAAAGGAGCGTGAAGATTTGGCAGTTTTAGAATCTGAGCATGTGGCAAAAAGAGCAAGACAGCAAGAGAAAAATGAGTAAGAAGAGTTTTTAGTACTAAATTAACAATGCAATTGCTGTTACCAGTTCTTTAAAGCTTTCTGGATTTGGTTTATTGCAGTTTGGTTGCTTCAAGGGTGCAGCTGGATCCCATAGGCTTGTGTTCTTTAGAAGTTACCTGTAGTTATTGGAAACTTTTTTTTGGTGCTGAAGACAAGCAGATATTAGAGCCAATCATGATTTCTCTGTTGTGGGGAACATACAGCTCTGAATTAGTGGACAACCATATGGATTCCTTGAGAGTTTTCCACATAATGCCCTGTTCCTCATGTGTTTCAGTTCCTTGGGTTTGTTCTTAATCATTTTTGGGTGTGAGAGATACTGGCCACATGTGAGAGATGAGACCAACAGGCTGTGCAGGGGAAATCACCAGTGGGGGATGAGGATTTCCTGGTCCTAACCCTGTCCATAGTCCTATGGAGTGTTCTGTTTTCTCTAACCTGGGACAGATATGAAGGATCTCATGGGAAAGCAGGACACTGTTGGCAGAGGGATTGGTCTGGTTCAGCAGTGATTTGCTCCTGTTTCCCTTGGTGAACTGAATCATAGTGAGCTACATCACTTTTATGTAGGTCTGTCTTTAAGACAGGTTGGCAAGTTGATCCAACTCATCACACACTTGCAAAGGATGCATTTTTTAACTTTTCATCCTAGAAGATTGAGAGCATGGGAGTCAGGAATTTCTCTTTCTACATACCCTGATTATGGGGAACCACATTGTGGAAATCACTTCTGTTTTATTTTACAGATGTCTCACTTGCAGTTCTGCTCTGATAAATTAATAGTTTTTGTCTTCCTTCCCTGTTAAGCACCACTGGAAGTGGCACAGATGACTCTGACTATGATGATTATCCAGAAGATCTAGTAAGTTGTATTTTATTATGATTGTCTGTATTTGTATAATATATAATTCTATGTTGGGAAATTGAAGAGTTTGGAAGGGGAGATAGAGATAAGGTGTAGTCAGAGTGAGCAATTCCAACTGAGACTCTCTGGAGCTGGAAGGAGATTGTTTCCTGAAGGAAAAAGAGGAATTTGTTGGGGGGAATCACTTTTGGGAAGGCACACTGAGGGCCTGAAGGACTTGGGTATCAAATGGGTGAAGTGATTGAAGGAGCTGACATCTCCAGCTCCTGCCAAAAGAGGAGCCTGCCCATTAACAGGAGTGATTAGAATTCCTTCAGAATTCCATCTGA
Source organism: Ammodramus savannarum pratensis (assembly GCA_020466415.1). Classification (NCBI taxonomy): domain Eukaryota; kingdom Metazoa; phylum Chordata; class Aves; order Passeriformes; family Passerellidae; genus Ammodramus; species Ammodramus savannarum. The sequence goes on from JAHXMQ010012337.1 coordinate 29,838,591, forward strand.
ATCTTCACTTGATAGAACCTCAACCTTCAGCCAGCACATGCAGCTTTCTGTGCAGTCATTTGGTTTGCAGAGGAGTGGGTTGGAAGATGCATTGCCTGTTTTCTCCAGCCAGGATAATGCTGAATTATGTTTATGAAATAGTTTTCATTGACCTCTAAATATAAATAATCCAAGTTAAAACCTGTCCTGTGCATTTTCTTTACAAATATGTAAATCTGCAGTCTACAAATCACATGAACAGTTCCCTACTGAGCTTGTACAAGAAAGGAAATCCTGATTCTGTTCCATCCACTCCAAAAAATGAGCCAGTGGAGACCTCTCCTCGTGTGAGAACAGCACCTCAAACAAGCACCCTCACACCAGAATCCAGAGGGGACAGAGCAGTCTCTGATGGTGGCTGGTTCATTGATAAAACTCCTGATGGGAAAGACTTCTTCATTGACCTTTCTGAGAATGGAGAAGGAGAGGAAAGGAAACTGATTTCTGAGGTACTTTGTGTTTCACAAACCCGAGGTGTTCTAAGCAGATGCATCAATAGAATTGGCACATTTCAAGCATGTTTGTACAGAAGGTAGAAAGTCACCAAGTAATGAATTTTTTCCAGATTTTTTTGAGGAAAATGTAGTTCTCAGTATCAAGGAGGCCCAGATTATTGCCCATACTGAGGGAAAGATGGGTGGGGTGTAGCTGTTATTTATTGCATTTGCCAGTGGCCACCCTACCTGGCCTGTGCCTTGCTTAGCCCCTGATAAAGTCTTAGTGACCCTGGAGAAAACAGGAAACTTCTTTTTATTTCTTTTATCCTGTAATAGTCCTTCTCTCATATGCACTTAACTTGTGGTAGCACTGAATAACGTTTTTTTACACCCCTTTGTGACTTACTAGAAGTAAAAATTGTTTCCAGTGGAGTAAATACATTTGTATAGTTGTATTCATGCCCAAATTGGATTCCTCCATGGCCTGCAAATAACTTCTGTCTGATTTTGGTTTGTAGTTTTGAGGGGATTTGTTTGGTTTGGGTTTGGTTTTTTGCTCATTACTATGTTCTCTTAACAAAAAAAGTGACTGTTGTAATCAACCCATTTAAAAATAAGGCAAATCCTAAGTACAAGAAGGAGTTTCTGCAAAAAGGTGTAAATTCCTGCCTTGCTTGTCCTTATTTATGTAATTTGTGTAAGTTAAGCATCATAGACACCCATTTTGTTCTTTGAAGTTTTTGTAGAAATTCACTGACTTGGAAGGTTTTTGTGTATATAATTCTGGTTTTATGTCCTAGAAATCAACAGACTTTTCTGTCTTGGAAAGTGAAAGAAAGAAGACAAAGGGCAGGAGAGCAAAAAGGAAAAAGGGAGAATTTCCAGATGTAGATGGAGAAATTGAATCCATGTTACTTAAGAAAGGTGAGAAGTTATTTTTGGTGTGTTACTCCAAACAAAGAGATGCTACTAGACCATCTGTTACCAGAAAAATGTTTTCTGATATGCAGAGAAGTGACCCCAGGCAGTTTTTAAAAGAAATTTAGCCTTAATGTTGTACTAAAATAATATTGCAGTCCTGTGTCTACTACTAAAAAATATTACTCTGTGTGCTCAGCTTTTTGTTTAGGCTGAGTGTGTTTTGTTCAGGATTAGCAAATACATTTATAGCATGGCTAAATTATTGTCTTCTCCTTAACAGTGAGAAATAAGGGGTCAGAGCTTTACCACCCTTCAGTGAAGTTTGAGGATGTAGGAGGCAATGATGAAACATTAAAGGTTAGTTACAGTTTTATTGATGGGCTACATGATGCACTGAATAAAATGTGTCATGAAAAATGGCAGAGAAAAAATATTTCATAGTTCCTGTGCATGGCACTGAGTAAAGCTGCTTAAACCAACAGCAAGGGGGGTTGTTGGTTTTTCTCTAATTAATCTTTCTTTAAGCAGTCATTTCATTCAGATTGTCAAACAGAACTTGTTTTATTTTCCCCTGTCTATAGGAACAGCAAATACTATTTTCTGCAATTTAAATGGAGATTTCTCTTGTTGTTAACAGGAAATCTGCAAGATGCTCCTCCACATCCGTCATCCTGAGGTATACACCCACCTAGGGGTGGTTCCACTTCGGGGCTTCCTCTTGCATGGCCCTCCTGGGTGTGGGAAGACTCTGCTGGCCCAGGCAATTGCTGGGGTGAGATGGCTTCACATCTACAGCTTCTTCCTTTTCTGAGTTCTTTTAGAGGGAAAGAGAATTATATTCTTTCAGGAAACAGTCGAGCTTTTTATTTCAGCCATCCTGTGATAGTCTGCAATATGTTCATTTTACATCCTTTGTTTGAATTCCACCTGAATCTTTACTTATAGAACCTCATACATAAAGAGTCATGGTGACAAGGTTTTATCTGGGATTTAACTGGTTTGGGGCATTCCCAGAACAGAGCAATACAGGCACAGGTGTTTTGAGAAGGGTATAAATGAAAGATAATTTTGGTTAAATTTACCTTACTGTTTCAAATCTAGACTCAACCTTACTGATCACGTTGATGACATTGATTCTGTTGGTTGTTAAACAGCTGATTTCTGAATTCCAAAACTGGATCTTGCCTTGCCTGTGTTATAATGATGTTTTCAGAGCCCATGACACTACTGGTGTTAATAATTTGGGTTGATGGTGAAGCTGCTGTGCTGTTGTTCCTGTTTTGGATATAAATCTGAGAACTTGTAAGGCTCTCAGTAATAACCATGGGCATTTCCTTTTCTTTAATACAGTTGCTCCATAAATGTTACTGATTAAAACCTTAAATTTAGATTCATATAAATTACTGACTTCTGTAGTGCAGCTAAAGAAAAGATATTAATTCCTGGAATGTTGGTTACACCCTTCTGACATTGTTTCAAATGTTTTAATTAAGGATATTTAGATGTTTTCTTTCACATGCCTTATTTTAAAATGGAACCCTTTGAATAATTTGATGATATTTAATTCTTCTAAATAAGTGTTTGTATGCTGGAAGGGTGCTACACTTGAGGAAAGAAGCATGTCAAAAGTGAAAAACTTAGAGATTAAGTAAATTTAATGACTGCTTCTTAAATTTTTTTTTTCTTAAATAAGAGATTTTCAGGCAAATTGTCTTTGAGCACTGTAGGATCTCTGGTAGCCTTGAGTTGCATAAATTTGGGTTAATTTTCTTTTATGTATTAAATTAGGGATAGTTTTCTTTTATATATAATTTCAAGAGCTTGAAATAGGCTGCAACAACCTGTAGCACTGCTGTGGTACAGTCTATTAAAATTGCAGTTGCAATAAATAAAAAATATTTATTTTTAATAGCAGAAAACTTTGAGTGTGAGCTTTGCAAGTGTCTTACTGTCCAATCCTGCACAGATATTTCTGGAACAGGACTCTGGGAACCAAACCTGGTAGGGAATACCTTCCACACTTAGCAATGCTTTGGGTTTTTTGTTTAAGTTGGAGGATGCTCCTTCTATTTTTAAAAAATGCCTAAAGCTTTAGTCATGAATATGTAATTTGTGGGTTTAAAAGATGTTCTATTGAAAAATGTTTGTCCTCAAGGGCAGGCAGCATTTCTAACCACTGGATTTATCAGAAAATGTTTTTTTGTTTCTTTCAGGAGCTGGAGCTCCCAATGTTGAAGGTGGCAGCAACAGAGATTGTGTCTGGAGTGTCAGGGGAATCTGAGCAGAAACTGAGGGAGCTCTTTGAGCAGGCTGTGGTAAGGCACCCACTGGAAATAGCTCTGAGAATTGTTTGTCTTTTTCTTTGCAAAGATTCATATTTTGTTGCTGTGGTTTGAATTGGAGTAAATGTGAGTGAATCTTTATCCTGGTGTCCCCTCCTGTGAGCAGAATTCCATTGTCCTGCCATGATGTCACAGAGCACAAAGCTTTCTGTTCTGAAGCCTTGACAAAAGATGCTTCATCATAGCAATGGAAAGAGAGCAGCATAAATTATTTGCATATTTGGATCTGCTTGGCTTGATGTATTAAACAAAAAAAAAAAAATTAGAGTAGTTCACTGTGCTTTTTTGTGACAAGGGGTTTTTGCTGGGTTTTTTTGGCATGGAATTTGAGTGGATGTGAGAGATTTTAGGTTTTGGCAGTCCAGGTAGAAAGCAGGAAATTGGGAACAAACATGATAAGAGCAGGAGAAAAGTTAAAGTTGAAGTCTTGCTTTTGGATGTAGTAGGAAGCAAAGAGAATGAGACAGGTTGAGTTAATTTTAATATAAAGAAATGCAGATGTTTCTGGTTTTTAGTATGGGGGTGATGTTTTATTTCATGATGTCTGTCTTCTGTTCCTGACCTCTGAGGATATTCTGTTTTTCTGACTTCATTTTGTTTTTCTGCTCTCCCCCAAAACTGTTTGTAGGTATTTGAAGTATGCCCCTAAACAGGGCAAAAAGTTTATTTGCAAAGCTGTTTGCTATGTTTCCTGATGCAACTACATTTTAATTCTTAGAGAGCCTGGTTAAGAAGCTGTTTAGAATAAAATTAAATAGGTTATGACAAGGAGTTTGTAGAAATTATGCATGTTTTGTACGTGTAGTGAGGGGAGGTTGCTCTAAATTACTGTTACAGAAATAACATCTATTGCATAAAATATGTCTAAAATAAAATTTCTTGCCTTTCTGATAGGCTCCTACATTCCCTTAAGTTTTTCCCACTTAGTTTTCACAGCAGTTTTTGTGCAGGGGGAAATATAATAAATAATAATAATTATTATAAAAATAAAAATAATAAAAATAATAAAAACAAAATAAATAATAATGTAAACAATGATAAAGGTTCCTCATTATTTGGGTGCTGTGGAATCTGCCCGGCCCTTCCCGCTCGGTCCCAGCAGGAAAGGGAATGCCCAGGAGATGGCGCAGCCGGTGCTGGGAACAGCCAGCGCCGCCAGGGAACCACGCGGGTTTTATACCTGGGGCTTTTTGGGAGCAAAATTCCCGTGTTCTCCTTAAGTATCTGTGAAAAACGCCAATCACTTGGTTTTAAAATTTTGAAAGTTTAATAGTAATAAAATGGTTATAAAAATAGTAATATAATTAGAGGAATAAAAATTTGGACAATTAGGATTTAGGACAATATGAGACAATAGAAACAAGGAGTTACAGACAGTCTGGGTGCCTCTTTCTGGGCAAAATAAGCCCAAAAAAGGACCCACGTTAACAGAGGATTAGCCCTTAAAAGCAACAGCCTGTTGCATATTCATACACCTCATCCATGATGCATAAATTCCATTCAAACACAGGATTCTGTCTGGTCAGTGTCAGCTTTTTCCTCAGAATCCTGATGGCATCCTCAGGGCTGAGTGAGTGAGGAAGAAGTTCATTTCTCCTGATAATGGAGCAATAAATTATTTTTCTCTGAAAGATTTAGGTGTCCCGTGGCTGCTATCTCAGTGAGAGTACCTCATTCATTTCTTAAAAATAATAACTCACATACACAGTTTCTATTTTAACATTATGTTATAACCTAAAACTATATTTAACACAGTACTAAAAAAAATTAATACAGCATAACTTTCTAACATAACACATATAATAATAATTTTAATATTTGGCAAAACCCAATCATAAAATACACATTTTTCACAATGTTCCTATGCAGTACTAGTGCTTTTTGGGAATATTAATGATCTTACATCAGCTAAGCACTGTTGTATTAGTTACACTAATTATTAATTTGTATTATTGTTGGCTTTTGATAAAGTTAATGGAATTTTAGAACTTGTGGGAGTTTCTCACTGCTCATTTTTACTCTTTGAACGTGGCCAGGCTCTGTAGTAGTCTTGAAGTTCCATGACCACCTACTGCTCCTTTTGTTTCATTCTGTGTGTCAATAATGCTGCTCTTGAAATTCCACAGCTCTAATGTCACTAACAAAACAAACAACAAACCAACCAGACCTTTCTTGTGTGATTTTCATTTATGGACTTCAGCAGGCAGTCACAATGGAATATTTAGGGAAAACATAATGCAACACAGAGGCATATGTAAATTTTAGACAGTGTTTAAAGACTGCCTAAAATTTAAGATGTCACACCTTAATTATTCCATAGCTTCAGATCAGTGAAGTTTCATAGTCTGGAGGCTCTCCAGATTGTCAGAAAGCACAACAGAATTATTCCAGGACTTGATTGTACAGCACATTTCCACTAAGAGTCACAGATCAGAAAACCTGAAGCATCTCTTTCTTGTAAAACACAGTGTCAGTGTGATTTTGTAATTGTGGATTTTCCTTGTTCCTTAGTCCAGTGCTCCTTGTGTCCTGTTCATTGACGAGATTGATGCCATCACCCCCAAGAGAGAGGTTGCATCCAAGGACATGGAGAGGAGGATTGTAGCTCAGTTCCTGACCTGCATGGATGGTGAGTTTCAGGAAGGGCTGTGCTAAAAGCAGATTAGAATTATCAGGCTCACTGTCTGCTTCCCTTCAGGAGTGACTTGTGCTTCCTTGAGAGGAGATAGTGGCAATAATTTTTCTTGTTTTGACACAGTTTGCCTGGGGAGTGGTTGGAAGATCATAATAATTTTGAAGGGGTGTTACTGCAATATTTTCACAGTATTATATAAGCCTCTCTGTTGTATAAACAGAAATAATGGAGGAACCTGTTAAATGTGTTAATAATTAATGAATCTGTTAATTTTTAAATTTTTTCTTGATTGTGCAAAATACAAATTTTAGGTAGTAGAGGCAGAGATGAACAGCAGTTCAGTCTGACTGATTAGTTTATCTCTGCTGGCTACTATCATGTGCTGCAGAAATAGAGTCCCACAGGTATTGAATATGTGTACTGACTTCATTCCTTCTTTCCCTTAGACTTGAATAATGTGGCTGCCACTACCCAGGTCCTTGTTATTGGAGCAACAAACAGACCTGACTCCCTGGACCCTGCACTGAGGAGAGCTGGGAGATTTGACAGAGAAATTTGTTTAGGGATCCCAGATGAAGGGGCAAGAGAGAAGTATGTGTTGTGAAGTTAAACTTTCTTTTTGATGCATTGATAAATAAGAAAATAAGGTGTAAGTTAACATACAATTTAAGGAAAAGTACTTTATTGTGTTTAGTTCTGTTTGTACCTGTACACACCTGTGGGTCAGCACACACTGAAAAGTTGCAGAAGACTTTAAGTGAGCTCCTGTTTGTCTTGCTAGCTGTGCCTACATTTGGAGTAATTTCCTTTCTTGTGTGCACATCTGTTTTTAGCATTATGTTAATGGCTTTCCTAGTGCCTTAACAGTACAGATGATGGAATCAAATGTATCTTTTCTTGTGTTCAGGAAGTTAACATTCTGTCTTTGGTGCTCCCTATGTGTAACTCTTCAATTAGGAACTTAAATTAAGAAAAGCCTGTTTGTACCTGAAGCAACAGGCCTGGATTGTTCCATTCCATTCCTCATGGAAATGCACCAGTGTGGCATTAAGCTGAGCTGCAGTCATCCTGTGCTGTGTAACTGTCCCTTTTTACTCCAAAGATCTATGTCTATCAGACTAAGTTACAAGAAATAAATCTGGTTTTGCATTTTTAGTTAAAAAGGAACTGCTACTCATTTCCTCAATAGCAAAAAACATGGAAAGGGAAGTTAGAAAAACTTATAGCTTATCTTGTGGTGAAAAGCAAAGAAAGGTTAAAGGACAAGTTTCTTATTCTCAAATAATAATATTTCTAAGTTGAAGAGGCAAACACTTCTCCTTGCAGTACTGCACACTTTGCATTGTCAGCACTCAGGCCATTATTCCCCCCTAGAGTCTTTAATTTTTTTCTTTTCCCTCCCTTCATCCTCCAGATTTGCTGCCCTGTGGTAATTGTGTTCCTCTTGGCTGTGGGCAAGACATGCAGATGGTTAGAGGTAGAACTGATGGGTCACCTGAGGAGAGCTGTGATTCTCTGAGAGTTCCTAGGAACATGTTAAAATGGTGATATTCCCAGAAATAGCACAATGTTGAGGGACAGGAGTTGTGGATGACAGAGCCATGGTGGTGTGTGAAGATTGTGGAGTCACAGGCATTCATATTATTGTTTGTTTGTATTTGTGTTCCTGGAGATGTAGCCTTACAGGGAATAATGATGATTTTCTTTTTTAAACTCTTCCCTCCTCCTGCTTTCTGTTGTGTTTTGTGGAAAGCATGGTGGTGTTGACTTCTTCCTTTATTTTAAAATGGAATATTTGCATAGACCTTGCAAGTCCTCAGTGTGCTGATTTATAGGGTGAGTCTTGCTGAGGGCAAGATTTGAGCTGCTGAGTTGTGGTCCTGCAGCCTGAAGGGGTGGAGAGGGATGGGAAGGTGTACCTAGAGATCTTGCTTTTTTTTGTGCAGATTCAGAATGAGCCTGGTGTTTCTTCTACAGATTCAGAATGAGCCATTTGTACTCCTGAGCTGTTTACACTTCATCTCAATCTGTTAACTACAGCTCTTGTCAGACAGGTTGAAAAAATCTTGAGAAACAGGCTGTTATCCCTAATAAAGATTGAAAGGAGATGATGGAACCTGCTAGTGGGGAGGGAAACAGATGGAATGTATTATAATTTTAGAGTTTTGAAGAGTTTAATCACTTGGTTTTTTTAATAACTTTTCTATAGTTATGTTATAAATGATCAATTTCGGAAGCCAATTTTA
>JAHXMQ010012337.1:29847310-29976626 GCA_020466415.1 Ammodramus savannarum pratensis
TAACCCTTTCAGCATGAATTAACATATTATCTATAACAGTTACATTATTTGATCTAGAAATAATTTGAACTAGTTTTTATTGGAACTAGAAGTATGTTACTGATCTGGACTTCTTTGGTTTGTGCTGCCTGTTAAAAATATTTTCCCAATGAAGTGATGCTTTGCTGTTGTATTCTTGTATTCTGCTTTCAGTGGTCAGGTAAAGATAATGAAGATTAAACCAGAGCTCCTCACACAGTGTGATTTCATTTGCTTCTTGCAGAACAGCTTGTTGGAGATGTTTCTTCGATAAATAAATGCCTTAAAAGTGGCATGGAACAAATAAATTTCTAAAAAGTGGCATGGAACAGCCAGTGCAGCCTTAGGTTGTTAGGAGTACGAGGTTAAATGTATCAGTGGATAACTCGTGTGCATCTCTGTGGTACACTGAGACCTACCCTGTCAGTTTTTAATATTAGAGTTGAAAAATGAAAAATATTTAATTGGCTAAAGCTGATCAGCAATGCCTGGTTGAGGCTGTTGGTTTTTGTTTAACAAGTGACAGGAAGTTTATAGCACACTTCTGTGGGTTTCAGTGTTGATTATTTCCTACTTGAGCAAAAACTTCTCACTGTGCTACTTCAGTTCATGTGGACTGAAAGAGACATTAAATGCTGTTTGAAGAAAAAAAAAAAGAAGTAACAGCTTTTTCTTCAGCTTTATGTTTTCTTTTTCTCCCTTCCTTGATTAGAATTCTCCAGACCCTGTGTCGCAGGCTGAGGCTCCCGGAGTCGTTCTCGTTCCGGCACTTGGCACGCCTGACCCCGGGCTACGTGGGGGCTGACCTGATGGCCCTGTGCAGGGAGGCAGCCATGGGCACGGTCAGCAGGGTCCTCTTAACACCTGAGGAGCATGAGAAAAAACACACACACTCTGGGGGGAGCACTGCTGAAGGAAGCCCAGGGATAGGAGCAGATATCCTGGGGGAAGAGGGCACCAACCAACCAGAGCTTCCACCTAAGGTATGTGGTCCTTGAAGGGTGTGTTTGTAGCATCTGAGGAGTTGAGCCATTTTAGAGTTATGGAAGTCATTACTTATAAATTCTCAAACATCCACAACCAACCTAATATTAAATGTAGATTTAGAAATGGCAGCTTCTAAGGCAGGAGCATAACTGTGGTATTTTCAGGATCCGTGAAAATAAAAATAAGAATTCATCAGGACAAAGGATGAATTGAGAATCTGACTCCATGTTCTTAAAAGGCTAATTTATTATTTTATGATACTATATTCTATTAAAGAATGCTATGCTAAAACTATAAAGAATAGAGAACGGATACTTACAGAAGGCTTAACAAGAATGATCATGAAAACTTGTGACTCCTTCCTGAGTCCTGACACAGCTGGATGGGGATTGGTCATTAAGTTAAAACAATTCACATGTTGGATAAACAATCTCCAAACACATTCCAAAGCAGCAAAACATAAGAGAAGCAGATCAGATAAATATTTCCTTTTTTCTCTGAGGCTTCTCAGCTTCCCAGGAGAAGAATCCTGGGCAAAGAGGATTTTTCAGAAAATATGACAGTGACACATAACTCCTAATGACCCATATAATGGGCCTGGAAAAGTAGATCCCAAACCCCAGTCCCCTAAAAATTATGTTCCTGTTTCATATAAGGTGTGATTTTACCCTGGGATTTTTTGTTTTGTTTATGCTCTGCTGTTTTGTCTTCTAACAGAGCAGAGTTTCAAAGAGTGGCTGTATCTCTCTTCAAAAGTGTATTGACTGTAACAGAATTTTTAAAGTATCAGACTTAAACTGAGTATTTTGCACCAGCTGTTTGTTGTGCCCTCAGTGAAATGTCTGTGATTATGCCTGGGGCTCTTCCCTGACCTGGTAAAGTTGAAGTAAGCCAAAGTCTAGAAGTATTTATGCAGCCTTTGTTTGCCTTCCAGCTGTGTAATTACTTGAGCTAAATCACCCAAGTGGTGTCTAGTACCTGTAGCAGGTTTGAGGAGGAGAGGAGCTGTGAAAGTGCAGCACAGCTGGATATCTGTTGCAGAAAATAATATTTCAAGTGCCAGAATTATTCTCTGGCCTAAGTAACATTAGGGTTAGTGAAGCAGAACAATTTATACAGAAATCCTTGGTCCTACTTCTCAAAATTTGGAGTCTGTATATGCCTTCATTATGTGCAGGCCTCCTGAAGATTTGTGTGGAGATAAGTGTGCTGAAATGCACATTGTGCTCAGGTTCTGCTTTCAGGAGGGCTGTCAGAGAGCAGTGGTGCTATGATGACAGGAATCAGTACAAAAAGCTGTGGTAAGCCTTTGTATTAGTGTAACATAAGCATGGTGCTTCTACCTCCCAGAGCTTCCTGGGGCCTGCTGCAGCCAAAAGAAAGTGGGGAGGGGCAGGTAGCTGCAGCTTTTATCAACATCACCATGATCAAAGGGGTCACTGAGAATGAGGAAGTCTAATCCTAACAAAGCCCATGTTTTGATAGCTGGCAGGAGGTTGACACAGTCTAATACAGGGTATTGTCATTAAAACCCTTGTATTATGTTTATAATGGAAAAATAAACATACAAAACCTTTAAAAATCGTTCACACAATTCAAGTAAACAAACCCAGTGGTCTTGGCTGTTTCAGAGGTTCTCTCAATGGCTCTGTTAAGAGGAGGAGGGAGGATTTAAAAGGAATATCAGGCATTCTAAGCACTTGTATTTCTTAGTGGTCAGTTGTAGAGCTATCCTAGCTGAAATTGATAAGAAGTGATTCTTTCTCTTCTTACTCCTGTAGGAAAACCATTGAAACTTAACAAAGTTTTTACATTTATTTTTTTCTCCCTCTATTTTATAATGAAAATCCTGAAACAGTTCTATTTGTAGCATAATACCAGTTTGCTTTGATACTGCCTTAGAATGGGGATGCATTTATGTTATGAAGATCTGAAGTTCTTTGATGGAATATTTTCTCAATTCCCTTTATGGAACTGATTGGAGAAATTGGAATGTGCCTCCCTTGGTCACTGTGGTCTACAGCATGGGGCAGTGCAGAAAACCATTTTCCTGCATCTCTGTCCTGTTTGCCCAGACTTTATCAGGGCCTGATTGCAGAACTAGGTCTGACCAGGCTGAAGAAAAGGTGTTAAAATTCAATGGTGTTAAATCCAAGTGTATGTTCTACAAGTGTCTTAAGAGTTTGAACAGTTTCTACAGAACTGAATGTTCTGCAAATTGTTGGAATTGTGCTGTCCAGCAGTTTTTCACTTTCTCTTGAAAGCACTTTCTTGTTAAAAGCAGAATGAATACATATAAATAATACATCTTTTGGAAATTTCAGCATGGAAATACCTTTCTCCTAGTCAGTGTGGGAGAAGCAGTAGAAAGGCAAAAAACCCATGTGTTTTGCCTTCCAGCAGCTGGAAGACAAAATACATGTGCTAGCTCATTTTCTGTAGCATCTAAATCAAGATATTAAGCTCAGCTCAGTCCCTTCAGACCTCTTAAATATATACAGAGCTTCCCTGAAACATTTTTATCATTTATAGAAATTTACATATTTTATGTGCATTGTATATAATAACGTGATTGATAGTTGAAGTGTAGCTTTGAAAAAACCCTGGAAATGGTTCTAGAAATCTAACCCAGTTGCATAATATTTTTGTCTTTTCCATGTGTGTTAAGGATGAAAAAGCCCTAAAATGGTTCTGGAAGTCTAACCCAGTTGTATAATCTTTTTGCCTTTTCCATGTATGTTAAGGATGAAAAAACCCTTAAAATGGTTCTGGAAGTCCAACCTGGTTGCATAATCTTTTTCTCTCCCTTTCCATGTACGTTAAGGATGAATTGCAGAGACTTTTGGATTTGCTGAAGGAGCAAGGCCCCTTGCCTGAGGAGCAGCTGCAGAAGCTGTGCATTGAGATGAATGATTTCATTGTTGCACTGCCATCAGTGCAGCCCTCTGCCAAGAGAGAAGGCTTTGTCACAGTCCCTGATGTGACATGGGCAGACATTGGAGCCCTGGAGGATGTTCGGGAGGAGCTGACTATGGCAATATTGGTATGGCCCAACCTCCTTCCACAGAGCTTCTGCTCTCCCCCCTGTGCAGGAAATAAACCTGCTTATTTTCAATATTTATTTAAGATATAGGGGTGTTTTGCAATTATTGTATTTGTGGGGTGCCCCGTGGCAGGAGGGAATGATGAATCTGCCTCCGTGTTCTCAGAAGGCTATTATATTATATTATATTATATTATATTATATTATATTATATTATATTATATCATATCATATCATATCATATCATATCATATCATATCATATTCTATCATATCATATAGAGACAGACAGAAGGCTAAAAACATAATAATGAAAACTCACTATTCTTTCCAGAGCCTTGGCCCTGGTTGGTCAATAAGTCAAAATAATTCACATAAAACCAATGAAACAATCACCAGTTGGATAAACAGTCTCCAAACACATTCCACATGTGAGCACAACACATGAGAAGCAAATGAGATAAAAATTGTTTTCCTTTTTCTCTGAGGCTTCTCAGCCTCTCAGGAGAAAATCCTGGGCAAAGGGATTTTTCAGAAAATATGGCTGTGACAAAATATCTTTATTTAAAGCAGTCAAGCTTGAATAATTTAATTCAGAATTTATTTCAAGTCTGCTGTTTGTATTTAATATTTAGCTTTTTGTATTCTTGCTTTCAGTGTGTTTGTATTGCTCAATCTTTAAGTATTTTAGAAGTTGTGTACCAATAACCTTGGTTATGCAACTACCACACAAAGAATTGGGACTACTTAGCTGGAAGCTTAGCAATCTTGCTGCCAATCAGAGGGAAACTTAACATTTACACCTTTAGGTAATTTTGGTGAAGAAAATCCTTGCCTCTGAATAAAGATATTTCTCCAATTTAGGGGTAATTAGCAGTGCAAGATACTAATGTGCTGGTTGAATATTTATTCTTTTAGTCTATAAAAAATGGGAATAAAGAACTTACTGTGAATTATTTTTCATCCAGCTGTAACTAAAATGAAAAGTTTCATGTTTTCTTTGTGCCAGAGGTAACAATGATAATTTCTTTTTTAGGCACCTGTGAGAAACCCAGAGCAGTTCAAAGCTCTGGGCCTGACTACTCCAGCTGGTGTCCTGCTTGCAGGGCCTCCAGGGTGTGGCAAAACACTGTTAGCTAAGGTAATGCATTTCCTAAACATCATTAAAAGCACTGGAGAGTCCTCTTGAAATGGATGTTTTTGTAGGATGAGTCTGGATCATAGTGCAAGAAGTTGGCCTTTTATACCACATTTCATCAGAAATCTAAATTTAGGCCTTTGTGTTGAAGTTACTTGATTTTTTTGCATGAAGTTACCACTTTGCTTGGTTATAGTGGGAATTCCTGCAAAACTTGAAGGAATGAAGTTGATTAAAGGAAGAAGTAGCAAAGATGAGAAGAAGCTCTATTGGATAACCACTCTATGGAATATTTTACTGTAGCTAAATTATGTGTTTGGGAGTACTCTGCAGCTCTTACTGAAAATGCTTCTGTTTTGCTTCTTGAGCGTTTCAGTTCTTACCACATCTCCATGTAAGTGCAGATAATCATGCAAATTTCAGATTGTTTCTCATGTTGTCTTCAGGTGCTTTTATGGAGTTGAGTATCTCTTTAACTCCCATAATTATTGGACATTCTTCAGCTGGTGGGGTGTGAATCTGGAACTGCCTCATCAGACAGAGAGAGAACACATTGCTAAATTCCCTGCTCCCCTCCCACTCTTAATGGCATATAATTATACTTTGTACTGTTTTCTATATTTTGCAAACAGTTGCTGACTATATGTTCCTCCCCTTATATTTGTTTATTTCTCCATGGACAGAACCCAAGCAGACATGATAAATGTGTGTTTTAGATCTATATTTATATCTTTATCTATACCTGTCTCACTTTACTTTTTCTACAGGCTGTGGCAAACGAGTCTGGACTGAACTTCATATCTGTGAAAGGTCCTGAGCTGCTAAATATGGTATGTGCTAATCATGGGGCTTTTGTTATTTATGGAATTCTTGTCCAAAATGTGGGGCAAGCAAAATTCCTGGTAATTACACAACTGGTACTGGTGCAGCTGAAATTGCCTTATTGAACGTCTCCTTGAAGTTTTTAGCAGTGAAGTTGTTCATGTGAAAAGAAAAAAGTCACATGTGCAGCTTAAATATTTATCTTAGTTTAAATTACGTGGCAGGTAACCCTTCTTGACTTGAAGGAGGGTTTCTAAATGACCAACTACATGCATCACTGCTTTTCTATAGCATGGAGATTTTAAATGTCGACAGATAAGAGTGCTGTAGTTCAAATTTTCAAAGCACTGGACTTTAGAAGTGCTGTGATGTAACTTCAGTCCTTTTCAAAGAGAATGTGTTGAGCTGAGCAAGGTGGCTACAGATCCATTATCAGTCATGTGGAAGCTGAAACCCACATACTGGATTTGATTGATCTCTTCCAAATGTTTTTATATGTCTGCTTCAAGTACTGATACAGGCAGGAAATAAAACAGTTAGTGAGGAGCCCAACTTCCTTGTGGAATACAGAGAAAATGGTTGGCTGTGGTTCAGAGACTGTGGTAACATATAAATTGAATCAAAACATGTTTGTTTGGAGAAAGTTAAGTGTTTGCATTTACAACTTCATAGCTCCTGTTCCTGCAATTCAGCATTCAAAGTGAAATTCTGGCTGACTTTTCAGTTCCTTACCACCAAGCCCCTGTCTTCAGGCAACAACTCCATGAATTTCAGATATTCATTGTGTTCACATTGCTCACTGGGTTTGTTCGTGAACAGCTGAACAACAGGGTCCTTAATTAAGACTCATTTGTTAATTCTCATCACCAAAATGATGGCAAGTTACAGTTCTTGCCCAGAAAAAAGGAATGCTGTTAAACTCTGAATGTTCTGCAAATTGTCAAAAGTCAGCTAGTGACAGTTCCCATGTAAATCATGATCAGTGAGGAAACAGAGACAAGAGACTGTTGTCAGAAAAAAAGCAGATTACTAGATTGCATTTCTCCCTTGCAAAGTACCTTAAATAGTGTTTAAAACTATTTATTTTTTTTTCCAAGCAAAACCTTTGTGCCTTACACTGTTCCAAGCTGTTTCTCTTGCTGTTGCAGTACGTGGGTGAAAGCGAGCGCGCCGTACGCCAGGTGTTCCAGAGGGCCCAGAATTCTGCCCCCTGTGTGATTTTCTTTGATGAAGTTGATGCTTTGTGCCCTCGCAGGTCTGACCGTGAGGTGAGTCTGCCTTGAGATATCTCCACAAATAAAATACTCTCAGTTACAGCTTTTGGGACATTGCAGGAAACAGAAGTACCCAGAAGTATTTCCCAAGTATTACCTCAGTATTTTTCAAGAAAGGCAATCCATTAGGCTTTTATTTGAGGGAAATAATGTTGATCAAATTTTATAAAGCTTAACACTTTTTTTCGTATGCATATATGAAAAAAATATCCAGAGAAATTCAGGTTAAGCTGTAACCACATTTCTCTCCACAGAGAAAAGCAAGGCACGATTCTTCCCAAGAATATTTCTGGGTTTCACATTCTCTGAATCTCAGAGAAAGGAAAAGCAATTGTTATCTTATTTGCTGTGCCTGTGTTTGTGCAAAAGTAGAATGCAAAATGGAGATTGTTTACCCACAGTGATGGGGTTTTGTTTCCTTGGGCTATCAGGGCCAAGTGTGTGTGTGTGTGTCAGGACTGTGGGGTGACAGTCATGGGATTCTGTGCAGCATGTGCAGAGTGGAGTGCTTGCCAGATTCAGTTTAGATGTAATGTAATATAATGTAATATAGTATAGAATAATATAGTATATGTAATAGTAATAGTATAATAATGTAATATATTATAGAATAATATAGTATAATAAAGTAATTAATTAGCATGTTGATAAGATGGAGTCAGATGCATCATTTCTCTCCCCCTTGTCAAGGGCAAAAATATCATTGATATTAAGCTATTAAGTTTGTTTATAGGATCTCACTATGGAATTACTGTTTGCCTCTCTGTACCTCACCTGCTTAAAATGTTGTTTCAGAGGGTTTGATATTTAAGAACTCCTTCCCTCAAGAAACTGAATATTGAGAAATTTGGTGTCTTCTTGTTGAGGTAGATATGAGTATGACTAGTACAAATATTTATATGTACTTCTTTAAGTGAATCCTTTAGTTTTGATGGGAAAGAAAAGGTTTGCCACATGTTAAAATACATGGGAAGTGTGTAGCTAGCATGAATTTGGGATGGAGATGTACTGAGAGTATGAGAGAAGGAATCCACGACACAGCTCCATTGAAAGTGTGAAAAAGAAATTTTTTCTTTGAGTACAATATTTCAGTGCAGGGACTTAGTAGATCTTTTGTTTCTTGAAATATTGACATTCCCACTGTTTCTGTTTCTTTGATTTGTTGACCAATTTCTCCCCACAAAGTCAGGAGCCAGCGTGCGGGTGGTGAACCAGCTCCTCACCGAGATGGACGGGCTGCAGCAGCGACAGCAGGTTTTCATTATGGCTGCCACAAACAGGCCAGGTGAGGAGCCACAGGTCACAAACAAGCAGTGAGACATCCTTGGGTCTCTTTTAACAAAGTCATGTGTTCCTAAATATTTGAATTCTGCAGCTAAGCCTGTTCTGTGCTTAAAATTACAGTGTCTGCTCAAATCCAAAGCCTTTCTGATCAGTTAATCATGTTCGTGTGGTGTTGTGAGATAAAGCAATCTCTTTAAAATGTATCTCACTTAGCACCTGGTATCATTGCTGTGAAAATGCTTTTAAAGACCTTTGACTGCTGAGGTTTATCTCCTTGCAATGTAGAAGCAGAAAAGAAACCTAAATTTTATTATTTTATTTTTTTTTACTGCTTAAATTGATTTTCTATCCAAAACAACTTTACAGTTTTCTGCCATATTTTTTTTTGCTTGCCTTAAGACATCTGTCTCATGTAAAGTCATTTTTCCATTTGCTTATCTTTTGCTTCCTGGGCTCTGTGTTCCACACTAGACTCTGTTTGGAGCAGTTATTCTTCTGTTGCTTCATGTCCAGCTTGGATATTAACAACTGTCCTTGTCCCTCTGTGGCTCTTCAGTTTTTGGCAGCTCCTGCAATTCCAGCAGCATCTTCTCAGTTAATAAGCTAAGCACTGATGTCTGCTTTACATATCACGTGTTTTACAGGCAAATTTCTATCTCTGTTTTTGGGTTTGTTTTGTATTGTGGAGAAGCTTTGTGTTTCACACATAGCAAGAAACCTGTCTTTCCTGAATTTGAATTCCATGTAGAGGCTGTGGGTTGTAGATAAAGGAATTTGTTGTCAGTTTAGAAAAAAACAAGCACAAAGGTGTTGCACTTCCTTGGTTATGATTATTTTCCTAAATATTGCAAGTGAAATGAAATACAGGGTTACAAATCTGTCTTGGTAAAACCATACTGGTGTGGGTACCACAATTCTGGAAAGAACCTCTGCACCTAGAACAGATATTTGGCGAATTCCTACTTAAAGTGACACACAGTTATTTCTTACCTGCATGTATTAAGTAAGGACAAGATGTAGTTTTGCTGAGAAGTGGCTTAACAGGAAAAATAGTAGCATGGCTGTTTTGGATATGATTGGGAAGGTGGGAAAGTTAAAATACTTGATATTGCTTTTGTTCTATAAATTAAGGAAAATTTGGTCTGAAATCATTTAGAATAAGCAACTGTTAGGTGGGTTTTTTTTCCAATGTTCAAAAGCTTCAAAGATTTGGAGGAAGATCTTCCTATGTCTCAAATTCTTTGCACCATGAGAGACTTTCAAGCCTTCCAGTGATGAAGTATGAGCAGTAGAGGCTTAAATCTCTACTTGCTTGTACAAATTCTTTGACTTAAAGTGTCAGGTTTTCCTGGCATGAGCTTGCTGGTCCTGAGCTATCTAATGCAATGCAGAATAGAAAATAAGAAAATAAGGTTATGCTGTGTATAGGTGTACCAAGAGTGTTGGTGGGTTGCCTTAGCAAAGAGATCTCTCCCTGAATTAGCTGTGCTGTTGCAAGCATTTGTATCAAGCAGCCCTGTTTGGAAATGTTTCCCAAGGGCTTCATATCTAATTACTGACTTGTCATTAGCTCTGGCTGCTAATGAGAGCTTGGGCTGGGAATTCCAGCCCTGTGGAAGTGAGGACACATCCAGCTGTACTTCCTGCACTGCCTCCTCAGCTGCTTGGGCAGGGGGCCAGTCCTTTTTTGGGCTCCTGTTTGTCATTTTTTTGAGCCAAGGATTCCTCTGTGCAAGCACTCCAGCAGCTTCACCAGGGCCAGCTTAGGGTAGATATTGCTCAGATGGTAATTTCAAAATATAAATTTTTATGTGTGGCAGGTTTGTCCTAATTCCTTGGCTTAGATATACACTGATTCTGTGCTTGCTTACAGGTCTGATTTTCACACATATGTGAAATAGACACCTGTCAGTTGTTAATTCCCCTCTCTGTAAGCCTTCTACAAAGTGCATTTTTACCCTTATGTGGTTAGAAAGTACCTCTGGAATGGCTTTAGGATATGTTTTTTCCCCCTTCAGTTTTAAAGTCACTATCACCTTTTTCAGCTGCAGTGGCAGATCTATTGTTTGACCATACAGGAGTAGTTAAAATTACAAAACTTTACCAAATAATGAGGTTTGGACTCATATTTGAGGGCAGCTGGGAAATGTGTAAGGCATGAAATCAGCAGTCTATTATTAGCCAGTGACATTGGTGAAAAAAGGAGATTTGAGGTAAAAATGCCAAATGTAAAGAAAATGCAAAGGCAGGGATATCAAATACAATTAATTTCTATTTATTGAATTTGTATATGAATTTATATCCTTCAGTTTGGTGATTTTATCTTGGTAAAGATACAAGGAGTTCTTTTGCCAGCTTAATAAATTAATTTTTTTTCAGCTAGAAGGTGCCATTTGGATGGGGTGGATGTCTTGCTTCAGAAGGACTGTGCAGATGTATATATAGATGTAAAAATAGATACACACACAAATATATATATATATATACACATACATACATATATATATACATACATATATATGCACATACATATATATATATATATATATATATATATACATATATATACACACATATATACACATTATATACATTTTGGGAAGGTTTAGACCATAATTTTTTCCTGTGATATTTGCATTTGTCAATATGAGGAAATAGAGTTTCACCAGGACGATTTCTACTGAAGTTGTGGTTGACTTGGGGAAACTGATGTTTCCCTCCTGTAGTTTATTCACTGTTCATGGGCCCTAGGAGGAGGCAGTGGTCACCAAATGAGGTTTTACTGGTTTGGTCTGTGTAGTTGAAAGGAGCACACTGCAGGTAGAGAGCAGTGAATTCTGTGCTAGTAAAGCACTCTTAACCACCTTAAGAATGCAGAGACCTGTAGGACAGGCATAGCTTAGACTGGCTGGTATAATGAGCTAATTCCCTCAAACAATGAAAGTTGTGGTGCCTGAAAAGGTTTTTAAATCTTTGTAAGAAAGATTTTTCTGTCCTGGTTGTGGTGAGTAGAGGTGCTGCTAGGGAGGGGAGTTGTGTAATGTAAAGATAAATAATATTATGTGTCCCAGCAGAACTTCTGCAGTCTTCCACTGAGCCAGTGCTGGGAAGTGTGAGCGCTCATGGTTTTTAATCCATGTTTGTATAACTTATTGGGAGACAAAATGGCTTTTCAAGATGCTTCTGTTTTTACAACGATGGCATAGTTTTGAGAGTTGGTTGCTGGTACTGTTCATGACTGTTGTGTTTGCTGAATTAATTGTGCAATAGGAAGAGTCTTCTCTCATAAGTTATTATTACTGTTGTTGTTGTTATTGTTGTTATTGCTGTTGTTATTATTGTTTAGGAGTAGTTAGGACAGCAGTGGCTCAACCACTTTTGGCATCCAGGTTTATTGCTGGCACAGTTGTTGCAGTGAGGTGTTGCCACCCAGGACAAAGTATTACTGTGAAATGGTGGTGGTTTTTACCCAAATTCTCTTTTATATAGCCTTTAAACACTTGGAAGGCTTTAAATCCCATTTTGGCCAAAGGGGAGGCACAATAGATTGGTTCCTTTGTTTATCATCAATCTGCAGGTGGTAATTCTTATTCTGGCAGTGCTGAAAAAAGCCTTTGATGTGCCCTAAAAAGCAGGATATTTGAATGTTTTTTTGCACTAACTCAATGACTTTGAGTGTCCTCTGCAGATATTTCTTGACTCCTCCTAAATTAGCAGGGATGCAATATTCCCAAGTCAATCTCTTTCCACCTAAATGCAGAATCAATGTCAGACTTTGTCTGAAGAGGATTAAACTTTTAAAGCATTTGGTATTATTAGAAAAAATAGAGGCAGAAATGTCTTGTCTTGTTAGCACCTTTATGGGTCACAATAATTAAATTCTTTTCCAGCCTTCCTTTCCCAAATTCAAGACTAAATACTGCACAACAGCAAAACACTACTGTTGAATAAAATCTATCATTTCTCATAACTTTCTAGCTACCAGCTTGAATTTTAGGATGAGATACTGCTGCTTTCTGCTCTTCTCTTGCTTCCCCAGGCTTTGAACATTATAAACTCCTTAGAGAAATGCTGCCCAAGGCATCAGCAGCATTTCCCCTGGGATCTGGGGAGCTGTTTGTCATGTGAGGAAACAGACAAGACAGTGATTTAAAACTGGACATTAATTGTGATGATGTCTTGCTTTTATTCATGGCCTCTTTCTCTAGCTTGCTTCAATTAATTCTTGCAAAATTCCTCATCTGCTCTTACCTTTGAGCACAATCCTGGTTTCAGTGAGTTCTGTTTTTGTTGGCAAGTTTATTTTCATTTTTTTAGAGCTATTCACCTGAACCACATGTTTTGAAACACAATTAAAAAAAATAATCACCAGTCTTTAACAATAGTTACAGTTTGGGTTTGGGCATTGTTTATGTTTTTACCTGTTTATACATGTTGCTGAATTAAAGGCAAGATAAGATCTAAGAAAAGCACTTAATACATGAGGCATGGAACAATTTCTTTCATAATGGTTCTAATTCACACAAATTATATTTCTGCATTTCAGCAACCCTTGAGTGTTGTGTACCTTTGACAGTAACTTCAGCTGTTAAGTGCAGCTCAGAAAAGCTTTCAGGGCTTCTGAGCCTGCATTTCAGAACATCACAAATGAGAGGGCCTAGGTCTTGTGTGCTTCAAATATATTTTTAAAAGCTGGAGTGAAGCATGGGAGGAGTTTGATGGACTCACACAGCAGCTGTCATTGCTTGTATGCACTGACCTTCTGTAAATGTGCTTGGCTGCTCTGCAGCTGAGATAAGACATGAATAATCAGCTAGAAATGAATGTGGGACTGAGATTCTACTATAGAGCAATGGAATGTCCCTGTGTAGGAATTCATGCACAGATACTTTCAATGGAACATAATGATTCTGTAAAAATTTGCAGTAGTTTGAAGAGCAGTGTAGCAAACTGAAATGTGACTTTATTCTCTAGAGGTTAGTGCCTGTTTGAACTCTTAAAAACAGCAAGGAATGGATGTACTGTAAATATCTTCTCATGCAATTGTGTCAGGTTATTTGGAAAATTATACTACTGTCTTCTAATGACCACCTCAGAAAGGCAGGAAATTATTGACATTTCTCCCAGTAGAAATATATTCTGGCTGTGAGACAACTGCTTGGAAAAGGAGTGCTGTGTTTCATCACATTTCCATCCTTCACTTTCCTTCCAACTTGAGGGATAATAATAGGATTTGAAAGAGGTATCTGCAATAACTGCCTTAATTTCATTAAAATGGTAAATGTATCTAAAATGAGTTGACTCTCTTCTGTTGAGATAAGTTTTAAGATAACAGATATGGAGGGAGTGCTGTGATTTACCAGAGTGGAATGCTTGAAATTCCTTCAAGGGGTACCTTGTTCAGTTCTTTTAAATGGATATGAATGCATCTAATGAGTGAGTTTGTCCAATGAGTAAATATTAATTTTCTGGATTATGTGATGAGTTTTCAAGAAGTTGAGGCCCAGATCTGAACCAGAAGAATGAAATGAGTTGATTCATAAGGAGATGAGGAGTGTAGCTCTGTGTTTCAGACTTTGGTGTGGTCTTGTTGCTGTAACCACCATTACTGCAGCTTATCTGGTTCTGTCAGTTGTGGTAACTTTTGGAATGCAGGCAGTGTGATAATTTCCATACAAAAAGGTGAATGCAACTTCTTCATATTGTTGGACAGATAGCAAGTACCATGTTGTCAGTGTGCTAAATGGAAACTGTGTTTTCCATAGCAAGCTTAATATTTTAAATATTATTTAATACTTTATTTTTGGAACATTAGAATGGGGAAATCAGCAAGTGCTGGTGTTGTAATGCAGGCCCTATTGAAAGTATTTGTTTTGGTGTTTGTAACAGATCCTTTGAGTGAACTTTGTCATCTCCTATTAATAATGTGAAAAGGAACACAGAAACAGGAAAGTGCACTTGTGTCAAAAGCAAGACAAAGTGTCACCTGGAACAATGCACAGATGTAGAAGTAACATGTTTTTGTCTGTGCCTGCCACAGCAGGGATTCTATTTAACTCTTGTTTCATCTGGTCTGGATTAAATTAATACAAGTAATTCTTTTCTTTTTCCCCTCACCATTCTCATCACATTAGCATCTGCATGAGCTGA
Source organism: Ammodramus savannarum pratensis (assembly GCA_020466415.1). Taxonomy (NCBI): domain Eukaryota; kingdom Metazoa; phylum Chordata; class Aves; order Passeriformes; family Passerellidae; genus Ammodramus; species Ammodramus savannarum. Next base: position 29,862,026 of record JAHXMQ010012337.1, read on the forward strand.
TTTTTCTTCCATAGATGTTTCTGCCCATGACTGCTATATCCTAGGTGGGAGGAAGAGCTTTTTTCCAAGAAAAAGATAATAGAGTTGTCCTTTAAGCATAACTGAGAGAGCAACTTGAACAAAACCATGCCCACCTTTAAAAAGTGGATCAGGACCATACCATGGTAGGATCAGGCAGTTCAAGTGTGGACAGAGTTAAGCAGACTTTTTTCATTTGCAAAAAAGTGATAGTTTAACTTCTCTGCTACTGTTTTAGGGCTTGGGTGGTGTCTGTTACTGCACAGCAAAGATTAGCAGCTTCACTTTTTGCAGTCCTTCACCTTTGATGTACAGGAATGAAATAATTTGTCTGTGAGCTCTGTTTTGTCAGGAGGGCAGAGCCAGTGCAGGCTGGTGGCAGCTTCATTGGGAGGCCTTGATAATTTCCACCTTCAGACTGAGATGGAATCATCAATTATAACTTTAGGGAGAAGTTCTTGCAGTAACTATAATTTATTGTACTTTCAAATAGGCTGTTATAGTAAAAATGTAGATTTCTTTATATCTTCTGTGAGTGCTTCTGTGACTTTGCTGCTCACATTACTGTGGCATGAGGGATATCAGAGAGTTGCAGAATCTTTTAGGTTGGTAAGACCTCAGAGATGATGGAGTTCACCTGTTAACCCAGCACTAAACCCCAAGTATCCCCAAGTGCCACATCTACAGGTCTTTTCAGTACCTCCAGGGATAGTGACTCTACAGAATTCCCTAGTGAAACAGATTCATACCATTATTGGGGTTTGGTAGATGTGGAAATAGGGCATCAAGAAGCATTGAGAAACATCATGCAGGCAGTTTGTGCTGAAACACAGACAAGAATTGAGGCTTTTCTAGGTTATATGCCCTGTCTGTATCTCTTGTTATACAAATAGTCAGTATTTACATCCTGACTGACTTTGTGTACATTTGGTATCACAGCCTGTGGTGCTAAAAGGCAGCTACACATTTCTGTTACTCTTAAGCTTTGAATGGTTTTCTAGAAACATTTGTGATAATTTTTATTTCTTTATTTCTCCACACATAATAAATTTGGAGTCTGTAGCTCTCCCTGGGAAACGAATTCTGTACTTTGCAGCTATTTTTGGTATTTTCCTGGGTTTCCTATTTTACCATTCAGATAACCATGATGTAGTAGAAATACAAATGACCAATAAAATTCAGTTTGCATATGGATGGTTGTGATTGGCCCTGTGTGCTTGTGATGCTTGGCTTATCATTGTCCCTTTGGGTAGAGTTCCTTCCAGTAGAAGAAACTGCTAATAATTAATGTGGAATTCCTCAGCAAAAATGTTCTAATTCTGTATTGCCAAATACAGAATTGTCCTTTTATCTGAAGAGATGCAACTGGGATTTATGAGCCATCATTGATCAGCTGTGGCTTGATTTTACTGGCTATTAGAGACTTGTTGACAAAAATGAAACTTTTTCATAAGACTCAGAGCTTTAAATGCATGTGTATGACATAAATCCTTCTTTGAGTCTTGGTAAAATATGCATGTATTCCTTGTCATGTGCAGATATTCCTAAGGGTGCAACTCATTTCTGGATTAATTCTTTTCTCTTTTTCCTCTCCCTAAGATATCATTGACCCAGCTATCCTGAGGCCTGGTAGGCTGGATAAAACACTCTATGTGGGTTTGCCACCACCTCAAGATCGACTTGCTATTCTAAAAACCATCACCAAAGTGAGTATTTGGAATATATCCTTCATCTTGAAGCTTGGTGGAATGGACAAATTAAATGTTACAAAGCATTGCAGGATCCTGTCTCATGAAACACTTTCAGCTATTCCATGGGGTCATAGAAATAATCCCTGAGCCCATCTGCTGTTAAATTTGCTCTGGGACTGCAAGGGGCTGATGAATCTTAAAGCAAACCTGTTAAACATAGAAGTTGCTGCCTTGATAGTCACAGCTTGAACAGATTTAATTAGAAGATTCCTATCAGAGTGAGTAATGGGCCTGGAAGTGTTTTGTAAGCTTTTTTTGGGGGGTTCCAGACATTCAGCAGAATGATTCACAAGCTCCATCTGTATTTGCTCAACAGTAGTTGTGACACCTAATTTGCCTTAGGATGAAAAGAAGCTTGTGTTGATTGAGGTTGTGTGTGAAAGTAAATGTGAAAATGTACAATCTGTGCCTTCATGGGTCCTCCCTGTGGTGGACAGCACAATCTGCCACTTCAGACACTTGGATTATAATTCTGGGAGTGTTTCTCCAAGTAGGGCACAGCAGGAATCAAGGCCTTAAAAAAGAACATAAAAAGCATATGAATCACTTGGATTATTTCCTACTTTTTTTCCAGTAGATCAACATTGATTTTTAAGACCAAGTGTTCTGTAGATCTTGAATTGAGCTGCAAAGGAGACAAAGTCTTTGCTCTAGAGGGAAGACAGCATTATGAGAAGTCTGGCAAAAATTGTTTAGTGTATTTGTAATTGGGGATAATCAGACTTGTGTAACCTTAAAGTTGTGGTGTACAGGCAATAGTTGATTCAGAATTCAGAAAGTGAGAACTTGTTCCAGCCTGTTCTTTCATGCCAAAATGGATGTTCACAGGGTGACCTCTCATTACGAATTCAGGATGTGAGACTTTCCTTCATTTGTTCTGTGCTTTGCTTCATGGATGGAAATGGATTAAGATTAATGGGGGATTAGATTCCCCCATTTGCTATTTTCAGTAGACAACTTTGTTGTTTCTAAGTTTTACAGAAATACTTCAGTTTATACTTTTTACAACCCTGTTCTTAATGTTCTTCATGAGATGTTGAGAGGAATTGAGTGTAACATCTCTGAATACTGTAAGGAATCACAATTTTTATTTTACCAGATTTATTTTTAAAGGCAATTAGGGGTGTAGGGGAATAGTGTAGCAGAGCTTGGTGCTTTGCTGCCTTCCCTGGAGCAGAGGTGGCATTGAACAGAGCTGATTTCTGACAGCCACACCAAGGTACAGGAACCCCCCCTGCCAAGGGCAGGATCACTCATGGGCAACTCTGAGCACAAGGAACTGTAGTGAGCCCTCACTTCATCTCTGGCTTCCTCTTGTGTGCCAGTGAGCAGCTGGCTGTTGGGAGAACTGTTTGAGTTTCCCATCAGGAATCAAACTCAGAATTGCATTTACTGCCATAAATCCTGGGTGAGGCTGCTGGAAGGTGTCTCTGCTCCCTTCTCCTGGGAATCTTTGTGCCTACAACCCTGTCTTCCTGTTGGGATAACACCAAGAGGAGTGGCAGTGGGATGTGGTAACCCTGCAATTATCCCACTGCCAGAATATTTTTGTCTTCTGCTGACATCAGCTTTGATGTGACCTTATCTGCTTAGGGGCCTTCCTGACAGCAGGAATACATTGACAGTGTTTGTCAGCTTGGTTTCTGTGGATCCCCTCACTGGTTATCATGTTGTTTATCTTGCTTTTTGGAATGCAAGATGCTTTCAAGCATGCTTAACTCACACTAGTCTGGCTATTTTGATTACAAATCCTTGTGGTGAATGAAGAGTTAACTCCTACACATCTTTAAAGATTTATCTGAAAGAAGAACATGGGATAGGAAGAGGGGAAAATGTTTTGAATTAATTGAAATGCTTTATTTTTTGTCAGATTTCATCCATGCATTTTAGGTGAGGAAGTGTGAAAAATTTGAGAAGGCCAGAGAAAACAAAATGTTTGGTGCAGATGTGAGTGGCTTCTGAATGCTGCCATGCATTCCCAGAAATCTCCTAGGAATACATGCACAGCATGTGCAAACTGAATCCTTGCTGAATGAAAACATGGATGCTTGGAAAGGCAGCATGAGGGGCAGAAAAGGGACTTTGAGGGAAGAACAGGTTGTCAGGAAGACAGCCTAAATGTGGGTTGTGAAAGGCTTTTATTTCAGCTAACTTGTACAAATCAGTCATTCCCAATTATGCACATTATGCAAGAGAAGCCTGCCTTCACATGTTTCAGGTACTGCTGCACTTAAACATTCCTGGAAGCTGCATCAAGCTCCTGTGCTGCACAGAGCTGGGCTCCAGAGCAGGGAGGGCAAAAAATGCCACAAAAAATGTTTAACCTATTGTATTTGCTCCACAAAATAGGTTAAACATTTCTTTTTGGCAGAGGAGGCATCTCTTTGGCTTGCAATTTCCTATAAGAATTACTAAAGTATCCCATATGAAGTTGTAACCTTGTTTCCAGGTTAAAGTCTCTCCTTTCAGGATGTTTTCAAATCAGGCCACTCCTTTTTCTTTTTGTTGTGGTGTTATTCTGGATTTTTTCCCTTTCTAACTGTTAAAGATTCATTCAATATTATTTCCTTACTCTGCCTAGTCCCTTGACTGTTCCACTGTCTGTTGAGTATTCAAGTATTTTAACTTGAGTATTCAAGTATTTTATTTTTTTCTCTTGAAGATGTTGTAGGTATGCAGTATATTAGTTCCTCTGAAGGAATCAGAAAATATTTATGTGAATTTGTGCATTTCTGTCAAATGAATATCTGGCAGAAATGTATCATTTTATCCTAAAAGTGTTCTTTCCTGTCAAAACTCAGATATTGTTTGATCAAAGAGACATCTTGAATCTCTGTACTATCATGATAATCCTTTACTGTTGTCTAAGGATAACAGGAGGATCTCCAAGCTTACAGTGTTTGGAAATTTTGTTGGCTAGTTTCAAATACCATTTGAAATTGAAATATCATTTCAGACTTTTGCTGTTGGAGATGCAAAAATAATAACAAAAGAAACCACTTCTTGAATCTTTCTGGAGGAAGCAGTAGTAATATGGAAAAGTAGTGTCCAAAAATCTACAGTATATCTAAACTCCTATGAAACCTAAATGGAAAACTTCTAAGTTTGAAAATCTATATCCAGAATATAAAAGATAGACAATTAATTTAGTCTTAAATGTGATAAGGCTAAACTGACATACCTATTGCTTAGCTGTTTGATTTCAACACCCAGTAAAACCAGAGGAAGTTCAGCTAAACAAGCTGCTGAAGCAACCAACCATTATTAAAAATAAGCCCACATATGGAATAAAGTTGTTGTTACAATGCCCTAGGGCAGGCTGGCCATAATTTCCGTAGAGAAAATCTAGAGAAAATTTCCTTAGAGAAAATCTAGTTAAAATTCACCATTGCTTAACATTTCCTAATTAAATGGTTTTAAGGCTGATTCTCCTTCTTGCCAGTTTGAGGTTAAAAATATTTATATTTGTGGATATTGCAGGAATCTTGTCAGATACTTATATGATTCCTGATTAAAGAAACTTCATCACTTCAGGGATGGTAGATGTAAAAGAAAAGAAGTTTCCTTACCTTCTCTTTTTGCTTACCTCAACCCCTTTAGGATGGCACCAGGCCTCCCCTGGGCAGTGATGTGAGCCTGGAGGAAATTGCTTACAGTGAGCACTGTGACTGTTACACGTGAGTATCTTCTATTTTTGACTTCCACACTTCATGAGCAGTGCCAGCAGGCTTTGGTGCATGATCAGCTGTGTTTTGTTGGTATTATTAAGAGGATTTTTTAACTTTATAAACATTTTCCCTTGTGTTTTTTTTTCCCAAGAAGTTGGTAGGAATATATGGATGCTAAATCTTCATCTGGAATGGTCTTCACATTGCAAATACAGAACAGTGGAGGCCTTTTGGTTTTCCTTGGTTTTATTTTATAACTCTTGCATCATCTGAGGAACAAAGAGCCCTCTTTAGGTTGTGGGCCCATACACAATGGTGATGAAAGCAAATTTATGAAGCAGCCATAACCAGCTTGTTCTGTCACAGGGTTGAGAGCAATCTGTTTGACAAAGGATTGCTTTTATTCCCATTCCAGCTTTGGGAATAGCAAGGTGTGGCTTTGGGGAAAGCTTGATGACCATACCTGTCAGAATAATTTGCAGTTATAGTCTATAAAACTTAAAAAGCTTTAAGCTATTCAATAATTTAGTAATCCTCAGTGTTTTCATGGAGCTCACAAAAGATAAAGTTTATGACAGGCTGCTTGCCACAATATTATTGGGAAAGATGACTAATTTTTCTTTCTACACCTTTCACTCACTGGTTTATAGTCCAGAGGTTTTTTGTTCAGTGTGTGGAGGTTTTGGTTTGGTTTTTTTTTGTGGGTTTTTTGTTTGAGATTTTGTTGTTTCATTGTGGGGTTTTTTTGATGCTTGGGTTTTTCTGTATTTTGAGTTTGGGGGTTTTGTGTATGTGGATTTTTGTTGAGGGTTTTGATGTCTTTGGTTTTGGTTTATTTGGGGTTTTTGTTTTATCTGATTGGGTTTAATTTTTGATTTTTAAATCCTTTATGCCTAGTACCCCTAAATGAAGCATGGGGAGTTAATTTTGAATTTTTTTTGATTCGATGACTTTCACCAGCTGAAAGACATGTGAAAGCTTTTCCAGTTCCAGGAAACTGGAAAGAAATACTTAAACTGATCTAATCATGCTTTGTGGATACTATTAAGAGCATGTCTACTATTGATGCAGCTTTGAGCAACTCCTTTTTTTAATGGTGAGGGCTCTCATTTGAATCTCTCATAAGATTTATTAAAAAAGAAGTTATGTTCCCAAGAAGTGGCACAGTATTAATCAACCCTTTGGCATTTTCAAAGATGCTGAATGGGGGTTTTGCCTCTTCCCTTGTTCCTCATTAATTTGATCTTAATTTGTGGTTAAAATCTGAAGGGCATCACTCCATAATGAAGGTTGCAGACTACAAAATCATCAGGCCTCTTTCCAGTGTTCTTAAGATGAAACTTTGTGACAGCACAACCAAATTTTAATGTCATTTTTAGTTTCTTTCTCTATGCCATCAGCAAAACAGCAGTTTATCAGAAATTTATCCCAAATAACCTGTTGTTTGTATCCCTAGAGGGGCAGACCTTTCAGCTCTGGTGCGTGAGGCTTCCATTTGTGCCTTGAGACAGGAAATGGCCCTGCAGAATACTCAAAGCAAGAAGGGTAAGAGAGCTTTAAATAAAATCTTAACTGAACAGTGACAAAGTAAATGGAATATCAGGTATTTAAAGTAGTTGAAGACAAGCATAAAGCTGTGAAAGCTGTACATCATTTATTGATTGACTTCTGAGCAAAACAAAAATTGAGTCACATAAGGGGAGGCAGGGGAAGGTAGAGGAAAAATGGTTATGGCAGAAGTCAGCACAATTCTGTTTTTTTAAAGAATTGAAGGTTGCAACCTTAAAGAAAAGTTTCTGTTAAACGGTTATGTAACCTGATTATTTTCTAGACTAAATAAATACACCTTTGCCAATTTTCCCTGACACTATCAGAGACTGTGTCACTGATGTATTTGGAGGAGGGTTGCAAACTGCACATTCCCTGATTTCTACCTTTGGCACCTAGCTGTGTTGTGGAACTGAACACGTACACCCAGCTCTGATGGACTTGGGAGAATCTGTGCCACTTTTGATCTTTGGTGCTTGGCTCATCAGTGCCTCTTGCCAGGACTTCAACAGGAAGTTAGAAATTGATTCAAGTACAATCTCTGCCCTTTCATTATCTGTCTGCATTGCTGCTTTAAGTTGTATTTTTGTGGGGATTTTTAAATTATAGATTGAAACTTTTACATAAAATGCCTGTCTGTTTAGATTTCTTCCCAGTAATTTTGTTTGTTATTTTATCTTTAAGCCAAAATGCAAAGCTAAGATGGAATTGTGACTTTTCAGATTATGTCCTTGGAAAATACTGTAGGCTTTCATTATGCCCCTGATTTCTAAGAGCAACACTGTTTTTTTAATGGCTTTGAATCATTCTTTTTGATCTAGTACCTATCCAGTCTTGTCTGGATTTTAGGAACAGTGGGTTACCAGAGCACAGTGTCTGTATTCCCTGTTCTGAGGCAACAAGCATGTTCAGCTAGAGGAGGAAAAAACCCTATAAAAACCTTCCCTGTTGTGTGACTTGGTTTGCTTGCTATAGCTGGGTAAAACTCTTGATTTGAAGTAGAAATATCTGAGTTTATCCTGATCATTTTTATAATTGTTCAGAATACAGCAGGCTTTATTCACAGCTGTCCATCCCTTGAATTCAGCCTTCACAGTCAGGATTTCAGCCTGAGCACTGACTGTGTGAATGTGTAGGCAGCCAGCAAGTCCATAATACATAATACAGCAAGTACAGCTTGATTTGCATGTTTATAGCAGCTGCTTGCACTGTCCCTGGGTTTCCAAGATGTCAGCCCTGATTGGTGTGAAAATATGTGAGGTGGTCTCTGATTTGAGACCCTGTTCATTTTTATCTTCAAGATAAAGAGTGGGATTTTGTTCCTTCAGTGTTGGGCAGGACAAGCTCAGCTGCCTCCCCTCCCACACTCTGAGTGTCCTCATCAGTCAGTCCTTTGCAATCAGGGCTGCTCCTCTCTGTTCTGGAGAAACTGTTGCAACTTCTTGTTATACCTGATGTGTTCCCTGTGGAATAAAATCAGGGGTGTGGGTTTTTAACACTTGGCAGTGGTTTGCTTGAAGGTGCTTTTAGAAAGTGAAATGTAAAGATATCCTTTTGGTGATGTTTCTTAGGAGAATTCAGAAATTCTACTGCTAATCTGATCATGTTAGTCACTATGGTCTGAGAAGTGCCAGATACAGAAGTTTTTTGGGGAAATTCCTAATAGCTGGGCAGATTTTCACTTTTATGCAGCACCCCTGGATTTCCTCATCGTTGGGCCAGCACTGAATGCTCAGAAAGGTTCACTGGCATTTGCAAACTTGGAGTTTCACTTCTGCCTCCCTTCCCCAAACCACTGAGGATGGTGCATAAAAGTGGTTTCAGCAGCACTGCAGAGTGGGACCCACCCTGCTGCAGCAGTTCTGCAGTTTCTGTCAGGCTCCTCAGAAACTCTGCAACACCATGTGCTCCTGGTGACTTCTTCCCATTGATATTTTACCTGTTGAGCTTAATCTTGTGTATTTATTTCAGACAGATCTAGTCACACAGAATGTACAGGATATGAGAAATGAGAGAGAGAGTGTCCTACTCCTATTTCAGCTGCAGTGACAACCACAGACCTTGTAAACCATGATCCTTTTTGTACATTTTTGTAAGGGATAGCCAGTGGTCCCACATCACCTGCAGTCTGTAGGGCTGATCCTAAGCAGAGAATCCATGAGACTTTTTGTTAGAGCAGTTAAGAGCAAGTGTGGTTTAACAAGTGAGAATAAAGTTTTGCATCTTTGCAATTGAATTTGGAAAGCAAGGTCTGGTCCTTGTTTGATAGGAACCATGTATCCCTCACTCATCTATGTAAACAGAAAAACTCCAATTTAATATTTAGAGTTTTAAGTACATTGTCTTATTTTTAAGAGATTGTACTTGTTGATATACTTCATTATTTTAATTTAACAATATAAATGGTTTTAAATAATAAAATATTTGTACCTACTTATTCAGACTAAATTGTTTGGTCATCAGAAATCAAGGCAAAGTGTGTTAAAGCAAGTAGCCAAGGTCTAGATTAATCACAGCTACATTTTCTACCTGGTCAAGCTTTGGACAAGCTTTTATCATGTAATAAGCATGAAGCTGTCTAACTTAACTTGCGGTGAGAGTTCAGCTACCTAGCAGGAGATTTTCTCTCTCCCTGTAGCCTTGTCACAGTTTGATTAAAAATTACATGCCTAAAAACAAAAGTGAAAGCAAAATTAAATTCTCCTATCTTTATTGTTTTATGGAGTTTTAATGACTCAGTCTAAAAGTCATCTGTCTTCTGGGAAAGTCCCAATTTGAACGTTTTTCTTACTGTAAATAGCATTTCCTTCAGGTAATAATAACTGTAGGCTATTTGATCTTCTCCTTAACACCTTAGACAAGGTATATTTCATTTTTGATTTAATATCTTCCATTTGCTTTTTAGTCTTTTACTGTATCAGCAGAAGATTTTTGTTCAACTAGGACTCAAAATAGATTAATGTTTAGAGTTTTTTCATGTTGGCACATCCCATTTCATGTGGCAAAGATGGAAATAAAAGCAATAATCATCCTAATGAAAGAGATTAAAAGAATGCACCAAACAAGACTGCAATTTGTATTTCTGACTTATCTGGTACCTGTGCACAGTGTTAGCTGGCAATTATTTATGTAGTGGCATCTTAGGATTTTTAAATCCAGATTAAACAAGGTACTTCCTTGTGAGAGCAGAGGAACCTATGACTTATTTAATGTATGCTTATGTTTTTAACATACTAAGAAAACCTGTTCAAAAAGTTATTATTAGGAATAATTACTGTGGAGAGCTGCATTAAGGTCAAAAAGGCAATTTGCATAAACTTAAATACAGCAGTGAAAGCTTTCATCACTTCTGTGTAATGCCAGATAAAGCAATGATATAAAGCCAATTACTTAGAAATTGAGTAGAATTGGAATGATAGCAAAATATTTTCTAGATACTTCTTAAATAACAGGGAAGTTTAATATTGAATTTATGTTTTAAAAAAAACCCAGAAGTGGAAGCAGCAGAATTTGAGGGATTCACTTCCAGAAAGGTTATGGGAATTCAGGTAGTTAGGTTTCATGAATGCTGCCTTGAAATACATGCAACAGTCACTTGGTTGTCACTTGTCTGCATTTCAGTCATTTATTATGCTTTGTTCTTTAAGCAGAAATCAAGATTTCTCGTGAACACTTTGAAGAAGCTTTCAGGAAAGTGAAGTCTTCAGTGTCCAAACAGGTAAGGTAAAATTCCAGTATGTAAAGCTCATTTCTGCCTTGGGAAGGACACTCTGCTGATGCTGGAGGCTGCTGGGAATGGTTAAGGTGGATTTCAAACTGACACTGCCTGATTCCGCATTAAACAAACCCAATGCTTGTGTTAAGGTCAGAAATTAAAGGCTCCCTTTTCAGCTGCAGATGGTGCACTGTATGTAGATGGCTTAGCAAGTTATCAAGGTTATTTTGTACTGTGGTGCCTTGGACTTCACTAACATTCCCAGATTGATTATTAACCTGGCCCTAAGCTCTTATGTCTGCTGAGCTCTCAGTGTAAAGGCAAGGCCTTCAGTGTGCACCACATCCTGCCACAACTTTTCCTCCCCTGTGGTGATGATGACACACAAAGATGCTCAGATGTGCAAGAGATGTAAATTTGAGATGGGACACAAAACACACTTTGTGATCTCAGTTATTTCTTATCACTCTTTTCATTGTTTGGATTTGTCAAGGAAGTTTGTTATAAACCTTTCCTTATGCCCTTTTCCTTTTAATGACTGAAAGGAAAGCAGTTCAGTCACGTTAATTACTATAATTTTGAAGTTAATATTTAGGAATTGCTATTATTGCAGAGCTTGTGTCTAGGTCTCCATGTCTTGCCAAGAGTGTGCTGTACTGCAGCCAGAATACAATAATGTATTCACATGTAGCACTACCCAGAGAGAAGTTAGTAAACTATTTCCTTTCATTTTTATTGTATTTTGGTGACCTTTCATAAAAATAAAAGTAATCTGTGGCTCCAAGAACCTTTAAAGATGATATTGGCTGTTGTTTTCCCTTTGCTAATCACTAAACAAACAGCCACAAAAATTTAAAACATCTCCTCTAACATGGCAATGACAGTTAAGTATTAGAACATATTCCTTCTGGTTAGCAAAAAATGTTATTCTGCATCTCAAATATCACATATCTGAGAGTCCTGTATTTCAGTTATATTCATCTGAAGATTTGTCAGTTAAATATTTTGAAATATCTTTTGCAATACAAGACACTTATCTCCCATTTCCAGCTGCTGCTTCCGATCTGCTAGACAAATTTAGTCTGACAAAAACTACAGACTTTGCTATGACACTGGAAAATTTTAAAAAAAGGCAAAAAAGCTGCATCTTACTGATCTAGTGCACCTACCTCTTTCTTCCATACACATCTCTGGTTTTGGTTTAATTGGTTGACTCATGATAAACAAAAAAAATCTTTAAGCTGTGGGCAGACATCACCTTCTGAAGCCAGGTATTTCAGTGGGGGTATTCTGCTCCTCAGAGCTCTCATTTTGAGTGACCAGTGAAAGGGTTAAGGAACAGCAAAGGCTGATCCTGTCTGTTCATGGTGCAGAACTAGATGGGGGAGGAAAGTGTCAATTCAGCAGCTCCTGTATTGAGGAGGGCAGTGTCTCCTCAGTGAAGCTGCCATCTAACCCAGCATGGCAACAGGAACTGTAAGAACCTGCCTGAGGCCTCTGGGAATTACACACCAGTGTAATTCTCCCTGCACAGCCTCATTTATGAGCCAGGGTAGTGGAGGTTTGCCTTCTTTAGGTTTTTGTTTGTAAATGTTTTAAAATGCAGCTAGTGACTCATAGAACTGGTTTGTTTCACTTGCTTAAATACACAAAGTCACTTTTAAATACTGTGTAATTTTTTGCCACTGTCTGAGGTATTTTTCCTCTTCTCTTGGCACTGTTAGGATCAAATAATGTATGAAGAGCTGCAGAAGTCACTGTGCAGGTGACACATTTGGACAATTCCCAAGAGACTACACTGGTGAAGAGTTCTGCAGTGCCTGTTTTCAAGAGGCAAGTTGGAAAGAAGCTGTCCTAAATCTCTCTCAACTTTTTATACTTTTCATACCTGAAAAAATGATCATCACAAGCTACTGCTCCAAAGTATCCTTAATTTAACCGTCTCCAGAATAAAAGATACAATACATGCTTCCTTCTTACAACCATTTACATTTTCCAAATGAATGCTTTTAGTGTTAAAAAGCTAACACCCTTCTGATCTACTTGGTGCCCTGAATCAGAAATCCTTGAGACACAGGCCAACCCTTCCAGCTGTTTACACTGCTCAAACAGCTGTTTTCAATCACCAGAGAAAATTGCTGTTTTCCAGAACAAGAACACTGAAAGAAGTTGTGAAAGTAGGCTGGGAAAGTGCTGCACGGAATGTTATCACACCATTAATCATGCATTTTCCAAGGACAGTGACACATGAGTGTGCCAGCTACTCTAAGCTGCTCACAGCTTCCTTCCACCTCACCAAAATAAACTGCCCACAGATAGCAGGCTGGGAGGGTCATCTAGGAGAGAGTAGAGTTTGGAAATTGGAGAAGTGCTGTGATACTATGATTCAACCTAGGAAACATTTGAGTTAACAGGTACTTAGCTTAATTATTTTCCTTAAACAGATAAATTTTCAGAATTGGGAAGCATCCAAGTTAAGACAAAACACTGAAAAGTGACAGATTATGAATCCTACAAGCCTTCAGGGAAAATCCCCAGTGAAATAGTTTTTGTAAGCAACATTTAATCTCCTACTTGAATTCATCTAAATAAATACCCTGATCTAACTACAAGACTGACCTTGATAAAGAATAGTACCTTACATCTTAAATTCTTCTCAGAATTGCCAGCTAACAAGAAATCTTGCTGCGCCTTTTTACCCAAAGATACATGTTTGAAGGCTATCAGATGTAACTTACCATCACAGACTTGCATTTTAGTAATACTGATGATCATGGCAGCTTGTTCTTACCACTGGGATTTTTGTTCAACATGGGATGATATTCCCTCCCTCTCCTAGGGAAGTTGGTGACTCAAATCCTGACTCATCACACTAACAAATTAAGTCTCTGGATATAAAGCAGATGATGATGATGTGCCTGCTTTTAATTGTAAATCAGACTTGAAGCTTCAGCCATGATTCCCAGAAATCCAAGATGAAGCATCATCATTTTCAGTCAATACCAGGTTGGGAGGAAACCTCAGTGATCAATGATCATCTGCTTCAAGCTTTCTTGGCAAAAAGCACATGATGGGCCAGCACCCTGTCCAGCTGAACCTTACAAGTGTCTGCATTGGGGAATCCACAACTGCCCTGGGGAGATTTTTCACAATAACAATCAACTAGTGGAATAATTTTTCCTCATTTCCAATTGGAAGCACCCCTTACCCCTCATCTTTTCCCTGTCACCTCTGTAAAAAAAGGGAATCTCCCTCCATCTTTGTAACCACCCCTGGAACATGGTCTCTAAGCTTCATTTTCTCAAGGCTGCACAAACACAGTTCTCTCAGTAACAACAACACTATAATAATAATAATGATACACCCAATTCACTTGAGTGGAACAAGAATAAGTGATTTCTCCTTTATGGATATACAGAGAAGATTCCTGCCACCATACCTGAGGATAGCTGCAGATGATGACCTTAAGCAGGAGTGAAGTCCTCAAGTCCTGGCATATCCACCTGAGAATTTTCCTTTCCTTTTATGATGATTTTCCTGTGTATGTATGGAGCAAAAGAGCAAAGTAGGGCTTGTGAGGCAAGAGAAGGGAGGAAATGCTATCAAGGTGTAGGGGGATAGAATATAAGAAAATAAAGACAGTGTAGAAAGTAATCTCACCCCTAAGGAGTTGCAGCTGGGCCAATTATCAAAGATTAGGAACAGGCCTGACTTTACCAGGCCCCAGCTGTAACCAGTGAGAAGAAGAGGCTATAAAAGAGTGGGGTGGCTGGGTGAGAAGGGAACTGGGGTCAGTGGCTGCTTTGTGAAGGAGAAAGAGTCAGCGCTCTGAGGAGCTGCCCATGAGAAACACCAGGAAGGTAAGGAACTCTTGGGATAAGGAGACAGTAGCATGGAACTCCTGCAATGAGATGACAACATCAAGGAGCAGTAATAGCACTACAGTCTTGTCAAAAGTGCCAGCACAAAACAGGTTTATTATTCAAGGTGTCTCATGATCAGGTGATAGAGAAAGTAGGGTACAGGAGGGTTTGAATAGACAAGAAAATCTGAAGTTAAGGTGAGAAAAAGCCAGGTCAAGTGTCCATATCCTGTGTGCTTACCTCAGTTGGGCTCCATGTGCAGCAAGGGGCAGGCAGGGCAGGCAGCTGAATTCCATTTGCCTGCTCACACATGAGTGTTGCACCCACACTGCTCCTTGTGGGAAATTCTGCTTAGGCTATGTATGTATCACTAAAACAACAATGATCCTTTGTACACAGAAAATGAGAACTGCTTTAAGGAAGGAAGGAGCCTTTTCACCCAACAGAGACAAATATTTTGTTCTGCATAGGCAGCTACCGCCCCTCCTAGCAGACATGCCTCGAGGTTTTGCCTCCAGTCATCTTGTTTCTGTTGTGACAAGATCAAGAAATTGTTCATCATGCCATTCTCCTCTCCCTTTTCCTGAGGCTAGCAACGTATCAAAACCACAAGAATGAACCTATCCAAGAGCACAATAGGTGCTAACAGAAGCATGGATGGGGGCAGAGGCAATGCAGAGCACTGTCAAAAAGAGAAAAGAAAAATGCTGTCTTCATTCTTGGCTCAGTAGAAAACTTTTTCCACACCTCTGTTCTGACTAAAGCCTTGTATCCCACTGCAGGTTTGATTGTGAAATAGAAGATTTGCTAGAGAAAACATGGAGTTGCATAGAGTTGCAGGTTGCTGTGCCAAAGGCAGATCCACATGATTCAGACACACCTATTTATCAGATTACTTTCCTGGGACCTTGCAGAAGCAATGCTGGCAGACCTAGAAGTGCCTCCTGTACCTTGCAATGAGCAAGCTAAACAGCAGAACTTGCTTTGCTCTAAGTCATTTGAGACTTCCAAATTAAAGAGCAGTTTCCAAAAGCTGTGCCAAACTACTTACACAAGGTTGCTGCTTCAAAGTCACTTTCCTCCTCTTAGTCCAACAGCAGGGCAGCCTGCAGTCTGTAGCACTGATGTTATCACTGCTGAACCTCATCATTAAACAGGGAGCAAACATCTTTAAGCTCTGCTGTGGCATGCCACTGCATCTGACAGAAGAACAAATGTCAGGGAGGCAGAGGTGAGCCACTGACCTCAGCTCTGACAGTGGCCACCAGCCATGACCAGATTTACATCTCAGCACCTGGAGACCTTTGCTCACTTAGTGGAGTTCTGAACACCCAGCTGGAATTCTCAGCTGTTCCAGGGAGGAAGCCCTGCCCTGCTCCAGGCATGGAGCTCTGCAGGCAGACACAGATGCACCCATTCAGCATGTTCATGCTGGGAACAGACAGGTTCCACAGCAAGTGGGGAATGCCAGAGGCAAGGCTTGTTCTGAGAGAGGAGCAGCCCCACGCCTGTCCTGTGGGAACACTAATGCTTAGCACAATCACACACAGGGTGCATTACTGACTCCACTTAGCAGCTCCAGATAATTGGGGCAGGGAGCATTAAAAACCATGCAAGGACATTTATTCTATTCTGAACACTGCAGGTTATTCTAAAAGCCCTGAAGATTCAGAGCTCTGCATAACTTAACTGCAACTAAAATCCTTGGGTGACAGTTAAAATTCCTGACTGATTTCACATAAAGGAGGTGTTTTCCAAACTGAATGGAACAAACCCTAATAAACATGTAGAAACATTAAAGTTAACTCATTCCATCTGAATAGATTTAGGAAAAAAACATTAGGCTAACTGTCAGGGTTCTTGATGCTCTTTAGGTTTAATTTGTTCTTCACCAGTTAGTCTAAGTTCCCTCCAACTTTCAGATAAAATGTTTCAAAAATTACACTAACAGCTTTCTGCCAGGTATGTTTTAATTGTATTAATGAAAACTATTTAAGTCCTTAAACCAATAACTAGATGGTTCATATTTGTTTTTTCTTAAATGTTAGTGTTTCATATTTCTATGTCATGCCTTTGGAGTAAACACCATGACACAGAACTTAAATTCATTATTCATTTAGAATACATCAAACCAGTCAAGTAGGGCCAGCTGGTCCTGGTTAGTGGTTCAGAAATGCTTCTGCTTTTTAGGGAGGAAACAATGCTGGTTACCTTTCAAATGTTCTGCTTTGGCAGTTCTTACCACTGAGGCTGGCTGTAAGGATTTTATGTATTACACAGGAATGCTGTGCCTGAGAAGGGCAGCTCCCAATGCTTGCAAGAACCAGACCATTGTTTAGATCCAAACTACAATCTCACTAGCTCAGATTAACCTGATACAGTAACTTGTTCTCCAGTAGGTACCCAGATTGTGCAAGCACAGTATATCCCTCAGAATTCTGCACCATTCAGTACCTCCTGAAGTGAAAATAATATAGTCAGAAAATCATAGTCAGAACACCTTAAAACAACAATTGCAATTTTAAACAAGAAAGATGGCAACTTCAGCCCTGCTTAAAAGCAGGAATTCCATTAAGTAGGTAACTAAGACAACTAACTACAAAATCTTTACTCTGAAGTCTGCTTATCTTAAATATTCATGTAGGATAACTGAATTTCTTAACTTTAGCTCTTAGCCATAAAACATTGTAGGCACTTTCCATCCTTAATCCAGCTATGAATAAATCATCAACACCAAAGATAATTTAAAAAACAGTGATATTATTAAATGGCTTAAAAATAAACTGGTTTGCAACTCCTTAAGCCTTTACAAGTATTTCAACCCAAGTCAGTTTTCCTCTGCATAGGGAGAAAAGGCAATTATTCTTTACAGCTCATCTACATCACCATTCCATAGAAAGGCCTCAAATCTGCTTTAGAAATACCAAATTTCTCTAAAGCTTAAGTCCTTCAGCATAAGAGGACCAATCAAAAATTCACCCAGTATTACTTTAACCTTTTCTTTTTAATTGCATGTAAAAATACTGGACAAATTCTGTTTTGACATTACATTCCACCCTGAGCAATGCACTGGCTACCCCACAGGTTGTGGGCATAATGAAATCACTCTGTAGGTGGCTGGCAGACTTTCATACCACTTCTATTGTTCAGCCACAGATAAGGGCCCACAAACAAAACACACATTAACAAAACACACATTAAAACAGCACCACAGTCGAGTTAAGAGGTACCAGTACAATCTTTTCAGGCACTCACATTTTCAAAACAAACAAACACCCAAAAACCACCCCAAAATACAGGAGCTGAAGGCATCTAAAATTGAGTTACAGCAGCTACAACTTCCACCTTCCTCAGATTCCATCTTTCAGATTCATGAAGAACATAGCACAGAGCCACCATTTGAGATTTGAGGGTGATTTGTAGCCAGGTTTGACTGCTTAAAGCCAAGAAGGCAAATCTGCTGTGCTGAGGTATGGCAAGGTTCTTCTCTGTGCAGCATGTCCCTCTGTTCCCAGTGAAAAATTTCCTAGGCAGGAAGTTTGATAACACCACCTCTGACCACATTTTAATATATAAGAAAGACAGGTATTTATGGAGGGTACTGTAGGTTTAGGGGAAAAAAACCAAACAAGATTATTTAACAGCCTTTCTGTGTACACAAATGACTAATGTGCTATTAGGCAGTATTGTCAGGGGCTGTAGCTAGACTTGTTTGCCAAAACAGTATCTGTTTTCATCCATTCACTTTTCCATAAAAACCAAATTTCCAAGTAAGTGTAAATACTTATATTTGAAGCCATAGTAACATGGTAACAATTTTTCTTCAAAGATCAGAAAACCCCCAAACTCTCTAAACAAGACTTTTTCCAACATGAAACCCCAGATCAGGTTTATTAAGTTACTTAAATGCCCCTGCTCACTCTACATGCCAACAGAAGCAGTTCAGGCAGTAGGGGGGATCCTTGGAGCTGTCAATACCCTGGAATTCCCCACCTTTTTTTTTTTAAACAAAAGTCACAAAAGCCATCTCAAAGATCCCAGTTTCATTCTGATAGATTGCTCCTTTAAGGTACTCTCAGTAGAAAAGGTGGAACTTTAAAGCATTGCTTTTAAATGACATATTTAAACAAAAGCAGACTGAACAATTCTGTTCAAATTTAGTTCTTCCAACCATCAGTTTGGAAACATTTTCAACAGAATGTTTAAGTTAACAAATCATGTTAGTTCAGAATTAACAGGTAAGTACAGCATTTTAAAACTATCATCTAAATAGCATGTTGAGGGCAGTATAATACATTGAGAACTTTTAAACTGTTATGAGTCAGACATTTCATATAAATTTAACACCTACCAAAGTAAATTCTGTAACAAAGTGATTTTGCATTAATGCATATAACACTGATCCTTAGGCAAACAGAGACACATTAAACCAACAAATCTGAGGACTGTGAGGAATGTTATAGCTGGTTGGAGTCTGCTACAAAATCCTTAAGGATACATTGCTATGTTGCTGTACATCTTAATTCAGGACACAGGTGAACAGCTTTAGCAGGAAACCTTTATACCAGCCACTTTAAAGCAAGCAGACATTTCAGAGTTTTTTGGTTGCCAGAAGTTTAATCTTGCTTCACTTCACCCTTTAATTGCCTTTTCATGCGTGAGTATGGGCTGATTGTGTCATCCATCACAAAGTCATAGAGCACTCTGATCCAAGAGTTGTACTGGGGCAGGTTGTCATAGTATTCAGCTGCTATTTTCTTCACCTGAAGGAGAGATATGAGGTGTATTTACTGGTTATGTTAACAGCACTTGTGACAACTTTACAGCCCTCAGTGTGTAACCTGGTAATGTGTAACAGCACAGCAAGTTCCATTCCAGAAGTTAGATCCTACAGGAAAGGCCACTCATGCCACAGTGCAAACAGTCCTTGAAGGAAAAAGCAATTCCTTAGCTATTAAGTAAATCTGCTGTGAAGTTTTTGGAGCTGCCAGAACAAACTCAGCTAACTTCCCAAAGTTCCTTCACCATGCTTCCTACAGGGTGATGGAGCTCACAGAGCAAGTGGTTTGGTTGCTATTGAAAGTGTGTGACTCAGCTCAGTGCTGACTCACAGATATACAACTAACAGTAAAAGGATGTTTTATGTTTTAAGAAGAGCTGTTTAGCACAGCTATTTTTACTTGTAGCTTCAAATCTCAGTACTCAGAAGAAAAAAGGCATTTTATTTCTGAGCAGTATTTTGTTTCTGAAGACAGACTTCAAAGAATGAATAGAAACTACTTCCAAAGACTGTTCTCAGTTCCACGTGTTAACTAGAGCACTGTTTAAACTGAGAGCAGCAGGTTCAGTTAGGTGCCCACACTGCTATTTAAGGCCAGCCACTTAAAGCCTTAAAAACACAACCAGAACAAAAAGGATTCTTCACAAAATTCCATAGCTTTAGTCCAAAGAATAACATCAATCTGTACAAGCAGCAAACAAACCTGAGGTATTTGCATGGCTGGTTTGAATGCAAAGCTTGTTAGACCCATCACACCTACAAAATAGTACACCCAGGCAAGGTTCTTTTACTCAACAGTAATAACTCTCAGCTCACCAGTGCTGAGGAATCAAGTGTTCAGTACTCAGGGATCTTCAGCACACAGCACAGCAGCCCAATCCAATCAAATTAACTGCACTATTCCAAAAGAAGGCTTTGTTTTCTTATCAGAGCTGTGGATTATGAGTCCTGCAGCACAACTAGGTGTCTATACCTAGAATTAAATACCTGGGAAAATTCATAGCCTACTTATGGGCTAAAGTACCCATCCAAGAAGTGAAATGCTGGTTCACAGCACAGACCCAAATATCAAAGGTGAGTTAGAGCAACTTTCACTGCATTTGAAAGATCAAAATCTATTAATAACAGCAAACATCTAGCTTTAAAAAAAACACAGAAGACCACACAAAGCCTCAGCAAACCAACTGCATGATCTACCTGCCCTGCTAAAAGTGCTGGTGTGGTTATTTCAGCTGCAGTTCCACCACTGACAACAGAAATACCAATCAAGTTTGGACTTCACCAGAGGGATGATCTTACAAGGTCTCACTATTGCCAAATGCAACACCAAAGCTGTGAGACCAACACCACAGCTGCTGTCAAATTGCAAATTTAGTGTCTGATGAAAAACTGAAGATTCAGGTGTAACCCTGAAGCCTGTGTTCCTGTTCTTCAATTGGGAAACATGACACAGTGAGAGAGAAGCTCCTGCCTGTAAGAAGCAAAGGTTCAAGCAGGAGAACTTCACCTCTGCTACTCATGCAGGCATGACAGGTCTAAGTCCTGGCTTCAAAATCTTCATTCTGCCTGTCCTACACTGCCAATGTACAGCTGATCCTTACTTAGGGGTCAAAGGCCCTTGCCAGAGGAAACTGAAGTGCTGCAGACTAGAGAAGTTATTAAACATTTGTCAACAGTACAGCAAACATTAACAGGACCCCAAACCCTCTCTCTTCCTCCACAAGAGGATGTCCCTGACAGAGGAGACTGAAGGATAAGCGATAAGCACACATTACAGTACTGTCCTTAACATTTCAATGGCAGAGATAACAAATCTCCAGTGTTAACTACAACCTCTTAACTAGTTTCTTGCATACTTACAAACAAGAATTCAGAAGACAGGCTGTAATTACAGAAAGCTAAAGTTAGTGCAAAGCATAAGATATGCATTCCCTCCCCTCTCCTTTTATGGAAGGGGACTGAGCAGCAGCAAACTGGAAGCTTGCTCAGGCTATCACTAAAATGCTTAATAATTACCTCCTTTATCACTCAACTTATATTGTGGCATTTCTTTTTGGTTTTAATCTCCCAACTTCCATTCTTCTGTTAGTGTTCTACCTTAATTTAAGAAAAAGTAATAATCTTAGAAGTTAACTTACCAGTGGAAGGCTCTTGCCAGGAATATTGGGGAAGTCATGATGTTCATTGTGATAGCCAACATTAAAAGTGAGCAAATTAAGTGGCCCATAGTAGGAGTAGGTCTCATGTCCTTTTAAAAACATGTAATGTTCAGCTATGAAGTGTCCTGAAATTGGGTGCAACCCAAGACCAAGTACTGAACCAGCAAGCATGTAAAAAATGGATTTGACTCCCCATAAATAATATATTACCACATCAAAGGCAAGCTGAGCCAATAAATTGATTATTTCAAGTCGACTAATGGGCTTAGGATTGATGCAGAGAGGTCTAATGGCATAGAAAAAGGGCTGAAGAACAATCCATACGAACTTCCTAAAGCGGGTGCAGAAAAACCAGCCCTCGAAGTTGGTGGGAATGTCCACATCAATGCCGTCCCCGCCGAGGTACCGATGGTGATCCATGTGGTACCTCTTGAAGGAGATGGAGTAGGGGAGACCCAGAGGGAGGTTGGCAAATATTCCAAACCATCGATTCCACATGGCTTTGCAGTTGCCAAAGGCACTGTTGTGGGAGATCTCGTGGATAGCCAGAGTCATGGAGTGACTAATGCAGCTTCCAAAAACGTAAGCCCAGAAGACCACCCATTTCCAATCCAAGTCTTTAACCAGGTAGAATGCAGTCAGCTGCGCCAGAACCATCAGCACGACCACCCAGATCAGGTTGTAGTCTGGCTTCATCAATGCTTTGATCTCCGGATGTTTAGCTAGATAGGAAAAAATTCAATGAAGAAAGTTATTTCAAAGCTCTCCTCACAGCCAACTATCCCAATTAATTACAGGTTTTTCCTCCCTTTGTCCCAATTAGGAATTGTCTGCAAAGATAATGAAATCGCGTGACCTTTCCACTTGTGATACTTACTGCTATAATGAATCATTTGCAATCAAGCCATTTTAGCACTTTTGCGTTGCTCAGCAACTACACACGTACATGGCAAGCACCAGCACCACATCAGCCTCCTCAGGAAGGAAACGCCTCTGAGCCGACAACCCCCCCGGTAATTCACAAGGGCTCTCCAAGGCTCACCCTCAGCCCCGATGTCAGCGCCGCCGCTATCCGCCAGCCCCGGCCGAGACGCGGCTGCCGCGGTGACCTCTGCGCACAGCGGCCCCGGCACTGCCGCACCGCCCGTCCCGCAGGCAGGGAGCGGCGCGGGGCCACCGGGGAACCGGGGCTGCTATTCCGCCGCCCGGGATGGCAGCCCGGCCCGCCGCCGCCGCCCCGCGCCTCGGGCTCGGCCCCCGCAGGCGGCCGCCCCCCCCGCTCCTTTCCCCGCTCCTTCCCTTCCCCTCCCCCGCCAGCGCCGCCAAGGCGGCGGCTCCCGCCCCCACGTACGCGGCCCGGCCCGGCTCCGGCCGCCCCGCCGGGAGGCTCCGGGGGCCCGCGGCGCCCCCCGACGAGGGCGGCCATCTTGTGGGGTGCCCGTGCGCGTCCCCCCCCGCTCCGCCACGCAGCCGGCGGCTCCTCACCCAGAATCTCCTTGCGGCGGTCGGCGTGCGGCTGGTCCGTGTAGACCCACTCGAAATCCTCCCTGGCCACAGTGTTCCCCATGGCGGCAGAGAGAAATCCCCTCACCAGCTGCCCGCCCGCTGCGCCGAGTCCCCGCTACCGCACTTTATAGCGCGGCGGAGGCGGCGCGGAGCCACGCCCCCCCCGCCCCGCCCTCGTCGCCCATTGGCCGCCGCCCGCGGCCGGGCGCGCTCCCGCCGCCGCTGCGCCCCCTGGCGGCAGGGCTAGGCGGGCGCTGAGGGGCTCGGGGAGCCCTCAGAGCGGAGAGAAATAGTCATCAGAGCGGGATAGGAGCAGCCCTAAGAGCAGGGAAGTAGTAGCCCTCAGAGCGGGGGCCAGGGGCAGCCCTCAGACGGGACAGGATGAGCCCTCAGAGCGGGCAGGGGGCAGCCCTCAGACAGGACAAGGGCAGCCCTCAGAGCGGGGGACAGGAACAGCCCTCAAAGACGACAGGAGGAGGGAGCCCTTAGACAGGACAGAAGGAGCCCTCAGAGCGGGCAAGGGCAGCCCCAAAAGCGGGCAGGGACAGCCCTCAGAGCGGAGAGGAGCAGCCCTCAGAACGGGGGACAGGAACAGCCCTCAAAGAGGACAGGAGGAGCCCTCAGAGTGGGACAGGGGCAGCCCTCAGACAGGACAGGAGAAGCCTTCAGACAGGACAGGAGCAGCCCTCAAGGCAGACAGAAGGAGCCCTCAGGGCGGGCAGGAGCAGCCTTCAGACAGGACAGGAGGAGCCCTCAGAGCGGGACAGGAGCAGCCATTCGCCGTCCTAACCCCGCGTTCCCGTGAGCTGCTGTCCTGGTCTGACCCCGTTCTTCCAGGCCCCTGCCTAAAGGTACTGAACTACAACTCCAAACGCCTGTAGCAAAGTCTCCGTTTCCTTCCCTTTTTGTGCTAAGATATTTGAAGAACTTTTTTGGCAAGCTCCTCTGTAAGAACTTACCTCTATTTAATCTGTCACTGTGTGTATTTGTCATAAAACACTGATTGTGGGCAGTTCAGTGAGAAAGATTGCCCTGTGTAGAAGTTGAACTACCACTTGTTGGAATTTCAGTTGTCTGCTCATAATAATCTACATCAGTAGATCAAAAATCCACTCAAATTAATCTAAATCAGCAGTAGTGATAAAAAATAATGGAGGCTATTATCACAAAGTAAATTATGCCTTATCTCTTCAGGTAGTATTAGTATCTCAAGGTTATGATTCATCACTTTAAATTTATTAGTAATAACGAGTACAAAAGACTCATGCCTACAAGCTGCTGGAAGTCCCACATGCAACAGGGATTTTGGAGGGGAAATTCAATGTCTGCAATGGGCAAAGCACAGGATTTATAAAACAGCACTTTTGTGAATAGTTTGGTTTGCATGCATTTTAATTAGAGCACATTAGGGTGGGATTTAGAAGTGAAAAATGCAGCAAGGAGGTGAGACACAGGAAAGGTTTTGCTCAGCCTTTCCCTCCTTAGTCACAAAATCTGAACTGTGCAGACTGGTGCAGCATAAGAGGCAAAGCAGATGTCTAGATTGCATCGAGGCTCTGTGACCTTGCCAGGTTTATTTTTTGGTCAGTGACCATTTCACAACAAACCAGGAGGCTTTGGGGTTGCCAGTGCAGCAGCTGACTGCAGAATCGCTGGGGTCACAATTGCTTCACTCAGCTGCACTCCAAACACCACATGTAACACTTCTGACAGTGTTCCCTTCTGCTTGGAGTTCAAATATTAGCCCTGCTATCCATCATTGTGCTAAAGAGCTCCTCATGCATGGTAAGGATCCTGCCAAAAGGAGTGTGGCAGCAGGTAACAGGAGCACTGGAGGAGTGACAGGAGTTAGATACACAGAGGCAGGTTTACAGCACCACAAACATACATAGGTTTGCAAATGGTCATGAATCTAAAAAATATATTAAACAGGAAAGCTTTGGGCAATTTAATTGCCCAAGTGTGCTGGAGAGCAAAGTGTTTTCCCTATTTAATCACTGCATTTGAACATTTTGTGTAACATGTCCAGATTAGGTGTTCAGCAAGCCAACAGTGTTTGTATGTGGTGTTTTCCATTCCAGAGACAGTGAGATCCAGGACCTACTGTGTCTTCAGCTGGCACAAAGCTTGAACAAAACTCCTGGAATGTTCACTTACATGTGAACCAAAGCCAGGACTTTGGGGAAGGTGAGATCCAGGCAGGAGAGCTGCAGGACTGGAGAGCACATGGACAAGCAAGCTGGCCCAGGTACAGTGCAAAGTAGCACAGAAATGCAACTTGAGTTGAACAGACTAGTTCACAACTAGCTGACATGTTGCTGTAAGACAGTCCAAACTGAATTTACCAATTCATGAAGTAACAATCACTGAAATTTGCTAATTACCCTCTTAAAAGCATCAGGAACACCAAGGAATCAGAGAATCCTCTCCTGTGCTGAGACACATTCCACTATATCCTACGTCATCCTATTTTCAAGAGGCTCTTGATGTTGAAAACTCCTTTGGCACCCCTAGTGCTCCCCACAGTTCACTGTGAGATCTGAGTAAGAGCAACCAAGTTTCTGTTCAATTCCGTCTTACCTTTTGCATTAACAAGTTACACACAGGCATCCTTTGCAGCATTAATGAATTTGGTGATTAACATGCAATGCTGAGTACCAGGAACTGACCAAGTTCCATTTGTTTCCATCTGTATTTAATCTGTGAAATTTGCAGGTACTCTTCCTTCCTTCAGCTCTTCCATTAGCCCAGGTCTGGAGGGTCCTTACACAGAAGATGTTCAGTTTGGGAAGCAAAACCTTGTCACAAACAGCTTTTCCCTCAAAAAAGTATCACTTTGGTCACTGGGTACACAAATTCATTTAAAAAATTTCCAACCTTACTATGAAACAAAAAGCAAGTGCTATTTTTCTAACCAAGTGCTATTTTCAAAAAAGCAGTAAAGCTGGCCTCAGTGGTTTCCAGTTATTTTAAGAAATCAGATATAAGACACTTAAAATTGCTTTCCTTGACAGCTCTGACCTTTCTTTCAGCCCTTGACACAAGCACTAAAACTGAACAGTGGATGCAAATAAATCAGTTTCTCAGGTAATTTTGCAAACTGCACCTCAGTCTCGGTGTTCCAAGGCTCTCCCTTGAACAGGTGATACAATCACTGATCACTACCAACACAACTTCAAGGCTGATACACCAACTCACATAAATGTGCACAGGCATTGAGTGAAAAGAGATAGTTTTACTTCAGGTGATTGATCAGCTTGTTCAGATATTGCAAAATTTATCCTTTTTATTTAACAAGGGACAATACGGTGTCAGAAATTAAAGTTCCAGCTATTTTGTCCAAACAATTACTTCATTCTGGTTTTATTTCCCATGTGTATATTTTTCTGGAGTACATTCCAGCCAAGAGCCATCTGATGTTTCCCTCTCTGGGATGTGAAACACTAAACACTGGTGTACCTTTATTGTGGAATTTCTTGTAACCATCTCCTCTCCCCCCTGAAGTTTCACGGGCCTCATTCCATTTCACTGGAATGAGAAATGTCAGCACATGGAGGAGCAGGATGCACCTGCAATCCTGGAGCACATGATACTTCCTCGAGCTGAAGGGTCCAAGCTGGCACAGTTCCCAGAGAACACTTCCATAACAATTGGCTGTTGTTCTCCAGCTCAGTTTAGGAACAGCCAGAGATTCCCCAACACATCCAGAAATGCTACTCTGGACTAACCTGAAACGATTTGTACACTGGCATGGTGGGGAGGGGGAAATTGTCTGCATATTCTAGAAATTAATAAAGAAACTGAAGTGAAAATATTCAAAATGTATGAATAAACCCCTTCAGTAAATGAAATTCCCAAGTTTATACTTGTTTGGAAGCATTTAACCACAAGTAGCTGGCAATCAGTCCATTACAGGAATTTTTTATCACAAATAACCATTCAATGAATTTGTATCACACAGTAATTCTAGCTATCATGCTGATCCTGTGACTCAAAATTGTATTTTATAAGTTTAGGTATATGTCAGTATTTTTAAGCTGAACAGCAGGTATCTATCTCCAAGACAGAGTTACCTGTAAAAAACATTCTGAGCTGTATAAACCAGTAAAAGCAAATGCTCCTTCAACAGTTGAAGTCTGCTCTCAGACACCCTTCTATAATTTCCTTGATTATTAAGAAAAATGCCTTTTTTTTTTGGAAAGGACTCAAACTACTCGAGAAGTTTATTTGAAAGTTGAATGTCTGTCAAATATTAGACAATTGTAATGTTACTTCTGCTATGAGCTACTATGTGTGAGAAGTAAAAATTGTAGCTGAAGTTTCAGGAAAAATGTCAGTTTGCCACAATTATATAATACCTGACCAGACAACTTCTGATTTGTTTGGTGCTTTAAATACAGCCACTAGGTTATGCTGACAGCCATACAAAATGAACTTGCACTTTAACCCACAGCAGGAATATCAAGGTTGTGAACAGCTACAAAATGCAGCATTTGCATTTTCAGTGCCATACCAAGTTGAATTCAGAACCACCTAAAGACAAAGCAGCAGCTGGTTAAAGAAAGAAAACAAAAGTCAAATTATAAAGCTACATAGTTTAGTACATTAAAACAAAACCAAGGACAATGGTATTTGTATAAGATTCCAAAAATATACAGATGGCAGGGGGGGGAATAATCACTGTACACAACTCTGAGGTGGTTAAAGTGACCAGAGAGACTGAACAGTGCAAGACATGCTTTTCCAGTTACAAGCTCAAAACAGAAGTGCAAAAGAAATTAAAGCTCTGTCTGAAGTGATTTACCTTTTAGGATAAGGAAAGCTTAGAATATTGTCATCAGTGTTACAGAGAATTTCCACCCCAACCCCAACACAGACACACAAAATAGCTGAAGTTTTACCATATACAGCATTTCACTCCAGTGATGTCCCCAGAGCCTGGTGACTGCAGGGACAGCTGGCAGGTGCTGGGTGTTGGCCATGACCCAAGGGAGGCACAGGCAGCCTCTCCACTCTCCAGCTTTGGCCAACAACAGATCCCTGCCCTCTAGGCAGGGCCAGGGGCAGCCACACAGCCCAAAGCAGAGACTGACTTATGGCTGAGGAACAAAGGAATTGCTTGACAGGTCTCTGTGCTCTCTCCCAGAGTTTGGAACAGTTTCAGGCAAGTGCTTTTGGCAGGCTGACTAAGCTGTCCATGCATCTATCCATGCAAATATGGCTCCTAGACCTAGGACCAGGGTGTGTGCATGTGAAGACTGGATAGAAGGCCCTTCTGTGGAAGTTTACAAAAATATATAGCCAATACTGTAGCTTAAGAAGTCAGTTTTACTTGTTACAGAGATACCCAAAAAGTATTAACTACTTTTCAGACATTCCAGACAAGGTCACTTGTAACAAAAAAGGTCAAGTTCTCAAAAACAAGGTTTTAAAAGCGGATCTTTCCTTCAAGTGAACAGGACATCTGTTTTTACTCTTAACCATTTAGTCAGTTAAGACAATTTATTTGAGATTTCATGTGAACATATGCATAAACACAAATAAGTTTACTTTAAAACACATCTGCACGGAAAAAAAGGTTAACCCTTCAAAACATAACAGAGCAGGTCTGGTTAGTATGTAGCTATTGCAAATCTTAAAGATTCTGTGCATTAGGCCCACCCATATAGAAAGCAGGGGAAAAGTCAATGAAAGAAAATCACTGTTCAAGTCTAAGTGGTGTTTTGAAGAGCCAGCAGCCTAAGTGACACCATGAGCTGGTCACAGTATCCAAACGAGCAGGCCTGCTTGGGCTACCAGAGCAGTGTATCCTCCTGAAGGCGCCGTCTCCTCCGCAGTTATTTTCTGTTCCTGAGGCGTTTGGATTTCCTAGGACAGTCTGTGGCATCCACCACCTTCCTCCTTTTCCTGGGAGATTGTTCGTTTGAGCCGGAGCCCGAGGAATTCCCTACCGTGCTCTCCATCACCTCGCGCAGCTTGCGCTCCAGCTCGGCCAAGCGCGCGTTCTGTTCCCCAATGATTTGGGTCTGCTCAAGCAGTTTCTGGTCTTGATCCTGGAGCTGCTTCTGCTGCTCCTGCACCTTGAGGCGCAGCTCCGAGATCTCCCGCTTCAGCGCCGTCAGGCCCGAGCCGTTGGCTTTCACCTGCTGCTGCAGCTTGGTGACCTCCTGCCTGGAAGGGCTCTGCTTGGAGAACAGCTGCATTGTTGTCAGCGCTGCAGAAGGCCCTGGAACTTCAGAGACAACTGTGATTAATGCTCTGCAACTGACGGGCACAAACGGCATCCCAGTGTTTGTGTTTTGCTTATCCCTACTCCCCACACGTGAATCTGAGCACCCACTGCAAGTTACACAAACAGGCAAACAGATTTAAGTGTCTAACAAGAACACGTGGTAATCTCAGAGCACAGCCTGTTTAATTTAAAATACTTACAGCTTTTCAGTAGTCAGGAAAAAAGCTCATAATTCATTTCCTGTATATAAGCCCCCCTCCTTTTGCTGCAAAAACTGTGTGCAACTATTGTGCTGTCATCTAGACTTAGTGTCACAGATGTAAAGACAAAATCCCACAAAACATCTCCAAATTACTTAATATGGAATAGTTAAGACTGAATAAATATCTTTCATTAGAACAGGAAAATTCTGCTGTCTTAGCTGCAGCTAAAGTTCTAAAAAATTGTAGTTTGGAACTTAACAAGGTATTTTGGTATAACTTACATTTTAGAAGAAAGGAATTTATTTTCCATGCTTCTTTAGAATCACTCCTCCTAAGCACTAAAACCATACTGGAATCTGAGCTTGGAACTGCTGATTCTAATAAAGTTCCTGCAAATCAAGGAGACTAACAGCTACTGTATAATTTCTTTCACTTTTTCTGCCATAAAAGGTATCTATCACTTTTTCTGTCATTATACTCTTCTAGCAAGGCTGTGCAATTGAGATGCAACTTTAAGTGCTCTACAGACAGAAGAGTCTGGAACAGTCATCCTCCTTTTCCTCCTTTTTTTCCATTGGGATGGCAGCACAGCTACCATTATGGGACACTGAGGGGCTGCTATTGGAGAGGTGATGCCCTTCCCTCAACAAGAGAGAGGCATTTGATGCACCACAAAGCCTTGGCCTTGAAAAGCTGATTGATATCAACTGTGGGTTTGGGCAATACTTCCTCAGCTGAGAGGCTCAGTATATACTAAAACATATAATTAAAAAAAATTTTAATCTATATATAATTTTAAAAAAGTTATGTAATTATAAAAATTAAAGTACAATTAGCAGGATATACTAAAGGTGGCACTTATGGCTAAAAGGACATACAAGAAACAAAAGCATCTGCAGTTGGGCCTATTGGTTTTACTTAAGATGTATTTTTCCCCCCCAATTTTTACTAAGTTATCCTTCTAGAAAGTTAAATTTCACACTTCCTAAAATGTGAACACATCCTGTATAGGGAAAATTCTACAATTTTACCAATCTTTTGCCTTTTACCATTAGGATAAATTCAGCCAAGAGGCAACCTTGGAGTTTGGTTCACAAAAGTTCTGGAAAGTCTGACAGAGTATTCCAAGGACCAGTTTAATGGCTTATTTATAGACTGTTATTTTAATTGCTTTTCTCTATTACCTGTAACTGTTTTGCTTGCTAGTGCATAAAACAGTACACCCAGCAAAGTAAAAAAAGCCCATTCCAGCCCTCTATGTGCTATTACAACTTAGACAAATTCGTCTGCAGCTTGTCCTAAAAATAAAAGGCAGTGAGTTGTCATCTCATGTGCCAAATTTCAACCAAATGCAGCGATAAAGTCTCATTCACTGGTGGCACAAAAGCATTTGTTTCATGAACACACACTATGCATAACTCCAACATACATTCAAGTGACTCTTCTTTCATCAGTACAAAGGCTCCTTAACTTTCAAAGCAAATGAATTTCAGTTAGCATTCTTAAAAACAAGTATCATCAATATTTATGTAATAAAGCTCCCATTGAAAGGAGGGAGCTTAGAAAACATACAGTGCTGTGATTGTTTTACAGAACAACTAAATAAAAGCGAACTATACGTTGGAATTAATACCTGGGGCAGTTCCTATTAGACGTCCCGATACATCTGACCCAGGCATCTTTCTTTTCAGTATTGGAACAATCTTCTCATCAAAATATTCCATAGCCATGGAGGAAATGTCCCTTAGTTCTTGAAGAACTTCATGAGCTCTCTGAGGAGCTCTTGTAGAGTTTACATATCTTAGCACTCGATAAATTTCATCTATTACCTAAAACATTTAAGAAGAATTAGGATTTTCTGATAAAGGCAAGATTATTTCAGTTTGTTCTAGGAATTCTGGCATATTTAGGGGTTTTTACCACATAACAGTTGCACACCACTGTGTGTTTTGGTTTCAGATCAGCTTTTTGAAGTGTTGCTCATGATATATCAGAGAAGCTATTCATTTAATCTATCACAACAGCTCTCTTCAAAGCCATGAAATAATGCTCATTAGGTGAAATGTGAAGTACAGGCATAGTTGGCTTGCAAGTTACATAATCTATACTCAGCAAAGCATGATCATTTCCTGCAGGAGACCCTGAAGCAAGAAGCCCAAAAACAGAGCAGTCACTACCCCTGCCAGCCATGAAACAGAATTGGAGTAGCAAGAATTAGCATTATGTCAGCCTGAAGAGCTGTAAATATTTACTTGAGTCCACTTCCATACACACAAAATATTGCAAATTCAGATTAAATCCAAAATATATTCATTTACAAAACATCAATTCACTATTGACAGAGAACAAAACTTTCCTGACAGGTTTGGAAAGCAAAGCCCTTTAGTTAGGAGAGATACAGAGAGATGAAAGGAGATTTTAATTTATGAATTAAAATCTGAGGCAGGTCAAGATAGGAGTGCTGGTCTCTTAGCCAAAGCTGTACAGGTATTTTGCACAGGATTAAGAATGTTTGAAGAACACACATAATAAGGACCTTGTAATACAGTTGCACCTTCTATTCTGATAAAGGAAGCTTAGCTAAAAAGTCCCAAAAGCTACACAAGACCTAAGTTTCTCATCAAGCAACAAACAACAAATGACTGCTCTAATTTCATCCACTCTATATCCTGTTAGCAACAACATCCTCAATAGAAAACCTTGCAGCAGTGCTCTGCTGTCACAGAATGCTGAACATCAAACCAGGATTTGCATATTCTAACACAAACTCACTTCCTGGCAGTTCTGTGGTGACATTTCCTGAGGGAAGCAAAACAGGTGGGAGAGAAACCTCAGACTGTAAGTGAACACTAAGCCTTGAATCTGATTGACCAAAATATAAATTAATGGGTGAACTGGTAACTGGGCTGGGAGTGCAGCAGTGCTAGCAAACTTACGCACTAAGTAAATAATTAAAAAAAAACCATCAACAACTTTTTAGCAGTTGCATCAAAATAAAATCAAGGTGCTTGCAAGTTGGTGTCCACAAGGAAAAGCAAACTCACCTGCCCAACTCCTGCACAGCCCTGGGCTAAGATAAATGCTGCCCTTCCCTCTACTGGGCTAGGGTGAGTTCTGCCTTTCCCTCTACTCTTCAGAACAGCAAAGCAACATTTTTTTTAAGAATCCTATTTACCATGTAAGTATCAGGGACTTAAGTTCATTTGACTTCATTAGATTAATTTTTAAAAAATACATGGTATATAACAGTATAATGTAAAGTCATACAAGGATATAATCAAAATTAATTAAATATCAACAAGAGTAACAGAAATAAGATAACAATAAGAATGCATTCCCTGCCCACAGTTTATCCTACCACTGTATACATAAATGCCTGCATGCTTCCCCAGAATCCAAGAAAGAACTTTTCCATTCATCTCACTGCAATTCAGTTCTCTGCCCACCAAAAAGTAACATCAAATATCTGAACCTTACATGGGAAGATCAATGAATAGAGCATTAGGATAATGTTCACTGATCTCATTTAATCCCTCAGCTGTACCAGTCTTCCTCTGAGCCTGATTTTGTCAATTCCCCTGTGCACTGGTGATTTCACAGCTTATAAAACATCAGTATCTCAAATGTACATCTTGCCTGCATAATTTATATTTAATGCTGGGCTGCTATTCTAAAACACCAGAACTGTTCAGTAATGTTCCCATTTAACACACTTTACATTTAAAATTAATTCCACCTACTGTACAAAAATATACCATCCACTGTAATACTGAACAGTGTTTTGACATACTAAATACCTTAATTCAATTAACCTGAAGTACTCAAACCCTTAAGAAGGTGCATAAAATCATGACTGACTGAGTACCTCCTGTTATGTGTAATCTAAATTACTACATCTTTAGATGGCCTGATCACATGGTTTTCAAGGTTGTAGAAGATGAGTATACTACAAGTCAAACACCAGAATCAAGAGAAAATCTAAGGGCAAAGAGAAATCTAATTTAAAATAATTCATATTTAAATACAGCCTGGTTTATTCATTTCAGACTGCCTGGTAAAACAGAGTATTGGCCTGCAGGTTTATTTGCAAGTGTGTATATATATATATATATATATACAATATCAATTTTCCCCCGCTGTGCCAGGTTAAGTTACACAATCCTATTTTTTAAACACAGATACATATTCACATAATATAGTCTGCATTTTACCTTTCCAGGTATGAAGCAACAGAGATTGGAATCCACATACTTCATGAAAGTCATATTTAGGAGAGAGAGCCTCGTTTCCACAGCAGCCAGGATGTCTGCATGGCGAGCTAATGAATGGTTTCTCCTTTCTGACTCCCTTCTGCAAAACACACCACAAGGTGACACTCATTTAACAAGGAGTCAAAAATCCAACTGTAACGTTTGTCAAGTTAATTTCACCTTAAAACCCTGTAACCACTAACATTTGTCTTCACAGAAATAAGAGATACTATAGAGACCCAGTTAGGAACAGCACACTACACTTCCTTAGACAAAATTTGTTCTCTAAGTAATTACTACACCTTATGTATAGTAAATTTTGTATGTAATTGAGGACATTCAAGAACAAGGGTGCAATACTGACAGCAGCAGATACTGAGTCAGAGTGAATACATTTATCCCACTCACTCATATGGTCAGTACTTCAATGCAACTGAAATAATAAATGTAATACATTGGTAGTGAAGTTTACATAGGAAAGAACTACTGTGAAGTTTAGGTTGAGCTAGAAACCCTTTTTGATAAAGGATCTCTATGCCAAGTAGCATTTAGTTTCTTCACTCTGACTGGGAAATCTGATAGGACACGCCACAGCTGCTCTTATTCAGTGGAAAGTGGAAGAAAGATATGGCTTCAGTGAGAAACCAGTTCCCAGTAATGCTCACATGTCAAACCCCTCTTCCTTGTTCCCATTTAATCCTTGCCAGTGAAAAACCTTGCCTTTTTTTAAGCAGAATATTTGATAAATCATCAGTGAAGGCAGTTGTTCTTGAAAAGGAATGGCATTTATTCATTCCCAGGAATCCTTGTTTGATTTGCCAGAAGAGCTGATTAATACAGAACCCAGACCTCTCTGTTTGAAATACCAGACACACTTCTCACACCACTATTCTGTAATTAAATCTTAGGTTCAAGGTGCTTTTAGAAAAAAAAAATTAAATAAAGGCAAATATGACTCAAATTTTCAAGATATATAAGAGAATTAGCCAGAAAGGAATTCCTTTTCAATAACCTGCTTAAATGAATCTATCACAATTACATTTAATTCCAGTTTAAACTGGTACATACCTTGGAAGTTGAGCTTTAACTTGCTTTTGACACAAGTTGTGGTATCTCTCCACTTTCAGAAATCCCTGATTTAACATTCTCTGGCAAACCAAGTCCATGCGCTTACAAACCTGTATTTAAGTAAAAAGAAATCTTAAGGCTCAATTAAGGCCACATCTCACTTTTACTATTATCTTATCCCTACCTGCCAGCTAGCAAAAGATTCTCTTACTGTTTTTTGCTCCATTTCAATGAGCAAAAACTGCAGTTGAGATGAAGGCATTCCCATCTCCATCAAAGCTCACAATACTCCAAAAAGGAGCAGCTATGTTTCACACAGTTCACAAATAAATCTGATGATTTTGTCCAACAAGAGACAGTGGGCTGAATGCCACCTATTAGAAGCAAATACAATTTCCTCTGATTTTAATGGAAGCTGCAAATGCCCATGCCTGGCTTTCAGCATGGTCTCCACAGTGATTCTGGTAGATGAAATTAGTATTTTGTAGTCTCAAAACCAGAAACCTTTAAAGACCAGAAATCACTGTGGTTTTCTTCCCGTGTTTAAGGCTTTTGTTTTTTAACTCAACCACAACTGAATTTAAAAACACATGGAAAACATTGCACATGGAAAAAGATTCTCCTTTTTGTATAAGAAAGTCTTTTCTCCTCTGTTTAAAGGATTCCTCTATTTGCTGTTGGACACCATTAGTCTCAGGGGTTTTTACTCCACAGATTTAGGAAGAAGGGACATGAAGAGCTGCAGAAGATACAATAAACTGCTAAAGTTAAACCTTCACAAAGTTACCACTTACAGCACAAAGCCAACTCATACAAAAGTTTAAAGCAATTGCTATTCAATGCTGAAGATACAAGAGCTTAGTGACCCAACTGTTCTCTGAAGCAGTTTTGGGTTTGTTGGGATTTTTTAGGTACTGACGTCCACAGCTCCCACTGTGACTCCACTTGCCAATAAATATGTTGGTTTTTTAAAAATAAACACTCTTTTCCTCCATACACTCATCATTTCATAACTTCAAAGTCTATGTAAGTTTATACCTTGAGGAATAAGATTCTCACCTCTCCCAGAAAAACCTGCAATTACTTTGTGTAATGCCTTCTGTACAAAAAGAAAGAAGCTCTGCTTTGTGAGCCAAGTTCTGTCAGAACTGACCACTTTCAGACAGCTTGGTCTGGACAGCCCATTAGGCATACATGGACTGTGTGTATGTCCATGCTGTGGATCTGTCTGTGCTCCTCGGTATTACATCCTTAACAAAGAAGGATCAGCCAGGCAAACGGCAGAGGGAGAGCCTCAGCACACTCTGCCCCACACTCAGTGATCCAGTTAAATCATCTCCTGTGCATAAGGAAAAATGCCGGCCCTTCCTACAGGAAGGAGGAAATGGTTTTTTCATCCCTGAGCTGGCAGCTCCAGGGGCGCACGGATTTAAGTAGTTTTTGAGTCAAGGCTTTGCAGCTTTCTGGCAGCTCCAATGGCACCGAATCCTGAAGCAGGAACCGGGACCCGCACAGGGCTGCGGCAGCTCTGCGGTCACCGGGCACCAGAGGAAGGAAACATCTCCGGCCGCGCTCGCAGGCGGCAGAGCAGAGCGGATTTACCCTCGCTCACAGTGACATCTGCCGGCAGAAGAGACCCCAGGGAGGTACAGCCCAACACACCAACCGCACTGGGGTTTGAACCTTCCTCCTCTGCTTGTCCTACACAGCAGGAGGGATTATTTGCTCCCATTTCTCGACATTACCCGTATTTAGCCAATAATCGGTCCACAACCCAAACTCCGGGACCACCAGAAATCAAAAGTGTTTGTTTGCAACTTATGTTACCAATCATCGGGTAATTCTCAGCTAGTTCACCAGGTAAACCACAGAGTACCTGGATTTATAGGAACAACAGACCTCTTCTAGACTGCACAGTTGTATACAGAGTAGCTTCATTACACTTTTAGGTGTCCATAGAGTCCAAGACATTTGGATATTACGTATTCAACAGATCATAAATTGAATTTCCTTATCCTTGTATTTGCAATTTTGGTGAATATTTTCTTATTTTAGTCACAGAGCTGAAAGAGGCTGTGTTTCCTCAAAGGTCAAGTCCAACCAGACCCTGTGTTTAAGTTTCAGGGTTAGAAAGAAATCCATCTAAAAAGCAGAAGGAGAGGTTGTGCTGACTTTTATGTGAAAGCAGCTTCCTATGATCCTATAAACTAATTTCCACTTCATTTGTAAACACACTAACACAATCTACTAACTTCCTTAAAAAGCATGTTTTATTTCTATCAAGCTTCACAACCAACTCCAAAACAAATATAAAATATCCTAGAGCATTTAGATTCAATATGTTATTTTTCTTAGACAGCACACTGACACCATGGTCTGTAAAATGCCTTTTTTAGGGTAAAGTAAGTGGAAAAATGCTTATAACTTCATCAAGAAACCTTAAAACAAAAATGCCTGTAAATATAGACTGACTGAAACTGGGAATATTAAAGCCATGCTGTCCAAACTGTGCAGGAAACAGGCACAAGTTTGCTGCAGAATCGAAGTAATCCTGATGTGTGCCAGAATCCAAGATAACCTTCTCAGAGTGTCCATGGAAGGAGGTTGTGGACTGTGTGATTTTAATCATGCTTTTTGTAGTAATAACCGGAATGGAAGTGCCTTTCCAAGCTCAGATATGGGACTGAAAAATAAACTAGAATCTAAGAATTTCATTATTGTCCTACTGAGGTAAAAATTTCAAAGCTTCTCCAAGTCACTAAAAATATCCCTGTAAAAGGAGCCTTCAAAAGCTGGAAGATAGTGAGCTTGCCTGTCAGCATGCACAGTGGGCTTGTCCAAAGCATTACAGCTTCAGACATTGCCATCCTTGGGGTTTTCTGTGCTTCTCTCATGGGGATCATCAGAGGAAGCAGATGAAGTAAATACTCAAAAGGGCTGAAAGCAAAAAGCTGCTGCTTTTCCTCTCATTCACTTTGTCTGAACAAAAGTTTGAGGGCTCAAGATTTCCCTCATTTCAGACATGACTGCTCTCTGAATGCCTATTGTTTAGTCTCTGCTCCTTGGATCTACTTCACTGCTTAAGTTGTAGGTGCTTCATTTCTGCTTTCTCACACAGTGACCCCAGGAACAGCAGCTTTCTGCTCAGGAAAGCTTTGTGCACAATGAGGGGCCCACGGCCCTGCCCTGCCTAATGGCAATCATCACAAGCAGGAAATGTTCTTTACCTCATCCTTTGAGGACAGAAAAAGACTTCTGGATCTTATGCCTGAGATTACGCTCCTCATTATGCTCTACATAAACAATGCACATTCCTATCTCCATTGCAATCTGAAAACATTCTGGTGCTCTGTGTCCTCCCACCCAGCCAACTCCTCAGTCTGGTGTTTTGTATACACTGTACATCCAAACCCAGTTCAATCCAGAGATTTATTTTTTTTATGGATCACTGAGTTAAGGTGATCCAAAATAAAAAGCACATTAAGACATCCATTCCTTCCATGCAGGGATCCAGAAAATTCATCAAAATTATTGGTTTAGGGAATCCACATTTTTTTGTCTAAACATGATCAAACTTTGTTTAGGTTGATTGATGTCTTGGATGTTCCTGCCTTCCTCAAGATGCTTTATCCCATGGAATTCTACATTCCAAGGGGTAATGAGGTTGCTTTTGGGCATGTTTCTAATATGCATGAAACCTGAGCAATTTCATATCTGTCATTCAATTAATGTGCTCCTGCAATGTATCTTTAGCACAATACTACTTATTATAAGATACATTCATCTTTGATAAGCAGCCCAAGTCAGTCCTCACAGAAAACAAACATTTACTGTTTGTGCAAGGCAGCTCTTAGAGCAGGAACGTGCAGGTCTCTCCAAAGGCTACTCACCACCTTGAAAAATCCCAAAGTAATGAAATCTCAGAATTTACGCCTGGGCACTACTGTTTTTAAAGGCTACCTGAATTCTCTGACAAAGCAGCTGGAGCTATGAAGAACATGCAGTGTCTACCAAAAGAACACCTTCAGCTCTGAGCAGCCACCTGAGAGACCCAGCTGACCAAGCTTATGGGCTCACAGCAGAAAGGCTTTGATTCTTTACATTACTGGGCTTAACAAAAGGCTACTTTCTTCTCAGAGGAATGCTCATAATGCCTTCTGATGTGCTTAAGGGAACAGCTAGGAATTTGATGGAGATTAATTTTCTTGGCTGTCACTGACTCAAAAACTCAAAGTAGGGAAAGACCAACTGAATAGTTTCCTTCATTTTACACCCAGTATTGTTCTACATATGTGTCAAAGTTGGTATTTATCAAGTCTGGTTTTGCATATTTCTGAAAGTTCTGAAAGGAGTAGTCTTCTTCTAGAAAAAGGAACTTGGAGGTGCTATACAAGAGAGTATAAAAGTGTCACATTTTACTTCCTAAGTGCCAGTGAGAGTTAAACAGCTAGTTTAGTCCTGACCTCCTCACCTTCACTGCCAACAGAGCATTACAAACACTGAGAGCTGGAGAAAGAAAAAGCCTTCTGAGGACTTGTGAGAGCTCCCACAGGCACAGCCATTCACAAGATGCAAGGGAAAGCTGCAGCCAGGGGCTGTGCCTGCAATTCTGAGCCTGAAACATGGCATATCCAAACACCATGTGCTTTACTTCCCTTCCCCCTGGTCAAACTGCAGGTACACCTGGGATCTTGGGGACACCAACACCAAACACCATGTGATTTATTTCCCTTCTCCTGGTCAAACTGCAGGTACACCTGGGATCTTGGGGATGTCCTGTGCAGGGCCAGGAGCTGCACTTTTGTGATCTTCATGGCTCACTTCTAACTCAGGCTATTCTGTGGTTCTCAAGCACCACTTCTTTTTACAGATCCACTACCTACTCTCACAGAAGAAGCTGAAGTCTTCAGGGGACTGACAGCACACTCTAGAAAGATTTAGGAACTGGTGTGCTTGGAGCAGTATAAATGAGAACAGATTTTCTGCTTGAAGAGCTTTTGGTTTATAGTTACAGTCAGGATACAACACTTCAGGTTGCTGATCCAGGACACAGGCAGTCCAATTTCCTGCAGAAATACACTTGTAATATTATCCAGTTTAGACTAATCGAGTTCTTAAAATAGGAATGGTACAGTGCATGCACATTTACTGAGAGTTACATAAGCTGTGCATTAATTCCCTCACTATTATTCCATTTACAACCTCGTAAGGGATTCAGTAAGACAACAGCTTATCATAATATGACATGGTTTACATCAGGCTCCTTCTGCAGGCAGTTAAATATTGATATACATTGATCTCCTTGCTGACAGCTGCGGGGTTTTTTGGCATTATCAAGTTCAGAGGTGCAGATACTATATGCTATTAATTACACATCCACTAAGACCTGAAGAAGCAGGCAGGTTTTTTTGGTTTGTTTTTTTTTTTACATCTTCTTTTTTGACCCACATTTCTAGATAGGGAGGATTCTTGGAGCAGCAGGCTCACCACCTCCTACACTTGTAGGCTTAAGCCCTATAAGCAAAAATAAACACACACATGAGACACAATAGACTACCCACCCCAACCAGTCACTGGGAGAAACGAGCCGCCAGCAGCCCGGTGCTTTCTCACTGAGCGTGAAAGGAATGAAAGAAGTCAGAGACGGAATAAAGAGCTTTAGGAATGCGCGTATGGCAGCGCACCCGGAGAGCGGAGAAGGGATAAAGCCCCATCCCACCCACCCCACCTCATCCAGCCCTTCTCCGGCGAGCGCAGCAGCCCGGCGGGGGCACCAGGGCCGCCGCCACCGCCGCCCTGCCCGGGCCAGGCGGGCTGAGCCCGGTCCCGGCCGCAGCCCCGCGGCCCCCGCCTCGCCGCCTCCCCTCCGCGGCCCCTACCAAGCGCAGCTGGCTCGTCTCATCGTAGGACAGGAAGCTGAGGATGCTCTCGATAGCCACGATGGGCAGCCCCATGAGCGTGTTGCTCTGAGGCGGCGGCTCCATGGGCGCCAGCGGCTCGGCGGCCTCCGGCAGCGGGGCCGGGGAGAGCCGCGCCGAGCCCGGGGCGCCGCCTTCGCCCTCCGACACGAGCCTCTCCTCCGGCGCCGCCATCTTGCAGCCCGTCCTTCCTCCGCGGGGGGACAGCGCCGCCTCTCTGTGACGCCTCTTCCGCAGCCGTCACGGCGGGCCCGCCCCGGCATTCCCGCAGGGAGTGAGGGAAATGGAACCCCCAGCGCTGCTGGGGTGCTTGAGGGTTCGGGTCGCTGCCCCTGCCCAGGGAGCCGTTCGTGGGCGGGTGCCAGAGGCATGGTGCCCGACTGTCGTCGGTGGTGTCTGGAGACAGAACGAGGAGCAAGGGCCATAGACTGAAACATGAGAAGTTTGCCAACACGAGGGAGAATTTTTTAAGTTGAGGGTGGCAGAGCCGCTGGAACAGCTGCCCAGGGAGGCTGTGGAATCTCCCTCCCTGGAGACAGTCAGACCCCGCCCGGACACGTTCCTGTGTCACCTGCTCCAGGTGACCCTGCCTTGGCAGGCGGTTGGGCTGGTCATCTCCAGAGGCCCCTTCCAACCCTAATGATTCCCATGTAGGATTCCCACTCTCTCCGTGCGGAATTTCCCTAATACCCAACCTGAACTTCCCCCGAGGCGGCTTTAGAGAATCCCCTCGTGTTCTACGGCTGCAGGCCGGAGAGAAGGGATGAGCACCTCCCTTTCCATGCCCCTCTGAGGAAATTCCGTGGGAAGGACCTCCCAAGCCTCCTTGGGTAGGACCTCCAAACCTCCGTGGGTGCTGCTGCGCCCCAGTCCGGCAGCGCTCCATCCGCACAGCACAGTGACCTACCGGGAGAATGTGCTTGGATTACAGTGGTGGAAAACGCCTCTGTAGCTCCTAAGTGAGACAAAACACATCCTCATTACCAAGTAATCCAGCCTGCTGAAATTTACCTATGGATGGGCGAGCACCCCTTCAGTGGTTGGTGTCCAAGCTGCCCCTGCTCTGGTGGCAGGGGGAGCCACAGCAGCCAGGGTGCTGCAGGTCCGCTGCCAGCCTTTGGGATCAGAGCCAGCTGGCAAAACCCTGGCAGCCCGAAAACCACTGCCTGGAACCAGCCATAACTGAGCAGGCAGTACACCCAGAATAAAGCAAACTCTGCTCCTTCATTTGCCCTTTATCCTGTATGTTAAGGAGGTGTCTGGATCAGATTGCTGGGACAACAAAGGGATGGGACCAAGAGCTGTTTCTAGAACATTCCATGGTGCTTCTGAGAAGAGACAC
The DNA here is from genome assembly GCA_020466415.1 of Ammodramus savannarum pratensis. NCBI lineage: Eukaryota > Metazoa > Chordata > Aves > Passeriformes > Passerellidae > Ammodramus > Ammodramus savannarum. Next base: position 29,904,047 of record JAHXMQ010012337.1, read on the forward strand.
TCCTCAGTTTCACAAGCATTTTAGCCTGACAGGAGTTGGCACAGCCCTTGAAAAGTATGGTGCCAGTCTCCTCAGTGCCTTCAGCTGCTGCTGCTGCTTTGTTTCTCATCAGCAGCGTTGGGTGTCTGTGCTTGACTGGGGAACTGGTGCTGCTGACGACTGACTTGCCAGAGGGAATCACTAAACAAATCCCAAGAGTGCTGGTGGCAAAGTATGTGGGAAAAAGACATCAAATGTCTGGGGAGAACGAGACCTCTTCCTTCAGTACCTGCACCAAGGTAGTGCAGCTTAAAATAATACAGGACTAAAGAATTAGCTGCCTGCAGCACTTCTGTACATTTTTTTTTTTCAGCCATGCTTCCTCTCTTTGAAGTTTTATCCTAACCCATTTCTTTCACTCCCCCCTCTCCTCAGAATCTCATCTGCAAACTTTCTTAAAAACAAACAAACAAACAAACAAACCCACCAAAACAGAAAAGAGGCATCTGGAAAAGAATTAACTTGGTAGCAGGGCAAATGCAAGGGTAAAGCTTTATGTGTGTCATCCTAATGGCACTCCAAAAATGTGTGCTGAAATTAATATTTCCTTTTTAGGAGCAGAACACTGTGTGCCTTGTATGGATCTGGAAGTGTTTTGCTCCCTCCCCTCAACTCATCAATGCTGCTGTCTTGCAGCAAGGGTTTTATTCTCGTGCATGGTTTTCAGACCTGATCTCCTTTCACATGCACCGTCAGCAGTTTAAAACTCACTCAGGAGAATTCTTTATGAACTTGTGACTTGGCACGTGAAGTTTGGGCTGGCAGTGTGTTGATGCTTTAAAAGGAAGTGGGATTTTTCATCCTACCTAAGCATATAAGATTTCACTTTGTTTCAAGAGAGTGTTGCTTTTTTTGGCTATATAATTTAGACAATTTCAGTTTTTTAGATACAGCTCTATGTTTAATAAATATAAGATGTTTTTCACATCACCAAACAAAATAAATACAATGAACAATATATTTTATGCTAACTATATACATAGCTTAACAGTTAATAAGTCTATTTTAGTAAGTTGGGTAATTCTGCTCCCTTCCAGGTTCTGACTCATGTCCTTCCCCAGTGGATCTGGTGTCATTTTTCTGAGCATGCATCACTTTGCATTAATTTGGAAAAACACAGTTCTCATGCACTTTCACAAAACCCCCATTACAGACTCTCCAGTGGATGAACTCTGCAGTTATTTTGGGATACTGTGAAGCCAGAAAACTTGCTAATATTTTCTGAAAGGAATAAAATAAAGTTATGTAGAATCTGTTTGCATATTACATGTCATGTACAATCTTGAAATAGCCTTAAATCTTAAAATCTTGAAATAGCCATCATTTTTATTTAACCATGTTAGAATTATGAGCATAATTGGATTGATTTTTTTTAACTCCTCAATAACTCACAAGAAGGTGTTAGGGGAAATTAATTTTTTCACTCCTTTCATGCAAAAATCCACATAATATTTTGCTTTATGTTTGGGGGAATGAAATTTGGATTTCTCCATATTCTGGACTACATATTGTGCTCCCAATTGACTGGAGTGTGGTGTGCTCAGGCTGTGAAATTTTACTGAAATTGTGTGGAATACTTTGGCTGGGCTTTGTATGGGAGCAAGCAACACCAAGAACTGTGATGAAGAGGAAGGAGCCTGGCTCAAACACGAGTCAAGTTGTATCTGTGAGATCTGAGAAAGGAGGAGAAATTAAAGAAAGGGTAGAAGGGAGAGGGAGTGAGAAGCAGGAGCTAACAAGCAGACATCTGGGAAGATGAGTGATGGAAAAAAATTAGCAGCAGGGGTTGGAGGTGGAGGAAAGTGTGTAAGTAGGTCAGAACTGTCATGTTGATTAGGAATATTGGAGCACAGAGGAGTAACGTGCTCAGAAACTGATGGCAAGAGCAGAAGTTGGGTGGGAGGAGAACAGATTTGTTTTATTATGTCAGTGTAATCAATAGAAAAATAGAAAAGCCTTTCCTACATGATGTGTTTCCTTCTCGGGGGCAGCAGCAGTTTGCTCACTTCATGGATATTAGGAATCTTTTTTTAAAATGGTAAATTTGAAAGAAGTCTGGTCTATTCACACAGCTGTGCTTTCATTCATGCTGGACACTAAGCCAGAGCAAAGTCTTTCTTGCTTAAAGGTCTTTTTGTGAAAGGCATTAAAAATGGAAAAAAAGTAATATTTAAATTTCCCTTGAGTGTGTTGTTAATAAACACAGCAGTGTAAATTTGAACACATTAATCTTTTATAGCTGAAACTTTTAATCCTCTAATAGGTAAATGAGTAAATATTGTGGTGTGGAGTCAGCTTCAGATATGAATGTAATCCCATTTTAATTAAATCAATATAAATATTTAACTGGATCCTTTGCTGTTTAATCAGTTTTGGACTCAGTAGTGCTACATGTTGCATAAAAATCTGGTTGAGAAACTGACTCTAAAATCTACATCCACCCCTTTATTTACTTGTAATAGTGTTTATTAGGTACCTGAGACTGATGATGTGTTGATGTTGAGAGGCAGAAGAATGTGATGCTCCATGGGAGATGAGAGGTAGAAGCAAAAGGAAAACAAGTAGAAGACAGGAAGACAGAAAATACATTCTCTCTAGATTTTTCTGAACTGAAAGTGTGAGGACCAGACCAATCTTGGGTGGTTGATGTAGGCCAGGCACGTTGCACAGTCAAGCTTTCATCAAAATGTTTTCCCGTTTCAAATGTCAATAAAAAACTTAAAATGTTTTCATATCCACAGGGAAAATGGCATTTGTACACACATACTGAATTAGTTCTATGCTACTACTAATTAATTACAAATCAGGTAAACTGATGTACTTGGGGAATAAAACAAGACAAAGGTTCAGACAAATACTCTTTCTATTTCCTTGTAGTCAAAATATCTCCCCCAGGGAGGGCTGCAGAATCAGCTCCTGGTGGTTACACACCCTCCCTCCCACAGCTCTACTCAGAAGTAACTTTGGTCAACAAGCTTAGACAAAAAAATAAGAAGTTTTCATTAGATAACATGACTTTTGCTAATTCTCTGTATTTTTCTCTTGTAGTGTGTTTGCCATCCCTAGGGCACAGAATTAGTTATTACCATGAGGAAGGCTCATTTTTTATGTAAGTTCCAAGGAATTCCTTTAATTTCAGTATACTAGCACATATTTACACTCTGATAAAGATAATTCAGGGAAGACATCAGTAATGCCTCTGTGTCTCAGAGATGTCAGTTCAGTTTGGTGAAATGCCATAGACACAACAAACTGCACAAGCACTTTTGATGTCCTCAGGTCTGGCAGGGTTATCTCAAGCAGAGTTTGATATTCTGAGGCACTGGACTATAGCTCTGAGTGAGAAAGTGTAAAGAAAATAGATAAATTAACCATGAGAAGAGGTTTACAAAGACATGGTCTGCTCAGTCCTGTAGCCACTTTATAAAAAAGATATTGTTGAGGGCCTGACCTTGAAATAATTTTATATTTTCTGAAATCCTTCTGGTTTAATTCTCTCTTGACTCCAGAGGGGCTGCTAGCATGAGCTCAGTCTGGCTTCTCTCAGCTGAGCAGTAGGGATGAGGCAACAGTAAAATGGCAGTGTTCATTTAACCCTGCACATCCTCCAAAATCCAGCTGGGATGAAGCTCCAGAGCCACTGTGTGGCTCATCACTGTCTTAAAGTTTCTGGGAAGGAATGGCATTTTGTCACAGAATTTCTGTGTCCAACAGCTGAATATATTTGTACTTAATGAGCATTTGTTTCAGTTCCTTCCCTGATTTTCCTCCCTGGCCAGCTCCTTTATGGGGCTGGGTGAGTGGCTGCAGGCAGATAAAGCTTTCCCAAATCATTGTAATTGCCCCAAACAGATGTTTTGTTACAGAGGATCTACTGTCAGGATCTGTGCTCAGATCAATTGACAGGGATCCAGAGTGAGGGTAGTAAATATAATTTGGTTATTGAGAAGAATGGCAGCTGGGTGTGATGCATACAAAACACTAATTTTGTTGAAGGATGCTGGGGTCTAATGGAAGAGGAAGTTTCTTTCTCCTCTTTTGAAGACATTGCAGACTTGCTTTAGCTGCCTGGTTGTTCAATTACCTGTGAGGGAAAAATCCCCACACAGAATTTAAATTACATAGAAAAGACTTTTGAGTGAGGAAATTAGACTTTTCTTCCAGCAAGTAACTTGAGAAGTTGGAGGAGCTTTAGTTAAATAATTCCTTGTTGATCTGGAATAAATTGAAGACTTCTCTTTAAAGTGAGTGATGCTTGTGATATTAATGACACTTTCTATTTTTAGAGAATCATCCTTTAAAACTGTATTTAAATGATCTGCTTAAGGCCTGAATAGGTTGCAGCAAAATTGGTGCAAATTTCTGAAGTATTTTCTGAGTGATGCTGGCTCTGTACAATTATTAGTTTACTGAGTAACATGATAATGTACTTTGTGCAGTGGGTGCATGTGGGACTGTCACAACTTGGATAATGGGGTTATAGTTGACAGAGGATGCAAGTTAAGCAAGAAATAATTTTTAACTAACTTTAAAATTACAGAGTCTGAACTTTGGCTGTCTAATGTAGTTGCTTATATGCATGACTAGCTCCAACCTCCAGTGACCAATGCTGTTTATATTTACTTTGTGTAGTAGTAAGTGCTATCACAAAGCAAGGCACCTTCTCTCATGGCTCTGAGTGAGGTAAATGTAACTCAGCTGTTCCTCATGTTGGGAAAATCTAGATTTGGTTTCAGCTGTGGCATAGGAATGTGACAGAATGCAATTATTTGTTTAGATTTTAAATGGATTTAATCTGAGTGTGAATAAGGAAGCACATGTCCCAACCAAAATGGACTTGGTGTGAGCACAAAGCACACACCATCCAAGGAGGGCCCTGATGAAGATATTCTGCATCAAGCATGCTCTGATGTGGTAAACTTCCTCAGGAGGCTCATTTCAGCTTCCAGACACAGGTTTAGAGAAGTGGCTTATCTCCAAGGCGAAGGTATGTCTGCTGTACAGCTCCTCAATGTCACAGAAAACTACACTTAGAGAATGGGCTGACAGAAGTTGTGGCAAGCCAGTATGTCTTAATTTAAAGTTTACACTTGTTAAATGCTTCTTGATGTGCTGCTTTGAATGTAGCATGGACCAAGAGCTTTTTCTTTGGAAGCAGTCATGGGAATAACATGGGAATAACATGTTATTCATGCTACATCATCATGCTAGCTGATGTTGTTAGCAACTTTCTTAAAAGATTTCATGAATCTTACCTGTAAACTTTGGTATTTGGTCAAGCACAGGAACAGGCTGCCCAGGAAAGTGATGGAATCATTGCCCCAGAAGTGTTCAAAAATGTATATTTATGGCACTATGGTTGTGAAGGACCTGGCAATATTGGGTTAATGGTTGGACTTAATGAGTTTAGAGGTCTTTCCTAACCTTAATGATTCTATGGTTCTATGAACTAGGGAACTTTATTTTCCAGCTGGGATATAGACTCAGTCATTGCTGTATGTTTTCCCCCAAACTGTTTCTGCTGTAAGGTCTGTTATCTGATGTTTTGAAAACAAATTCAATTGTAGGAATGCAGCATTAAATAGTGGAAATTAATCTAACAACAACAAGAGGGCAGCTGGTGGATTAGCAGAACTGGATGTAGGTGCTGAAAGTGTTAAACCATCTGTTTTCTCTTCTTTAGCTGCATTTTCTCTTTGTGAGGAGGTTTAACAACACGGACTAATCGAGGTCTTTGTGTTGAATCACTGCCTGGAAAAGCCTTATCTTGAGCTGAAGAGGAGCTGTCTAAATTAGATGCCAGAATTTCAACATTGCTGGAAAGAATCCAAACTTATGAAGCTGCTGTGCCACAGCCCGATGAGTTTAGGTGAGCAATTCTCTTGGCATGTCCCTTTTTTCTTTTCCTTTTCTCCACAGCAATCTCAATTCCAAAGTATTTCCTTCCTTCTGGGCTCTTAAATCATATCCTTGGGGAATTAGATCTCAAAAGTCGGGCTTGGTGGAGTTTTAACAGTAGGTGGCAGTGGACAGCAAATCTAACCCAGCTGCCCTCCTGTACCTCTTCTGTTGCTGCTGCTCTCTTGGTTTATGTCAAACACCTTCTGAAATTACTGCCTTAGAAGCAGTCTAAGAAACATATTCAGCTTTTTGCTCTTTTTGCTGACGAATTGCAGGGCTTATTAAAAACAACCGAAAGGTGGAAGCTTTTTTTTTTTTTCCTTTAAATTCTTATGAGTTCTTGCAAAAGGAATGTCACCTGATAATCCTCCAAATTTTTGTCAGGAGTGTGAAAGGGGACTTGTCTGGTCTGGAAGTAGTTCTGGGCAGTCTGGCAGAGCAGAGGATGTGAAGTTACTATTAAAGTTGCTTGGATACAGCACTGAAGGAATTATGTGGAGTTTTGGAGTTCTAAGCAGTGTGCTGACAGTATGAAATAGAGCAGTGTTTTTCCAGCCCTGTCCTACACATCCCATTGTATGGGAAGATTAATGACAAGAAAAGATTATGTTGTTTATTTCTACTGATTATCATTACCAATACTGTATGTAATGTCTCTGCTGTGGTTCAGATCAAGTTGATCTCCAGTGGAAAGAATAACAATTCTGCTACATTTCTGTTTAGTGGTTTTGTGGTTTTGTGGACTTCTTTTTCCTTTTCTTGAATACGTTTCAAGCCATTCCGGGGGTATGAGTTTCCCTTGAACTGATGCCTTGTGAAGACTGACCTAGAACAGAGAGTAGACAGAGGTAAAAAATATAGTAGGGATTTATTAAAAGCCTCAGTGGATCCACCTTGGGCAGCACAAGAGCCCAGTCAGGGCTACACCCAAGATGAACCCAAAGTGGTCACAAAATGGAGAACCAGTCATGAGGTCTCTCACTTTTATAAGTTCTGGTCTATTGAAATGAGGTGACCCCAATGTCTAGAAATGATTGTCATCTGACACCAAGGCTTTGGAATGCTGAATTCTCACTTTATTAAAACTATATTATATTACATTATACTATACTATAACTATACTACAAAGAATACTAAAGAAAACTTGTGACTGTGTCCCAACAGTCAGGACACAGCTCTGAGTGATTGGCCAAGGAAACAAAACAATCCTCAGCAGAATCCAATTGACAAATCACTTCAGGTAAACAATCTTCCTAACACATTCCACATGTGCAAAACAACAGGGGCAGCAAGCAGAGAGAAAATTTGTTTTCCCTCTCTGCTTCTCCAGAAAAAAACCCAAGAGAGAATTATGTCTCTGTTCAGAGGCCATGTGAATACCACACTGGTTCATTAGCATATTGGAGTTAATTGTCCAATTACAGCTCCAGCCAATGAAGTCCCATCCTTCTTGTTTTTCTCTCTTCATTCCACCCTTGTTTATGCTCTTGGGCCTGAGATTTGGATTGGTTGTCCTTGGTCCCCAGCTAGAGAAGGAATTGTTTTGACTACCTACTCTGTGAAGAGAGCTTACTATTCCCTAATATGAAGCCCAGAACTACACACTAAAGCAGTACAGAATCTGAAAAATATAAAAGCTAAAGCATCAGAGCCCTTGCTGTGATCACTTCTAGGGAACTGAATGTGGCCTTACTCAAATGCAGCATGCTCTGCTTAGGCCACCAAAGGTAGAGGGAGCCAGGGAAGAGGTGCAGAGCTTCAGTCTGTGCCATTGGCTCCAGATCATGTGGATCTCCTCTTCCATTTTCTGCCAGCTCTGTGTGTGCAGGGCTGGGAACTGCTGTCCCTTGCCAATGCTCCTGAGCATGACTCACTTATCTCCAACTGTTACACTCTGGAGTGTGAACCTGTGCTCAGAAATTTCTCCCATATTTCTGCCCTCTCTGGGGGAACCATTAACTCTGCTGATAAACCAAAAAGTCTGTTCTGGAATTAATAACCTGTTGTGACAAATTCATGCCGTGCTTCTCTAGTGAAATCATGTCTGAGTAGCTGTGAGAGGCAGGAATGAGAGGTGCTCCAGGGAGGGTGGGCAGTGCTGCTGAGATAGGCACGGGCACAAGGGGGTTGACCTGCAAACCTGGCCAGCACTGTCCCCTCTGCTGGAGAGGAGCTGGGATCTTCAGTGCCAGGCCAGATGGCACTGAGAGCCCTCATTGCAGTGTGTGAGTCACAGAGCCTGCACAGAGCTGGAAATAAAGACCTGTGCACCCCTTGGAGCTTCATTTCCTTAGCAGGGATGGGGTTCTGCCTGGATGATGTCAAAGTAAAGCTTGAGCCAAAAGACTTCTGTGGATTGGCCTGCAAGAAGCTTATGCTAGCAAAATGTGGCTAGCACACTTCACACACACACTCACCTGAAACACCTTTTCTGCTTGATTTTTACCTAACCATTTCCAGGTTCATTTTACAGGCTTAAAATTGTTGTTTTAATATTCTAATCATTAGAGTTATTTGTGTCTGTATTTAGGGAGTACATGAAAAGATCACATTCCTGATTTTATCCCTTACCAACTACATGCTTCTAAAAATTCAGCAGGTGTGACTGTGTTCACAGGGGTCTCAGGATGAGGGAAGAGATGACGATCTGACTCCATGTTTCAGAAAGCTTGATTTATTATATTATGATATATATTACATTAAAACTATGCTAAAAGAATAGAAGAAAGGATTTCCTCAGAAGGCCAGCTAAGAATAGAATAAAAAAGAGTGATAACAAAGGTTTGTGGCTCGGACTCTCTGTCTGAGCCAGCTGGGCTGTGATTGGCCATTAATTACAAACATCCAACATGGGCCAATCACAGATGCACCTGTTGCATCCCACAGCAGCAGATAATCAATGTTTACATTTTGTTCCTCAGGCCTCTCAGCTTCTCAGGAGGAAAAATCCTAAGGAAAGGATTTTTCATAAAAGATGTATGTGACAAGTAGGAATTTGCAGAATCCTTGGTTGGAGTGTGTCCAAAGAGGGACAACAAAGCTGGTGAAGGGTCTGGAGCACCGAGGCTTCTGAGGTGGGACTGGGGGGGTGTTTAGCCTGAAGAAGAGGATGATCAGAGGGACCTCAATGTGCTTTACAGCTCCCTGAAAGGAGGAGGCTGTAGCCAGCTGGGAGTCGGTCTTTTCTCCCGAGTAACACGAGATAGGACAAGAGGACACGGCCTCAAGTTGCACCAGGAGAGGATTAGATTGGGTATTAGGAAAAATGTCTTTACTGAAACAAATAACTCAAATAGTGCTCAGGGAAGTGAGGGAGTCACTCTCCCTAGCAGTGTTCAGGGGACACAGGGATGTGGCTCTCAGGGACTCGGTTTAGTGGCAGACGTGGCACTGCTGGGTTAATGATTGACCTCGATGATCTTCCAAACTCAGTGATTCATTACTCCGCGATCCTAAGAATTTCAGTTCTCCAGTGCCACTTGCTTTCACCTGTAACATTTTTATCCTGTAATAGAAATCTAAACCCTGAGTTTTAAAAAAATCCAGCAAATGAAAACTTTGGCTTTTTTAAATGGCTTTGCAAACCTTCTGCTCGTAGGTTGACCCATGCATGCGGGCACCGGAGAAGCAAATCAGGAAAGAGCTGGGATTCCCAGATCCCGCTCAGCCGGCGGGATACCGGCGGGGTTTGGCATGAGGGAAGCCCTATCCCCCAGCAGTGCCGCTCTGTGCTCGCTCCGTCCGAGGCAGCGGCTCCGGGGCCAGGCGCGTTTACCGCCGGGACAACGGCGGAGCCGCTGCCCTGGACGCGGCCGGGGCGGGCCGTGACGTCACGGCGTTGCTGGGAGACACCGCGCTGTGTTCGTGAGACGCCCAATGGGCGCCCGAGGAGGTGACATCATGCCAGGGGCGGCGCTTCCTCATTGGCCGGCCGTGGCGCGGGGGCGAGGAGTGCGGGGAGTGGGGGGGATGCGGCCCCGGCCCCGGGATCGAGACACACACGGCCCTTCTCGGCTCGGCCCGGCTCGGCCGGGATTTTATCCCTCCTGCAGCAATATTGTATTAAACAGTGCTTGCTTACCGCCTAGGAGTTCCTGCGGGAAGGGGCTCTCAAAACTCCTTTAATACTCTCAAAGTTTCTTTATTGCTTTAGAAAAATAGTTGTTTGTATACAAATTAGGTTCGTGTTTTGCCCTTCCTTCATCTAGGAACTTCTAATCCCCTCCGCTTTTACCCTGCCTAATTACTGGGAAGATTTTAATACGAGTAGGTAAAACAGATGGGGCTGGTTTTCCTGGCGAGAGAGCCCTGTAACGGTGCCGAGTGAATGAATATACTTTTTTTCTCCCAAGCCTTGCTGAGCTTCTGAAGTGCTGCTAGCAAAGTGCCTGGGTTTGAAATGGGTGTCCTGCACACTGCTCCAAAGAAGGGAGAACTTTTTTCCTCTATCTCGTAGTAGGTGCAAAAGATTCGTGGGGATGGTTTTTGTCATCTCAGTGAGGTCTGACTTGATCGGCTCACCAGGTCTAACCAAAAATTACAAAAAAAATAAAACGTGCCTCGGCCAGGGATGTTCCATTGACTGCGTACACAAGGAGCTAAAAGGCATCTGTAGGGCGGTCTGTCCTAGGCACAGGGACTTCAGGGGGTCGAAGGTCAGGTTAGGGGCGGCTCTGCTGTGACCTTGCCCGGTGGTTTCCACCCGCGCTGCCGATGCAGGGCAAACCGCGCTGCGTGTGCCCCTGCCCTCCGTGGGGCCCCGAAACCCGCGCGTTCCGAGCGCCGTGCCGGAGCGGGTGACCCGCGGGAACTCCCACTGATCTCGTATTGTCACAGCCCCGCTGAGTGCCGAGCCCGCGGCGCTCTGACCTCCCTCATGGAGCTCCGGGCCGGCAGCCCCGGCGGGGGCAGGAGGTGGGCCGGCCCCTCCCGGGGGGTGGGCGGCGGGCGGGGCGCGGCGGCTCCTCCTCGCCGGGCCGGGGTTAGTTTCGGAGCGGAGCCGGGGGTGGAGGCGGTGGTGGGAGAGTGGCTCCCGGTGGGAACAAAGCGGAGGCTGGGCCGAGCCGGGTGCCTCTCGCAACAGGTCGTCCCGGCAGCAGCAGCAGCGCAGCCCCTCCGCCCCCCGCTCCGGGTGGCGGGGCCGTCACCGGCCGCCCCCATGCGGTTCGGCTCCAAGATGATGCCGGTGAGTCCCGGGCCGCGGCGAGCGGAAAGTTGGAGCGGGGCAGCGGGAGGGAAAATGGATCCTGCGGCCGTGGAGGGGGGCGGGAGGCGACTCTCCTTCCCTCCGGTGTTTCCTGCCCGCCTTCCCCCGCTCGGTCCGGGCTCCGCGGCCGCGCAGGGGCTTCCCCTCCCCCTCCCAGGTTTTCCTTTTCTTCCTCTTTCACGCCGGGATCAACTTGTTAGACGGGCCCGCTGGAGCCGGGCCAGGCCGGGGGGGCCGCGGGGCCCCGGCAGCGGCGCGGGGTGGAGAGGGGCCCGCAGCGCCCGGGGCTTCTCCTTGGCTCGCTGCTGGGGGATACGGCTCGGATGAGGCTTCCCCGCCCTCCCGCGGGCTAGTGGGCACTTCGCCTGGATCCTGCTTCCATCTTCTTCTTTTTCTGTTTGGTTGTTGGGTGTTTTTTTCTATTTTTAATAGTACGAAGTTCTCAAAGTTGGTTTGAGCCGTGCTGTTTCTGGGGGTTTGGGTGGCTTTGCCGTGCGGTGCCTGGGCTGCCGGGGGAAGATGGAGCCCGCGTTGTTTGCGGTGCGGAGCTCTCGGGGCAGGTATTCCCCACCTCCCCGGCAGTTTCGGGAGCTCTTGGCGGCGGTGTGTGCTAAACCTGCCCGGCTCTGGGAGGTGGCTCTGTTCTAACACTTTCAAAGGGCACACGGAGCACCGCCTCCTCTAAGGAGTTTTACCATGAATTTTAGAACTGCACCGTTTTTGTCAGTTGCAGTTTTCCTTAGTTTCCAGCGCAATACATGCGAAAGCCGTGACGTACAATAGTTTCCTTTGAAGGTACACCTGCCGCTAAATCCCTGGGTTTAGTGGCAGGGATGCCCTGTGAAATCCATATTCTGTTGTTCTGGTAGACTGGAGTATGTACAGAAAATCCTGACGAGCTTAATACCTATTTAGTCCGAGCTGAGGGTGCTTTCAAGTGTGCTCTCTGCCATCCTCCCCCGGGCGGTGTGGCCTGTCTTACCGAGTAGCTTTGCACGCATAGGTGGTTCTTTCAACAGCATTCTTGTATTAAAGATTATTTCTAGTTTAACTCTTCAAGGAACTGACTGAAGCAATCGAAGGAGCTGTAGTGAACGGTGAAACTGGGAATCCGTGCTGGAAGGATGTGGGTGTTTCAGGCAGGCTTGTTTTGCTATAGGTGTGAGGTTCTTCCTCTGCAATTAGGAGGAAATAATGAGCGATAATTTGATCTCGCAGAACACTAGAGAGGGCTGGGTGACGATTGCTCTAGCTAATGAGGGAGGAACAGACACAATATGAACCCAACTAGATTAAATAGCCAGTGTGTTGTCTGCCAACAATGGTGTTGTCTGCCTGTAAAAACTTAGAAAAACAAGCAGTAAATATAACAAGGTGTTGATTCAATCCATGTCAAAACTGAGCTAGGTAAGCGCCCTCGTATATCAGTGAAATCTTCAAGAGATGCTGTTGCTGGTGAGTTCCTCGTCACTGAGTTCAAATAAAGGAGGAAACAAACAGGTGCAGTCTTATCCCATCAGCATTCGCAGGTGACAAGTTCCTGAGTATGCATTGCCCCGGTGGCTGCGACTTCTCTTTGGTTGATGACTCAACTCATTAGGGATTCTGGTGTTTCACACGTAAATAAAGGGGTGAATACGGCCTTTTCACATTGTGTTTACTGCGAATAATGAAAGGATTGTGAGGGTTGATAAGTGGCTTAAGGAATAAAAATGTAAGTATTTTCAGTATTAGGACTTTTAATTCAGCTTAAAAAGCTTTTCTCCAGATTTCCTCATTGTTTTTTAGTTAATAATAATAAAAAATCCCCTCGCATTTCTCTTTTCAGAAAAAAATTAAAAGTTTGAGATGGGCAGAGAAGGAAGGAACAGGACATGAGGGTTCTTATTTGTTCAGTAGTGCAGTGTTCATAACTTCAGTATCTTCTTCATTGTTTGAATAAAAAGTAGTAGGCTGGCCCTAAACCATCTACAAAATATTTATTTTCTTAAAGATGTCTCCTTTTTCCCACCCTACAAATAAAATCATCTATATATGATTTTTAACTCTCAGCTCCAGGTCCATCTCCTGCGCTCCAGAAGAGAGCGTGGGCAAAGGATTAACAACATAGTTTGTTCCCCAAATGGGAAATACAGGCAACGTGAGCCCAGCCAGGAATTCACCTCTGAGCAGCTGCCAGGGAAAAGCTGGGAAATTGCTGTAGCAGCACAACTACTCATGCTCTTGGGAGACTACCCTGAAATAGGAATGTTTTCCTTGTGGTAATGACAGATAGGAGCTCCACTGCTGCTGTAACCCTATGTGAGGGCAGTGGGACTGAAAGTCTGCACGAGGCTGTGCTCAGAAGTAATTTGTGTGTAGCTGTACTGATGAAGGTAATAGCAGGGTTAATGCTGGCAAGCTGTGTGAGGTTGTCTCACCTTTCATCTGTGAAGGCTTGTGGGAGTGTGACTGGTACTGTTAACAGTGAAAAGGAGCTGGAAACACTTTCTAAAATAGCATATTTTTCCACAGCATAATTGGTATCTCTCCTTTTATTTTATATTATTACCCTGAAAGGAGTATGTATTGAGAAATAATTTGGGTCATTATGCATGCTGGATAAATATTTGGGTTTTTTTTTTTTCCTGTCAGAATGTGGGATGTGGTAGATTGAGCTACCCTTTAATGCCTTGAGAATTTTTACATCAACCCCCTTTGATCTAGATAATGATTAATTTTTCAATTTGAATTATGTACCTTGGTTTCTGGGGGGTCTCTTGAAATTGGGGTGGATCCAGACCCACAGCTGTATTGTTAGGGACTAACTTGGCAAACTGGAGAGCACTTTAATTTCTTAGTAAGTTTTGCCTTCTATCATCAGAAATGACTGAAATGTCTGACACCCAAGTTCTTGATAACCATGTGTTCTTTTCTAATCAAGTTAAACTTTCAAGTGTAACTTGAAAACTGCAACTTTGATACCACAGGGAGTAGTGCTTTCCTTCTCAAGTCTAACATCTTGTCCAAGAGATCTTCATGGAGTTGCCACATCCAGTGAGCACTTCAAGTACATATTTTCACTGCAGAATGCTCACTAGTTTGTGGATATCTCTACATTTCACCTTTTAAAACCCCTTATTTAAAAATGAAAGCTGTTTTGCAGCTGATTGGAGCTGCTGTATGGATTCTGAGTTAGTGAGGTAGTCTGTCTCTGGGAATTTTTGGAGGAAGCACTTCTCTGGTAGTTTAACTAAAGAACTTTTAGCAGAAGTGAATTTCTTGTGCTTTGTAATATAAGCAGCTGTAAGTTTATAAACAAACTGACCCCCAGCAGAGTTTATGAGAGGAATAAGTGAGCTGTAGGATCTCAGTGCTGTTCCTGTGGTCTTTTAATTATTTATCTCTGATCAGGTTTATCAGTCATTAACACTGTTTTCCTTGGCCCCTTTCATGGATTTCAGTGCAGGAATGGGGTTTCAGACTGTGAGCTCTTCAAAGAGTATGCTGCATATCTTCATCTAATTGGAGGATTTAGTTTATTAAGTGTTCTTTTAACTGAATATCCACTTAATGTTAATAATTTAAAAGTTTTAATGCTATGTTCAAACACTTTAATGTGGTACTCAGTGTTTAAGTATTCTGTCTAGAATGCTAAATAAAGCTTAGGTGATTGTTTTGCTGGGCTGTCTTAGCTCTAAACTTCTCAAACCTCTTGGACTTCCCTTACAGACTCTGACCTGTTGTTATGCAAAATAGAAAACACTGCCTTGAGGTTCCCAGAGTGCTCTTTTTCTTTTTCCCCTCCTTTTGCTTCATGCTGTTACAACAAGATATTTTTTAACTTTTTTTTCCTGTTCAGTGAATAGTTGTTCCAGGAGTAGTTTTAAATGCATATTTTCACCTATGTATTTTTAAATACCATATCACTCTACCTGCAATTTGTGTTCTATTACACAGCAGTGTGTTAATATCTTTCTTTGTGTGGCTTTTATCAGACATGGGGGAAGGGCAATATTACAAATTCATACCAGATCAAGCTGTGGTGACCATGGGAATAGTTAATGATGCCTCTTCTGATTTGTTGAACAGTTCAGGGACTAAGTGCCTCGTGGGGCTCTTGCATTTACACTTTTGAGAGCTAATATGCTTCTCATGAAGTTTGGGATGGATGGATAAATTACAGAATTTTGTTTTGTCTTCTCCTTCCTGTGGTGTCAGAAGGGATCTCTGCTTTTTTGGTGAGCAGATCTCCTTTGTGCAATTAATTTACATGCAAGTCAGTTGGACTTTAAAAAGGCAGGTATAAAGGTTATTTCCACAGAACAAACTAGTGGCATGGCAGTGTGCCTAGCATTCCTTTCAAATTATTGATGGAGAAACAGTCTTGAAAGTGCTCTGTTTGCCTGGCCCTGTCCTTGTCAGCAGCCTGCCTTGGGGACTGCTCTCTCTCCCTCTGTGTGTGTTATGGAGTTGGTTTAATTACTGCACAGTCCTGCCTTGCTGCCCCACAGCCTCCCTGGTGGCTAACCCTGACAGGATGGGCTCAGGCTGCCTGCTATGGCTTGGTGGCACAGCTGGAAAAGGACTTCTTGCTTCCTTGTCCTCCCTTCCCTGACAACAAAGGAACAGCCAAGATCCTTTTAATGTCTGCGCTTTCACCATCTTGTGAAACGTGAGAGGTACTCAGTGCTCTGGGAACTGGAGGATGCTCCTATTCAGGAGGTAACGAGCAGATAAAACTTCTCTTTGCTCTCAGTTTTATTATCTTGAGGCCTGGTTTCTGTCAGCTTAGTCACTCCTGAGTCAAAGTCTTTTTGATGTTCAGTTCCCAAACAGTGGGATGATACTGTGAGTAAAGGTCACCAGAAATCCTGGACATCACGTGAAGTGTGCTTAATTATCTTAGTCACTACTGCTTTACTGGTTTAGAGGTTTCAGACTTGTCTGTGGAACATGAAAGACCTGAAGTGTTGTTTAAAACAGTGTTGGATAACTTGCTGCAGTTTGGGATAAATGTTCATGGAGAGGGAGCAGTGAGCTGGGACAGAACAGCAACTGTGACTGCTGTGTTAAAGGGCACAAAGTTGTCTTCTGCTGTTGCTGTTTGCATTTAGTTAATCATTAATGTTCAGGATCTTGCTGTTTAGGGTTAGTCATGCGCTTGTACTCATTGGGTGTTTCACCAGAGGGATGGGATTACATGGATGTTGACCCCACTGGTGTTTTAAGGGTGAACCCTTTGGCTTTTGTTTCTGTGGTGTTAATACCAAGAAGTTTTTTGCTGAGCTGGTAATGTAGTTTCTGTACAAATTGATTCTCTACTGCTGTGATGCTTCCTGGTCTTAATCTGATATGGACCTTTGATAGATGGCTGTGTGCAGTGCCCTACCTTTTACTGGTGTTAGATTAGGGGAAAACTTAGTGCATTTGTCTAGGGTTTTGCATTGTTTAAAAACCCTTTTCATCTGTTTATTTCATGCTTCTGCAAAGTAAAGCATAGACATTTTAAAATCAAGCTTGTACTGCAGTTACCACTTATTCTGTGTGTGGTTCTCTTGATAATAAAATTGATTCTTAAAAGCCTTTATCTGCAGTGTACCTGGGTGATAATACCCAAACTCATGTAAAAACGTGGACATGTTCCCACAGAATTGACAAGAAGATGACTTTAAAGATTCTGACATCATTGAGTTATTCTGTATCAAACATTTGATCTGTAAAATGCTAACTGCTGTGGATCATAACTTTGAATAAAGTGAGCAGAAGCTGCAGGGAGGTTGAGCCATTTGTTAGAGGTCACGCAGTGAGCTCAGCCTGGGATGTGGAGGACCTGTAGAGTCAAACCAACTGGGACATTGTGGTGCAGCTGGAATACAGGTCTGTCATATCCAACACCAGCATTTAAATGATTTGTAGAGTTAATCGGAAATGGGGAGAGAGCTCTGCTGGTAATTCATTGTGTTCCATGCTTGAGAACAGGCCCTGAAAGAGATGCTTTTCACAAATCCTTTAAAATACACAAAATAAATATTCTTGTTTCACTGTTTAAGATGTATCTTGGAGAAGAAGCAGTGTGTGGGGTTTGTTTTGTTTTTTTGTTGAATAAGTTAGATTTTCCTTGTCATTTGATACTTCTATTTTGTGAAACTTAACTACTTAAGGAGTAATTTAGATCTAAGTCTAGATTACTGGTTTTCCTCTATTTCATTAGGATGTTAAGTCCCACTGTTTGTTTTAATTGAAGGCTAAGGGAGAGTCTCTGGAATGGTGTATTTTTTCTATTTTTCTTCCTTAATTTTCCTTCTGTTATTTAAAAGAGTAAAAATATTTTTTTAATGTATCTGAGCTGTGTTCTGCACCAAACCACAGTAGCTCCAGTGTAGCAGCAGCCTGTGAGTGTGAACAAGTAGCTGGAAGGCTCCACATAAGCACTGCTGTAATTTATCCTTGCATTCTCAGGGTGTGGAGGCTTCACCTTCTACAAGGTGACTGTCCCCTTCCTGAATTTCAGTAGCCACAGGCCTCTTCAGCAAGACACAGGAATCTCACCCTCCTATTCCTTAGTTTTGCTGCACAAACCTGAAGTTGTGCAACTTGGCTGGGCTAGCAAATAATACAAATTTAGAGGAGGGCTTTTGCTCCCTGTAGCTGGGTCTCTTACTCAGCTGTTTCTGTCATAGCTGTGCAGTTATAACTTGCTAATTTCCCTGCTGCCTGAGGGTGGTGGCTTGCCTAGTGCACTTTCTCCTTTTTATTTTTTTTTTTGGAGCATGCACAGACTTTTTTTCAGTCTGCTCTCTCAGTATTTTCTGTCCTGAATGCAGAATCTTACCTAGGTCAGTATCTGAATCACACAGAGCAGTGATTTGTGGAGGGATAGAATGTAAGAGAATAGTGCAGAAGGTAATCTCACACCTGAGGAGCTGCAGCTGTACCAATCACCAAAGAGTAGGAACAGGCCACAGCTGTGTCCAATAATGATGAGTGCTGCAAAAGAGTGGGTTGGCTGGGTGAGGAGAGAGTTGGAGTTGGTTGGTTGTGCTGTGAGGGGAGCTGCAGTTTGTTGGCTGTGCTGTGAAGAAGGAGTCAGTGCTGTGAGGAGATGACCATGAGAAATTACCAAGAAGGTATGGGACTTTTGAATTAAGATGACAACAGTGATTGTTAGCTCCTGCCTGATTTCTCCAGACAAGTGAAACCCTTTCCTGCCATCTTTGGATATCCTAAGCCAGGGAAGACCCTGTAAAGGATGACATTCCTAGAATTTGTTAGAGCTTCTCTGGTCTCAGCTGTAATACAGCTGTGTGTCTCTCAATATAATCAAGTGTTCAGGAGAAGCTCATTCCATAGCAGGCAATGACTGATTTGTAACAGAGTGAGGGAGGTGTCACTGAGTTGTGAAAGGCAGAGTGCAAGGGACCAGGCAAAATGGACCAGACCTCCCAGGAGAATGGCAGGGAGCTCTCCTGTGAAATACCAGGGTGACAAAGGGACTCTGCCATGGCTGATGTCCAGGCTGTGTTCCTCAAGTGTTGCTGTCCTGTCATGCTGCCCTGTGGCCTCTCCATACTTCCAGCCTTTTGAGAACAGATTCTGCTGCAAGGGAAGGTCTGTGCAGGGAAGCCTTGGGCACAGTACTCTGTGCTTCTTGTTTTGCACTTGTGTCCCTCTGTGCTGTCCATAGGTCCTGCCCACAAGGCCTTTCTCAGTGATTTACCAGTGTTGCAGAAATACATTGTTATTTAGGGTACTTCTCTTGCAAATAGTATTTAGCACTGTTAGCTAAGAGAAGGTTTTCTACCTCCAGGGAAGCTGAATGAGCAGCCAAGTAGTACCAGGCTGAAAGGGACAACTTCTGAATCTCATGAAGCGAGAGGAGCCTGGCATAATATGAATGTTATTTGTTTAAACTCTGCTCTGTTTAATTAATTTAAAATAGGTGTGACATCACCTAAGCAGCCACCATTCTGTACATCACTGTGTTGTTTACTGTCATGACTTTGGTGACAACCTACAAAGCCAAAAGCCACCCAGCAAGCTCTGCTGCCTTGCTCTGCTGAACTGTTGTCCCTTCACTTCTCAGTTGTGTCTGCACAGAGCTGCTATTGCCTGGAGAGAGCTGTGGGGAGCGAGAGCACTTAAATAAAACCTGTCAGACAGTGATCAGCTCTACAATCTGCCACCCTTCTGCAGTGTCTGGTGGATTGCCTGAATGTTTGGGATACAAGTTAAAATGTGTAGAGCTCCACAGGAGCGAAGGTTGGATCAAGCAGGTTGCTTGGGCTCATGGGCTGACTGAAGGGAACAAGATTTCTCCTTCCCAGTTCTGCTGGAGTTTCACATATCCTGTTACTGTAAAGTGGCTGGCTGAGGCTGTCTGGCCATTCATCATTTCTAGTGTTGGACTAGCCCCACTGATCCCTTTTAACCTGCAAAATAACAACAAAGATCCATCTGTTGTGTTGCAAATGCTCAGTGTGTCCTCTGTGCCAACTGAATGGCTGCTGCCTTCGTTACTCATGACTTCTGTGTGTTGCAGCCCACAAGAAGTAGGACAAAACCCCTCCTTTATGGCTTTGAATAATAATAATAATAAAATCAGCTGTTGTCACATAGGTGTGATCACCAAGCACAGGCATTTTGTGCTGGCCATCTTTGGCATGGTTGGTGGCTGTGTTGGTTGTTTGCAATGCTGTGGATGTGACAAGTGAAGGTCATTGCCATGCAGCAGGAGTCTGTACCCACCCAGAGCTGGTGGTGAGCTGGGAAGGGCTGCCCTTCTGCAAAGGTGTGGTGTGACATTACACCTAATGAATTTAATAGTAGGATGCTGCTCAAATGGATGGTCTTGTTCCTTTGATTTCCATCCACACCCAAAGCCACATGGCTTTTGTAGCTTCCCCTTGAATTTGGTAAGGATTTGAGTGATGGTTTGTAGCAAATAAAGGCAAAAAAGAGCTGAAAACTTCCATGGTGGAAATGATTTGTCATGGGGCTGTGCAATCAGAAATAATGTGGATTTGGGAGGGTGGTGGTGTGCCTCAGCGCTCCATTTAGGAGCAGTCAGATGATGCCTTATCCTCTTCCTACCCTTATGGTATTTACAAGGAATGCCCCAAGAAAGCAGGAAAGAAACATCTGACTCCATGTTCTCAGAAAGTTAATTTATTACTTTATAGTACTATATTATACTAAAGAATACAAAAAGGATACTTACAGAAGGCTAAAAGATAATAATGAAAACTCCTGACTCTTTCCAGAGTGTTGACACAGCTTGGCCCCAATTGGCCGAAGAATCAAAACAACTCACAGCAGAATCCAATGGAACAATCACCTGTGGGTAAACAGTCTCCAAACACATTCCACATGTGAACACAACACAGGAGAAGCAAATGAGATAAGAATTATTTTCCTTTTCTCTGAGGCTTCTCAGCTTCCCAGGAGAAAATCCTGGGTGAAGGGATTTTTTCAGAGAAGGTGAATGCCACACTCTCCCTTGAGAGTTGGTAATACAGGGGAATTTCTGCACCATCTTTGTGTGTCGTCACTCATTTCAAGGATTAAATTGGACTAACAAAAACATAGCATTTACTCTGGTGATATTTATAAGATGGAATAAGGAAGCCTCTACATTGTAATAGCAAATATGTAGGAAGACAGAGCAGATTTGGAAAGTGATAAATAGGTACACTGTTGTGCTGTGTGGTCTGAAATTGCTAGTTTGGATTGGTTTGGTTAGTTTTTTGCTTGTCCTGCAGGTAGATGGCTGAAGAGCACATTCTGGAATTGGAGCATAAAGGAGATGTCAGCCCAGGCTGTGGTGTGCTAAAATGCCTCTGAATTTGCCACTGTTGTAATGCATTTTAGGGTACCAGACTGCTCAGCTTGTATCACAGAACAGCCCAGTGTGTCCTGTGACTTTTCCTGCACTGGAATTAATCTGTGTGGTTAAATATGTCATTGTTTCAGCTGCCAGGAATGGTGTGTCCTCTGACCTGCCTGTGTGTGTCATGAGTGTTTTGGTTTGGAGTGTTTTATGGAGGTAGGACACAGGTTTTGACAGCTGTTTTCCTAGAGGAGTGACTAATACAATGTGTTTTCAGCGGTGTTTGGCACAGAGCTCTGTGAAGTTGCTGGGTTTGGAGTAAATGAGTGTTCTGTGCTTTTTTTTTTCCCCTGACTTGCTAAATGATTTGTTTTGTCTTGCTATTACATCACAAATCTTCTGCTCTCTTGTTCTTGCCTCTTTTTGAAATACCATTTTAGATACATTGACTCACAAAAAAAGAAATTCCTTTCTTCTGCTTCCATACCCTGCCCTCCCCCATGGGTGCTCCCACCAGCACAGCCCCCTGGTATCAGTAAATAGAATTTAAGTTATAAATGTGCTTGATGTATGGGTAGGCACTTGCTGTATGATAAATGTGGCTTTGCCTTGTGTGTTCTGGTGGGCTGAGCTGGAGCTGCTTCCTGGTGTGAATGCTGATTGTCTTTTTATTGGTAGATTATTGCAAATTGGCAGAAAAAGCAGAAAAGGAGAGTTTTTAAACCCAGGAAGAGTTGGTGTCTCAGGCAGTGGGAGGTGTGGTGTGGGTGGGAAAGGTGCCAGATCCTGTGATAGCCTGTGTTGTTTAGGTGTAGGTGGTGTTAAAAATGCTTTTATCCCTGATGCATATCTATTTTTGCTTTTCTCCAGGAAGAGTCTTGTCCTGTACAAAATCTTTTTTTATTACCAGGAAAAACACTGGGCTTTCTTTTCATTGTCAAAGGTACCTGCATTTTAAAGGACTGTCTTGAGATTTGTAATTCTCCCAAATCCTCACAGGGAGCATTTACTGTGGCCCCTTTTTGGCCTCTGGCCATGTAGGAGGCTGAAGGAACCATAACACTTATTCCCAATGGAGGGAAGCTCAATTACAGCAAGGGCATCCTACTTTCTTTTTTATTTTCCTTTATGAAGTTATTACTACCTTTTTTTTTCTTTTGTACAAAGACTTCCTCTGGGTTTGACGTAAGTACAGAAAATTGAGATGATTCAGGCTTAAGCTTGAGTTCATAACCCCACTCATTATGCTTGGATGTTGCTTTGGCTTTAGGATCCTTGAGAACAGTCCATGTTTTGGTGCTGAAGAATGGAAGGAGGAGCAACTGGAACCCCCCTGTGATTATGTTGGATGAGTTGGACTGGTCCCCTTTGCTGTAGTACATATCTATTGTAAGAATTACATGGTGTAATTTTTTTATCTGCCTGAAAATAACATTAATTTCATTCTGCTTGTGTATGAAATGTTTATAACTTGGTGCTGAATGCAGAAGATGAGGCAGAGTCTGCCTGCAGGGGCAAACCTCCAAAGATCCAATTCTCCTTTGCCAGCTCCAGGAGGAGGAGGAGGAGCAAGCTGCAAGTAGGACACCAAGAGTACAACCCAAACACCACGTGTGGGCTTGCTTTTCTGACAGCCAGCTTGCAGGAGTTGATGGTAAAGTGTCCAGCAGTGCACAGGTGGTGTCTGCAAGGAGCCATGAGGAAGGATTTGGGGAGAAAGGGAAGGAGTATTTTGGGGTGGAAGGGAATATATTGAAGGAGAAGAGCTGCACAAATGGCAGTGACAGGGATCTGTGAACGTGCTGCTGTGTGGTGTAATGTGAATATATGCAGGGTTTGTTTTCTCTGGATTTCTGCAGTTGTGTAACTACATTGGTGCAAATTCAAGTGGATCCAGGTCTGAGCAGAACGAGCTGTAGATGATTGGTGTTGGCAAATGTGGGTGCTCAGTAAAAGGCTGTGGTTTCCTACATGTGTTACTGAAACCAATGTATTTTATGTATTTTACAGGCCAATTTGTTTGGTTTTTATCGTTGTATTGGGTTTGTATAGCCAGGTTTTGGTGGGGGAGGGCTACATGGGTGGCTTCTGTGAGAAACTTCCAGAAGCTTCCTCCATGTCCAGCAGAGGCAATTCCAGCCAGGTCTGAGATGGACTCACTGCTGGCCAAGGCTGGACCAGTCAGAAATGGTGGCAGCACCTCTGGGATAACATATTTAGGAAGAAGGAAAAAAAATATATATTGTGCAGATGTAATTATGGCTGGAGAAGAGCAGAGGGAGAACATTGAGAGAAACAACTCTGCAAACACCAAGGTCAGCTCAGGAGGAGGAAGAGGTGCTCCAGGCACTGGGAGTGAGATTCCCTGGCAGCCTGTGGTGAAGCAGCTGTGCCCCTGCAGCTCCTGGAGGTCCATGGGGATGCAGAGATCCACCTGCAGCCCATGGAGGAGACCCCCACTGGAGCAGGGGCAGGAAGGAAGAGGCTCTGAAGGGGCTCTGAACCTGTGGGAGGCCCACGGTGGAAGAGGCTCCTGGCAGTGACCTTCAGACCTGTGGAGAGAGGAGCCCATGATGGAGCAGGTTTCCTGGCAGGACCTGTGACTCTGTGGGGGACTCACACTGGGGCAGGCTGTGCCTCTGAGGCACTGAGCTCTGCAAGAGTGACCAACCTTGCAGCAGTTTGTGGAGAACTCTTACCTGGAGTGGTGGACTCACACTGGAGAAGTTCATGGAGAACTTTATCCCATGGGAGGGACCCTCACTGTGGCAGGGAAGGACTCTTGTCCCTGAGCAGCAGCAGGAACAGCCTGTGATGAACTGACCACAATCCCAATTCTCATCTCCCTTCACTGCTGGGGGGAAGAGGTAGAGCTGGAAAGGTGGGGGAAAGGTCTTATTGTACTTCTTATTTTCCTCCTCCGAGTTTTTTAATCATAAATCCTTTTAACATCTCTAATTTGAATCTGTGTTGCCTGTGGCATTATTTGGGGGGTGATCTCCTGCTCCTTATCTCAATGTATGAATCCTTCATTATATTTTGTCTCCCTGATTCATTTGCAGAGGGGAGTGATAGAGAGGCTTTGGTGAGAGCCTGGCATCCAGCCAGGGTCAACCCACTACAAACTTTCTGATTTTTTTTTCCCCTACTAAATGCTGATGTTGCAATAGATCCTTGCAGTGTAAAAGTATGGGTGGCTTTAAAAGCCTCCTTTGAGATTTTCTTACCTTGTGTGATACATGGTAGCTCAGCCTAGGAGTGGGGAGTTAGGTTGCTCCTGTGCTGAGTGTTCATCCAAAACAGTGAGTTTTATTTGCATAGACCTTTCTGGTGTCTGGCTTGTGGGAGACTTTTGCTTTCTTGTGTATGAAAATGACTGAAGAAAAATGTCAAGCTGGAAAACATAACTTGGGTTCAAAGTAAAAGTCTTTGTTTGGAAAGCTCTGAAAGACTGGGTGCATAATGCTCAGCTGAAAGAAGGGAGGATGTAGGTCAGGAATCCTGTGTTTACCCGTCCTGATAGACTTCACAAAATCAAAATTGCTAATCTAAGATAATGATTTTCTACAAGATTTGGCAGGAAAATTGTTATTGCATATTCCTCATTAGTAAGTCTGAACTGCAGTGCTGAGCTCTGTTGTTGAGGTTGCAGCCCATGAAGTAAAATGAGAGCAAACATCCATCCATTAATTTCAGACAGTAACAATACTTGGCCAGAACTTGGGCTGTTTCCCTTGCAGCTCTAAAGATTCCCATCATGATGATTCAGATGCCTGATAGAGATGTAATGTGGCATTTATGCTGTAGCCTTTGCTCAGTTGAGCTAGCATATACCATAAGCAGATGGCTTTCATTCTGTTCTCTCTACACTGAGGAAAAAAAGGAAGGGGAAAGCTTTCTCTTTGACCAATGGAAAAATGAGCTGAAAGCAGCAAAATGCACATAGATGTACATTTTGTATTTTAAGTCCTGGAAAAAATTGACATTTTTACTAAAGATAAAATACAAATGCATAACAAACTTATTGTTTAAGTAAGTTTGTTATTTAAATAATACCACACCATTGAGAGTAAAAGCTCAGTCTTGTTTTCTGCTGTGATACAATGAGAAGGGAAAAGGGCTGTGCTTTATATAGAGTGGGAATAATCTGAACAATCCCATGGTGCTTCCTACTGTACTCCACCTACCTTGCATCATGACTTCCTTTCCCATATTTATGGCCCAAAGCCAGTGCAAAATAAACAGAGTGGAGTGTGAGGAGATGGCAAGAGCTGAACTCCGTGTGTTTGGGTGTGGCTGGAGGCAAGCACTAAACTTTACTCTGCATTTCTCTTGAACAGGATCAGGGATAGCAGGCATCCCATGTGCCTGTGTTCTAGTAAGTCTATTATTATCTTTGCTTACCTTAATCTTTTGCTTACCTTAATCTTTAGGGAGGATGTTGCCTGTGGAAGGATGGTTTTCAGGGTCTGGGGAAGTTCATGCAGAAGAATCACTGAATTACTCTGTTGTGGTATAGTTTGCACTGAATGGAGAGCTATAACTGTGCACCAGCTCTGACTGCTGCTTCTCAGAACAGGAAAATGTGCTGTTGTGCAGGCTGTCTTCTGTTGTTTAGAAAGTTGCATCAAGTCAGCAAAAATATCTGTTTTAGCCACTGATTTCTCTGTAGCCATCTGGGAAGGTGCAGCATCATTGCTCCCACTAGGTAAGATGCAAGACTTTTAAATTTAAAACTCTTTGTGTGGAGGGGTTTTGTATTTATCAGGGAAGGCTTGGTAGTAGTTTAAACTGTGGGTAAAAGCAGTTATTTCTTTCACCTGTACTTAAAATGTGATAGTTAATCTATTAATTCTAAAATTTCTATGTTGCGAGTTTCTCAGTTAACTAAAACTAGCTTTTAAAATTACATTTTGTTCAGGATTTAAATTCCTAGAAAAGGATGTAAATTCATTGAAAAGACCTGGAAGAATGACTTCAAATGCCTCCTTAAAAATTACAGCTGAGAAAATGTGTTATGCAAGCTAAAACCATTACTTTGCTGTGTTATGGAAATAAAAAAAACCTTCAACACAGGTAATGAGTGCTTGAAGGGATTAGGTTTCAGTCTGAAATGCAGCTAATAATGAATGTGCTACAGAATGATGTTATTAGCTCTGATGCAGAGTAACAAAATGAATCAAATTTTCCAGAGGCAGTTTACTTGTTTGGCTATCAAATAATGAGATTGGCTCTGCTGTTTTCTCCTTGTGTGCCTCAGTTTCCCTGCCTGTAAAGTAGGAAACTGCTTGCTTGTGTCATGACTTCCTGCTCATAAAGTGCTTTGAAGCTGAAGAATACTGTGTGAATAGATGCCATGGTTTGTGTTGTGTAGTGCATGCTGTGCAGGAAGCCTCCATAAAGTTAGGAATCCAGACAATAGTGAAAAACAGGGTTAAGTTGTTATTTTTGTAATATATTCTCTTCTTGATTATGTTTTATAAGGGACTGAGTTTTGCTGATTGTTTCCCATTGCTGACATTTTATGATCAGAGTTAAGATTTTTCCCTAGAAATGTGGGGAGGGGGGAAATGTGTCCCTTTTAACTCAGGTAGTTTCAGGAATTAAGTGTATTTTAATTTACATCATGCCCCATATAAGAGTGTTCTTCTGAATATTTGAAACCTGAATACTTGAATGCTATTAGTGTATGAATTAGAAAGTATCCAATTTAGCATCCTTTTAATTCCAAAGATGTGTGACATCAGCTTTATAATAACTAAGGAATAAGAGAAGTCTGATCCTTGCAGAAACACCATCAAAGCTGAAAAGTAAATTGCATTTCTATTCCCCCACTTTAATCAATAATTGAGGCCTTCTGATCTAAGGAGAAGAGTGATTCAAGGCCTTTGATGTGAAATGATATCTTGTTGAATGGATGGGAATTATAAGACTTGTGTTTGCTCAGGTTAGTTTTTGGAAATGGTTTCTTCTGGGTTTGGATTTTAAAAAAAATTACTTTGTTTTTAATTTTTGTTTTGTGTGGCAACAAAGCAGGAGCCAGAATAGAGTCATAGACTAGCATTTTAACAGAGCTAACCATTCTCAAATATTTTACTTTCAGTTGAAAATGCATTTGCAGATGTTGAGACCTTTTGTATTTAATATAGGTGTAATTATATGAAATTATCCAGTTGATGAGCTCAGCAAGGAATGGGTCGAATTTGCAGGCAGAGGGAAGGCTGTTTGATGTGCAGGAGAGAGATGGAGGATTAAAAAATGGCCCTTAATTTTCTTTAATTGATGCCCTGTTCTGTCCTTCTTTTGGTTGTTTTCCTTACTAAGCTCCCTTCCTGTTCCTGGGTGTGTTACAATCCTGACTTAGTGGCTGTAGTTGGAGTTCATTCATAAATAAGTTAAAGCAAAATTATACGTTTTGTGCTGGGGGTACTCAAATTGTACTGCACACCAATGTGAAATTTTTAAATATTTGTGACTTGTGGTATTCACATGCCCTCTAAACAAAGAAAAACTATGAAACAAGCAGAGAAGAAGGAACACACAATTCTTATGCTGCTTGCTGTACCTATGTTGTGCTAAAGTAAAATGCAATATAAAAATTGTTTACCCAAAGTAATGATGTTTTATTCCCTTGGCCTGTCAGGGCCAAGAAAGTGTATAAGTCACGGGACAGTCACGAAAAGATCAGAAATAAATGAAATTCTATGCAGTTGTAAACAAAAGTGCATAGCAAATTCAGTTTAAATCAAATGTACATAGTATAGTATAATAAAGTAATTCATTAAGCTTCTAATAACAAAGTTATTCACCATCATTCTCTCTCCCCTTTGTCAGAGTCACTTTTGATTTACAATATTTGTGACTGAGGTGTCAGGCTTTTTTGAGACACAAAGTCCTTTATGCTGAGTACTCTGCTTTTCCATCCAGTTGTTTGTAAGTCAAACACTGCAGTCATTCCTTAAAAAACTCTCCCCCGCTTCAGCTCCTGTGACCTTGGGCCTCCTCTGGTGTCCTTGGTGCAGCCGATCGAACTGCCTCATTTGGTGGCTCCATAACTGCAAACTTCTATTTTCTAAGCTGGAGCAGAGTCAGCTGGAATTTCTGATGTGATTTTAAAAGGAATTGCTTCAGTAGATGCACAACACCCCTGGTTTCTCCCAACACCCCTGGCTTCTCCCCAGTATGCCTAAGTATTGCAGTGCTTTTGTGTTTTAAAGCTTTTTCAGTACCTATAGTGAGCCTGGTTTTGGGCTGGGAAAAGAAGGGCAATCTTTTAGTTTAGACCTCAATTTAGGGATCTGAGTCCTGTTCAAAAAATGCTTGGTGTGTGTGCTGGGAATTCATAAAACTCAATTTTTCTAAAGGAGAGAAAAACCCTCATCCAAGGCTATATGGAATTATCAGATGTTTCAGTAGTTGCTTTCATGCTATCTTTAAGAAAAATACAACATCGGATTGAAATTTGTCTTCCTTGTTTTTTTTTTTAATCAAGTGCTTCATTTATGCCTAGTTTGAAACTGAATTTTTTGCATGTTGGTTTTTTGTCCCCTCTGAAATTGGTGCATGTTTGTATACAACTGTCTTAACGTCTTCACTTTCAGGGAGGAGTGAGAAACTATTTAATGTAAGGATTCCAGCTTATAAACAAAGTGTCCTGAGAGCACTCATTTCCTTTGTTTCTTATTGCTGTGTGGCAACAAGAAAAACACAGTGATACAAACTAACTGCTGGGGTGGTTAATGAATGGCACAGTTGAGCCATTCCCGAGGGAAGCACCAGTGAGTCCTGGGGATCCCAGTTTGAGGTGGTGCCAGGCACAGGAGCCACCAAGGGTGATAAACAGCACTGAGAAATCACAGCAGGTGTTTGGTTCACATCAGTTTCTTCATCTTTCCCTTCTTCACCTCTCTGTGATGGATACTCTCTGGTCAGCTTGCCCTAAGCTCCAGTGTGTCCAGAGTACCCCAGGAGGCCTTGGAGGTGAGCAGTGGTGGTGACAAATGTGACACCATTTGGTGCAAGAATAGAACAACTGCTTACAGAACTTGATCATCTCAGCATTGCCCTGGAGCTGAAGGGAAGCAGGATGAGATAACATCAGTATCATAACATTTTAGTTGCTTTAGACTCTAAGGACTTGAAGGTATGTTTTTTAGGGAATTTGCAGTTTGGTTGCTTTTCCTTTCCTTGGTTTCTAGAGGTAATGCAGACACTCCCAAGTCCCAGAAATGGCCCCACACAGCAGGTCTGAGTGCTCTTGGCTTAATGTATTAGTAATTATCCTGAGCATTGTGGATGGAAATGGCAACTCGTGATCCTTCCTGTGTAGTGTCTGTATTGCTAAATCCTAAGGATTAACAACTGGATATAGACAGGCACACTGAAGAGTGAACAGCCCAGCTAGGATCAAATTAGGTCTGCTTTGTGTATAATGCCATGGTTTGTATAATTTTCTCTTAATTCCCATCTGTGAGCTCATCTTTTAAATTAACAAATGTTGCTGCAGACACAGCCTGTGCCATTTCTGAATGGCATTCCTGTTCTGAATAGAAGGTTGTACAGCATTAAATGTGAAAAGTTAAAATGTTTTACACACCTACATAAACTGCTGTAAATCTATTTGGGAACTTCTTTTTTATTTTATACTGTTCTGCCCCAGTAATTGTGGTTAAGAGATATTCTTACCTGGCTGCACTGACATCCTTCACTGCCAGGCTCCTCTAGGGGAGTCAGAAACACTGTAACATGTTCTGTGACAAAAGATTAAAGAAAAATGTCAGAGTTCCTGCTTGGAAAGCTTTGTCCCTTAATTTAGGTCACTACCTCCTTGTGCTGTCGACAGCAGAACCCATTGGGCTCATCTTCACTATATAGTAAGTGTGTGGTAAATTGATCTTACCTACCTCCACATTCTCTTTCCTAGTTTCACTCCTTACAAGTTTGGCTTTTTGTTTGGTTTTCTTGTTGATTTCTTGGGGTTTTTCCCCCTCCCATAAAGTGCCAAGGAAATGGGTGGGTAATGTAGCCATCAGGCAGTTTTGAGCTTGCTTTCAGCTTTTTCCTCTCTGTGACTATTTGTAGAAGGTGTTCAGGAATTGATCAGAAACCTTTGTCTTGGGGAGCTGGGCAAAACCAGTGGTCAGAAATTCTGTGTTCTTGGTGTAGTGCCAGGGTTTAGAAAACACTGTTTGCCAGTGTTTGCACTGCCAGGAGTGGGTCAAAGACCTGCAGTCTGTGTAACAAGATGTGCAGAGTCTGGAGTGCTTTTGTCAGAGCTTTTAAAAGAGTAAAGGCAATCTCTCATATAGGGTTGAAGGGGGGATCTTGGCACTCAGAATAGCCCTGGAAAAGCTTTGGAGACATCAGGAATGTGCATGTGCACGATTGTATTCCCTGAGAGTCTCCAAAAGCAGATTCCTAAAGCTGTGAAACAGATGGGGCTGAGTTTCTCTTTGCAAAGGCATTAAAAATCTCTAATTCCATAGTATTTACACAAAATCACAAAAATAGTGCATGTAGCAATGGTTTTGTTACTTTTAAAAAATGATTATTTAAATTCATTTAGAAGGATATTTATACCTCCCCCCTCTTGTTTGATTTTGCCTCCTTTTCCTCCTCTTTGACCTTTTGAACTCTTGCTCCTAAGAATGTATATCCCCTTCACCCTTTAGAAATGAGGACAGGCAAGGATTTGTGTCTTTTCTTGAGAAAGCACCTTTTCCATCTGTATGAAAAATCCTGAATTGTATAGGTTGCTGTTGCAAATGCTTAGTGGAGCAATTGCTTTCTGGATATATTTGATTTTTTTTGCCTTGCTGGAGGCTGTGTGAATAACAGCCAGTTGAGACTGAAGTTGAGAATTGGTCTCAAGAGAACTGACATTAATTTTTAGCTGGCAGCTAAACTTTGATAGCAGTTTAATATTAATAGCATGTAGTGAGATGGTGCTCAGAGGCAGTAATCATCAATGTTTTCTATCAGATATGGCCACTGACTTTTTAGAGTGCTTGTTTAGTAGTTGTGGCAGGAAAGACACGAGCCAGAACATCTGTGTGGCGTGTATAAACAGAAAAACAAGGATAAGGAGCCTTCTCCAGCTGTGAAGAGAAAGCCCAGTAAAATATACTTGGTTTTTTGGGAATGGGTTTGGGGGCTGAGACTTAAGAGCACAGCAAGTTGACGTGTGTTTTTAGGAATTTTTCTATGAAACGTGTTACAAAAATGCAAATTGTGTTTCCACTTCACTACCTATGTGGAAGGAATAGGTACTACCTATGTGGTAAACTCTGGTGGTTTTTTATACCAGATGTAATTACCATTGTTTTTCACTCCTGCTGAACTCCAGAGTTGACTGTTTCTCCTGTTGTGTCAAATGATTGCAGGGTACATACACATGTAGTAAAATGAGAGGAGTTCTGACACACATCACCTGAAGAGGGAAGGAAGGAGCACCAGGTCCAGATTTAAAACTGAGTAATCTTCTGACACTGTTGAATCAGGGATGGATGAAATGACTCCATGGTTCAGAAGGTGAAAAAGAGAGACTTTATTAAGAGGTGGCATCCTTTTATGACCAGGATTGCTAAGGTGAGACCTGATTGGTCTCAAAGTAAAAACTTTTCACACTATTGGTGAACCATGACTAGCACACTCTGAAAGTACCTATCTATAAACAACATGAACAGAAAGGGAGATAATAATTGTTTTCATTCTTCCTCTCTAAGTTTCCCAGGCCTGAAGTGGGAGAATTCTCTTTGATTGAACTGAGAATCTCCACAATCCTCCAGCAATGTAATTTAGTTGAGCAGGAGATTACTTCTACAGCGTCTCTTTTGCTTATACCTTAAAGAAATTCGGGGTTGTTTAGAAAATTGTAGCCACTGTGGTTGATAAGATGTTATCTGTGTGGGAAAGAATGCATTTAACAGCAGGCTGGGACTCCAAGGTGCAGCCTGCCTTTGTGTTGGAAAGTAACCACAAGCTGTTTCCTTTGTCTCCTGCAGATGTTTCTGACCGTGTACCTCAGTAACGACGAGCAGCACTTCACAGAGGTGCCAGTGACCCCCGAGACAACCTGCAGGGATGTGGTGGAGCTGTGCAAGGAGCCTGGGGAGAGCGAGTGCCACCTGGCTGAGGTGTGGTGTGGCTCAGGTAGGTCAGGCTGGCAGCTGCTGAACTGCTGGGCCTTCTCTGCTCCAAGGTGGCACATGGAGAGCTGACAGATGTGGTCCTGTCCCAGAGAGTTTCTGCATTGCCATTTCATTGGTTTCTTCATCACACTGGCTGTGTGGTAACCCACCTGCAGGAAGGCTCACATGTGCAAAACTGAGTGAAAAGCAAAAGGGAGCTTGAACCTGCAGATGTTTCTGTGTCTGTGCAGCCCTTCTGTGACTCAGATGAGTCTGAGGGGTGTGAGAGAATATTTTTCTCTTCTTCCTTCTCCCCACAGTGGGATCCCAGCAGCCTTTATGGGAATTTTGAAGTACTAGGTATTGGTAGTTCTGTGCTAGTTCCAAATAATTTCTTTAACCTCACAGCCATTTTCACTTGCAGTGGTAAAATAAAGCTTCCTTTTTCTGATGGCACCTTCAGTGTTACCAATTGCATTGAGTGTGGATGGGAAGGAGTGTGTTAGCAGAAGTAGTGGGAGTTCCCTGGTGTGAAGTGCTCTAAAGAAAGTGGGTGACAGGGAGGATGGAGAAGCTACTTCTGGCTGTCCTTTCAAGCCTGTGGAAAAGGGGTTTGTGCATGTGGCTCATTGTAACTTTTTTCTTTTTCTATGTTCTTCTGATCTTGGGAGTTCAAATCTGCCAAACCTGCCATGCTCCATTGGAACTGGAGAATATATGAACAAATAAAACATAAAATATTAC
Source organism: Ammodramus savannarum pratensis (assembly GCA_020466415.1). Taxonomy (NCBI): domain Eukaryota; kingdom Metazoa; phylum Chordata; class Aves; order Passeriformes; family Passerellidae; genus Ammodramus; species Ammodramus savannarum. The sequence continues at coordinate 29,936,874 of JAHXMQ010012337.1, forward strand.
TAATATCTCATGGCTTAAGTGGGAAAGGGCACTGGACTATCTCCTGTCTCCATGGTACTCACTGGATACTGGGAGCCATCCAGAGGCATAAGATAGATGAATCCCTGGCAGGATTTTGAGTAATGAAAAATAATTATGTCTAAGCCAACCTTTTGGAGATGCTTCAACAAGATTATAAAAGAATCAGATGATAAGGGCTTATATTTCTGTCTTCCTCTGCTGTTATCTCAGACTCATATCTGTTAAAATAAGTCTTTGGTGAGATGGATGTTTGTTTAATACTATGAGATACCTGAGTTGTCTCTTGATATTTACTTGCTTCTGACAGAGATGTGATGTTTCTAATATTTCTAAGTTAAAAAAATGGAGCAGAATTTTTTTCTTCTCCTTAGAGATAAAGAAGCTTTGCTTCATCAATGATAATAAAATAAAATCAACAGTTCATCATGGGAAGAGATCTTCTAGGAATGTATTTTAATTGTACATCTTTGTCTGAATCAACACAATACTGAAGTCTACAGTGAAAGAGAAGTAAAATAAAGGTTTAAGTAAAACTACTGAATTTATAGTTAGCCTGAATGCCGACACCCTGTTAAAGAGCACGAGTGGTTGAGGTGAGGGATGGGGTTCTCCTGTTGGTACTGAAGTTGGGGCTGTGTCAGAGTGGGCAGCTCCTCTCGTGTTTCCTGAATCTGGATTTTTGCTTGGATTTTGAGATGGTGATGTAGCATTTGCCATAAAGGGCAGTGAGATTGTCCTGAAATGAAAGGACAGCACTTACAGAAAGAGGCAAGTGAAGTCTGCCAGTACTTAGGGCCCAAATATTCGGTTAAGCTGAAAAATGAACTTTAAATAAATTATGTGGTGTTTTATTTATACCATCAAATTATCAGCCTTTTTGAGGCTGGAGGTGTAAGAAAATAATCTGGATACAGAAACATAAACTGAAGCAGAGAATTTTTTCTGATGAGTCTTTGCAGAGACATCATGAGACACACAAGAACAGGTATCTAAGACAAAAAACATTTTGTCCATTTTTACAGTGAAAACTTTCACAAGATCATTGAGCCCAGCCTTTGCCCAAACACCACCATGCCAACTAGACCATGGCACTAAGTGTGATGTCCATCTGTCTCCTGAACATTTCCAGGGATGGTGACTCCACCACCTCCCAGGGAAGCCTGTTCAAATGCTTAACCAACCTTCAAGTGAAAAAATTCTTCCTGGTGTCCAACCTTGACCTCCGAGTGATAAGGTCTCCCCTGAGTCTTTTCTCCAGGCTGAACAACCTCAGTTGCTCCTCATCAGGCTCATGGTCCATGGCCCTTCTCTCTCCAGCACCTCCAGGTCCTTGCAGTGATGGCCCAGAACTGGACCTAGCTCTCGAGGTGTGGCCTCAGCAGTGCTGAGCACAGGAGGACAATCCCTGCCCTGCTCCTGCTGCCCTCATCATTGCTGACACAGGCCAGAGTGTCAGTGGCCTGCTTGGACACCCTGGCTCATGTTCAGCTGCTGCTGACCAGCACCCCCAGGTCCTTTTCCAGCCCCTCTGCCCCCAGCCAGGAGCTCTGTTTGGGGTTGTTGTGACCCAAGGGCAGGGCTCAGCAGTTGTTGGAGTTCCAAATACAGTTCCCAGCTGTACTTGTTAACAGAAATGCATTTATCTCAATAGCATTAAAAGATTTGAGTACTGCATTCATGTATGTTGCTTTGGATAAAATGTGTCTTGAGCATCTGTGTAGCATCCAGCAACAAGCATTTGCAAGATGTTTTCATGTATATTTAGGAATTTTTTTTGGCAAGGGGAGGAGGCAGTGAGGGAGAGAAATACTTTTAGCGTTTTGCTAATCTCATTTCTGATGTCAGCAAAGTTTTCCATCTTGTTCTGCCAGGATTAGCCACGATTTCTGTTTTGTTTGCAAATTACACTGAACAAATTAAACTGCTTTAAAACAAACATGGTGCAGGACAGCTAACCTCTGGGGTAGAAACAAGAGATTTGTGTTGGAAAACGACTTCTCAGACTTCAATTATTGGGATCATTCTTACATCACTTGTCTCTTTCTTCTTCTGACACTTGCTCAGGAATTTTAGCTTCTATTGTCAGACCATATTAAGCCTCCTTTGAAAGATTGCTGCAACTGTGCTTGAGGCACTTTGCTCCCTGAAGGGGTCAAGTTTACTACTCTCCCTGACCTCCTAGTTTTGCTTGAAATTTGGTGAATATCAAGGCAAAATTTCTTGATCTTCCTATTATTATCAGAATTTTGTTAGAGAGTTACCTTTCCTGCTGTGGAAAGCAGCCAAAAGGAGTGCATGTATAAAGATCTCCTTTTTTTCTCTCTATGAGACAGATAGGAAAAAAAAAGAAAATGGATTGTCCATTCTTCTTGAGCTTTCCAAATGTACATTTGTTTGGTATTTGAAAATCTCTTTGACCTTCCTCTGAAGCCAGTGAGTGGTATTAACAGAATCCTTGTGTAAAGGGCATCTCCCTTGATTATAGAGTTTCTGCTGAAGTATTGCTGACCTGCTAGAAATCTGCCTCATAAGCCTGCTGTATAGCCTTTAAGACAAAAATCTGCCAGTGGTGCTGTTGATTTTTGTTGTTGTGGTTTTTTCCCTTTTTTTCCTTGAATTAAGGTTTAGCAGATGAGGAATGTTTTCTGCTGTCTAGACAAGTAACCGCCAAGAGACGGCTTTTTCTGTAACAGTGACCTACTTGCTTATTCTCTAAAGCTAATCTCTTTTGACAGTCACTCCAGAAATTCTCCTTCCTAGATTGCTTGAGCACAGCTGCAGCATTTTCATTTAAAGCAACACTTGTATGTTGAAAAGAGCTTTCCACATACTGCAAACATGTTAGCAGCTCCTTTTCTAATGGAACTGAAAACATTTATACTTTACGCCAACAATTTTTCCTGCTGAAAAGATGATTTCATATTAAGGCAGTGACTTTTTGAAAGACTTTATTGAATATGAATGAACTACTCTGATTTCTTTTTTCTCTCTTTCCCCTCCCCTTGCTTAAAAAAAATGAAAGGAAACTGCCAACAAAAGAAAACGTCAGGAAAAATGAAACTGGTGCAAAAATGGTGGTATTTAATTTCATTCTTTGTCTGCTTGTCTTATTTCTCAGGCCAGGAACAATATCTTCTGCTTGTCTGGCATCCAGCACAAATGGGTCCAACATGACCATGAGCCCCAATGCTGTTAAAAGATACTGTGACAATATCCTGGCTGTGTAAATTCACTACTGTGATATATTGACCACACTGTTGTTGCCATCACATTTAAAATAGGCAGAAAATTTGGTGGTAAAACATCTAGAATAACAAAATAAACTGCTTTTATGTAAAGATTTAGATACCAATAAGTAATTCTAGTTATATTCTGGCTGTGAGTGCCTGGTTGTGATACATGTAAATTTTTAAAGAATGATAATAACAGAAAGGGAGGAGTAGTGGTAGATTTAGATTCACACTGGGTTTTTCTATTATCAAAAGGCAGCGAGTAAGGCTTAAAAATTACTTATATGACTGAATCCTGAGCTTGAGGATAAAAGCAGGAAAAGAAATTCAGTGGAATTTGTGCATGTAACTTTTTCATCACAGTTATTTGAAAGGAAGTGGCAAGTTCTTACTGGGCTCACTTTTCACTGTCTGATCCTTTTTTTACTTTGAGCTGTGAATCCAAAGTAGTTCAGCTTTTCAAGGTTTATCAGAAATAGGGCTTTCAAAATGCATCTCGTGTGAAGTTCATGAAATTTGCTGTCCAAAACAATGAGCTGGATCTGTGTCTGACAGGAGCTGTGGGAGAACACTTGAAGTGACAGGAGCTGTGCTGGCACACTGAGCATCAGCCCTGCTGGGTGCTGCCAGGGAAGGGAGCCTCTCCAGGCTGTGGGTGCTCCTGCCTGAGCTTGAATGCAAGGGCTGCCATCCAGCGTTGGGAGAAGGATTCCTCTTCCCTGAGAGTCTGTCTTTGCATCTCTCTTCATTCTCTTGGAATTAGGAAGTGAAAGTGTCCCTGTAGGAATGGTGGCAGCAGTGCCCTTGAGGAGAGGGTGGGAGTGACTAAGGGATGAGTTTGTCTGAGGTGCCACAGAAGAGGAGTGAAAGATACAACAGCACCTTTCCTGCTGGTGGGTGGGTAAGGTGATTTTCACATGCAAAAGGAGGACACTAGAACTGAAAGCTCTGAATTCCCTGTTTGTTTTCTCTCATGCTGTGCCTCAGCTTTTCCCTTCAGGAGTGGACTTTTCCAGGGCTACTGTTCAGTGATGTTTATTTAGTTTCAGAAGCAAGGAGCAATGCAGTGGCTTCTTAAGAGAAAAATAGAAATCTCTTGGATGAGGGGAAGTGTTGTGTGCACTCGCTACATCTGTGCACTCACAGTGTTCAGGTGAAAGATGGACAGACATTTTTGGTTTGGTGTGGGCCCAAGCTGTGGTGGGATGGAGCAGTTCACTGTTATTGTATTTGGGTTGCCCCCTAGACGAAGGAAGGAATGAATGATGAATCTGACTCCATGTTCTCAGGAGGCTAATTTATTATTTTATGATACTGTATTATATTAAAGAATACTAAACAAAACTATACTAAAGAATACAGAAAGGATACTTACAGAAGGCTAAAAACTTGTGATTCTTGCCAGTGTCTTGACACAGCTTGGCACTGATTGGCCATTGAGTCAAAACAATTCACATGAAACCAATGAAATAATCACCAGTTGGATAAATAATCTCCAACCACATTCCACACCTGTGGGTAAACAATCTCCAAACATTCCACATGTGAGCACAACACAGGAGAAGCAAATGAGATAAGAATTGTTTTCCTTTTTCTCTGAAGCTTCACAGCTTCCCAGGAGAAAATCCTGGGTGAAGGGGTTTTTCAGAAGACATAACTGTGCCACACTTAAAAGTTTTTTACCTTTCCAGAGCGCCCCGTGGGTGACAACGAGCGGATGCTGGATGTTCTGCAGAGGTTTGGAATGCAGAGGAGCGAGGTGCGGTTCTTCCTGCGCCACGAGCGCTCGCCCTGCCGCGAGGCTGGTACGTGTTCACCTCAGCTGCTTCATCTCTTCAAGTTCTGTTTCATCCTTCAAGGTTAAGGAAACAGCTTGTGTGTGTTATTTATTAATGTTCATAGCCAGTAGGTGTTGCAGCCTTTTTTTGTCTGACTGTTGGTTAGTCTTTGTAAAGGCTTCATCTTCCCTTGCTATAGCTGGGAATAGTAAATCCCAATTGAAATTTCTGCAGGTTTTCTAGAGCTGGTTATCACCAAAGCATCCAAGGGCATAATGTGTTAAATATATTTTTTCCAGTAAAATATCTTGAAATCTGTGGTGATCTCTTCTTATAAATGTAGAAATAAAATAAATGTAGAAATAAATATAAATTTTGTGCTCATCTGCAAACCAAATGTTGCCCAGTGATTTGGGTCATTATTCACCTGGATAATACTTTACCAGGGTGATAAACTTGGCATACTGGGCAAAGATATAGCTCTTCAAAGTTTCTCCTACCCATTTATGTTTGTTTGAGGAATAGCATTAAATGAACTGCTTGGTGAAGTTCTCTGAGAATATAGTTCTCATTGTAAATCGAAATGTGAAACCTGTAAAAGAAATTACTTTCAGATTTTCAGGGGTTTTCTGTGTATCCCATATTCATGTCTTCAGTCAAATCTTTCACTTTTACTTTTAAATCAATCTACCAGATTCTTCTTCCTCCCCCTTTTCTGTTTTTGTCCTTGGTAATATTCCTCAGTGTTGGAAATACTGAATTTGTTAAGTGGCATAGTACCCTGCGTATTTTAGATGTCTGACTGTATCTCAATATTTGAAATGCATACTGGTGATAGAATGAGTGCATGAAAAGCTAAAGCTGTGCCATTTCTACTTGCTGAGGATCTTGCAGAGCAGTTTAGTTGTCAAAATGTATTTTTTCAAGTCCAGGGTTCTTGTTCTATTAAGATTGTCATTTTATTTGCCACAGCATTGCCAATAAATTTCAACTCTGAGTTCAATAGGAATCAAATGGACAAGAAGGTAACAGGCATGGCTTTGTCCAGTAGTACACTTATGTTCCACAGGGAAATCAGTGAGATTGGTATTGGGCATCTGAGCACTATTTGCACGTGATTTGATGGGAATAAAGTCGAGTTCTAGTTAAGCAGCATCTTTACTGACATAATGACTGCCAGGAAGAAGAAAAAAAAGTGCTTTTAAACTTTGCGTCTATAATGCACATTTAGTAGGGGCTGACTGCCTGTTTGCCACAGGATAAAAACTGGAGAAGGCTACTATTGGTTAGGCTAGTTTTGTTTGTCTGTATTTTTGAACAGAACTATACTTTTATATTAAAGTTGACACTGAACAGAAATCTTTCCAGAAAATGTGTACTTAAATTCATCTTGGCAGTAAACATGTAAGAACAAGTTTAGATTCTACTCTAAAATGATTATTCTGATTCTCCTTTTGTACTGAAAGCTATGTCTAAAAGGATAAGAAAAATCTTATATTACATTACCATCTTTGACTGTTTCTGTCTAGGGTCTGGACAAAGATCTCAGGATCCAGCCTTCAAAAGAAATGGTGTGAAAGTGCCTGGTGATCGAAGGATAGAGAATGGGGTGAGTGCTGCATGCAATGGCTGAGCTGGAGTTCATTTTCCCACAGCAGCCCTCCCTCCCTCCCAGTGCTGTGCTTTGCATTGGCAGCCACAAAGGGTGCTGATAACACTCCAGAGTTTTGGCTACTGCTGAGCAGGGCTGGCACAGCATCAGCACTGCCCCAACATTCCCCCCACATCAAGGGCTGGCAGTGGGCAGGGTCCTGGGAGGGGACACAGCCACACCAGCTGACCCAAAGTGACCAAAGGGATATTCCCTGGTGTGTGGCGTCAGCTGAGATACAAAAACCAAGGGAAGGAGGAGGAGAACAGGGGAACATTTGTTATTTTCCAACGTTTGCCTCCTGGAGCAATTGCTTCCCGTGCTGAAGCCCTGCCTCCTGGGACGTGGCTGGACATTACTCTCTGATAGGTAGAGAATAAACTGGTTTGTCTTTGCTTGCTTTAACAAACTTTTTTGCCTTTGCTTTACTGAACAGCCTTTTCTCAGCCTAGGAGTTGTTTTCCAGCTTATTCTCTCTGCCCTGTCCTGCTGGGAAGGGGAGTGGTAGAGCAGCTTGGTGGGCACCTGGAATCTAGCCAAGGTCAACCAGCTATAGTCCTTTTTGGTCCCTGAACTGGGGTGAGACAAAGGCAGTTTATATATATATGTGTATATATAAATACTTTGTAGTTGCCAAGCCTCAAGCTCCTGTGTGGGACACAGTCTGTCAGCTGCACTGCTTATCTTTTTTTCTGAGTTTGGGAACATATTTACTTAAACAATGGCTCTGTGCTTTGCCCTCACACTGATGACCTTGCTACACTGGGGGAGCTGTCTTGTCTCTCCCTGCCTGAGATTGATGTGAATGCCTTTAAAATGCAGGCTCCCATGGTCTTTGCTCATCCATATATAAGCTGTTTAATACTGTTAATAATATTAACTAATACTGTTGGCACCCTGTGGGGTTTGTGGAATTCAAGTGTCATGTGGGTGTAAGAGGAAACAAATTTTAGGTGAGGAGATACTGAGATGTGCTCTGAGGTATCCAGTTCCTGGGTGGCAGGGTGTGTGGAAGGACTTGGGCAGGTGCCTGGGGTGGTTTTCACCTCCCATTGCCTGAGACTTTACACTTGAACAGGTAATCACTCAGTCCTGGCAAACTGATATGTCAGCTGAGAGAAGGGTGCCTTGCCCACCCCAGTGAAAACCAGCAGTGTCTCACCCTCTACTGGGGCCTGTGAGCCACAGTTCAGTGCTCAGAGCACTGTAAGTGAGGCAGGAACTCAAACTGTGTTTGAGGACACTATGGCTGAGACAGACACTCACACCACCACAATTGCCCCAGTGGTGAAAAAGGGAAAAATGGAAATGGACAAAGTAACCTGCAGCTCCGTATCATTTGTTGGAAAAGGAGGAAAAAGGAGAATTAGGGAGAGTAGGGGTCAGATAAAGAAGCCAGTCCTTCAAAAAAGAAATTGTAAGGAGTGAGACAAATCAAACAGGAGACAAAGTTACTCAGTCCTTGACCTCATCAGAACTTCAAGACTTGTGAAAAGATTACAGCTGCCAGCCATGTGAGCAGATTTCTGCCTGGCTGCTTCAGTGGTGGGGCAGTGGGGCTGACTGTCAGCACTTGGAAGGTCATGAAGCCCCAACAGCTGGGATCCCTTGCCAGAAATCAGGAAATTGAAAGAAGAATTGGAAAACAGCAATTTGCGGTTTCCGGATGTGGCTCTTTAAGTGTGAGGGCAAGGTGTCATTTAAGGAAGATCCTGTAAATTCCAAGCAAAGTTAACCACTGCTTGAAGGTATCCAGTACTTGAGAGAATTAGTAGTGCTGGAAGTCATCTATAGTGATTTAAAAAGTAACATCCCTAAAGATCCAGAAGATGTCCCTTGCACAGTGGCTTTGTGGAGGAAGGTGGTGAACATGTCATGACACTTAGCACCCACAGGAAGAATTACCATTGAAGTGAAAATGGAGGCTTTCCCTCTTTGGAGGTACAGGTGCAAATAGAACCATGGAAAGAAATGAGAGGCTGGTAAAGACTGCTCTAAAATAGCCACAAAGCCTCCAGCAATTACCATCCTGGCTTTCAGTTTCCAGGATGTCACCAGGATCTGTTGACTGCCACAGCTGTGCTTGTACAGGTGATCTCAGAGCCACAAGTGCACCATACTTCCCCTTCTCTCCTTTCTTCAGAATTCTTTTCTCATTACTCCAGTTTGGGGTTTTTTCTTCTTGCAGTTTTGTCAAAGATCCCTAACTCCAGACTTCAAGTTGACACCAGTTTCAACATTGATTTCAGCATTAAATCCATTGTCTACCACTCTTGCTCCATCATTTTATGAATGTAAGATTGAATCTAGACTCAGGAAATATCTAAACAGACAACCAAGAACAATGCTGTCTTTAAAAGTCATGTTTTTCCTCCTGCCCAGCCATATTTAAACTTTCTATTTTCTTCAGCTTACGTGGAAGTGCTTCAAATTGTAGTGATACACCTACAAGCACAGATCCATGCTGCCACATGCTGAGCATTCTGGGCTCAGTCAGTCAAAGCTGATTCATGCTGAGCTGAATTATAAAGGGCTCTGAAATGCTCTTGAAAATGCTGCTGGGATTTTGCTGCTAGAAACATTAATGTTCCAAAAGATGTAATTTTCTGTGAGTTGTTGGATTGGGCTACACATGTGTATGAGCTTACAATTATTTGTGTTACCATTAAAAGATACTGTGTCTCTCCAATTATTTTATTGGCTATTCAGTTGGGTTTTTTTTGAAAGACTTTTATCATACTTTTCTGCAGTAGCTCTATTAAGTGCTAGCCAAATTAAAAATTCTAGGTTTAGCATGCTTTGGGTTTTCTTTGACAGGTAAGTGCCCCAAGGATGGATATGACACTGGCTGAACTTCAGGAAATGGCATCACGCCAACAGCAGCAAATTGAGGCTCAGCAACAAATGCTGGCTAACAAGGTGAGTTTGGGATGAGATTGTTTACAGCCAGAAACAAAGGTGGTAAGAGTCATGTGAGGTGGAGGGAGGATTGGGGTTTTTTTCACCCCTTCTAAACAGAGGGCTCCTTTTCTTTGGTTGCCTGTTTTTAAATTTGAAAGTCAAATGTATGCAAATATCCAGTTGTAAAACATACAAATAATGCTAGTGATAGAAGTGACCATTTAGCTTACTGAAAGGATAGGGCACATAACATTAATATATTGTCATTCATCCTGGTGGCTCTGTCAGCTCTGTTTGTGCTCCATGTGGTGACCAGCAATTCACCAGTTTGATCACTGAACAATGCTTTTGTCTCTGCTGTCCTGTCATGCTGTCTTGCCTTCTCCTGATAAGAGTTCAGTGTGCCTGGTTTTCTGGGACAGCTGGCTGGAAGAGATGTCTTGTGTGTGATAAAATAACCTAGGACTGTGATTATTAAAATGCTTGCAGAACAATAACAGAAAAGCTGATGGAAGCACACAGGGTGCTCCTGAATTGTATGGGGAAAAATACTCTGAATGTATCTGCAGAATGGTGCACAGAGCTCCTGTTTTGCTTGAGTGTTGTTGGTACACATTACTCCTGAAAATATAACAGAAAATGCTGCTTTTGGCAGAGAATTGTGAAATGTGACCCTGTCTTGAAAAGGGCTCATCTGTCTGGGTGGGTGTTCCATGGGTTTCAGAATGTGCTTTGCTGGGGAAGGAGGCTGCTCTGGGCATCTGCTCTGAGTACTTTTCCTGTGTCACACACTCTCTCTCCCTCCCTTTGAGATCAGTTTTGTGTGTCTGTATGTTTAGTACGCTGTTCAGCTCCCTTGGCCCTCAATAATTGTATCTCAGGGAATTCTTCAAGCCAGGGCTTTCTAATAGTTCTGCAGCACCTGCTGAGTGATATGCCCTGTCAAAGTAACCAATAAAATTTTTTCTGCTTGTGGGAAGAACAGGGGCAACTATGATGCAGGAAATTGGTCAGTCAACCAAGCGATGAGAAGTTTCACCTGAAATGTAGCAGCACAATTAATATCCACGTTTCAGCAGTGGGAGCAGCTGCCTTGTTTAGTTGGCCAAAGAATTAATGCCCTCTTCTCAGTTCTAGCTGAGATGTGTTTATATGTGAGGGGCCTAAACTTTCACAGCTTCTGTTTCACTCACAGGTGATGGCAATACACCCTGGTCTTATAAATAACACTGTACTCACAAGAAATAGGAACACTATTTTTACTGTAAATTATTTTAAAAAGAAAAACATGAGTTTGAGTGTGGATAGTTTCCCATTGGGTAGGTGTTTGAAGAAGTGTAGCCTTGTGGGTGTCCCACAGGTAGGACTTCTCATTTCAGTGCCTGCCTGGAACAAACTTGCTTTCCTAGGTGCCTCTTCAGAGTGACTTTCCATTGCCTCTTCCCTGCCTTCTGAAATCAGATGCAGTATTAAAAATAGATTCTGAGGGAGGAAAAATACCCCTTCTTTTTAGACATGAGCTGTAATCTCTTTTTTTGGTGACATTTTCCTGCGTGGGAGTGACTCTAAAGTAGTGCATACACTGTGCCTGGTCCTGGTTTTCTCCAAAAGGCAGGCTCACTTTTTTGCTCTGCCTTTTTTATTCGAAGTGCACAAGAATCCCTGTTTTTAAATCTGACTGGTGATTTTTTTTTTTTTTTTTTTCTTTTGTGGGTTTGTTTTTTTTGGAGGAGGTGTGGATTTCTAATGTTAGTAAGCAGTGGTAGTCTTGGATTTTGTGAGTGCTTGGGAAAATCTCACTAGTTCTGCTCCCCTGGAGCAACCTGTCATCTCCAGAGGTGGAAGCCATGTATAATGGCCAAGGATTTTAAGGAATTTTTTGTAGATGATCTAGTGGTCTCATGGTTCCTTCTAAGTCCAAACTAGACATATGCATGTAGAAACTGATAACACATTATTTTGCTCTCTAAATGCAAAAAGATCCTCTCCACTAAGGTGATATCTGTTGTTCAAATGAAGGCCAGTTCACTGTAAAGGTTTTCCAGTGTCTTGATGTGTGGTGATCATTATCAGGAGATAATGATCTGATATCTGATCATTATCAGAGGTTTGGTGTGCAGCCATCCTCCAACTCAAGAAGGTTTTACCAGAACTAGTAAAAGGTACAAAATAGTAATGGAAAATACCAATAATTTATGGAATACCTTCTACATAAAGAATGTCTAATATTCTCCATCATGACTTAGTTGTTTAAAATGTGATATAATGTGATATAATGATATATGTGATATAATGAAATATGATAGAGATATGTAAAGTACAAAAAGCATGGAGAAGGTGGAGAGGAAGAAATGTAGCTCAAGAGCTGAGGAGTGATTAAAACAAATTATAAATGTCTTGGAGCATGAGTGCTTAAATTTTTCTTAGACTTGAAAGTCTTTGTCTTGACTGCAGGAGCAGCGCCTGAAATTCCTGAAGCAGCAAGATCAGCGACAGCAACAGCAAGCTGCTGAACAGGAAAAACTGAAGAGATTAAAGGAGATTGCTGAGAATCAAGAAGCCAAACTTAAGAAAGTGAGAGCACTGAAAGGTCATGTGGAGCAAAAAAGACTCAGCAATGGGAAATTAGGTGAGTTGCTGCTTAGGAAAGGTAGCCTGGGATTTTTCATGAAATGCAGTTCTTAGAAGTCAGAAATTTCTGGTGATTTCAGTCAGTCAGAGGAGTTATTTACAGCATTCCAGGAAATGGTAATCTTAACAATTTCACATCTTTTATTTACCAAGAAAACTCATGGCTGACCTAGAGCAAAATATATTTTCTTACTATATTTTAAAACATCCTGTAAGAGCACCCTGTATTTTGAGCCTAGCATGTCTGCTCTTTAATTACAGTGTACTTTTTTTTCCTTACTTGAATACCTTTGTGCACCACAGTAACTTTTTCCATCCTTGATGTCAATAACCCTACACATTTAGAGTGTTATTTTCTTGGCTTTAACAAAGCTTAGCCTGGTACCCAAGTTGCCTTCTATGCAAGAGGTAACTAATGGCCAAATTAGCTGCATATTTGCTTTTTAGTGATGTGAATCTGACCAGGGTCTTGCTTGCTATAGTACTGGTTGGGTGCTTACAGTTCAGTATGTTGATATAACATTAAATCTGAAATAAATATTTATTCTTCTGCCTACCTTTTCATTCTCTCTATGGTGCAGAACTTGTTATTTCCAGCCTGACTTGACTGAAAACATGAATTTGTTGTTTTTGTAGGAAGCATTTTGGTTGATAGATAAAGCAAAACTGTTTTTCTGTCGGAGAATCCCTTCTTGGGTTCTGTGGAACAAAAGAAACTTACGTTTTAAGGCTTGGAAGGATGGTAGAATAATACAAGATCTTGGAGCATGTGAATCTGTTTTCCTGCAGCAGCAGGTCTGATTTTGGTACTTCCTTGAGTTCTGAGTGATTCCTTAAACTTCATTCTGCAATAGAACAGTTTCAGCAGTGGGAGCAGCTGGTGACAGATGTTTGTCATAGACCCAAAAAAGCTCTCTGAAGTCTTTGTTTAATGTGACAGCTTGGGTGTTTTGTCACTGAGCTCTTATGACCTAAATTCAGAGTTTCAAGTATCATAAATATTCTTTGTGGTTTAGTAAGTATCTTCCTGCTGAATTCAGCATTCAGTGAATTTAGGCTTCTCCAGATGAATTCATTCTGGCATTGTGGTTTTGTTTATTTCAATACTTCAGAAAGTCTTTAAAAAAAAAGTTCTCTTTGCCTCCCTGTCAGTGCTCTCCCTAAGTAGATCACATTTCCATAACCATTCTAGTGAGCCTGCATTTGCCAGAGCTCAGAGGAAGAGCTGGTGTGACAGGGCAGTGGCTTTGGCTGAGCAGCCCTGCTCTGCCTCCTTAAGTGCTGCCTTGGAAGCAGCCCACGCTGGGCTGTTTCTCAGGGCAGCTATTGTGCTCTGCCCTTCTCTGCAGTGGAGGAGATTGAACAGATGAACAGCCTGTTCCAGCAAAAGCAGCGCGAGCTGGTGCTGGCCGTGTCCAAAGTGGAGGAGCTCACCAGGCAACTGGAGATGCTGAAGAATGGCAGGATTGATGGTTACCATGACAACCAGTCGGCTGTAGCTGAGCTCGACCGCCTCTACAAGGAGCTCCAGGTAATGGGGGCCAGCCTGAGACCCTCAGCTCTCCTGGGCTCAAAGTTGGTTGGGTTGTTTCTTACTTTGTTGGACAGAAATCCCATTGCTCCTGTTCCTGCCAGGGCTGTGTGTGACAGCCTGCATGCTGGATAGTTGTGCTGGGTTTAAGGTAAAGAGGGGAAGGAGCACACACTGTCTGTACCTTTCCTTTCTGCAAGATTTGGAGACTAACCAAAGTTTTCTCCGGAGGGAAAACATGACTTGACTTTTTAGAAGGCTTTTCTCTTTCCAACCGTTTCCTGTCCTCGATCCTGAAAGTGAATTTGTTTTTATTTTGGTTGTTTTCCCCTCCTCCCCCACTGCTTTGTGAATTTATTCAGTTGAGGAACAAACTGAACCAGGAGCAGAATGCCAAGCTGCAGCAACAGAGGGAGTGTTTGAACAAGCGCAACTTGGAGGTGGCAGTCATGGACAAGCGTGTTAATGAGCTGCGCGAGCGGCTCTGGAAGAAAAAGGCAGCTCTGCAACAGAAAGAGAATGTACCAGTAAGTGGGGGCTATTTCATAACTAAAACATTAATTCTGTGTCTTGTCTCTACAGCCTGAAGTAGAGACTTGCTCGGGGGAAGGCTGTGGAGATGCTAGACTTGTTGTCTTTATCCATATGGAGTGGAAGTCTTGTATTATTAAAGTCCCTTTCGTGGTACATTAGTGTTAACCTAGTTACTCTTTACAGACAAGGCATCTTATGCTGTCGTGGAATTTTAGTTTAGATTTTTTTTTTTTTGCTATTACTACCTCAGCTTTATAACTCTCAGAGCTGTTTCAAAAAAGCACTTTTGATATTGGAGTATCACTTGCTACTTGTTCTATTCTTTTCTACTTCTTTTTTAAACTCTGTGAATGGATACTGCAGAATAAAATTGTTTATATTTTCTTTTTTTTCCCCCCCCAAGGTTTCTTCAGATGGGAATTTACCACAGCCAGTGGCTTCTGCTCCAAGCCGAGTGGCAGCAGTAGGTCCTTATATCCAGTCCTCTACTATGCCACGTATTGCTTCCAGACCTGAGCTCTTGGTGAAGCCAGCATTTTCAGATGGGACACAACCTCTGCAGGTACCTGATGGACCACTGAAAACACAAACACTGCCCAATATGAGAGCTGGGAACAGTTCACAAGCTAAAGCTCCTGCAGGTAATAGATTACAATTAATATTTTTTTGTCCAGACATGTTTTGTTTCCTTACCTCACAGCTCTGTTTTGATGCTTTGTCTTTTTAAAAGCAAAGTGTTATTTGAGATGCCAGTATTGCTATTTGCCATTTTTTCTGCACCAGTGAATATATTTTAGAGGCACTGAGATTCTATGATTCAATGTGAAAAATTAAGTAAATGTATCAGTGAGCACTTTGAGTTGTTACACAGCGTGGACTAGGGGAGGACTTTTCTATAATTTCTATTATTTTCTATAATTATTTATTTTAAAGTTCTCCTAAGAACCATCCAACAGTGTGTGTTTGAGTTTTGTAGAGGCAATTATCGTAAATACCTGATGCCTGGATTTATAAACTGGCAGTGCCAAGTTTTCTGATTGTGCATTTTGGAAATGACACCTATAAAGGATTAACCAACATGACACATTTCACAAAGGAGGTGGTTGCTTGTAGCACAGAAATAGCAGTGAAGTTATTGACCTGCTGGAGAGTGAGGGTTGGCCTCTCCTCCTTGGAGAGTTAATGGAGATTTGTTGGCTTCTCTCTGTGGCTTTCTCCTCTGAGAGGCAGTTCAGTAAGAGAAGTCTAAAGAAACTTTTAGAGAGTTGTAAATATCTCTTCTGTGATGTCCTGGGAGAAGATTCCCTTTTCAGCTGGGAGAGAAGTGAAACACTGAAGCAAGAAATGGAGACTGAGCTTGCTGAGTAGTTCTGTTTATTTTCTATCTCCCTTCCTCCATCTCCAATTCTGGCAGATACTGCAGTGAACATTGCACAAAAGCAGTTCCAAGTGTCTCTTGCTGTATTGGAGAATGGAGGATTGTTTCTTTTTATTTGCTTTGCTCATCCTAAAACTTTTGGAGTGGAATTTAAGCTCCAGACCACACAAAATCTGAATGTTTGCTAGAGGGATGCATGGTGGTTAGCTATTTGAACTAAAATATCACCTCTTATTTTGTAGCCTTTGGACAAAAGGACTGCTTTCCTAAAGAGAGTTTTTAGTACTTTGTCAGAATGAAATTTTCTGCTGCTGCTTATTATTACTGTTTAAATTTAACATTACTTAGGTTATGTAGAATTTATTAGAAAGAATTTAGTGAAATATGGAGACTGCAAGCATTTTCTTAGTGGTTTTTGCAGATCTCTACTTCAGTGAATGTAAAGATCATAGATCTTTAATGCAGACCCTAGATGCAATTAAACACACAGATGAATTTTCTCCTGTTTTGGCTATCCCTGTCAGAGTCTGTCAGTGCTTTAAAGCATCATGTTTTTCTTTGCACAATATATCTTTTTTATACTTAACATTGTATCACTTTTAGCACAGATACTCAAGGAAGGTTTCCTACTAACTGGAAATAAGCCAATCTAGAGAAGTTTCTTTTTTGAATGCTTTAAATGCAGATGTGTGCTATAACAAAGAGTTTTACTGCTGCTTTTGGTAGTTGTTCTTGAACTTCATTTGCATTCTCTTTTTGAAACAAATGAAAGTCTCTAATGAGAGGTTTTATAGCTGTTAACCTCTATGTGATACTTTTACATTGGCTAGACTTGACTCTTACAGAAAAAAAACCTATTGTAATATTGTAATAAGTCAATAAAAATATTGTAATAAATCAATGAAAAATAATATTCTAGCTTAATCTGTTCCACTTAATCTCTCCTAGGTTCTGTGGTCCCCAATACAAAACCTTCCCCATCTGCTCCTGACTGGAGTAGTTCAAGTACAGATAATCATATTAATCAAGGATCAGCCTTGACTTCAGGAAAAGGAATTGTGACAAATGAAGGACAAGGTATGTTCTTGTGTGCTTGGCTAATCTTCAGATTTGGAGAATCTAGTTGATGATACCTCTCTGCTAAATGCTTCAGTAAATAGTTGAGAATTCATTTGAAAGCACAAAAGAAATATGAAAGAACATTGCCATTGCTTTGCTATTGGAATCAAAAGGTGACCCCTGTGGCAGGGAGAAATGATGAGGAGGACTCTATGGATATCAGAAGGCTAATTAATTACTTAATTATACTATATTATTCTATATTATATTACATTACATCTAAACTGAATCTGCACAAGCTCCCAACTCAACTCAACTGCCCAGGATCTCGTGACTGTCTGCTGACTGACAGTCTGCACACACACTTGGCCCTGATAGGCCAAGGAAACAAAACACCATCACTCTGGGTAAGCAGTCTCCATATTGGATTCTACTTTGGCACAGCACAGGAGCAGTGAATGAGAGAAGAATTGTTTTGATCATTCTTTTCACTGCTTCTCTCAGGTTCAGAGAATGTGAATCCCACACTTTGCTATGGTGTTGCAGGGTTTTTAAGAAAAAAGAAACCAAAGTCACAACTTGCATCAGGTGGTGAGGAAGATCCTAGTTCCTTCTTACATGCCCCTGTTGAATTTGCATAATACAGCATTTGATAGGCCCAAGGGCCCTTAGTGCAGAGATAGGATGCAAAAAGCATCCCCTGCATACACTCTGGTAAATATTGCACACAGCAGTGTAGGAAAGCAGGACAACCCTTATGATGGGGAGAAATGATGAGGAGGACTCCATCTTATCAGAAGGCTAATTAATTACTTTATTATACTATATTATTCTGTATTATATTACACTGTATTATACTGTATTACACTGGATCTGCCAAGCACTTAACTACACAGAATCTCATGACTGTCAGCCCTCACACACACCTGGATTCAATTGGTCAGTGAATCAAAACACTCGCACCAGAATCCAATCAAGCAAATTCCTTCAGGTAAATAACCTTCCTCAATGCATTCCACTTGTTCCAAAACACAGGAGCAGTAAATGAGATAAGGATTGTTTTTTCTTTCTCTGAGGTTCAGAGAATGTGAATCCCAGAAATCTCTTTGGGAAGTTGTGCCTTGCTTTTTTTCTCTGTGAAGAGAAATGCGGCAACACAGCAGGACCTTCACCCCTACAATTGTGCCATCCCTTTTGAAAGTTGTCTCCTCTCTCTTCAACAGCAGCTGAAGGAGAAGCTCTTTTACGAGACAGAGAGAAGAAGGTGCGTCCATTCTCCATGTTTGACTCTGTGGAGCAATCTGCTGGGCTGGGCACGCTGAGGAAGAACCAGAGCAGTGAGGATCTCCTGAGGGAGGCACAGGTATGCAGGGAGCCCTGGCTGCTGCTTCCCATCTGCCAGGCCTTACCCACAGCTCTTCTCAGAGCTTTCTGCCAGACACATTAGAAGTAGTGAGGTCAGCTTTTAAAAGACTGCTTCTGAGAAAAAAAAACCTCTTAGGCTTTTTATGGCAGTTGCTAACTCCAAATGATTCTCTGCAGTCACTGTGGTGGGAATCTATCTCTGTATTACTTGTACAAGTGTGTACTTTTTCCCCCAAAGATACAAGGAAGCATTTGCATGTTTGTTTGGTTTTTTTTTTTTCAAAATCATCTAGGTACTTTTTTCACTCTAATGCAACAGTGTCCTTCAGATGTTTGACAGCAGTAAAACTTGCCACCTCAATTTTGCATGAGGACAGAGTTTGACCAGGTAGAGGTACACTAGCCTACAACTGGGGATGACAGGTGCTTTGTTGGAGAGCAGCCTCTTGCCAACTGAGTGTCTGATATCTCTACAGAAATTACTGTGCCCTGTCATTGCTCCTGTTTTAGACATAGCTGTTACAGAAGAATTAAAGAGAATAGACTCAAAGTATTTAAAAACATCAGTAATGACAAAATGTTTCAAGCAGTTTCTTCCTGTTGTAAACCTTATTACAACATAGATGTTGTAAACCTTATTACAGCAGTAGTAGACATAAGATACCGTGTCATACTTTGAGGCTCTTTGGTCCTTCATGGCAGAACTCCTAAATCATGTTTTACTGTTTTATCTTAATGAATTTTTTTGTCTTTCAGACAACCAACAAAAATATAACCAAGGTGCCACCACCTGTCCCCACTAAACCAAAACAGATAAACTTGCCTTACTTTGGTCAAGCCAGTCACCTTCAACCTGCTGATACAAAGCTGGATGGAAACCTGCAGAAGCTGCCTTTGGCTATTGCAGCTGTGGGGAACAAGCAAAAACCAGTGGCACAGCAGCCTTCTCATCCTTCTCAGCAGATACAGCAAAGAATTTCAGTACCTCCTGCAGGTTCTTCCTCTAGCCAGGATCAAATTCTTCCTTCCTCCAAACAGGAGAGTCCCCCAGCAGCAGCTGTGAGACCTTTTACTCCCCAGCCATCCAAAGAGACTTCACTGCCGCCATTTCGAAAGCCTCAGACTGTGGCTGCCAGTTCCATTTACAGCATGTACACTCAACAGCAGACCCCTGGGAAGAACTTCCAGCAGGCAGTGCAGAGTGCTTTGACGAGGGCACACACCAGAGGACCACATTTCCCAAGTGGTAAGCATGTGGCTCTCTCCCTCTCTTCTGTCTGATAAACCTCAGATAGGTGCTCTTTCCACCTGGTCTCTGTGTATGAAGCTGTTCTTCATGGAGTGTAAGTGGGTGAGAGCAGTGTAAGAGGAAGAATCTTGGCTGGATCTTCCATGCTGTGTAAGAGTGTTAACAAGAAGTGCAGAATGTGTGTCTTGGGTTTGCAAGACAACTAATGGTAGATCTGCTTACCAGATCGGTTCTGTTCAGTTTTTTGTATTCTGCTTCTTTGCTCTACATAAAGAATACACAACCTGATTCACCTTTCTTTGTTGTTGTACTCTTGAATATTTGTTGAGTATTGAGTATTGTTCTCTTGAGTATTTCTTGTTGATCAAATACCCAACCTTGTTTCCCCTGACCTGCTCCACAGTGTATGGCAAGCCCGTGATGGCAGGAGCTGGCATGCAGAACCAGCCGCCGCAGACGGACAATGTCTACTCCAACCTCCAGGGCAAACCAGGCAGCCCAGAGCTCGAGATGGAAACAGCAGCCTCTGCTCATGAGAACCATGAACCAGAGAGGATCCCCCGTCCCCTGAGCCCCACCAAGCTGCTGCCCTTCCTGTCCAACCCGTACCGCAACCAGAGCGACGCCGATCTGGAGGCTCTTCGCAAGAAGCTCTCCAACGCGCCCCGGCCGCTGAAGAAGCGCAGCTCCATCACTGAGCCTGAGGGGCCCAATGGCCCCAACATCCAGAAGCTGCTCTATCAGAGGACCACTCTTGCTGCAATGGAGACTATCTCAGCTCCCTCGCATCCCTCCAAGCAGACAGCATCGGCTTCTAGTCCTGAAAGCCCAGTGGAGATCCCAAATCCTTATCTAAGCACGGAGGCAGAAAAGGAAACAGCTACTTCCATGCCAGAAGCCGCTATAGCTGAGGAGCCAGAAAGCACAGCAGCAGAGCAGAGTGAAGCTGCTCTTCCCCCTGTGCCTTTGGACCCTGTCGCTGAAGCTGTGTCAGACAGCGATGAACTCACGCAGCCCAAGCCAGAAGAGCCAAACCTAGAAGCTCCTCTGCCACTGGAGGTGTACATGGAAGAGTATCCTCCATACCCACCACCTCCCTATCCGTCAGGGGAACCAGAGAGTTTGGGAGAGGACTCATTCAATATGAGGCCTCCTGAAGTTACTGGACAATTTTCCTTGCCTCCTGTAAGTATTAGCTTACAACGGGGGTGCCCTGTCAATAAATGATCTCGAGTGCTGCCATAAACCCTGTGCATTGTGCTGTAGAACTCAGGCAGATGTGGGAGAACAGTCACACAGTCTAGAAGTCTCTCTGTTGGTATCTGTTCTATTTGTGTGATGCTCTTATCTTCAGACAGTAATCAAAAGTTTCTCTTGTCCCTAGAATTGATGACATAATGAAAAGTTTCAAATGGAATACACAAATAGTAAAACCCTACAGATCTGTAAAGAATCCTTCCTTCTAGAAGTCTGGCTACACTCATATTTTACTTCCTTTTTAAGAAAAACTAAAGCTGATTTTTTCCCCTCCTTTAGGTACAGATACAGATTTCACAAGCATTTCCCACTATTGCTAGTATGAGCTGGGCACTAATTTTCTTAATCCTGGATTGCGTTTGTTTATCTGACAGTGCCTTTCTTGAAAAGTATGTAGGAACAGACTTCTTTAGTTTTTATCTAAAAAACTCATTTGTAGGTATCAGCTGTTTGTACTTCTTTTACTGAATGTTTCCTGAACTGCTTTGTAATCTGATTTACCATCAGTCTAGTCTCAAGT
This sequence comes from Ammodramus savannarum pratensis, assembly GCA_020466415.1. NCBI lineage: Eukaryota > Metazoa > Chordata > Aves > Passeriformes > Passerellidae > Ammodramus > Ammodramus savannarum. The sequence continues at coordinate 29,957,979 of JAHXMQ010012337.1, forward strand.
TGCATCAAAATGGAGTCTCTTGGGGCTGGGAGGAGGCAGCATTTTTACTATTTTATTTTGCAAGTTTGTATCTGTGTGAGGTATGATGTTATCTCACTGTTGCAGAACAAAAATGCTTAATGTTTTTGGTTTCTCAAAGACTTTCTTTATAAACCTATCAAGAGTAGAGTTTTGATAACAGTTTTCATAACCTGATACATGAAAGTGTTTTTTTCTTCTGTCACTTTATTGCAGAGGAGTTAAAACATTTAAATGTGCTTTTTAACCTTGTAATTTCTGCATGGAGTAGACATTTCATGTCTTCATGCTTTAAAGGTTTTGTTCTTGCTCCCTTTTACAAGGAAACTTGAGTGGTAGGATTTCCTGAATTGTGAGAACTCACTTCTGCTTGGTTTTATATTAATTCTGCAATGCTGAGAAGAAACCAGTCCAACTTCTTGATTTCATATTTAAATCTGTGGGTTGTTCTGCCAGGCTCACTCTTGGAAAAGCCTCTACTTTTGATATTACATACAAATTTACAAACAGAAGAGCATTTTCATGGGAATCTCTACTTAAATATCTTATCTCCACATGCCTGCTCTTGCAGAGTATGAGTCAGTTCTATTCATCTTTGCCTGGACATCTGTCAGAAATTTACATACCCTCGTGAATGGTCTTATTGCTGCTGCCCAGGCAGCTGGGCTGAGTGCTGAGCTAATGCAAGCATGTTCCCTAAAGCAGTGGGTACAAACTCAGCTATAGAAATACTTGGGAATCAATGGCAGCATCTAAAGCAATTCTGCACTTTGTTCTGTATTTTCCTCAAACCATTTTCCATCATTGTTTGCTCCTGCTAACCTCTGGTATACTTGCAAAAATGTTAGGAACTTTAAATCAGCACTTACACTAGTGTACTTTGTGGAGTGTGCTCTTTGGTTTGTCTAACAGCTATGAGAGTTAATGGTGAAATTGTCCAAAAAACAAGCAAAAAAGCATCTATTCCTGGTCTTTGGTAGTTTTGCTACTTTGTTGATGTTTGATCAAGATAACTTCTGTATGAGAGTTGAATAATGACCGTGTCCAGAGAATAAAGGCAGAGATCTTTCATAACATGCTTAACCTAATATTTTCACAATGTGTTTGGGGATTGGCAAAAAATACTATAAATTTCATATTAAACACTTTTCTAGTTGATAGTTTCTGCTGTCATTCCCAAATAAGCACTTTTGCATTCATCATCTTTCCAGGAAAAAAGTGTTTGTAACTTGTGTCACCTTTTCACAGGGGAAGAGGACGAATTTGCGCAAGACTGGCTCCGAAAGGATTGGCCATGGAATGAGAGTGAAATTCAATCCCTTGGCATTGCTTCTGGATTCATCTTTGGAGGGGGAATTTGACCTTGTGCAGAGAATAATTTATGAGGTACAAATGCTAATTTGTAAGACAAGGAATTTCAATCCTGGTTGAAACTGGGAAGTCATAGTTTTTCTGGACTAGTGCAGAACCTAGATCTGTTCTTGAGGAGATCAAATCCTAACCCTAACCCCCGCCCACATGACCATATTTGGAATTTGGCCATGACCCATGACCAAGTTTCCTTATTTGGGCATAGCCCTGCACACATGACCATATTTGGAATTTGTCCACGCCTCCATTTCCTTATTTGGGCATACCCTGCCCACATGACCATATTGGGAACTTGGTCACCCCACCCCCCCCACCCCCCTTGCATTATTTGGGCATAGCCCCACCCACATGACCATATTTGTAATGTGACCACTCCCATGTGACCATATTTGGGCATGCCCCATGACCTTATTTGGAATTTGGCCACACCCACATGACCATATTTGGCACGCCCCACCCACATGACCATATTTGGAATTTGGCCATGCCCACATGACCATATTTGGAACTTGGCCACTCCCACATTGCCTTATTTGGGCATAGCCCTGCCCACATGACCTTATTTGGAATTTGGCCATGCCCACATGACCATATTTGGGCATGCCCCGCCCAATTAGATTAGGTTCTAAGTGATCATACTCAGAGGCCAATTTTAAGTGTGTTAAATCCACAGTGGATTTTTAGCATCAAGACTATAAATTTACAGGGCACCTTTTCCTCATTTTTTATGTAGTGTTTCATTCCTTGTCTGCCATGTTATCAGGTAATTTGGTAGGCAAAATCCATGTGAACTTTGCTCACAGTTAAATAAACATAGATCAGAAATTTATTGAAAGTGCTTTTAGTAAGTTATCAAGATCCTGTTGCTCTGACACATACTGTTAAAGGGAAGACTGCAAGCTTAAATATGAATCTTGGTGCAAATTTGGTAGTGAATGTAGTCTTTGTGCTCATGTCCTTCCTATAAATACATCACAAATTCACATTTCAGAACAAGTGATTTTTGTATGAGAAGAGATGTTTATTTTAGAGAGTTTCACCTGAATGTGATTGTTCCTTTCTGGCTGGCCAGGTGGAAGATCCTAGCATGCCCAATGATGAAGGGATTACTGCTCTGCACAACGCCGTGTGTGCCGGGCACACGGAAATCGTGAAGTTCCTGGTGCAGTTTGGGGTGAACGTGAATGCTGCAGACAGTGATGGATGGTGAGGCTTTCATTAAGTGCCTCCTTATGGATGTTCTCCACTAGAGTCAGGACTTGGGAGCTGCTGCAGGTCCCTCAGAATGTCCCTTGCTTTTCTCCTGTGGAGCTGGCAATGAGTTTTTTTCCAAAGCAGAGCAACGACAGTTCTTTGTGGGGTAACATATGGGACTGTGCAGATGGGAAAATAGGGAAATTAAAGCAATATTCCCTGTATGAAAAAACCATTGTAGGGGTGGACACAGTTGTCAGGAAATTGCTCTGTTTCTTTGGGATACTGAAGACAGCTTATAATGAGCCTTATGCTGAAATTCCCAATATCCTCTTAGATAACCTATAACTTACTCATGCTCTGGGCAGTATCTAGCCCTGCAAACTCTCCCCAGTTCTTTGTCCAATAATCAGCCATCTTGAAACCAAAATGAAGTGGAAAACCGTAACCTTCAAACAACCTTGCAGCGGATAATGTGTTACAAATCTTATTTACAAATAACTAGGGAGATTATTTATGGAAGGCCAGTGCAGGGGGTAGTGATTTTACTGTTATTTCTGCCTATAACAGAAGTGCTTGAGGCCTAAAACTGAGTAAAGATGCTTGTGCTCCCTCAGCCTGAGGGGTTATCACAATTACATGCACTTGTCACGAAGTCAAATCTCAAAGTAATTATCTAGATTGTAAGAGGCATGATGTCAGGAAGATTTCTGAGTGGGTTTTCAATATTGATTAATTGTTGAATTTTTAGTGCCTTAATGAATGTTCCTAAAATGTTAATGGATTACAGAAAGGTAGAATAACTGGAAATCTGTATGGAAACTTAGCTTTAGGGCTCAAGCAGCTCTCAGTAACTCCTGTTCCCTGTGAAAAGTGATTGCTCTTGACGTGCTGAGTTAGGTGCTGTGCTGGGCAGGGCTGATTGCCCAGGTCCTGCAGGTTTGGATGCTGTTTGCTCCCAGGGCTCTGTGAGCAGTGGGAGTGAGGTGCCATCTTTCTGTGCTTGCAGGACCCCTCTGCACTGTGCAGCCTCCTGCAATAACGTGCAGGTGTGCAAGTTCCTGGTGGAGTCAGGGGCAGCCGTGTTTGCCATGACCTACAGCGACATGCAGACAGCCGCGGACAAGTGCGAGGAGATGGAGGAGGGCTACACACAGTGCTCCCAGTTCCTCTATGGTGAGTGCCAGCCTGAGCCCTGCAGCACCCCAGGGGCTCCCTGCTCTTGGGTTTTGTGTTGCTGGAATGGCTCCTGAGGGATTAAAAAGTCTTTTTTGCCAGCCCCGCGATCGAGGAAGAAGTTGAGATTCCTCAGCTTCTCATGGTTGTTTATTTTCTCTTAACTATTACATTCTTTTTCTGACCCACTGAGGTCTGTGCAGCAGGTTGGGTTGAGGCACACTGACCACCTTCAGGCTGGTGTTATATTTTTATCCTAAAAACTATGTGTACTTTATTTACAATAACTTTCCAATACCTATCACCTATGTTAGTCTGTCTCTGCCCTAAAACAATCCAAAAGTGTCACCATCCCAGCAGAAGATGGAGGGCAAGAAGAAGGAGGACAGGACACACCCAGATTCCTCCATCTTGTCTCTTGAACCCCCATTCTAAATCCCCAAAATTCTACATTTTAACCCTGTGATAAATTCACTAGCATTCTACTCCAACCTTGTGGCTTGTAAATCTTCACCCAAAGTTGGTAATTTTTTTCCAAGGGCTAAAATTGAAGGCACAGGGGTCTTTGACTCTATGCCAAGGTCTCTGAGCCCCCTGCCAGGGTCTGGAGTCCTCCAGGGCAGCCAGAGCAATGTCCTGGGTTCTGACACCACTTTGTGCATGAGGAGGGGTGAGTTGCACACTCAGGTTAGGTGCCTGTGCCTCTTGGAAAGAGAGAGGTTTTCACCAGCTTCCTCAGTTCTATTGAGATTAACTTTGTAATACCCTGTGGAGGAGAGCTGAGTAACAGGAGGTTTCTTTATATTAAAAGCTTTGACTGAAGCAGATGCACTGACAGATGCACCACTTAGGTGAATCTTGCCACATAAGAACTTCTTTACATGAAAACAAAAGTGGTATGGATATGTCAGTGGGCAGTTCATAGCTGTTACTTGGTGTCTTGAAATGGGTATTTCCTAATGTGCACCTTAGAAGCAGAAAAGGTGTTGCCAAGGTCCTGCCTTGATGTATGTCAGTAAGCACTGAGTTTGACTTTACCTTCCTGACTTTTTTCTTCACTTGCATTTAAAAAGAAATCCCATGTTAAGTTTAGATTTTATTTAAATAGTAAGGCTACAGAGATTCTATCTTTGAATGGAGAAAACGAATTCCCCCTAGGGTGTGATGAGTATTAGGCAGTGAGGTTTTACATTACTTTACTGTATGTTTTGTGTGTAATGAGGTTTTAAATTACTTTTCTCTGTTTTGCATGTAGCTTATGTCCCCTAGGCACACACCAGCTGGTGTGTCATCTCTCTGCAAGAGGTTAGAGTAACAGCAATGTAACACAGCAGAAAAAGCTGTAAAACTGCCTTTCTGCTTTTGTGGCACGGCTGAGCTGAGTTTCTCTAAGCTGCTCCTAAGCCAGGAGATTTCAAAACAGTCTGTCCAGCTGTCCTCACTAAGCTTGAAAACTATGTCTTTGGTGCCAAATATACAGTTTTCTCTGTAAAGGGAGGAAGCCTTTTTAAGTGGCATCAAAAATTCTAGGCTTAAGCAAAATTCCATTTGGTTTTGTATCCAGACTCTGAGGGAGGTCATCAGCACCAAATACCCAAGGAAGATTAGATAAAATTTTTTTTATCTAAAAAATCCTACCCAGTAGGATTAGATAAAAAAATACTTGTGTAATATTTTAAACTGGTTTTAACTCAGACATGAATTAAGAGATGTTATATTTGTGTTGAACAGCTCTTGAGAGATTTCTTTCAGGAATTTGTCCAATTCTTAGATTCAGATAAACTGCTCATGAGATCCTATGAAAGGAAGTCCATTGTCTCATTATATACAGCATGAAGAAATCCATTCTTTTTGTTTGTGGGGTTTTTTATGACCTGTCATCTGATGATTTCACTTGATACTCTGTTTTTTTGTTGAGTTTGGGATCTTCTTGTGCTATAAGATACTTTTTGATGAGTCCTGAAAGGACTGTAAGGCTTTGGCCTATTAAGTTTGACCAGTTTTTCCAGATTGAAGCCACTGAAACTATCTTTTGATGGTATTGGTTGTTCAGCTACCAAAGTTCCTTATTGTTTCATCAGAAATTAGTCCTATTGCTAAGACTGGTTCTGCTTGCCTGTAGTTACTGTAAGAAATTATTCCCTGCCTAAAGCTTCTTCTGTAAAAGAAGTTTGGGAATGTGTATCTGTTTCCAGAACTGCACTAAAACCTGACCCTCTAAACTCATTACTGAGCTGATAAACCCTGGTGTAATTCATTGTTTCACCTCATCTTTTTATTGCAAATTATACCAAATATCAAGTAAGAGGTACAGGTAGGTTTAAATAAAACCAATTATCCTTTAGCATTGATTAAATTACAGGTCTGATGCTGCTGAAGTATGGAAATTTTCACTTTGTTAAATGCAACGCCTGTGCTGGCTCTGTTTGCCCCCACTACCCTGGTGTGACCACAAACACCCCTTCAGGACACCACATGCATTGTGTGAATCTTCTTTATCTGCCTTCGTGCTCAGTGCTCAATCTTCCCTGGGTGCAGAGCATGGCTTTGGCCACGCAAAGCAAGGGAAGAGTTTCTCTGAGCAGAGCTTATCATGCACTGGGAATAATTTAATGTATGCTGAGCTGGTGTGCAGAGGTGAAGAATTTGATTTGAGCAGATGTAGGTGGTAATAGATACTTGATGAAAAGGGAAATAGTGTGCAGCATACTCTCTGCTCCTGAAAACACCAAAACCAATAACAAAAAAAAAGAAACGCAGTAGAATTCAGTGTTTAAAAATAATTACCTGAGAGAAAATCAACTGGTGTACAAACTAAGATACCTTTTCCAGTTTTCTGCCTAGAGGCTGAGGAAATGGGTACAGAAAGAAGAGTCTCATCTCTGGCTACAGCAGTAAAATGAGCAAGTTCTGAATAACCCTGCAGGGTGCATGTGTGTACTCCAAACCACCTTTGTCCAGAAATCCTTTATCAGAATTGTGTTTCTGAAGGCAGTGTTTAAAACAAAAAAACCCACAAAAACAGTGTTAGAAATTAAGAACTACTGAGATAACCAAAAGCAGCTGCAGAGTAGCAGGTAAATCTCTCAGGTGCAGGGCTGAGATGCAACTTGCTTTAAAGTTCTGAAATAAAATGACCCGGGTGGCAAATGACACCACAAGCATCAAAATGACAGTGGTGGTCAACCCAGGCAGGTGTTGCTATCTCTCTGTGACAGAAGGAGATTACTGTTGCACTAAGAGTACAGAAAGTGTTTCTTGCTTATCACTTAAGTCTAGAAGGCATGGACACAAAAATATGACCTTTTATCAGTCAGTGCTGCTTTCCTCATTTGCCTTGTATTTTTTGAGCATGTTTAAGGAAGAAATCTGTCTGCTGTAAGTTCACAGAGCCACTTCTTCCAGGGCCAACTCTGAGTAGGCAGCATGGTGCCAAATAGGTAGGAATTTTGTTGTTTTTTTTCCTGGACTGTCTTCCAGTAAGAATAAAGGAATCTTCCCTCCCGTCATCCTTTTTATTTATATCTTTCCTTCTCACTTGAGCTGCTGTGTGTTTGCAATGTTGCAGGAGTGCAGGAGAAGATGGGGATCATGAACAAAGGAGTGATTTATGGGCTGTGGGATTACGAGGCTCAGAACGACGACGAGCTGTCCATGAAGGAAGGGGACTGCATGACAATCCTGCGCCGCGAGGATGAGGAGGAGATCGAGTGGTGGTGGGCACGGCTCAATGACAAGGAAGGCTACGTGCCCAGAAACCTGCTAGGGGTGAGTCCTGGCTGCTTCCAGAGCCAAAAAAACCCCACCCCTGCATGTGAAGTGTACACAGCATTGTGTTTTCCTTGGGTCTCTTGCATCGAGGTGCAGCTCTAAGGGTCGAGAGGAAGGAGGTGACACTCTCCATCTTTATTTAGGGAGTTGAATGTCTTGGCAGAGTGGGTTAACAGCCTCTGTTTAAGGTACTTACCCAGATTAATGGGTGCTGTAGGAATGTGCCCCCTGTTGACTGGAGTGACAAAACTATCCTTTGTCTCCTTAAAAAGGAAAAAAGCCCAGAAGTTTCTTTCCTCAATTAGCAAAAAAGACACCTCAAAGGATCTTGGGGGCTACACCTCAAACTTAAGGAAAACCAATTAGACAGGAACCAAAAAGTCCCACCTAAGCAATTTACTACAAAAAGAAGAGAACAAAGAAACCAATGGCATTTGTGGGGTGTTTTACCAGGAGCAAGAGCCTCTTGCACCTTGCTCAGGTTTTCTCTGTAAAGAGTTTTGTTATTTTGGCTTTTATTAACACTTTTCTGTTTCCAACACCACCACAGAAGCCATCCTGCTGATTTTATGCCTTCTAAGGTAGCAGAGCTATCTTAAGTATGTTATAGATCTCCAAGAGCTTATGAGACCTGGCTTGAGGAGACTATATATCAGGGTGCCCATAGGAACAACATGTATCACCACCCTGCTATACACAGCAGGCCCTAATACCAACCTTGTCTCACCATCTTAGAGAAAAAAACCAAAACCCCAAACATGACATGTGAATAAGGCTTTCTTGAACATGTTTGTTACTGTCATATTTTCTGAAAATCTCTTTGCCCAGGATTTCTCTCCTGGGAAGCTGAAAAGCCTCAGAGAAAAAGGAAAACAATATTATGTCATTTGTTTCTCTTGTGTTTTGCTGCTTTGGAATGTGGCTGGAAATTGTTTATCCAACAGGTGAATTGTTTTTATTTATTGGCCAATTACAGCCAAGCTGTCTAGGACTCTGAAAAGAGAGGGACAAGATTTCATTAGTATCTTTTAGCCTTCTGTCTGCATCCTTTCTGTATTCTTTAGTATAGTTTAGTACAGTATTCTTTAATATAATATAAATAATAAAATAATAAATTAGCTTTCTAAGAACATGAAGTCAAATTCATCATTCCTTCCAATGATGAGGGTCTCAGAAAATACCACACGTTCTCAGGCACATGGGGTGATTTTAGGGCTGTCCTCTGTAGGGCCAGGACCTGAACTCAGTGATTCCTTAGGGGGATCCCTTCCAACTCAGGATATTCTATGACTTTTTGAGAATTTTCCCTGTATCAAAAAAGTGATGTGCTGGCACAAAGGGCCTCAGAACTGAAACTTGCATGAGGAGTGAGTCATGAGTCCTTCCCTGTGTACACAGGGCACCTTTTGATCCAAGGAGATAAGCACTGCAAAAATCTAGGTTATCTTTATTTTCTAGTGTTGGAAAACAGATTACATAGCTCAGTAAAGGCAGATCTTTGTTTTCTCCTATGCTTTTAAAATAACATTTAACTACATGTCTAAGGCCTTACATGAATTGCCTCTCCTTCTCTCATCACCTTTTGTATTGCCTTTTATAAAAAACAACAGTGTACAAATAAGAAACTTTCAATTACGTCCCTGTATTTCTCCTCATAGCTGAATTGCTAGAAAATGATGGCAGATGGGCACATATATAAAAACTCCATTAAGCTTTTTTTCTGCAATTCTAGATGCCCTGGTGCTGGAGATAAGAGGTTCTCCAAGATTAACCACTGTGAATTTTAGCTGATTGATGTATGATGCTTGAAAAAGGCTGAGCCTCCTTCCTCATGCAGATAATCCTTACTCTTAAACTGGTTGGATTTTGCAGAGCAACTCTGTCTAATGCAAAATCAGTTTTCATGTCTGTACCATTTCCAGGTCAGGCCTACACACCATGTACTGTAAAATCCTGCCAACATTGTACTCCTGCTCAGTTTTTTCCTCTCCAGAGTAAACATTTCTACATTGAGAGCAGCTATTAGCCCTGCACAGTAAGGTTAAAATGGCAGCTTTTTGATTTTTGCCTGCCCTGGGGTGAACTGTGCATGTAGTGCTTGTTCATAAGCTTGAGTAAGCACTTTGAACCTGAGCACAGGTGTGTAAGAACACAAGGAACATCTGTGCTTCTAGGGAAAAAAAAAAGGCACAAGGCAGCAGAGCTTAAACTGGAGATCAAAACTTACCTTTGTAAGCACAACACAATCCCATCAGAATCTTTGGGGAAAACTACACAGTATTTATTAACTGTGACACTTCTGCCACTGAAATATCCTGTCCACTGAAATATCCTGTGGTGATTCTCCAAAGCAATTACTGGCCTTTTAATATAGCAGCTGAATTCTAATCTATGATTAGAATAGATCTGGTAGATTAATATATTCTTACTTTTATCATAGTTGCTTTTATCCTTTTGCAGCCAGGTGTACTGAATAAAAACAAGGATTAAATGATCTGTATCAGTGCTCTACCCTTCTTGGTGACTCCCAGGCTCCCTGTGCTAATAAGATAATTCTGTCAGGTGCTGTGTGTACTGTAACTGGCTGACTTCATCTCCAAGAGTGGTGAAATCACAGCAGGCTGAGACAGACCTTGTGGTGAAGTCACTGGCCTTGTCTTAGTCCCTGAGAAAAGAAGAAAGTCAGAGTCTGGTTCAAGAGAGGAGGCAGCTTTGAGGAGAGCTTTGGGCTGTGATGTAGACATGCTTCAGTTAGAGCACAGAGGATTCATCTCTCCTAACTGGATGAAGTGTCTCCTCTTATTTTCACATGCCAGTGGCCATGCTGTGCAGAACAGCTCCCTAAATCCTTCCAAGTGGGAGCCAACAGCTTCCCAGACATCTTGTCTATTGTATTTGCTGGGAATGTCCCCATGAAGGCAGGAATGATGCATTTGACTCTGTGTTCTCAAAGACTAATTTATTACTTTATAATACTGTAATATATTAAAGAATACTATACTAAACTAAAGAATACAGAAAAGATACTTACTGAATGCTAAAAAGATAATAATGAAAATTGCTGACTCTCTCCAGTCTGGATAGAGCTTGGCCCTGATTGGCCAAAGAATTAAAACAACTCACACCAGAATCCCATGAAACAATCACCTGTGGGTAAACAATCTCCAGACACATTCCACATGTGAGCACAACACAAGAGAAGCAAATGAGATAAGAATTGTTTTCCTTTTTCTCTGAGGCTTCTCAGCTTCCCAGGAGAAAAACCCTGGGGGAAGGGATTTTTCAGAGAATGTGAATGCCACACTTGTGCCAAGCTATGTCCTGTCAGTTTTCCCCTGCACCCCTGTGTGTGTGAGCAGCACAAGGCCCAGGGGCCACAGGCTGGCAGGGAACAGTTTCCTGCTGGCCACCTACCCTCCACTTCCATAATCCTTCTGCAGAAAGATGTTTCCAGCTTGCCCAAAGCTGTACTGCCATAAAAGCTGATAGGTGAGAGAAGGCAAACCAGACTTCACCTCTCTGGTCCCATTTATAAAACAGGGAACAATCCCACAGTTCACTGAACACAGAAGTCTCTTGACTTACAAAGCCATGTTTTTTTCCTGGCCCACCCATGTGGGTAGAGCTAGAAGTATTCAGTTATGTGCTGTTCAATACCTTCCTTTTGTACTGACACAGTTAGTATTTTTTTAAGCTTGTCTAAGACTGCTAAATTCATATTTGTCAGTGCCCTGGGTGTTTTTTATAACCATACTTTTGCTACTATGGGTTACATTAGAATTGTAGCACCAAAGGGAGGGTTTTTTGTTCCTTTATTTTTCTTTTAAAAAAGTAACCTTTTAAAGTACTAAAATTTTAAACCTCCTTTCTGTTTTACCCTCAGCTGTATCCAAGGATTAAACCTAGACAAAGAAGCTTGGCATGAAATAGTACAGAAGCCAGATTCTTGAAGTACTAATCATGGATAACTTACAGAAAAAAAGGTCTATTTTGTGTTGGTTCCTGTATCATGAGACTTATTTCAATGACAATGTAATTTGAAAGCTATGAAAAATGTGCTCTGAAAACAAATGAAGGATTGATGCATTAGCAAATGGATGAGGGCATTGTACAAGATGAAATAATGCTTACAAGCAAATGAAATTCTGCTGCCTTTGGTCAAATCAAGCCATTATGTTCAAGTACCCACCCAGCTGTCTTCAAACATGGCAGAAGAGAGTTTCACTTCTTTTCTGCATTAAATACAAGGACCTTTTGAAATTGCCATTGAAGGAATCATCATGAAACAGACAACTTGGCTTTGTCCAAATTTATCCCCAGGCTTTTTCCAGATGGGAGAAATTGAAGTATGTGCATAGCACCCAACTGCTTATTGCTGGAAGCAGAATGTTTGTTAAAAGAAGCTAAAAAAACTGAAGTGCATCTGAAGAGTGACAACCACATGACCAATCCATTAAGCAATAACTTTTAAAAAAGCTGTAGCATCTTAGAAATTTTATGTATTCAAAATATCATGTGCTGTAACAGAAATGTAGTTTTAGATTCCTCTTTTTACAAAGAGCCTCATGTATTTATTGTATTTTGTACTTTAAAGACTAAGTGTAGAAACTTTCTGTAGTCCTTGACAATGTACTTGTTTTTACTCTACTTGTTTACTTCACCATTAAACTTTTGTCTCCTCTTAAGCTTTAACTCTGGGTATTTTAATAGTGATTTTTATTAGAAATGTTACTAGTATGACACATTGCTGTTGTAGATTACAATAACTTTCAGCTGCTTTTTGTATTGAACCTCTCCTCCCCCATTCATTCAAGGTAGGTTTTCTGCATTTCAAATTGAGCTGAATCTGTTAGTGACACATTGTTAACCTTAAAAGCTAAGGGACATACTCAAGGAAAAAACCCAACTTGGCACAAGTATTTTCCAAGTAAAGCCTTTCCTATAGAGCTATCCTTTCTATCTTTCTATTTGGCAATATTTTGATACTGATCATTATTTAACAGAGGAGCAAATAATTCCTTAAGGGTATTTAGAAAGTGCCTTACCCTACTGGGTAAGTCCTACTGCTTTCTGAGAAGGTGCCCATAAGGAAGAAACAGTTTCTAAGAAGAAATTTCTCCACAGTTCCTCAGGTGGGGAAGCTAAAGGCAGCAACATTGAGTGTGGGGTATATACTATCAGTTATCTATCTTAGAAACCTTTGGCTGTTCAAGCATTAATCTTTAAAAGTATCATCTTATCTAACATTTCAATAAGCGCCACACATCCACAATCAGCTCCAACATGCTGGTTTTCTCCTTTAAAGGGCAGCAACTTCTGTTCCTCAAAGCAAAAGGCTCTGCATGTGCACTGTGATGATCTAAGAAAAAACCAAAAAGTGCTTCTTTTCAGCAGAAATAACAGTCTGGGAAATTTTATTTCTACTTTTTTTTTTTTTTTTAATTTTAAATACTTTATTGTATTGCAAAGGGAGATAAATAAGATACAGGAACTCAAGATGCCATCTGAAAGCATGGGCTTTCTCTTGGAAAAAATCTTGTTGCCAACAGCCTCCTGCTCCAGGCACATCAATGCTCTCACTTTGGTCAAAGATGTAATTGCTACTCAAATTCTTTAAAGAATATTTAACTAGGATAGTGCTGGGGCTTGGAACTCCTATCTTTGAGTACAGGTGTTTAGATATGCATTACTATCTCTTAACTAATTTCAGATATGCAGGAAGTTGTTCATAAAGCACTTTTTAAAACCAGATTGTCAAGCTATAATGATCTTTTCTTCCTGAAGTTCTGTAAAATGCCTTAAATACAAAGATATTAGCAAAGCAGTGTTTTCAAAACTTGCACTGAGGATTGATACTAAATTAAAGCCTTTGCCCAGAGGCTGTATGGTAGTAGGCACAGACTGTTAGACCCATGAAAATGAGGTTGCAGGTTCTTCTGTGGAAGTAGAATGCTTTTCTTCTTGCAATTGCATGCAGAATCTGCTTGCTTTATGTACGTTAAGGCACATTCATGTTTGCATATTACTTGTATGTAGCTTGATTATCTTCACCTGACCATGCTCTTGTTGAGGTCTCAGGCTGCTGCCTGTGGCTCAAATGACAGTGAAGCACAGCCACTGTAACAAGAGAGAGAGGAAAACAAGGTTAAATTTAGTAAAAAGACCTGTAGCAAGCATGCATTTTTGCATTTCTAGCACACAGTCAGCCTGTTGTTACAGAAGTAATTTTAGAATCTTTCCCGAGTGTTTTAAATTTATATTTCACTTAAATCAGAGTTTTGGGATTCTCAGGTTCAGAAATAAGTTATGTTCAGGTAATAAGCAAGTCAGACACACGTAGGAGGGTACTTTCCTCCAAATTTAGTCCTTTCTACAGGGCACACATGAAAGGCAGAAAGAAGCAGATGTGAGCAAGACTGTCAGTCTTGCCTACACAAGTGCACCTATATTTTGGTTTGTGGACAGAAAAAGCAGGGAAGAAGCCAAAATTACTGTCAGCAAAGGTTTAAAGGGCTTCTGGTGCAAGTAACTGTGTCTGTTAGAGAATATGTTGTGATACAGGTACATTTTTAAAAGGTAACCTCTCTATGGCTGCTTATGTAGATAAATCCAGCACAAATGTGACTACTTCCAACTCAGTCAGACTCTACATTCCCCCCTACTCCCGCAAAAAAAAAGAAAACAAATGTTTTAGAGCTAAATGAACTTACATTAACAAGGTTCAATTCTATTGTCCCACTTTTCTCAGTATCCAGTTTTCTAAACATTTCTGTGGTTGGAGAGAGATGACAGACAAGAGTAAATACAGGAATTTGGAAGTCTTCCCTTTCCTTGCACTTCAGGATCAATAAGGAATTTAGTCTCAGAATCTTAAACTTGACAATGGCCTACACCCCAAATAGGACAAAGTCATTGTGCAGGAGCAAGACTGAACATTTTTAATTGCTGTCTAGTATTTTTTAATTTTTTAATCAACATCAGAGTTGTTTACAGGGAAGACTGTCTATGGTTCAGCAGCCTGGCCTAAAAGACTGATTCCTGGATCTAAGAGAAGACAGATAAACATCTCAGGTTTGAATTTGTCTGAGCACCTTATCCTGGGCTTCATGGACAGTTTTCCTGCTGGAACCCCAAGGCAGCAGAGCCTGCCTGGTCACTGAGGGTGCACTCACTGAACAAGGTTTCGAGCCGAATCAAACAGCGGACAAAGTTGTCAAAGTCAATGACGAGATCCTCATCAGCAAAACGAGCCACGATGACCTGATGTAACTGGCAGTTCAGTTTGAACCCTGGAAATACAATGCCAAGGGTTTCAAAAACTCTTAAAGACTATTAAAGACTATTTCCAAAGAGTAAACACAGGTACAAAATGAAATGCTAAATCCTGCATGGTGGCAGGAGGAGAAGGCTCCAGAGTGCCCAAAATTCAGTAATTTAGGATGGGAGTGTATGGCTCTGAGCATCTGTTAACCCTGCTTGAAACTGATGGAATTCTAGAAGAGAAGAGAAGAAGAAGAGACAGATCAATATAAATACCTGCTGTTTCCAGTGCCCTCCTCATCTCATACGAGTTCATGGTACCCGATCGATCCACATCAGTTTCTCTGTAAATTTTCTGCAAAACACAAAACCCAAAGGGAAACCTTGACAATAGTGCAAAGCGTGGTTTGGCCTCTGGCAGAAGTGAAACATCTTGAAATGCAGCCTTAAAACACTTTGCAACATTGATCTGAAGGCCTTGGTACTTTTTAAAGTCACTTTTAAAAGAAATGAATGTAAGTTTTTTTAATGCAGTAGCCAGAGCAGATAAAGATGAAACCTGGGGAATACAGACACACAGTCCCTGCTCTGGGAAAGGTGACTGTGCACATTGTATGGCACAAATCAGTCTACAGCTACTTCTAGGTGTGATTGTTCTCCCAAAGAGGTTGTGCTTTACCTGGTATTTCTGAATCTTTGTCCAGAGGGTGTGGAACTCCTTCAGTCCCAGTTTGCCACTCCCATCATTCTTCTCTGAGTTAAGGAAGTTTGTTCAGAGGGAACAAAAAGGGGTTTCCTCTCCCTCTGCTGGGTTTACCTGCATGGGCAGTTATGGCTTTAAAAAAATTGCAAACAGAAGAGGGATTCAAGTCCTCTCTGAAGGACTCATCCTCTATCCGGGACACAACCTGAAGAATACACAATTGTTGTCCAGGCTATCTTTCTAAATCATTAAGATCATTAATTTAAGTCATGATCAGCTCACAAGCTCTTTCTGCACCCCTGCTGCAGGTCTCTGGCTTTCCACTACAAGTATGAACGAGGATGATTCAATTTTGTTCTGCACAGTGGGTTCAACACCTGCAGTTACTGGAGCACAAGTCCTGGGTCTGGGTTATAAACAGGAAAAGCCACAGCCAAGCCTGCTATTTGGAGACCTTCAGCTCCTGAGCAAACAGCTAACAAAAGAACCTGGGCATGGCACTGCTCCCAACACCTGCCATGGAGTGCCTATGGACTGCTGTATTTTACACCAAATTATAGAAAAGTATCACCTTGTGTTGGTAATTTTCCCTTTTTCCAACTCTGCAATTCAACTCCCACTGCACAGAGAAGCTGAACACAACTATTCTTAGACCTGATCCTTCATCCTACACTTTTGCCTGGATCTTTGAGTAAAATCTCCTAAAATCCTGCATACTCTCTGCTTCCTGTGTGGCATGTCAAAACAAAACACTGTTATTTGTGTCCCTTATTTTCCATTTGCTAAGTCCCTGTGGCTTTGTGATGCTCTTACCAACTCCAGCCAGATAACAGAGAGGTGAAACAACCCAGGCCATCCTCACTATGCTGAGAACCTTTTCCCAGCACAGACATCACCTTGTCCCCAGCTAAACCAGAACACCCAAAAACTGGGAAGGCTTCCAAGCAGACTTTGTTTGATAATGGATTTTCCCACTGCCTGGGATAACACACCTCTGAACAACAATGACAAGGGAGTGGCTTTCCCAGGGGAATCAAGGTAAAGCCAGCTTCTCCACCTCAGGAGCCATTAGTACACCAGGATGGACCCACCAGGGAGCAGGGGCAGCCAGCCTGCTTCAGCACAGTCAGGGGAATCTCATCTAGGAAGAGCTTTAAAGGATACATCTAACAGGTCAACCATTATTTTGCATGTCTCAATACTAAAGCCATCAGATTTAATATCTTGGCCTGTAAAGAAAGAGCAGAAGACAGGATTATCACTGCATGCTGTACCACAGCACCTTCCTAAATAGCTCATGAAAAAAACAGCTTTTATTTGCTTCCAATGGTGCCATCCTTTGAGCTGGGATGTGTCCCCAAGCAAACAGCCTGAGTAGTCTGGTCTGTAGGTGTGCTGCAGGAGCAGGAGACAGAGACAAAAGCTTTCCTGCTCTGTCTGCCTGCAAAGTGCACTTCTGTGGGCAACGTGGACTTCCAGCTCATGAAGATCAGCAGGAGGTGGCTTCATGAAAGGCTGAAGATGAAGCCAAGCTTGGTAGCCAGCAACGACCCATTGCTGGTTACTGGCTGCTGCACCACAGCCCTGACCACCTGCTAAGATTTCACTCTGGACATTAAAGAGACACTTATTTTTCCAAGCATTTGTATCTTGAGCACTGTTTAGCAGGAAGGAAAATAATGCAGAGCCAAGCTAGGAATCTCTTCACAGAAACAGAAGCCCAGAGTTTCAAAGTTTCTCCTCCTCCTTAGGGACACCCCAGACCATTGGCTGAGCTACTGCTTGAATCACTCCTGGGTGGTTCAATACTAAAACAGCAGCAATATCTCTCTTGATTATTATCATGGATTATTCAAATCCATCCCTCTTCCTGGCAGCCAATTCCCAGTGGCAGATGCTGGGATAAAAGACACCCATCTGTACCCAGCCAAAGCACACAGCTTGTGAGACACCTCCTGGGCTGGCACAGCCCCAGCGTTTCTGCAGCCCCCTGAAGCAGCACAGAGAGCACATGGTTGTGGCCATATGGAGAACGAGGCAGCAGAGTCTGGGGCAGAGCCCAGCTCTGACCCTGCCCAGGTCAGCAGTGCCCTCTGTGCCACCAAGGCCACTATAGAAACCTGCTGGTGGCATCTGAAGCTGCTGGTGGAGGAAGCACTCACGTTTAGCCAGGACTTTATTCAAGACGCTGCGCAGTTCAAAGGCAGAGATCTCTGCATCCTGTGGAAAAAAGGAAAACAAATTTCTCACCTTGAGCTCCTTTGGGTAAGCTGGGCAATTTCTACCACCCCTTCGAGTTCAGCTCCCTTGAATGGAAGCAAGTGGGAAGCTCCCATTCCCAGGAGCACCACCAGTTCCCAGAGATTTGTGGCATTCACATTCTCTGAAAAATCCCTTTTCCCAGGATTTTTCTCCTGGGAAGCTGAGAAGCCTCAGAGAAAAGGAAAACAATTCTTACCTCATTTGTTTCTCCTGTGTTTTGCTCATCTGAATTGTGTTTGGAGATTGTTTACCCACAGGTGATTGTTTCATTGGATTCTGGTGTGAGTTGTTTTCACTCATTGGCCAATCAGAGTCAAGCTGTGTTGGGACTCTGGAGAGGGTCAGGAGTTTTCATCATTATCTTTTTAGCCTTCTGTAAGTATCCTTTCTGTATTCTTTAGTATAGTTTAGTTTATATTCTTTAATATAATATAGTATCATAAAATTAAAAATTAGCCTTCTGAGAGCATGGAGTCAGATTCATCATTCCTCCCTGCCACGGGGATCCCTGCAAATCCAATAGAGATTAGCACACCCAGCAGCAAGGTGTGCCCAAGGCAAGAGCAGCCTGGGGAGAAGCCCAGCCCAGCCATATGCTCTGCCCAAGGACAGAATTGTTGAGCCCACAGTTCAAAAGGAGCAGAGACTGTTCACCAGGAGTGCTCAGAAATCCTCTGTGGGAGCAGGTGGGTGACTGCACAGGTTCTGGGATGCACAATTGTGCTCACACTTGACAAGAACTAAACTCTGTCCTGGGGGAGGCATCTCTTTTACCCACTTATTGTATTTGCAGGGTCTCCCATGGCAGGAAGGAATGAGGAATCAGACTCCACGTTCTCAGAAGGCTAATATATTATTTTATGATACTATATTATATTAAGGAATACTAAACT
>JAHXMQ010012337.1:29976726-30087567 GCA_020466415.1 Ammodramus savannarum pratensis
TAATGAAAACTCATGACTCTCTCCAGAGCCCTGACACAGCTTGGCCCCAATTTGCCTAAGAGTCAAAACAACTCACGACAGAATCCAATGAAACAATCACCTATGTGAAAACCATCTCCAAACACATTCCAAAGGAGCAAAACACAGGAGAAACAAGTGTGATAATAATTGTTTTCCTTTTTTCTGAGGCTTCTCAGCTTCCCAGGAGAAAAATCCTGGGAAGGAATTTTTCATAAAATGTGACACCCACTCACCAGGATGCCAGTAAGATATTAACAGAAAAACACTCACATTTCCTGCTAGCTGCCCAAAAAGCTTTTTAAAGCTGGGTTCGATGTCATCTTCACTGATCTCAGTCTAAAAAACAGAAACAGAGAATGTCAAAAGGGGGAAACTGTCTGCCTGAGAAACACTTAATGCATTTCCCTTGCCCTTAGTGAAAAATTCAACTAGCAAGGTAGAAGGTACAAAGTAGTTTTTACTATGATTTTATTCAGTTTTATTTTCAGGGGCACCTCAAAATACTGGCAATTGTAAATGCTGGAAAAAACACCCACTACACATGGGGTAGCTGCATTAGTAGGCAAAGCATCCCCAGCTCCAGCAAGACTAAACATATGGTGAGCCACCAGTTACTGCTGCAAACAGCATCACATGCAGAAAGGGCCCTGCTGCACTCCTGGAGTCCTGGAGAACAAAGGGAATTTCCTGTGCCTCCAGTTAACTCTTGAGATGTACCTCTGCCTGGGAAGTTCTAGATAAAGGACAACACTTGTTTCCATTACATTCCTAAGGATACTTCCATTTGCTTGACATCTAGATATGGATATTGAAAGATATTTTCCCATTCTTCCATAGTGGGACAACATTTCTTGATAATGTCTATAGAAAACATCACCCTGCACAGGGAACAGGCACTCCAACCCCTCACAACAAAATTATCTCAATTGAAAACATTTCATTTGATGTACCTCATCAAAATTGCCTTCAATTTCATCATCTATCACCCTAGAAAGAGAAAGAAATCAATATTAAAATCAAAACAAGTCATGTTTATGATGGTTTTCCTTCAAGCTTCAGTTAAAGAGAGGTTTGTTTAAAATATGGAAATAACAATGAGCATTCAAAAAAATTCCTGGATTAATCAGCTATGGACACAGCATGGCACAGAGAAAGCTGTATTTTGCCAGCTGTGGCAACAAGAGTTTGAAAAGACACTACAAGTTGTAGTGCCACAGACGGGATTTTGGGGCTCACACAACTCTTTGGGTCTTTTTTTGCCTCCTTAGCACAGGACCAGGTTCTTGGGGACAAATCAATCTTTATCTAGTCATTTCTTCTTTAAAACAGCAAAAAAGTGAGAGCCCTAAAGCAATTCTGATGTGTCTCATGCTGAGGGAGCAGCAGAACTACAGATGGTACCCAAGAACTCCTAAGGGCCCATCAAAAGCTGAATAATGAATGATTCAATCCAACAAACACCCTGGGTTTCCCACTGCTGCAGGAATATGCAGCAAAATATTACAGGACATAGGAAGGTTTCTGCTTGCTTTGAATCAGGGCAACTCAATCCAAAAGAGCCCACAGCCCTTCCTCAGGCTTTAGCCCAGCTGCTCTTCAAGATGTGACATGTCTAAGCCTTTTAAGTTTAATTAAATAGGAATTGAGATAACAATAAAAATAAAATTTAAAAAAATATAATAATATTACATAATAATAAAAAAATTAAATAAATTATCTCCTTCACGTGCCCACTGCTGTAATATGGTCACCACAAGCTACCCACGTGGAGTTTGCATTTTTTTCAGAGAAGACCCTGAGGCAGAAGTCTCCGTTCTTGTCGGGCTCAAAGGTGGAGGGCACGATGATGTATTCCCCTGCAGGCAGCTTGAAGCGGTTCAGCACCTCCCGGAGGTTGATGAAGGTATTGGATTTTTCCCGGGCTTTGTTGGTCAGGAAGAAGTTTTTGCTCAGATGAATATTTGTCTGGCCAGAAAACTTAGGGAAAGCAAAGAAAGGGTGAAAAAAAAAAACCAACCCAAACCACTGCAGTCTGCATGTGTTCACGTTTACAAATTTAAAATAGTTTAGACATGTCTGGGGAAAAGGAAATATAAAAGATATCAGCTTGACAGAACTGAAAAAGAAGAAAAAGAGAGTAGGACTCCTGAGATGTGGCTGCAAATGTATTTTGCAGATCATTGCAATAAATCATTCAGATCATGCTTTTGTTTTGCAGATGATGATGGGTGGCTGAAGACATTGGGCACATTCTTCCACCAATCATTTTTCTTTAAATTGAGATGGCACATGAGCCATGTCCCTCTGGTCCCCAGAGCTGCTGCCACCTGCACCTCAGCTCTGCCTCCCGGGTCCAAGAATAAAAAAAACCCAACAAAATAATGAAATAAAATTATATTTGGAGTGAAACATCTAGGGAAGGGTGTCCCTGCCCATGACAGGGGGTTGGAACTGGGTGATCTTTAAGGTCCTTTCCAACCCAAACCATTCTGTGATCCTGTGATCTTCCAGAATGAACTAGTTTTGCAGAGTCTTACAGGTGAGCTGCTTCAGCTCTAGAAACCAGCTTCTGGAATGTGCATCTTTCAGAAACCTCCTCCTTCCTGTCCTCCCAGATTTTTAAGAATGAAGAAAAAATTTGAAAAACCTGTTAGACCTGCTGCATAGTGGGAGATAAAACTCCACCTTCTGGGGTAAAGAAGAGTGAGAATCAGTTTTCTTATGGAAATGAAATATTTGGACAACTAGGGTGAGTGACAGAGTACTGCTAAGGCATTTAAAAAGTACATAAGAAATTTAATTAACCAGCAGCACCATTTCTTTTCCTCATGAAACCATACTTTACATAAAAGCCACTGGTTTGGGCACAGCCTCAGGAGGCACAGGATGCCCCAGCTGCTTCACACAGACCCTCCCAGGGACAGCAAACCCAGTAATGGGGTTACCCAGGGGTTTTGTTGCTCCTTTGAGGAGCAACAGCTCAGAGGCATTGCTGCATTGCCACCCTCTGTGACCCCCAGGGTGCACCATTAGCTGCCTGCAGGTAGAAATGGAGAGAAACCAAAAGAGGTGCTGCTTAGGGAAATGAATATCAACATCTCCTTGGAATATTATTCATGAGTCAAGCATGAACCCTGTGCAAACCTAGAAAAAGCAGCTGTGCTCTGGAGGAGCAAGTGTGGGGCTGGGCTGAGAGGAGAGCCACAGAAGAGTTGCTCTGGGGAGTTTTTGCACCACTGAACACTCTTATCCCAATACAGGACACTCTAAAAATGCAATGTGGGCTCAAGGCCCCTTCCAGAATCAATGGCCTCCAACTGTAGACTGTGCAGTCATGGTGTCCTGCAGGGAAGTGGGATCTTCTGAACCTCTTCTTCCCACCAGCCACTGAGCCCCAGCTCTGCACCTTGACCACCAACCCATGGCACATACCTCTGGGGGCACCTGCAGGGAGAAAAGGACAGAGTTATTTGCTGCTTGAATGGTGAATGGCATCTCCACCTGCTTATCACCATTATTTAGCAAGGACACTCACACTCTTGGGGGGAAAAAAAAGGTAAAACAAAAGAAAAAAAACTTGGCTTGAGAGGAAGGTAGGTGTTGAGCACAAATCACCCAAGGCCAAGTGCTGGCTCAGCTCCCAGCTCCATCCCTGAGGCAGGTGAGGCTCACCTGGGGCAGCCTGGGCACAGCCACAGCCAGGCTGGTTGTGGCTTCCTGCTCAATCTCCTCCCTGCAGCCCACCAGGATTTTTATTGTAGGCTCAATTTCTCTACTGTTCCTGCCCATCTCTTTCTCACTCCTAGCCCTCTGACCTTTCCATCAGCAGGAAAGGAGGCAGGGGCTAAGCAAACACGATGCAGCTTTTTGTTTCTTTACAGCCTCCTTGCTGCAGCTGCTGTCCAACTCAGCCCAGCTGAGTTCTGATGGAAAGCCCAGCATGGGAACTGCACTATCCCATTTTTGGGATACATTAAATTAGATTTTCCCTTTTCCTCCCCAGTCCTGTCAGCCTTCCTTGCCTCATAAATGGCAAAGCCAATGGTGTGCATGTCTTCGCCCATCTTCCTCTGCTTCCGACGGTGCTTCTGGATCAGCCCAATGAGGAAAGTGCAGCCCCCCTCAGGATCATCAGGGTCCTCATCTTCCTCCTCCAGCTTGATCAAATACTGAGGATTCGTCCAGAATGTGTCTGGGAAGTGGATTTAAGCAAACTACTCAGAGGCTTCTTTGCTAGCTGTGATGATATTTAAACATATCAGAGGTGACAGATGTGGCTCTGACTACCAAAATCAGCTGTGAGAAGAGAAAACCAATGCACTGCCCTGCGCACCCCCACCCCAGCCTTTCCAACTACAACAGACCTTCATCAGGGAGCCACATTTCCCAGCCTTTTTGAAGGTTAGTCCCAGATATCCCACAAGCCATCCCAAACAATCTCCTGGAAGCTTCCAGAGAAAGTACAAACAGATAACTAAAAGGTTTCCAGATTTTCTTACTTGGGTAGTTCCTGCAGCCCCCTGCAGTGGCTCCTCTCCTCCAGTTGCCATCCAGCTTCTGCAGGCTCCACTTTTTGTACCTGTCACTTGCCAGGGTGTCTGGGGTCAGGTTGCAGATCTCCAGGCGGGAGTAATGCCTCAGGAAGTCATTGAACGCCATCCTGTGGAGAAACACCACTGGCAACCTCTCCTCAGCAGGGTTTTCCATCCCACCCCCTTGTCCATCCTCCCTTCCTGCCACTGGGATTCAGCACCAGGGCTTGGGGTGAATTTGCACACTCATCTTGGAGAGCAAACTGGCAGAGGCTGCTTTGCATGAATAAAAGCAGAGCAGCTGACATTCCCTGTCACCATCATATTTTCTGAAAAATCCCTTTGCCCAGGATTTTTCTCCTGGGAAGCTGAGAAGCCTCAGAGAAAAATGAAAGCAATAATTATCTAATTTCCTGTGTTGTGCTCACGTGGAATGTGTTTGGAGATTGTTTACCCACAGGCGATTGTTTCATTGGTTTTCTGTGAATTGTTTTACTCTTTGGCCAAGCAGTGCCAAGCTGTGTTGGGACTCTGGAAAGAGTCACGAGTTTTCATTATTGTCTTATAGCCTTCTGTAAGTATCCTTTCTGTATTCTTTAGTATAGTATTCTTTAATATATTCTAGTATCATAAAAAAATAAATTTGCCTTCTAAGAACATGGAGTCAGATGCCACAGGGCATCCCACAAATACAACAATTCCCTTCTGCTGGAATGTGACACTCACCAAAATTCCCCATCTTTGTATCTCCTGGTCAGTCGCTCCCGCACCTCAGGGTCAACACCACTCCAGTTTGGGCAGCTGGAAGAGAACCTCACATCAAACACAGCCCATGGGAAAGGTGAAACTCTAATGTGGCTGTTCTGGCACAAGATCTAACTTTTAGCAGTTCCAGAATTCTCAAATCACTGCAGAATTAAAAATAGATGCACCTGGCACATAAAATACCTCACTTCTCAAATATCCAAGGTAAAGGATGAGAAACAGAGTGTTATTTTTAGAAAAATGCAGTGTCTGGACTGAGACAGATAAAGGAAGAGTCAGAATAAAAACTGCCCAGCCACAGAAGTGAGTAAACTCCAGCTTTTCCATGGCTAACAGCAGAAATGGACTTTTAAAGCCCTTTTAGAAAGACAGTTTTCAGAAGCTCACTACTGAATCCAGGCTGTTAAATAAGTAGAAGCTACAGGGAGCTTTCTAGGATATACCAACCAAATCTCTGCATCTTACACAAAGGCTGGAATTTGCATGAAAGGCACCACACACTGTGATGGCACCAGGGAGATGACAGTGAGGGGATGCTTCTCTCTGACACAATTCCACGTGAACCCCACATCCAGACAGGACTTACACAGGTATTTCAGGCAGGGAACAGACAGAAAAGCACAAAAATACAACTGCAGCCCTGCAGTAAAGGGCTACTGGCAACAAGGAAGCCATTGACTCACTTGTCATTCCACTTCCCAGTCCACTCCACTTCTCCCCAGGGATTTCGGATTCTGATCAGCTTCTGCACAGTTCCTCGGAAATTCACCTGGTGGGATCAGAAGTGGATGGAGAGGCACCAGGGACTCAGCACCACACTCCCTCCCTTATCCTCTCCAGTAATTAAAAACGTGGCAGAGCAAGTATCTTGGTGCTAGGCATGACAACGTGCACACATTTGGGCCAAAAGACAAAAGCCCAACTGGTTCTGAGTGAGCTTCACACAGCCAGCCTTGTCCAGAGAAGTTTTACAGCATGCACAAACCAAAGCCCATGAAAACCAAAATGTCTGATGTGTGCTGCTTAAAAAAATCACCTTTGATAGGCTTACAAGCAAAGGGAAGGTAAAACTGCTATACAAAAGCCAAAAAGTAGGCACAGAGATATTTCTCAAAGTCATAATTTAGGTATAAATTCTCTTCACATTCAAATGCCTTTTTACCCCTGTGTTTATATGTTAGAGGAGCCAGGACACTCAGACTGCCACAACCTCTCTGATCACACCAATGCCCCACAGAGTAGCAGCCTCAGCCCCTCCTCTTGTCATCTGCAGGTCTCTGCAGTCCAGGGATGACACCCCAGATGAAATATCCTTACAGAGTCTGTACAGATCTCCAAAGGAGCAGCCTGGATAAATCATGCCCACTTGTGAATTAAGATGAACAAACTCCCTTTTCCCTGCTTTTACTGTGAGAAGAAAACCAAATGCACACCCACAAACCAGCACAGCATGTCAGCAGCTCTCTACACCTCACCCTGAACTTTCAAAAAGCATTTCAGAAACAATTACCAGTGAACTAAGCAAAACCCCATTGCACACAGGGAAGGATGCCATGATCTGCTTCCTTTGTTTTGTCATGCCTTCACCAGTCACCCACTCTTGGGCAGGCCTCTTGTGCTTGGACACCAAGCCCAGCTGAAAGGTGCTGTGCAGCAGCCACTTTGGGGACAGTAATTTTTTCTTTTTTTGGTCAGGACACTTCTTGTTGTGCTTCTAAGGTAAAAAGAGGGTGGCCTGCTGTACAGAAGTGGACTGAAGGGCCTGGTCACCTGCAGAGGACAGCATGCCTTCTGCACAGAGCTGCCCACCACCCTGCTCAGTGGGAAATAGCCATGCTCATGGAATAAAAGGGTTTTTTTTTGGTCAAACACCCAAGAAGGCAAATCTGTGTTTATCCAAAACATGCCAACTAATCAAGCATTCCTTTAGAAAGAAGAGACTCAAAACCCAATCCAGCAAAATGGGTGACACTTAAGAATTTGCAGTGTTGAAGAAGATGGGTTTGTGGCTGCCCCACACAGACCCTGCTGCACCTTGGGGTGGCACACTTACCTGCTCTGCCCCGGTGACCGAGTACGCGTGTCCCTTCACCAGCTTCTGGGAGGTGACT
Source organism: Ammodramus savannarum pratensis (assembly GCA_020466415.1). Taxonomy (NCBI): domain Eukaryota; kingdom Metazoa; phylum Chordata; class Aves; order Passeriformes; family Passerellidae; genus Ammodramus; species Ammodramus savannarum. The sequence continues at coordinate 29,984,156 of JAHXMQ010012337.1, forward strand.
GCTTCTGTTTCTGCAGCACTGGTGATCTGCAGGGCAAAGGACATCAGTGACTGCAGCTTCCCATGGGCAGGGGATCCAGCAGAACAAAGCTTCCCCCTCCAACAGAGCTGTCAGCTCGCTGGGAGGCTGCAGGAGTGGCTTGGCTGCTGCACAAAAGCCACAAGTGTGACAGAGCAGGGCGAGGGGACAGCAGCATGTGGCGTGGTGCTGGGACTTCAGGGACTTTGCCATGTTTGCAGCATGGGGTGCACACCAGAAACCTGGCACTGCAGCAAAGTTCCCTCCTGGCTCCAGAACACTCAGTGTGGTGCAGTCACTTTTGTGCACCTCCAAAGGGGATGCACACCATAAACTCCAAGTTCTCAAGGGACCAGCAGAAAAACAGGGAGTGACTGGCCTGAGGCCCCACTGGGATCACACCCAGCTCCAGCAAATTTCAGGGCCAAGACACTCCCTGCAGCTCCAAAGCAGGTTGGGAGGTTCCCCTCCCTTTCCCCAGCCCTGGAATCTGCCCTGCAGGGCAGCAAGGGAAGAGGCTGAACTTTGGATGCCATTCCTACCGGAGGGCACATCCCTCTCAATTTTTCAGAGCCACTTCTTGGGCAGTCTGGCCTTTAAACACTGCAGAGAAAAGTCACTTCTTCCCAGACAGTGAGTATTTAACCACCTATGAAACATGTGGCTTTCATTGTCTTTCCACCATTTCAGAAGTGTGGGACCTCTAAACAAGCATATTTGAAGCTTAAACAAACAGAGAGGATTGGATGGAGCAGGCAGGATTCCTGCTGTCAATTACTGCCCAACAGCACACTCTCCATTTAATGCTTAATCTCTGTGTCCCTTTTTCTCTTACAGAAGAGAAAGGAAGATTTTACAAGCTTTTTGTTTTTTTTCAAAGGATAAACTCAGCAACAGTTAATTTACACTACAGAAAGTGGCAGCACTTATCAACAACATAATATATTTACTCTCCCCCCCACCCACCCAAGGGATTTGTGTAAGTCTGGGGCAAAAATCCAGATGTCAGATTCTTATCTAAATGCAAATGAGTAAAACAGGCCTTGAAAATACCATGAAGTCAAATTGACATTAACCAAGCACTTTTCCTGCTGTGAAGCTTCCCTCTCCTGTCACTCTGATTTAACTTGAAAAATGGGAGGAAACATTTACATTTATATTATGAATGGAGTTTTTGTAAACAATTTACCTTTCCTTTAGACATAACTAAGATGCAATCTCATTTGAGAGGGGGGTGATTACCACAATAACAACACCTAGACTCATTTCAGTAAGGCTAAAAGCAATGCTGAGTCCTTGAAGGCAGGGCCAAAACTCCTCTTTTCTAGCCTGCAGGCAAGCTCCCTTCAAGATGTGGGTCCAGCTTCTGACAATGTGTCTTCCCATAAAACCTTTCAGAGGTCTGGCAGCAGTCTGAGCTTCTCTGCTTTAAGAACAGAGCCCAGATTTTTTGGGAACATTTCAGGTACAACTTGTGCAACAAAAAGGCTGCAGCAAGGATGGACATTGGCACCTCTGAGCAGGAGTCATTAGCAGCAGCTCTCTCAGCCTGTGCCATCAGCACCCCTGAGAAGTTCCTTGTGTGATTCACTACCCTCAACCTACCACACAGCAGAAGGTCTCATGGAAGAAGCACAAGGGAGGGAATGAATTTTTTACATGAACTAACGAAGTTTAGTTTCAGCCTAACCCCCATGGAGGGCACATGTCTGAGTCACAGCTGTGAGTCAAATTCAGGCACAAGGCAGAGCAAGGAGCCACAGGCAGAGGGGGCTGGGACGCTGTGTGCAGCTCCTGCAGGTGCAGCACAGCTCCATCCCAGCCTGTGTGCTCAGCAAGAACCCAGAAATAAACCTGCTAACTCACATCAATGGAGCAGCCAAGGAGAGAGCCTTTCTGGAGTGCCTTCTGGATGATCTTGAAGAGGCTGGGGGGTGGCTTCTGCAGCTCGTACCACTCTGCAATGCCACCAGTGAAGTCCTCGAAGCCTTCGGTGGTGGTGCCACCAGAGAGGGACTCATAGGAGCCATTCAGCCTGCACAAAATGGGGGACAGAACAACCATCAGGCTTCCTGTTCTCTTCTTCTCACACACACACACAACCATCAGGCTCCCTGCTCTCCCCTTCCTTCAGGAGGCACAATGTGGCAGCTGTCACAGCATTGCTGCTTTCAGGAGCATTACAGCAGCTACAAACGTGCCCCTCTATTCAGCTTTGCTTCTTAGACCTCTGTACTTGGAAAATTCAGCACAAAATATTAAATAATCATGCATACACCTTGCAGGTTCAGTCATATCAATAACAGGAATCATGAACACTATCTGAAGAAAAAAGAATATATAAAAAAAAAATCAAGACCAAACAATTGGCCTCTCTAGTTCCACAGTCTTTAAATCCCTTCAACAGTTATGGGTCTGAACTTCAGCAGATCTAAATTTTTTAAATAAATTCAAAATAGTAGAATTAGAGGATAGAATTCCTCTCTGGCCAACCCAAAAATGGAGATTCAGGTATGAGCACTGAACACAGACCTGGGCACATAGACTGATATGCTCTGCACACTGAAGCACTGGAGCACTGGCAGCTGCCAGCCCCTCAGAGGTGCATAGAGCACACAAAATGGAGTTCCCAGGCCCTGGTGACAGCAGGCTGCTCCAGAACAGCCTCACCATGAGATGCAAGAGCTGCTTTTCTTGGCTAGCAACAAACCCAATGCTTTTGGCTCCTTGTCTCAGGCATCTGTCAACAGAGCCATACCAAGGAGCCATTGTGGGATACCCCAGCAGAGAGCCATTTTGTGGGACACCCCACAAGCTGCAAAGGCTGACAAGCAGACTGACACTCTGAATGCAGAGTCACCATGCAGCTGGGGGTGCTGTGGGGGATGTGAGGGGGGAAGCCTGGCCCTGACTCACTTGGCATAGGCCTTCTCCAGCAGCGCGCTCCAGAACTCGGCACCCTCGGCTGAGTGCACGAAGAGCAGCTCCCCGTTCTTGGTGGGCAGCCTGTCGTCCACCACCACGTCCACCCACTCCCCATACTGCCAGAACTGAGGGAAGAGAGCACAAACATCCATCACCACCCCATGCTGGTGCATGATCACCATCCCATCACCAGCATATTTGTCTTTGAACGTCGATTTCCCTGGAGAAAAGCAACCCCCGAAAAAACAATCCCCGTGTCCCAGCCAGCTTCACCCACCCTGTTCAGGGATGCACATACTCACATACCCTTCCTCAGGGAGGAAGGACCACAAAGGCAGCCCCTGCTCCCAGATCTTTGATTAATGGCCTTGTTCCTTCCACCACCCTTTTTAGATGTCTCCTTTTTTCTGTCTGGCTCTTTGACATCCCACAAAGCCATGCCAGGAAACACACGTGGATACACAGCCAGCCACACTGGCTCCTGCCCAATAGCACTGAGAGGAAAAGGCTGTTTTCCACATACCTGGAAGTGGAAAATTCCTGCATATTTATCCTGGAAGCTCTGGTCCTTAGGAACAACACGGGCCAGAATTTCTTCATTCAGGGTGAGAGAAGTAATGGCTGCCAAGAGCCAACAGTCTCCTGTAAAAAGAAAAGGAAAATAAAAAAAAACAGACAGCATTCATTATTCAAACTTTAGTTTTTGCACTGCATCAGGATTGTGCATTATAACCAATAATTCCCTCAGCTGGGATAGGATGATCCCTCCCCTCACTTTATTTCTGAGATCAAATATCCTCCAGATCCAGGCAAGTGTTTCCTCAAGACCAAAGTCATAAAAAAAAGGTCAAAGCAGGCTTTTTCTGACCTACCACCACAGTGATCATCCATTCTGGCACTGTTTGAAAGAAAAATTAATATTTAATGGAGTGCCTGTATGATAGGAAGCAGCACAGAGAAAAGGCAAAGAGCCTGTGGGCACACACTGGCACTTAGGGGTGCAATTTCTCCTCAGAGGTGTTTTCTCAGACACAGGCTGCATTCTTCTCCCTTCTCCAAGGGAAAAGTTTAATAAACAAGTTTAATAAACATGTTCCTTGCTCTCCAGAGACCTGTCCTGCAGGCAAGCTCCTTTCAAGACCTCTTGCCAGCCTCCCTGCAAACAGGAGCTCCTTTCACCTCACATATCTCTGGAGGCTCTTGCTTCAGGCCTTTCTGTTTAGTCCCATGTCTGGTGTCCAGCAGAGTCACCAGAGAGCCAGGAAGGGCCTGAAGGCAGGCTCTGTTCCCAGCCCCACACACCTCCTCATCCTGCCTGGGATGGAGCTAGCACCCCCCAGCCCAGCCCTGCACACCACAGGCTGCCCGGACAGTGTTTTTCCACACCACGCAGAGGGAGGAAGGGACCTCAGCTCTATAGACATGACACCTCTGCTTTCTGGAATTCTTTTCAGAGCCCAGTTTTACTTTCCCAGAGCGGTCACCTCTCTGCTCAGCCATGGGCCTCCTGCAGCCCATTGGTGAGGTGCTCAGAGATTTACAGAGACAGATATCAATTCAGGACACCCCCAACACAGTGAATAATGTGCTCTGACTCCATAATTTCAGAGGGCTGAACAAATGCTTTATTGAAATATTCTATTCTATTCTATTCTATTCTATAGAACCCATGGCTGTCTGGAGACAATCATGACACAACTTTGACCCAATTGGTCAATCAAGCCAAACAACCATCACCAGAGTCAAATTAACAAATCATTTTGGGTAAACAATCTCCATAACACATTCTACATGTGCCAAACAACAGGAGCAACAAGTAGAGATAAGAATTGTTTTGTCTTTTCCCTCTTGTGCTGCCTTCCCCAGGAAAATCCCTGGGAGAGAGAATTATGTCTCTCTCTGTTCAGAGAATGTGAATGCCACAAGATGATGCCCTGACTGCCACAGCCCGACACAAAACTCCTTGTTACCATCCCCAGATCTCTGTTCCTTTGCTTTGTGAACAGAGTGCAGTCAGTATTGCACATGAGATCCCACAGGAGAGTCCTGCAGGACTGCAGCTTCAATGTGTGAACCTGCCACAGCTGTCAGCAAGCAGCAGTCCCTACACAGCCACCTCTCTGCCATGGGAAAAGGCTCAAAAGCTTATGGGTGAGCAGCTGGGATCCAAATGGGACAAAGTCTCAGGGTGAATGAACTCTAGAGCAGCTCTGGAGGTCCAAATCCATCACTCAGGCCCAAATCCATCACTGCTCAGACAACACCAGCAGGAGCATGGACAACCTGCAGCTCCCTCCAGACTTGCCACAGCTGACCCCCAGCAGCAGCTCTGAGAAATACATCTGTCCCACACTTCTTTTCACACCTCAGGAAAGGTAGAAGAGGTGAAATTGCAAAATAATAGTAATAATTAATAATTTCAAAACCTAAGGTGCTTATACTGCTTCACAACCTGGAGGGGAAGAACCGAACATAAACTTCCCCTTCAGCCCTGCCTTTGGCTGCTTGTACTGGAATTGAAAAATCAGCCTGTCAGAGGAGTTTTCCAACAGGAAAGTCACCCTGCTATTCTCCTGTGACAGGCCATGAAGCAGTGATGAAACTCCCCTCCCTGCTCTGTCACAGCACATCCAGCTGGCCCTGCAAAGTGGGGACTCCTCTCACAGCCCCCTTCAAGGAGCTGAGACCTCCTCCCTGGGAGCTGCATCCAGGGGCAACACTGCCCACTGCAAAGGTGTGTGCTGGGAAACACGGGGCCAGGAGGAAAGAGTCTGGCTCAGAGGGCAGCTGTCACACCATTCTTCCCAAGAAATATTTGTATTTCTATTCCCTACCCAGGGCAGGGCTGGGAGCAGCACAGGGAGAGCAAATGAACAACTCCAATGGCCACAGCAGCTCAGGAGGGCTGGCTCAAGAAGCTGATCAGGCCTCCAGATGGTGAACACACACTCCAGTGCTGTAACACATCCTTGAGTCATGCTTCCCCTGGAGGTAAGGAGCAAGGAAATTCCAGGGGAAACACCCTCCAGAGCACCTCCCTGTCCACAAGCAGAATTTATAAAGAATTTCCTTGGCTTTACAGCTGTCTCATCAAGGCAGATTGAAATTACAGCCTGGTGTAGAAATCTCTGTTGAACCTTATCCTGGTTTCTAACCAGAATTTGGAGTCAAACACAAATCTTAACTCTGATAACTCTTTAAACTCTGAGGTTTAAAGGCAGCTGCAGCATATGTGGAAGACATCCTTTGGTTTCCACACTTAAAAGAGCCCAACAGCCAGGTTTTAATCTCTGCCTTGTGAACAGCCATCACTAAAAGCACACCTCACAATTCCAACTCTGGATGAGAACAGATCTTGTGATTCTACCTGGAGTTTTAGCACTAAGGCAAGCTTGAGCAGGGTATTTACCAAATAGCCTGAACTTCCAGAACTGGGGCTTCTGCAAGGTTTTCCTTTGATAGGGAAGGAAAGTCCAAGGAGAGGCTGACAGAAATGTTGCTTAGAGCCTGAAAGGAGTGTTAGCAAGGCTACATTCATAATAAATAATTTTTGTAAATAAACAGTACGCAGGACAAGGTTATCAGAAGGGAATATTCTCAGGCTGTGAGTTTATCTGCAACATATATTAACAAGAAGTGCTATTTTTTGTCCTGTCATGCCTACTTTTTCCTGCTTTCAGTGCTTTACTTGTAATTTCCATATACCCATCTCTGCATTTACCTAATCTCCCGCTCTAAGAAGAACATTAGGGGGGAAAAAAAAAAGTAATTGCAAGGCAAGCATAAATAGCCCTAAGGGCTTAAAATTAACCATTCTTGAGGAACAAAAAGGCAAACAAAACACACCCATCAAATGCCTGAAGGGCTGTAAGCAAAAGGCAGCTCCTCTGGTCACTGCACAGCTCATGTAAGAGTATGGGGTAAAAAGAAAAATGTTCCTTCTGCCAATCACAGATTCATCATTATTTTAAAGCAGTCTTAGATTAACAGCTACAGAATGTATTTATATTAATTAATTAATTTTAATTGTGGTATTAAATAAAATATTTTAATTTTAATAGTTAATAAAATAAGTATTAATAATTTAATTATTAATTATTTAAATTAATACCACAGCACTCCAGAATGTTTTCTGGTTACAAACACAAGGCTGTGATAACCCACTGGCAGTGGAGTGGCTGTCAGCATGAGAAAACCAAGGGTCTGATTTTGGAAATTCAACCTCTTCAATTTGTTATTTTTTCACACCTTTGTTACGTGAGGAGGAGACACCTGCATGCAAACAGCAGCTGGGAGATCCTGTGCTGTTTACACCCCAGTGTTGTGACACCATGGTGACATCCACTCCAAAAAAAGGTGGCTAAGGGTGAACCAGGCTTCTCTGGCTTTGGAGCCTCCCCTCAGCTGTAATGAGTCACCACATCCCTGTGCTGCCATTTGGAGCCAAACACCATCTCTGACTATGCAGGTCTGATACTGCAAAACCAGCTCCAAATCCTCTCCTTCAAAAGTTTCTCCTAAGGAAAAGAACCCCAAAACAACAACAAAACCCAACAGCAACACACCAAAACCAAAAAACTTCACAAGAACAGAATAAAGGATAATCCAAATCCCAAGGGGCAGCAGAACTTTGGTGTCTGGAGAACGTTTTCTGCACTGATGATCAGCTATGCCTTACGTGGATCACAGCTTCTTATAGTCCAGGTCCAAAGCAATTAAGCAGATTTATGCACCTGGCCAAAGACTCCTGAGCTGAAAGAAACCCTGCTCATTAGCTGAGCTGTTTGTGACACATTCCCTGCCAAGAAGCTGCCATGCAGATGTGCTCTGGATGCCCCATCTGTCCCTCAGCACTCCTAGAAGTTCTGAAGGGCTCAACAACAGCACTGAAACTCCCCATGGGCACAGGTCTGTTGCTTTTTGATCAAGCCTTTTGGGGGATAAATGAGACTACAAAAGCTTCCCATAGAAAAGAAGCAGGATAATAAAAAGTACAGGTTTCCAAAAGCACCTGGCAACTTCCAGTGCAATCTTCTCTAGAACATCCTGGAATGTGATGGGACATGAACATTCAAAGTAAATACAAACCTCAAGTAAATGTAAGCTTAAGCAAATTGCTCAGTACAAATGCTGGTGTCAGATAAGGCAGTGGAAAAAAAGAAAAAAGAAAAGAAAGCATTTGTACAGTGCATCTGCCAGCCCCATTGTGTGAAGGAGCAGAGATTCTATCCAGGCTCTTAGGAACTCAGTGGCTACACAGAAATAAGATCAAAAGCATCTAACTTTTAATCGGCAATTGTCACACAAGACCAAAATCCTGCCCAGATTCATGAGAAGACAGCCAGGAGAGTCATTACAGTACTTAATGACAATGAAGGAGATACAAACAAGAGCACTGACAAGCTCTGATTCAGATTCAGTCAAGAGTACAAAAACACCAGCTGTGAGTCACTTCATATCCTCTGGTGATACCATAAATCCCATGAGAACATCTGACTGCTCCAAAGAGCACTAGGGCAGCAAATGCTTTCATCAATTTAAAAACAGAGTTTGGTATTAGCAACAGCAATTTCACAACTTGAAAATGAAGCTTCAGATCTTTCATTCCATGCCCTTGCTGCCACAGCATCTACAGAGAAAAGCTGGAAAAGCAGAAAGCAACTAAGTGACTCCAGAAAGCAACATCTCTACAGAAATGCCAGATGTTGAAATGGCATTAAGTAAACTTCAACTTCAATTTGAAGAACTTCTTCCCAGAAAGTTTCATAATAAAAAGAGATAACAGATGTCTGGCACGTGTGTTTAAGCACTGGGACATGCTTCATGCCAAAGCAGTCATAGTGGGAGACATGATATAAGGTGGAGAGAGCACAGGAAGGAAGGAAGCTGGTGACATGGCAACACCTCAAGGCACAACAGAGCCAAACCCACACCAACAATGATACTGGGCCATGTTCATTATCTAAATATTTTTACTGTCATGGATTTTTATACAAATTGCATCCGGTTGTCAAAACACTAACCTAAAAACCATATTTTTCTGAATGAAACCATAAGCACAAAATATAAGCTGCTCTGCCTGTTCCATTTTTGGATATGAACCCGCAAATAGCAGCAGTGGGACTAAAAACTAAGAAGTCACTGTGTGGTGAATATTTGAAAGCAAACAAAGAGAATTTGGTTCCTTTGCCAAGTGCAGCAGCACAGCATGGCTCATATTAGTCATGTTTCCTACAGGAGAGCTTTCCCTCAACCACAGATCTGTCTAACCCAAACTCCTCTCACTAGAGCTATGGAGTAGGAGCCTACCACTGCTTTCACTTCACTTTAATTCTTCTCCTCACATCTCTGCAGACATCCTCCAGCTAAAACCCCTCCTGTCAGGCAAGGCAGGAGAGAGGATTCCACACTGGGACAGCTGTGCCCTCACAGCCAGGCCAAGCCATTTGCTCCCCACTGTCCCCTGGCACTTCCCTGCAGCTCCCAGAGCTTCCCTGGAGAGCCCCACCAAGGGGCTGCCATTGCACAAACTGAGCAGAAGCCTTGGCAAAAGCAGAGGGCTCCCAGGCTGGCCCATCCCTCCTGAAACAGCCCAGTTTTGTCTTCCTCAAGAGCAGGGAATCCCCCATACAACTTCTTTTCTCTCTACAGCATCTCCCAAGGTTTCAGGAGATTCCTCCTGCCCAGCAGAGGGAAACGGAAGCCCTGCTATGCACACAGCTGACTGTAAAAGGCAGAAATGAGCCAGGCTGCTCTCAGGCACATGGACATGGATGAGAACATGAAAGAAGCTGGCCATGATCAGAAAAGCCATCAGGAAACCAGCGTGTGCCACCCCTGCTTGGTGCACACAGAGAGGCTGTGCTCAGTAACCACACACAGAAAATGCCAAGGAAAGGTGAGAAAGGTCTGATTTGAAATGAATGGAGGTGGGAGGATGCAAAAGGAGATATCTGGTGCCCTGGGGCAGCACCTGCACAGAAAACTCAGCTCTGTGCCTCACCTTACCTAAGGCCCCTTGGCAGATGTCCGTGCGAGTGGCTCCTCCCGCTATGAACTGGGGGTTGGCACACAGCTCCTGGCAACAAAACGAGCCCGGCATTAACACCTGGCCACAGGCATCACACCTGGCCCCAGGCATTACATCTGGCTGCAGGTGAGGCAGGGAACGAGACCACACTTGCAGCAGATTAACCAAACCGTTGAGCACAGCAGTGAGCCCCACAGAGATGGAGCAGCGCAGGAACGGGTGCGGGCTCCAGACACAGCAAGAGCAGTGAGAATCACACTGGTGACCAAAGCTCGGGTGCAGCCAGCTCACTTCACAGCACGTGTGCTGCCTTTTCACATATACAGTGCACACACTTCTCTGCCATTACCTCCCCACCACTGACCACACCAAGGTCTTTCAGAAATGCCTGGGGGCACCCCGGAGTCCACCTGACCCCATGGCTCCCATGGCTGGAAGGGAATAAACCGCACGGTGGTGAACTCACAGCTCTGCTGAAGGAAAGAGTTATCGGAAGGGACAGCCCCAAGCGCTACCCAAAGCCATCTGTCCCCACGGGGAGTTCTGCACGGAGAGCAAAACGACTTTTGTGACTCGTTTGTTTTCCAGGCAGAGCAAGCACGCTGCCAGCCTGTCCCCGGGGCAGAGGGGACCCTGCGGTGCCCGGAGCATCCGCAGCCACACGGAACCAGCGCACCGCGGGGAGAGAGAGCTCACACCGCCCCCAACCGCCGCCCCGCACGGCTCAACCCACCCAAATTTAGGGCTGGGGGAAGCAGAAAGCCGGGAGATGCTGTGGAACGATGCTACCGAGCATCCCCCCGTTCCCCGCCGCCCTACCGTGGGTCTGCGCCAGACGACGCCCTGCGTCTTGTGCGAGCGGGGCCCCAGCTCCCGGTAGCCGAGGGCGCTGGGACCGGCGGGGAAGGAGGGGTCCTGGAAGAGGCGCCCCTCCTGCAGGCACTGCTGCCGCAGAGCCCCGAAGCGCTGCCCCAGGTAGGGCACAGCCCGGTCGTGCCGCCCCGCGCCCAGCGCCACCGCCCGCTCCTTGGCCAGCGCCTCCGCCATCCCCGCCATCGCTGCCGCCGCCCCGCCCCGCCCGGCACGGCTCAGCCCGGCTCGGCACGGCCCGGCCCCGCCTGCCAGCCCTCCCCTCCCGCCCGTGCCACGCCGCACCCCCGCCGTGCCTCCCGCCGCTCCGCGCCAGCGGAGGAATTTCCCCTCCCGGTCTCTGTCCAGCTGCTGCCCCGTGCAAGAGCATCTCTGCTTCAGCAGCTTCACACCAGCGCCGTCCCTGGATCCCCTGGTCCCACATGTACGCATCAATTCGAAAAGGTTGGTGTTTTCCATGTGAAAATCAGAGCTATCCATATCAATTCTCTAAGTTTAGGGAAAAAAAAAAACAACAAAACAAAACCAAACCAAAACCCAAAAAAAAATCTCCCCAAAACCACCACCACCACCAAACAAGCAAAAAACGAAAAAACCCCAAACCCAAAAAACCAAGACAAACAAAAAAAACCCAAAGAACCTCCCCCCCCCCCAAAAAACCCCAAACAAAACCAAAAACAACCTTAAAAAACCCCAAACAAACAAACAAACAAAAACCCAAAGGAAGGAAAACCCTAATATGGCTCAAATCCTGCTATGGTACATCCCGTTCTCACCTTGTCACAACTTTGAACATCACAAGTAGCAGAGATCACTCACAGCTCGATTGGCTGGTGATCACCACGGCACACAGGAGCCACCTGCACTTCCACAAACCGCAAACAGCGAGATTCCCCTGATCCTCCCCAAAACACACACACAGACACACACACTCACACACGGTGTGGAGCGAGGGAGTGTCTCTGTTTTGGCAGAGAGCTGCTGCCAAGAGCAGCTGAAATGCTGCTGCTGGCACCCGTGTAGAGCAGCATCTCTCCGAGGGAGAATTCAAACCATTTGTTTCATATTTTAAGTGTGAGTCAGGACGTGCTGGAGCCAGGCAGTGTTCCCTGGGCAGCACGCAGAGGCTGGGAGCCCTTTGTGCTGCACCCACCACCCACAGTGGCTGCCCAGCTGCCCTGGAAGGACAGGCACCTTTTTTTGCACATTGTTTTCTAAGTCCTGGATGCATGAAACAGTGGTTTGGAGTCATCCTATCTGACTAAAATGAACATTACTGCTTAAAAAATGCTTCAAGAACCTAAAATTACTGGCAGTACCGTTTGCTGAGGTGTGGTGGGAAGTGTTCCTTCATTGCTGGTACATGGTGCTCCAAAGCATTGTGCACCACTGTCTGTTTGCTTGCTAGTTTTGCACTTTCATCATTTATTATTCCTCCTCCTAGGCTCAGCACAGGTCCTGTTGCACAGCTCATGGGAAGCCATTGCCATTAAACAGGAAAACGAGCTAAGCATTGCCCATTCAGTTCCCAGTGTACCAGAGGGGGCCCCCAAAATCTTTTGGAAGTTAGACACGAATGGTCTGAGCAGCTGATGTCTGTGTAGATCATGGCCAAGCAAGAAAACAGCCCTGCTTGTCCAAACCTGGAGAGGCACTGCCCAATTTTGCTGTGCTCTGAAGGTGCCTCCTCTCCCCTACAGGTCAGAAAAGCTCTCTTTATGAAGGGAATAATTGTGTTTTTAACAGCACAATGGAGAGCTGGAAGCAGATCCAGTTGTGTTATATGCACTCAGCTGAGAGTGTGTTTTTAGCCCAGGTCTCTCCAGCATGGCTGTGCTGAAGCTCGAGCAGGACACAGAGTGGCCTTGGAGGATGGTTTTGCTCAGCTGTTTAGATTTGTCAAGCATTGCTGGGTTATCCCACAGGCGAGGCCATCTCCTGGGCCAGGAGACAGCAGCACCTCACCACCTGGGAGTTTGCATCTGGCTGTGTTGCATCCTAACAGGAGGGATCTGGGAGCTGTAAAGCTGCTCCAAAAGTGTTTATTTGGCTCCATGCAGTGGCTCCAATCTGTACAGCTGCCACAGGTCAGACTTCTCTGCTTTGACAGGAGTCAGGGTTAAAGGAAACCAGAGTCAGTTCAAAGCAATGGTTTTCACTCACAGTTTTGGTTTGTGAGCTCCTCTGCTCCAGCTGTTTTCCACCAGATGCAGAAGTTTGAGCTGGGTTGAAAATTTGTTATATAATTACTTTGCTTTCCTAGCTATCTCTTATGTGCCACATAGCTGATCCTCACAGACCCCTTTGGAATCTGCTGGCAGCTGAGAGCCTCTGCTGGACATCAGGACCAAGTGTGTGCAGGACTCTTGTGTGGCTGCTCTGCTCAGTCAGAGCCACCAGAGCTTCTCAGAGTCTCTGTGGTGCAATGAGGGCTGAGACTGAGCCAAACAGAAAATGAGAGGAACAGAAGGGAACAAAGCCAGAAAGAAACTGAGCCAGCAAGGATTCGGTTAAGCAGGGGGAGAAGTACCTCGGCAATGCAGGGAAGATGTAGATTTGCCAGCCAGGCTTGTTAGACTGGTCCCAAATGTGTAGGGACCTTGCTGTCCCATGTGGTTTGGTGACAGGACAAGGACATATTGGTGGCATTCAGAATTTCTCTTGTTATCTGGGAAGTTGGCTGTCCCAGCAGCCTCTGAGCAGCCCCTGCCCACAAAGTCCTCTGCAGCCAGGTGAGTCAACTGCTGCCACCTCCAGCCCAGCAGCAGGTGTGGGTGGAAGTTCACATTTGAGGGAAGGAAGTTCTTTTGAGCACTACACCAGCCAATTCCTTAATTTTCTACATACTGACACAACATGCCCATTTTCTTTAAAGAAAAAGGTGATTTCCATTTGACTGTGAGACCACTGTGATGCTCTTAAGTGAAAGCAGCAGTTCCACCAATAGTTAACCATTCTGTCTCCCTAAAACCAGGCAATTTCAGAAGGAAAAGAAATCTGATTTCTTCTCAATCTCCCTGCACACCTGCAGCTCTCCAAAAAAGTCATCAACTCACATTTTGCAAGTGAGTGCTTTCAGCTGCTGCTGCTATCATCTTCCTCCTCCTCAGACAGCAGCAATTCCATGGCTTTTGTAAAACAGCCAAGCAGGATCAGAGCTCCCTGTTTCTCAACAGGGGAACTGCCAGGCTGCAGCTTGTAGCAACCCTTCCCTCTCCAAACACTCAGATGAAATATTGCAACCTCTAAAGCAATAATCTTAGAGACAAACATTGAGGAACTTTTATAGCTCCCAATGGTCTTCCCATTGATAGTCACTCCATTTTCACAGTGACAGGGTGGGTAGGAACCCACACATCTAGAATATGAGAAGAAAAGCTTTCAGGGTGAAACTGGTCTGTTTTCATGCTGCAGGATCTACAGTACAGGGGAGCAGATTTAATCCTCATCAGCCAAGTGATGCAGCACAGGAGAGTCCTCTCATTTCTCTCCAATGCACAATATCAGAAAGGTATCTGAAACTGCTGGGTAATTGGCAGTTATCTTCTTCTAAAGATTTCCCCACACACAGAACAGACCTGACTGCAGGGAATTTTCAGTCTCTTCTTTGAAATTCAGGTGAAGCATTTTTCTGGTTTAATTGGTTCTTTATTTCCCCTCACCCTCTTGCTATCATCAAGAAATTGGGAGAGGGAAAGGAAAGCAAGAAGAGCCAGGCAAAAATATGCAAATCCCAGAGGCAACAAAAGTCAGAATAATTGTTATAACTATTAACCCTAGGGGTTAATGCCACTTCAGCAGCAGTATTTGGGTCATGGGGAACCTTCAAACTTTTTCCTCCTATAATACAGCAGCCAGTTGTTGCTGTAGTCAACTACAGCCATCACCATCTCCTTTATATCCTCTAGATGGTGCTTGTGTATCACATTCTACACAAAATAAATCATGCTGCTGCTAATCAAGCTTGGAAAATGGATTTGAAGTGCTGTGACAAATCACTAGAATCAAATAGTTGTGGTGGGCACACTGGGTGGCCACCTGATCCAAGCCTCCCCCACAAGAAAGGGTTGCCCTCAGCCTCTTTCCAAACATGAAATCTGAAATTCATCATTAAAATCTGATTGAATTATAGAATGGTTTGTGTTGGAAGGGACCCTGAATATAATCTTGTTCCAACCCCCCTACCATGGGCAGGGGCACCTTTCACTAGAAGAGGATGCCCAAAGGCTCATCCAATCCAGCCTTGAACGCTTCAGGGATGAGACACCCACATGGTATGGCCCCAAAAAAAACCTACACAGAAAAAAAAATAGAAGTGATTTTCAGATAAAATAATCACATGAATTATACTTTCCTCATGCAAGGAAATAAAAAAAGATTTTGTGTTTAAGTCTGATGTTGTAGTAGCACTAATCCACTCATTCATTTTGGCAGGGCCCTTCACAAAGGTCTGTCTGCAGGGTGAATACAGATTGTTGCATTGCTAAAAGAGCCTCCATGCCTTGTTGCCAGGAAACAACGATGAAAGTGTAGGGATGCCAGTTTGGTGACAGGGACACAGGGCAGTGGCATTAATCCCATGCTTTGCAGACATGAGATCTCTATCATTCACAAACATGAATGTTGGACAGCCTGCCATTTTTTTCTGAGTGTTGTTTGGCTAATGGATTTATAGAAATGTAGAATACTAGAAAAGCTCAAGCCAACTACAGCATCATCTCAGGTCTCTGAAAGCCCTCCTCCACCCTGTAGAATATGGCTTTGTGGTATATTGTGCTCATGCATAAAATATTTGTGCTCTTTGTTTTCTAACAGCTAAGGTGACTTGCATCTGCAAGGATCAGGGTCCATCAAGTGTTGTCATTAATTATTAAGCCAAGGGATGCTCATATTTTCTCTGCAAGAGGCAAAGAAATTAAGATGAGGCTTTTCTAGATAATCTTGCCTGGGAGCAGAGTTAAGACACCTTTGATAAGTCCCAAGGGTGGGGATGCAGTGGTCAGGATTTTATGTGAATTTCAGGGCTTTTATTTTTTTTTTTCTTGTGTGCAGAATCTTCTAGTGTTTCCTCAGGGGCAAAGACATAAGTTTGATTATGCATTCATAAAATAATGGAATTTTTAATGGTTTGTTCCATACAGGGTACTTTATGCTGTTCCTGCTGACTTTCAAGGGATTAATCTCTAGTAAGGGTAATGGAACCTTGAAAAGTCTTACGATTCTGCTTCCTTGATTTTAATCACTCCTTCAGAATAATTTCTTCAAATGTGTTTATTAGGAATACAGTGAATTATAGCAAAGACTTCAAGGAAATGAAGGTTTTTTTGGTTTTGTTTTTTTAAGCAACAGGTAATTTTCACTTATCACTTATAATTTGGCTGAAATTTCCAAGGCATGAAAAAGCCCCATGAAACATCTCATTACACTGGAGTTCTGCTGGACTCTCACACAGGAGACTTCTTGCAAGTCAGGGGGCTGAGTATAATGCAAGCACAAACCTGCTTTTACCCCTTCTGTTCCTTGATCTTCAAGACAAACAATCTTTGTGTATACTTGGTCATTCTAGAATGACCCAATATGCAATTTTTAAATGCTTAGTAGGAAGTGCAGCTCAGCTGAAACAGCAGTGGGGATAACAACAGGCACACTGACATCAGCTGCATGTCTCCTTGCCATTGCCAGCTCCTGGCACCCTGGAAAAAGCTCTGTTTTTCTGATACTTGGGCTGCTATTTATGTGTCTTCAATTGCAATCCTCCTCCTGAAAGCAGCAAACATGTATCTTGTTCTTAGTTATTCAAACAGCACTTCTTGGGAAATATTTAAATTTGTGATAATGTGCATGACAGAAAGCGCTGCAGAACTCCTGAGCACTGCTCTGGGCTTGCATGCACAAGAGGCTGTTTTGGAAATTAGATAGTGTGAGATGGCATTTCCTTTTAGCAATCTTCCAGTGCTGATAGCAATCATCTCCAAAGGGAAAAACGTGCTCTAACTTCTGGTAAATGTCTTTTGAGAGAAACAAAATCAATCTTGTGGGAGGAATTATCCAGCTTCTGAAGGAAGAGCCCTGGTAAATGTGCTGCTTGCTTGACCTTCTGCAGCAGGCTGACCCTGGCTGGGTGCCAGGTGCCCACTCAGCTGCTCTATTGTGGCATTCACATTCTCTGGAAAAATCCCTTCAGCCAGGATTTTGCTCCTGGGAAGCTGAGAAGCCTCAGAGAAAAAGAAAATATTTCTTATCTCATTTGCTTCTCCTGTGTTTTGCTGCTTTGGAATGTGTTTGGAGATGGTTTACCCACAGGTGATTGTTTCATTGGTTTTATGCTAATTGTTTTAGCTCATTGACCAACTGGGGCCAAGCTGTGTCAGACTCTGGAGAGGGTCAGGAGTTTTCATTATTATCTTTTTAGCCTTCTGTAAATGTCCTTTCTGAATTCTTTAGCACACTTTAGTATAGTATTCTTTATTATAATATAGTATTATAAAGTAATAAATCAGCCTTCTGAGAACATGGAGTCAGGTGCATCATTCCTGCCTTTATGAGGACATTCCCAGTAAATACAATACTCTATCCCTTTCCCACTGGGACACAGAATAAGATGGAGAACAAGCAGCAGGGTGAGATAAGGCAGTTTTATTACAGTAAAAGAAAGAGATAAGCAGAGATCTGTGTGTGCATGGGCTAAAGAGAAAAAACAGTCAGTCTCTACATCCCATCAGCAGGGCTTCCGCACACATAATATTCCTCTGGAAGGCAAACACTGAAAATTCACAAATACCCCCCTTCTGCCTCTCTCCCTTAACTTTTATACCTGAGCTGACATCATACAGTATGGAATATCCCTTTGGCTAATGTGGGCCTGCTGGCCTGGCGGTGTCCCCTCCCAGGACCTGGCCCACTCCCATCCCCTTTGGTGGGGGAAGGAATGCCAGAGGGATGGGGGTGCCCAGCAGTAGCCAAAACTCTGCTCTGTTATCAATGCCCTGCCAGCTACCAGGGCAAGGCACAGCACTGTGAGTACAGTGGATGGTTTTGCTCACAACGAGGGGGAGAGAATGATGCATCTGACTCCATCTTATCAGAAGGTTAATTTATTACTTTATTATTATTATATTATTATAATTATATATTATATTAATATTATATATTAATTAGTAGTAATCATTAGTAATAAAAGTAACATATAATATTGATTACTCTAATTAATATTATATATTAATTACTATATTATTTTATACTATATTACATTACGTTTAAATTGAATTTGTTAAGTACTTAACTTTGCACACAACTGCAATTTTGTGACTGTCACCCCACAGTCCCGACACGCACACTTGGCCGTGATAGGCCAACGAAACAAAACACCATCACTCTGGGTAAACAATTTTTATATTGTATTTTACTTTGGCACAACACAGGCACAGCAAATAAGATAAGAATTGCTTTTCCTTTCTCTTGAGGTTCAGAGAATGTGAAACTCAGAAATGTTCTTGGGAAGAATTGTGCCTTGATTTTCTCTGTGAAGAGAAATGTGGCTACTTGTGAGGGCTGTGAACTTCCCCTTGGTCAGACCCAATACACCTTTCCAGCTGATGGGACAAGAAAATGGGGATATTAAAGAGGCAGAGCTCATTCCTTGGAGGAGCTCTTCTGCAAGAGGACAGGACAAAACAGAACAAAAAGAGAGATGTCATGGATCTCTGCTTCTCTCCAGGGCAAGTGCCACCTGCACTGAAGGTGCAAGATGCCTTTCCCTGGTGGATGAATGCTGACTTTATGGTGGCTTGGTGGTGGGTGGGCACCTGGAAAATGTCTGTGATGGAGTTACACAGCAAATTACCCTCAGAGGAATGTCTTTCAGGACTCTGTTGGTTGACAGGAGGCTTAGGGATACATTGAAAACATACTGGCTGAAAACTGTGATCTGTGTTTAGCCTGCAAGACTTTTACTGCTGCTTCTTTGTTTTCAGTACATAGAAACATGCTGATTAATGCTGCTTTTCCATGTGGGATTAGCAGCATGTCTTCTGACTAAACACTGTTATGAGGTGTTTCATTTCAGCCTTTGAATGGGAAATGTACCTTAAAATTGCACCTACTTAAATTTCAGGGCATCATTGATTTACTAGACTGGATTTCATACATGAGCAGGTTGGATTTTGTTTGGAGTCAGAGCTTCTTTCTCTGTGACATGCCATATCAGGCAGGTATATGAGATAAAATGCAAGCAGAACATTCCATTGTTGGCTTTTTGCTTCTTTTGAAGCAGCAGAAGGATTAGGTGAGGGATGCTGGGAGCTGTTCTCTGGTTTTCCAAAACAACAGACACGGAGTTCTGGCTGTGCTCTTTCCCTGAAGGCTGTGTGATCCAGGTGTTGGGCTGTAAGCTCATGGTTCATAAAACCTCTGTTCCCACTGACTCCTTGTGTGACTCTGCATCTCCTTTCCCTTCTTTCCTCCTGTGTTCTCTTACCTATCTTCTCTATTCAGGCTGTAGATTTTCAGCACAGAAAGAGCTGCAGAGTGTCTGCCACCATGGGCTTTCTGGCTTGACTGTCACCGTGATATTTTTCTGAAAAATCCCTTTGCCAGGGTTTCTTCTCCTGGGAAGCTGAGCAGCCTCAGAGAAAAATGTAAATAACAATTATCTGATTCACTTCTCCTATGTGTGGCTGCTTTGGAATATGGCACGGAGATTGTTTACCAACAGGTGCCTGTTGGAGTGGGTTCTTGTGAATTGTTTTTACTAAATGACAATCTCAGTCCAGCTGTGTCAGGACTCTGGAAGCAGTCATGAGTTTTTACCATCATTCTTTGTAACCTTCTGTCTGTAACCTTTCTCTTTCTTTAGTATAGTTTTAGTATAGCATTCTTTAATATAAGATATATCATAAAATAATAAATCAGCCTTCTGAGAAAATGGAATCAGATTCCTCATCTTTCACCTCGTCCTGGGGACCTCCCAAACACCACAACTGAGTGGATACTCCAGACATTTTATTAGCAATATTAATTGTTATTGCCAACAATAATATTACTATTCTTATTCCACGGCAAGAAGGGGAAACATAGTTTCTCTCTGCTGATACTCATTATCTTAAAGTATGTATACAACAATATCCCATGTAAATTTTGTAAATATGCTATTATTGTTATAGCAGCAATGATGCTTCTCACAGCCCACAAAAATTCTATTGGGTTTTTTATGCAGTCAGCTATCAGTGCAGCCCTGTATTCATGTTTTATATGTTTATACACACAATTTATGCCAATAAGAAAGTGATATTGAAACTGTCATAGTTGTTACACTTAATAGCAGATATAGGAAACTATATCACTTGAAATATTGAGCAAAACTACATTTGTATCCTTAGAATATTTTGAACTCTAGTGAAGAGCAGCAACTTTTTAATGTAATCCTCACATAGCAGGTGTGATTTTGCAATTTTAATTTTTTTTTTGTTTCTGGATCAGTAATTCAGCAGTTGAAAGGCAGCTGGTGCCTCTCCAACAGAATTGTTTCATCTCTGGTTTGAAACCAGCTGATTCTCCCTTTTGTTTCAGGCAGGAGGATGTGCAGGATTGCACTGTGCTGCCTCTGACCAGCAGTGTTTGATGTCTCAGTGAAACATCACCAAGCAGGAAAGTGGACACTTGAAATTAAAAGCTGCTTCAGGTCCTTTTCACTCTTCTTTCTTTTCCAGTGGGGTATGATTTAATCTCCATGCCATGATTCTATTTTTGTGGAGGAGTAATGGTCACTAAAAGAATACAATGTGCATTAGTTTGGGACGTGCATTCTTTTAGTCATGTTAAATACTTCCTCTCTATGAAGTTACTGACGTATAAAACCTGTTTTTCTTTTTCTGGTTTGTGTGATCCTAATCTAATTTTATGTCACTGAGGAAATGCAATGAGGTGAGATTGACAAGATGTAATTTTATTAAAATGCTTCACTTGGCTTGGTTTGAATGTAAATTTGAGGGACCATTGTCGAATGCCTTTTGCAGATGTTATTAAAAAAGAAATCAAAGATTCATAAAATAGTTTAGGTTGGAGAAGCCCAACTGTTAACCCAGCACTTCCAAGTCTACCACTGAACCTTGTCTCATGTTGCAGGTTTAAAGATTACTGAGTAATAAATGCGTATTGTCTTATTAGTGAGGTGTTGTGGTGTTGTGAGGGTCCCCAGAACGAGGTGAGAGATGAAAATTTGACTCTGAGTTCTCAGAAGGTTGATTTATTATTTTATGATATTATATTAAAAGAAAATGATATATTAAAACTATACTAAAGAAAGAGAGAAGAGACATCAGAAGGCTAGACAAGAATGAATAATAAAAACTCATGGCAGACTCAGTCTGACACAGCTGGCTGTGATTGGCCATTAATTAAAAACAATTCACATGTTTAGATAAACAATCTGCAAGCTAAATTCCAGAGGAGCAAAACATGGAGAAGCTGAGGCTTCTCATCTTCTCAGGAGAAGAAATCATGGCAAAAGGATTTTTCATAAAATATTACAGTGACAGTGAGGGTTACTTCTGAAAGGAACCAGGACTAGATAACACTGGTAAACTTGAAAGAAAAAAATCTTTCTGATGTTGTTTAGTTTCTTGCTAAATTTCTCCCAAACCCTATGTAAAATATACATCAGTCTCCAGATCTGAGGGTTTTTTTTTTGGTTGGCTCTTCAATGATTTTGCCTGAACATCCCTTTCCAGCTCATGAACAGTATGTTTTGCATCACTGAATGAAGAGTCATCTGTGACCTAAACCCAGTTTCCAAGGGCCAGGTCTGGCAAGGGGTTTCATTGCCTTGTTACCTGTAGAAAAGGAGCTGAAGCAAACTGATAGCAATTTTGGAGAGCACACAAACTCTACCCACCCAGCTGCCTTTCAAAGGAGGCAAAATGCTGAGACTCCTTATTCAGGCAAAGGTGGCCTTTGAAGCCAGTGATGAAGCTTATTTTATTTTTGGACAACAAAAGTGGAGTCAGTTCAATAGAGCTCCAGGGAACAGGTAGGAATAGCAAGGATGGATATAAGCAGTGAGGTTTTTGTGATGTTCCCTCAATGGGCTGAATCTTCCCTTGCCCACCCTGTGCAGAAACAGAGCCTGTGTCCATCAGTCAGTCATTCTCTTTCATCCCATGCTTCCCATGGCTCCTGTCTCCATCAGGAGCCCCCCTGCCCTCCCCATCCCCAGCAGCAATCTCTTACCTCACCCTCTGCTGTCTCTTATCCCCATGTGCCTTTTGCCCCCTGAAATTCCCAGCTCCTGGGCTGGCATGCTGGGTGCTAAGCTTGGCTTACTAGCCTGAATAGAAACATAGTTATGCTCATTTTCAGTGTCAGAAAAATGGCTTTCCAGACTGCCTAAATCTTCCATTTCAGCCAAGAGGAATCTGTAGATTTTTTGAAGATGTGTGGACTGCCTTTCAAGTACCTCCCCAAATAGTTTTCTTATGGCTATTACCATACTGAGCAGCTCAGTCTTCCACCATCCTTCTTCCTAGGGATTACAGATAAAGCCTTATCTCATCAAGGCAGCTGACCCATACTCCACTCTGTTTTTCTGCTGAACGTAATGTTAGCATTAAATACAACAAGATTTCATATAGTAGTGTATTAGGACATAAATGTGCTCCATACTCACTCAGAATAACCTCTTTATTCCTCTCCAAATTTGTTTTATCCAGGGAACTTTATTCCAAGAATGTTATTTGTCTGTTTTTCCCTGGGATATTGATCAAATTACACTGAAGTCAGTACAACATTTCTCAGTGCTTTTCAGTGTTTTACCTTCAGCTTTGCATGAATTTGTATTTTCCCAAGTTTCTTCTTATTTTATTCTAAGTTTTCCTGTGTCACTTGCCTTCATTTCTAGTGGGAAAAAAAAAAAAAGGAATAAAGAATGAAAAGAGGTAAAAAATACCAGGGAACAAACTGCGTGTAAAATACATGCAGAGATAATTTTGTGCCCATGAATTTCCAGTGTCCAGCCACAAACATTCATTAT
Organism: Ammodramus savannarum pratensis; assembly: GCA_020466415.1. Classification (NCBI taxonomy): domain Eukaryota; kingdom Metazoa; phylum Chordata; class Aves; order Passeriformes; family Passerellidae; genus Ammodramus; species Ammodramus savannarum. Next base: position 30,007,024 of record JAHXMQ010012337.1, read on the forward strand.
TGGGTCCACTAAACCCACAATGAATATAACTCACTAATTCCTACCCTCGACCTCTCTGGCAAAGGAAAAAGAAATTTCCGCCATGAGAAGGAAAAGAAATAACATTGGAATTACATAAGAAAGGTCAAGTATTATTCTTTTCTCATGTGCCATCAACCAAACCTTCTTTGGCCTCTAGGAAAGCTTCTCTTCATGTCAAACGTGCAGCCTGATGTCTTCAAAGATCCATGAAGATTGAAGAACATTTTCCTGCCTGAAAACCAGATAGCCTGACAGCAAACATAGCTGAGTTCCAGGATTTAACATGCCTGACAGGTTCCCTTCACAGCCTTTATCTCTTGTTGGGGATGCCACCATGAGCATTATCTGTTTTGCTTCTCCAGATGGAGAATGAAGAAATGGCTCTCAGTGCTAAATTCTCTGGTCCTCCAGCACTGTGACTTGTTGGGGCATAAAAGATGGCAATGTAGATACTCAGTCTCATGTCTGGCTGGAAAATCTGTGAGAGATTTCTCTGCAAGAGACTTTGCAGCCTCCAACTTCCTCTGTCTCTAACACCAATAAAAGTGATACAAAGGGTGCTTGAGTGAGGAGTAATGGGGAATGCATTGCCTGTGTTTTAAAAAGCCAGGAGTAAATGGCAGTGCTGTTTGTACACAAGGCATTTCCTTGGCCTCATGGAAAAAACTGCACTGGCAAATCCAAGAGCTTGTCCCTGACACAGCCTCAAAAAATACAGCTGTTCTTGATCCCTGGTAGCGACATGTTAATGTGTTGTGTAAATCCCAGGGTGCTGCCAGGAGAACATCTCTGAACATGGCACTGCAGTAATTCATTAAACATTATTAGATCTTTCTGCAGCTTGCTTATCAGGCCTTGTCATGTTTTCTTTTGGGCACAACAGATTGCCTTGGTGTTAATTGAATGATGCACCAGAAAAGAGCAGAGAGAGCTCAGAGACTGACACTGTCCATGAATTGTAAATAATAAGAACTTGATAAGAAAAAAATTATCTGAACATCTCCCTATTATATTTAATAATGAAACAACATACTGCTGTGTTCTTGGGTGATTGGATGTTCTTGGATGGGAAAATTAATGAGTTGAACAATAGACAATCTCATTTCTCTTTCCAACTGTGCAGAAATTAAATGTCAAATACAGCCACTTATTCTTCATTTCCACTTCTCTGTAGCATGCTTTCCCTTATCAGGCTCCTTAAGTGAAAGTGAAGCAGGAGAGGGGACAAAAAACAACCTCACTTCTAAGAAGCCAGAAACACATTTAAAATGTTAGAGCATTCTCTGCAAAACTCAAAGAGTGCTCTTTGTAATGAGAAAAGTTTCTGTGTAGGGCAAACTTCTGTTGTGCAAGGCCATCTCCCATGAATATTTTGAAATAAAAATGTAGTGGCTGTGTTTTCACAGCTGGAGTTCAAGGTGACAGTTGTGTGTCAGAGGAGTGAGTTGTCTCCTCCAGAATTTATATCCAAATGTGAGCAGTACATTTCCTTCCCTCTTATGTACCTTATTTGCTTATTTCCACATGAAGTATGTTTAAAATGCTTTGAAACTGAACAGAAGAGGAAAGCACAGCATAAGGAAAATTAGTTCATAGAAGAGTGAATGAAGCAATTATCAGGAGATCAAAGCAGCTGGTGACTTTGCAGTTCAGTTCTAACTAAGCTTTGGCTGAAGCTGTTCTGGGTCAGCTCTGGATCAAGTCTAACACAGCTTAGAAATGATGATTGTACACTCAGTGGTTTGAGTCTTTGCTGGGTTGATTCCCCTGATCCAGCTCAAAGGTTATTTGAGTTATTATATACTCCCAAGGATGGTGCTGGCAGTGCCAACTCCAAGTGACCCTCCTGGGCTGCCCCAAAGTCCTCACTCCTACCCACATCCTCTGGCACCACCCTGGCAGGTGGATTGGCTTGATGTCCATGGCATTTCATTAAAAAGAAAAAGACAAGGGCAAGAAACATCAAAGTGGGAAATACCAAACCCCAGCGCTAGTGGCAGCTCATTAAAAATATGCAGCTACCAATGAGAATGTCAAGCTGATGGCTTGATGCTTATTTACTTCAAATTGCATGCTGAGAGCTCCTGGAAATGAGATATTTCTACTTGTTTAATGTGAATTTGCATAGTAGTTTGTTAAATTTGTAATACCAGGATATTCTTTATTTTTCATCCATCAGATGGCTCCATTTGGGCCTTCAATTGGGAAGCTGTAGTGAAGCCCTGGCTTCACTAAGCCTGGCAGAGGGCCACTCATCCCCTTGAGAAGTTATCTGTGGCAAGCTTCTCTACTGGAATACAAGTGTGAGTTCAAAAATCTACAAAAGTGATTTGTGTAAAGTGGGTAGGAATACAGGCTGAGAATGAACTCAGGAAAGCAGATTGTGTGCATGGACTAGAAGGACTGTGTATGTGTGCTGCTGGAAATCAGCAATATTGTTTGTTCCTCACAATTTTGACAGATTGGAAAATCAGAACAGTCCAAGAATGTCACCATGATATTTTCTGAAAAATCCTCTTTGTCCAGAATTTTCTCCTGGAAAGCTGAGAAGCCTCAGAGAGGAGTGAAAACAATAATTATCTGATTGCTGTTTCTGTGTTTGCTGCTTTGGAATTGGACATTGTTTACCAACAGGTGAATGTTTGACTGGTTCCATGTGAATTGTTTTTAATTAATGACCAATCACTGTCAGGGCTGTGTCGGGCTCGCTGAGTCAGTCACGAGTTTTTATTATTCATTCTTGTGAAGCCTTCTGATGTATTCTTTCTCTATAGTTTAATAATATAATATAATATAATATAATATGATATAATATAGTATATTCAGCTTTCTGAGAACATGGAGTCAAATTCTCATCTCTCACTTTGTCCTGGGGACCTCACAAACACACAAGAAGAAGGAGGATTCTTCTGGCTGAGATAAAAGAATTTACAATCTGTTTCAGCAGAGACAGCAGAAATGACACCTGAGTCTTCATGGCACCTCAGGTGTAAAAAGCCCTGCAGCAGCAGGGTTGGAGGACGATGCTGAGCAAGTGTTTTCTCCAAAGGACTCCCAGGACTGGAGAGATGAATAACTTTCTTGATGAAGTGATCCATGACAAGGTAATACCTTCCGTGAGGAAACTCTCTAAATCATTTTAGCAGTGACCATTGACCTTTCTGCATCAAATTACCAAATGCTAATTTGCTTTTCTACAAACTGATGTGGGGCTGATGACGAGCTCCAGCCCAGTGGTGAGTCCCACAGATGGGGAGATGCCCATCCTTCTGTCCCCTCCTTGCTCTGCCAGCTGGAAGGATATCTCAGCAAGCTCAGACAGAGGTCCTGGATGATGTCTCCTCCTTAGAAATATATTTCAAACTGTGATAGGACAGGAGTATTACAGCAGGTAAGAGGTAACCATATGGCAAGTCATTAATTCCTGTCCTTCCAGGTATTTGCATATGGATGCAAGGAAGGGCAAGTGGTCATTGTCAAGGGGAGTGTGCATCAGAAAGGCCTGAATGGAAGACTCAGCATCACCCATTATTAGTGAGGTCCAGCCTTTCCTCCATCTTGTGTGCCTGGAACCTGTTTTTCAGTCCCAGGAAAGGATGGTGAGTGCCTGAAGGTGTTTCTGAATGTGCAGGTGCATTGCAAGGGCCCAGATAAGAGCAAGAAGGAAAGGCAGGAGGGGGTGGTCAGAAGTCAGCCCAGTGCAGCACTTTTCTTGTGAGCAGGCTGGAGATCCACAGCAGCTCCACAGATCCCACCTTTGAGTCTGAAGATAATTTCTACTGCAGGTGGATCTTGCTTTCTCAACTCCTAGTGAGGGGCAGCAGAGACTTTTTTGTGACAATGCAAGGAAAACCAGTTAAAATGTTTCATTAACTTTATGTGAACCACAGGTTTATTAAAGACATACCAAAGGAGCAGAGGAGTAGTTGGCATGTGTCTTGAGTTTGGTTAGGATTTGGGTTTGTAATTCTGCTAGGTGTTTCAGAGTGTAAAACATTTAGAATTTAGAAACTGACAGCTGTATTTTTCACCAGGTTTTTAAGGAAAGGAGATTGAGGCGCTTCGTGTGGGTACGTATATTTACATACCTCTATATTATTTTTTTGGGGGGCTGTCTACTTTGACCTTGTCTTGGGGTGATTTTATGATGGTACTCTATTCACTAATCATCTGCTCCATGCCCAGAAATGGTTGTCATGGCTTTGAGGTGGCTCTGGGGATGGCTGTTGAGCCTTGGGGCTCTGGTGGGGTTTTTCCAAAAGCCTCACTCCTGAGCGTGCTGGGTGCAGCTGGGACCAGTACTTTGTTGCTTAGCTAGCTTGTTTTTTTGTTAGCTCAGGCAAGAAGGTTTTTTTTTTTTCTTTTTTTTTTTTTTTTTTTTTTTTTCCTTGAACTGTTTGGTTTGGATTTGGTTTGAGTTCAGAATCAATGGAAGAAGCCTTGGCCATGGACTGCTGGAGACCAAGAAGCTGCTCCACCCAGCCTGGCCTCAGAAAAGCTGACCCAGCCCAAGAAAGGACCCTAAATCCAGCAGCTTCACCTGCTGTGAAGAGGAGACCAACATCAGAGATTCACCAGGTTCCCATCTGTGTTTTCCCTGAGCCACTAAATGAACCTTTTTCCTTCCCTGAGGCAGAAGCTGCTGCCATTTTGTTCTTCCCTGCCATGTGGCCAGCCTTTATTTTTCTCTTCCCTAGCAGTTTAGGTTTCCTTTTGTTGTGATGTGGAGTAAAGTTCTGACAATTCACTATTCAGCATTTATTCTTTTTTGCCCCCCATGCTGTGTGGGCACTTTGTCAATAAATGATTCGGTTGTTTTCACTTTCATCCACTAACATTCATTTCTGATCCGTGGGAAGAGATTGCTGATGCCCTTTTCTTTAGAGAAAACACTCATTCCAGAGCATTTTCTCCTGAACTGAGACTGATCTATGTCTAGAAGGCTCAAAAATAATCCTTTCTGACAAGTTTTATAGAAGTCAGGCTGAGAACAGAGTGACTTTCCTACAGCCTCAATCCTTAGAACATCCACTGAGCAGCTTAACCACAGGAAACAGCTTAACTCTGGGAAAGCAGCCTTCCTTTGAGTCCTCCTCTTGTAAAACTCACTTGGCCCTGACTGAAATGGCAGATGGTGTGTAATGATTTCGTGGGGAAGAGAGAACCAGTGAGAGCTTCAAGCAAAGTCATTGTTGATTGAGCCCAGAGACAGGAGAAAGAGGAACACAGTGTTTGCTACATCCCATGGACAAAGCTTCATCCACACTGCTGGAACAAACCAGGTTGGGTTTTACTCTCCACAGACTGCACACAGCATTCATGTCCTGGCCTGGTGAAGGAAAGAACTTTCTGAAGTAGCAAAGCGTGGAGAATTTTGGGAAGATGGGAAAGCCTGGGGATATTTTAGTGCTCCATGCCAGGTATGTTGTGGGTGCCTTAGCTGGTCCAGCTTCAATAGGCACTCATTGTGGAAGTGGAAAAGTGTTTTCTCTGAGTGTGGAGAAGCTCATGTGCCCTTGATGGCGAATGTCTCAGAACATAGCACGTGGACATCTATTTACTGAACAAGGTGTATTTCTTCAAAAGCTTTGCTAAGCAGAGACAGGGAAAGCAGAACTGTTTGAGAGGAGTTACTAGATGCTCTAGAGCTTAAGCTACATTTTGGTTGTCTTTCCTAGAAGCCATGTGTAGCTTTTACCATTGCTTTTATTCTTTTATCTATTAAGCATGTGTGTACATCTTTTTACAGGTGTGCATCTTTTTATAGATGTACATGCATGCTTTATACATGCATCTATATTTTTCTTACATAATTTTTAGCTTATTTTTATGTTTTTCTAATGTGTTTTTGCTATTCCTTGTCAGCTTATTGCACATCTCCCAGAGTCCTCTATGAAGTTTTCAATAGGCTTTAATCAGTTTGCCCAGTGCATTGGTGGAGGTTCCCCTGCCTGGATGTTTGGCTGTTGCAGTGTGTCAGCTCACTGAGGGTGACTCAGTCCTTGGCTGATTTTTAAGGAAATAATGCTACTTCTGTGATTTCCTAAAATCCCTGTTCCTTCTCTCCCACTGTAACACCTCTCTGACATGGCAGAGCTGATCCCTTCCTCATCTCTGGGCACAATACTCTCACACTGCTGCCAAAACTTCTGACTTACCCCTCTTTCCCTTGGAGTTTATCTCAGCAACACAAGCTGTTTCCCTCCTTGCATCTTTACCCCGTGTTTGTCCTTTCACATCGCTGAAAACCTCAGGAAAAATCCACATTACAAATTCACTACTTTCTTTTCCATCTCCAAAGCTTCAGAAGAGTTTTTAATCTCTGACTTGCAGGTCAGAGGTCCTGTCTGGCTGTTGAAAGCCTCCTGGATCTCCAGCAATATACTCTGCTCTCTCCCTCTCTCACTTATTGCTCTTTCTCTGTCTTTCCTACATGGATATATATTTCTTCCTCCTCCTTCTTCTAAGCTGCTGCACCAGTTAGACTTTAACTCCTTGCACCTTCTTGTTCTCATTCCTCTTGTTTCTTGAGAAAATTGAACATATAATAGTTTCTGGTTTGCTATAAAATCACTCCTTGAACTTGACCTTTCTATTCAAATGTCACCTTGTCTCTCAGTTGATCTGTGCACTGCTGGGGACTGGGGACATCACTTTTAAGCCTTCTTTCTTCATCCTCTCCTTTCTCCAGCCCCATGGCATCTCTTTGTCCTGGTTTTCAGCTGTCATTCAGTGTTTGATAGCCTTCCACCGCCTCCTCTTTGACCACTTCTACCAGTGAATCATCCTCTAAATTTCTTCCATCCTGGCTGTGTTTCTCTGACCCTAGTTCATTCCTGCACACTCTGGACTGTAAGCATGGGGTCTTTCTGTCTCTCACTTCCCCTTTCCTGCTCTCCTCCTTTTCCCAGGTCAGGTTGTTAATTTGTTAGCCTTGATGGGGTGGTTGGACTGGGTGTTCTTCAGAGGTCCCTTCCAATCCTAGTAATTCTATGATATATGCAGGAACATATAGATACATATAGATGTAAATGACAGACAGATACAGAGATAAATAGAAATAGAAATATATAGCTATCTTCCCCATCTATATATAGAGGTATATATAATATATATATTTTATATAATATATATTCTCTATATTAAATATATATAACATTACCTAAAATATATAAAAATATTTTATATTATATATAAATATATAAACATATATTTTATATAATATATATTTTCTCTATATTAAATATATATATAACACTATATATAAAAATTCTCTGTATAACAGGGAGTTATATATATATATAAATATAAATTAAAAATGTTTATATATATACAAATATACATACAGAGGACTGTATATGTATACATATATGTACATATATGCATATATGTATGTATGTATATGCATATGTGCGTATATAACCAAGTGGTTTCCATATATAACCCAAGAGACTGTAGCCAGGTGAGGGTTGACCCCTTTAGGGTCTGAAGCCACACCAGGGGAGGCTCATGTTGGGCTTCAGGAAGTTTCTTCACAGAAGGGATGATTAGACAGGGGAATCACTGTCCCTGGAAGTGTTTAAGGAAAGACTGAACATGCCTGGGTCTAGCTCACACGATGGTGTTTATACAAAGGTTGGGCTCGATGATCTCAGAGGTCTTTTTCAAACTAATTGAATCTGTGATATATATATATATATATATATATATATATATATATATATATATATATGTATGTGTGTATATGTATATGTATGTATGTGTGTATATGTATGTGTCTATATATATGTGTATATATGGATATATGATATATGTACACATATATATGGCTATATATGTATGTGTGGGTCTATATATGTATGTATGTGTCTATATATATGTGTATGTATATATATGTATACATGTGTGTATGTGTGTATATATATATGCGCATATATATATACACATATATAGAAGCATACACTCATCCAATAAATAAATATACCGCGGTGGGTGGCCCTATGGAGAAATTCCCATACGCCCACCCTCAGCCCCTATTTCTGCCCCTCCTCTCGAAGCTCTTCCTCCTCCTCCTCCTCCTTCCCCGCCCCAGCGCGGCCGGGCGCACCAACGGCGCGCGGCGTTTTGTCCCTGCGCGGCCGCCGTCCGGCGCGCCGGGGCAGGCTGGCGGTCGCCATAGCGACGGGGCCTAGGCTGGGGGCGGCCTCGCTCGGTGGCGGCGGGCGGGCGGTGCCGAGGGACGGCCCGGGCCGGCCGGGATGAGCCATGGCCTCCGTCAAGGTGGCCGTGCGAGTGCGGCCAATGAACCGCAGGTGAGTGTGGGGCCGCCGCGGAGCCGGTGTCGCTGACGAGGGGTGATCACCGTGTCCCGGCGGTGACAGCCGCACCGGGGGCGGAGCTCTGCCGGGAGTTCGGGGACTCTGCCGGGAATTTAGAGGCTCCCGGAGCTCGGCCGAGCTGCTCTGCCCAGCAGGAACGGCTGCTGGAGCTCTTCTCCTCCCCGGGAGGTTGGGAAGTGGCTCCCGGTGGAGCGGAGAGCAGCAGGTCCTTGCCTGGGAAGTTGCTTTGGTCCTTCTGCATTGCTCGGGTCCTTGTGTAATGACGGAAAAATTCCTCTGGTGAAGATGGAAAACTCTGAGAGGAGGGACCTGCCAAGGATGTACAGTCAGGCTTCTAAAATGTGAAAAAAAAAAAAAAAAAAAACTTATCTGGCAACAGCAACCTTTTCTACCTGCTTGAGAGAGTGAGATTGTTGTCTGGTTCATTTGGAGTCATCGTGGTTAAAAGTTATCAGCTTATGCTCAAAAGATGTATATATATCTATATACGTACATACCTATATATGTACATATATCTATATCTATATATCTATATCTCTCTATATATATAAGCCAGGCAGTCTGCTGCATTTACTGTATGTATGACAGGAGTTCATCACCCCCCTCCTGAGATGTGCCTGGGAAATAAACACCGTTTTCTTCATGAAATATGTGCATAATATACACGACAGAGTTAATGGTTTAATTTAGGAATAATATGTGGAAAACTGTCTGATTCTACTGCCAGTGCTCTTCCTCTTCCCTTGTTCTGAATTTGTGTAGCCAGATCAAAAAAAAAGTGGTGTAAAGCCCAGGCAGCCCATCAGGCTCCTGCTGTTCCTCTCACTGGATGTGATTCAGGTGTTTAAAACACACAATTTGTCACATTCTGAAAGCTGCTCCATATCTTGTTGTATTCAGTGAGGGAAAGACAAATCTTAGGAGAACAGAGCTGATGAAGGTAGGAAGGGGAACATATTGCAGGTTGATTTTGAATAATTTAGGTTGTTGGAGGTCTGGGTTGGTGAATAATCTTGTCACACCCTTTTGCTTCCCCCTGCCCTCTCCCTCAGTTCTAACCATGTGGTTCTTAAAATTTTTTAAAATTATTATATATTTACACTCCACTTTTCCTTCAAGAATCTCTGACAACAGTGAGCATGGGTCTTCAGGGTAATAATAAGACTTGTTATGTTCAGTGTTTTGGTAGCATGGAGAAGTTTTGCAGGAGGAGTGCACCTGTGATCTGCTGAGATGCAAAAGAGACACAGGAATGGAAAGCACATGGCAGAAGAGAGGGATGGTGATTGTGACAGGCAGTGGAAACACAGATCTGTGAGTTTGCAAGTGTTGTGGTAAAGGAATATCACACAAAGACTCATGGTGACTCTGTTGCATGTAGGAGGATAACTTGGATGGGATTGGATCTGAGCATACCAAGAAAATGATGGAAATGATTTGTGACACAATGGAAAAGGGCAAACCTGAGAGCAGGGCAGACAGAGCTGGCTGTGGTGCAAGGGGCAAGCTGGTTTTTGTCACACCTCTGTGGCAGCAGGCAGCTTGCTCTGAAAACTGGTGTGTGACCATGCAAACTGAAGAACCTACCAGTGTAAGCTGCTAAAACCTTGGGGTTTATGGGATGCTGTTAGGTGTTTGTGAAACAACATAAGGAAGCTGGATTTAGTGCCCTGGGATGTTGTTTTTAAGTATTGATTTTTTTTTAGAGGCAGTTTGGTGTGGGACCCAGCACTGGAGTCACTGGTGTTCCTCTCTCTCACTGCTGGACTTAGGCTGGGTTTTGTAAAGCTACTAAGCCTAATCCTAAGCTTGGGAGGATGCAGTAGCTTTTCTTTGCAGTAAGAAAGGCAGGCATGCTGAACTGCAAGCCAGGAGCAGTAATCATGTTTTTCTCAGTGGTTCCTCAGAATTGTTAGAATTGGAGGTGGCCTCTGGAGATATCTAGTGCAGCCAAGGCAGGGGCACCTTGGCAAGTGTTCCCTTGCCTGTGTCTTCTCTCAGCTCTGCTCCCTTTGCCTTTTGGATCCCTGGAGAATTTTACAGAGGAAAGACCTTTCTGCCTATTCAAAGGATCTTTACAGCCAGGTGTTCCTTCTCCAGCACTACATTTCAAAATCCTTACCATGACACTGTATGGAGTTAATTTAGTTAAATTTGCTTTGGCTTGTTTGAAGTTTAATAATACAGTGCAGCTGATTCCATGAGTCATTTTTAATTAGAGAAGGCCCAGTTGATGAATGGTTATAGGAAGACTCCTGCACTAAGGAGAAGTTGCCCTGTGTGGGGTCACAGCACTGCTAATTGTGTGCTAAGTCATGAACAAGGATTTTGGAATGAAACCTGATGGGGAGAGGGTTGTTTAAGGATTATTTACTGTTCTATTGCTTAGCTAACAAACCTTTTTGCTTTCTTCTTCTCTGATTTATTTTTAGTCTTCATTTTCTCTGACTTGACCTGTCAAGTCCTTAACCATTTAAGTCCTTAACCATTCTTTGAGTAACATCCCAAATTGTGTTGTACTGAAATATTTTGCTTCTATCTCTGCACAATGTAGTGGAAGTATGTCTAATGGCTTTACAGTTACTGCTTTGAAACCAGCTGTAATATGAGCTTAGAAAGTTACTTGGTGAGTCTCCATCTGTCACTGGGTTTCCCTCATTCACCACTGAATTGCCATGACAGCCCTTAAGTCTGTGCTTGTAGCTGTAAATTTTTGTAAAGATAGCAAAAAACCTTCAGCTGGCTCAAGTCTTGGTTTTTGTCATTGGGTAGAAGAGGAGGGAGCTTGGGTACTTGGTATATTTTGCTTTGCTAAAGTAATGGATTTGCACACCATCATTTCTAAGGTTCATTTTCCAACACAGCCACCAGAAACATTCCTAAGATGAGATTCTTGAGAAGTGTAATTAGCTTTGAGGCACTTTTGCTCACATACTGAACAGATGACTCTGGGTGACTGGTGACTAGTTACTGTCCTCTGCATAGTGTCATATCTGGGATCCTGATAGGCCTCACCTAATTCTGGCTCTCTATTTTTTATCATGCACAGCATCTTCACAGTTCAAATGAATGCTCTGCTTTATTTTCATCTGTTCATCTGTTTAAAAAAGAGAGAGAGAGTAGTATTTTCTTGCTTCCATTTTGTGCCATGTTTCTTCTTTATGTAAACTAGAATTCAATTAGTGTTCCAGGAAGCCACTTTTATACTTTTATCAGTGTCTTGGTTTGAGACAACTTAAAGAAGAAGATGCTGGAATGAGTTATCTCCTTTATGATTCCAATAATCTCTATCCACCAATAAGAAATGAATACTAATAGAGGAAAGTTTTAAAAAACCATGGTTTATTTACAAACAGGTTGCCAACAGGTAGGAAAAAAAGTAAACAGCTGCTAAATATCAAACTGCTAGACCTCACCACCCCACTGGAATGTGAAAAATGCCAATCACTTGTTTTTAAAATTTTGAAAGTTTAATAATAATAGAATGATTATAAAAATAGTAATACAATTAGAGTAATTAAAATTTGGACCATTAGGATTAGGACAATATGAGACAATAAAAACAAAGAGTTATGGACAGGCTGGGTGCCTTTTTCTGGGCAAAATAAGCCCAAAAAAGGACCCACGTTAACAGAGGATTAACCCTTAAAAGCAACAGCCTGTTGCATATTCATACACCTCATCCATGATGCATAAATTCCGTTCAAACACAGGATTGTGTCTGGTCAGTGTCAGCTTCTTCCTCTGAATCCTGACTGTGTCATCCTGCCTGAGCGAGGCGGGAAGAAGTTCGTTTCTTCTGATAATGGAGCAATAAATTCTCTTTCTCTGAAAGATTCAGGTGTCCTGTAGCTGCTATCTCAGTGAAAGTCCTTTCTTTAAAAAAAAAGTATCTTACATAGCATAGTTTCTATTTTAACGTTTTGTTATTACCTAAAACTATATTTAACACACTACTTAAGAAAAGAAGAAAAATAAAGCTTTAGCTTGAGCAAAAATCGAACTGTGTGTGAAGCAAACACTGGGCTGTGCAGAGCCATGAACCTGGGTGGGCAGCTTTTAAAAACGCCCACTCCAAAAGCCAACTTCCTAAAACCCCCAACTCCAGCTTCCTGAAACCCCCAACCCCAACTTCCTAACCCCCCCATCCCACTGAGATTCCTGGCTGCAGGGTCCTAAAGATCCAGGAACAGATGGATGAATGTAGATGTATGTATAGAAGCATGCACTCCTCCAATAAATAAATACACCACCCACCGTGGTATATTTACTTATTGGAGGAGTGTATGCTCCTCAGATGGTTACAGGATATGTTATTGTGGAGGGATAGAAGGTAAGAAAATAAAGATAGTGCAGAAGGTAATCTCACACCTGAGGAGCTGCAGCTGTACCAATCACCAAAGATTAGGAACAGGTCTGCCCTTAACAGGGCACAGCTGTGTCCAGTAATGATGAGTGCTGCAAAAGAGAGGGTTTGCTGGGTGAGGAGAGAATTGCAGTTTGTTGGCTGTGCTGTGAAGAAGAAGGAGTCAGTGCTATGAGGAGATGACCATGAGAACTCACCAAGAAGGTATGGGACTTTTGAAATAAGATGACAACATATTATGAATCACCCCAAGAAAGTAATTTAAATAAAACCATCTAAAATATGCCAAATAAGAAAAGCTGCTTTGATACTTAGTAAAGAATATGTCAACTTGATTCTTCTAAATACTGCTACTAAATTCTTGTGGCTCTCAATTATTATTATATATTCTTACACCTGATAGCTCTGTTCTGTTTGGCTTTTAACTCATGAAGTGATAGAGGGATGCAAGCTTTTCCAGGCTTTTATCCTGTTTCCTCTGTTACTTGTATTTGCATAAACTAATTATTGTGCTTAACTGGGTGAACAAACTAAATGAGGATTATGTACTGTCCTTACCTGTAAAGTTGCATCTGACATCAGAAGATGGATCTGCACTGATAAATTTTTCTCTGTACTTACCCAGTGCTCTCAGCATTTTTAGGTGTTCATTTAAAAAAGTTTCATAGACTTTTTCACACCTCTCTTCTCACTGCCAGTATAATGAAATAGAAATTCTAATTTGATTTCATGTTTAAATGATCAGGTTTTTTTCCCCTGCATGTACACACTCCAGAAGTGACCAATGGCAGGAGTACCTGTCCGACACTGTAGTGCTCTATGTGATTATGCAGCTATTCACAATTATGGCATGAGGATTAAAAGTTTTTCTGTTTGGTAGTGGGGAGACAGAGAGAGTATGTTCTGTTGCATAGAGACAGCTTTTGAGTGACTCTGGGATTTGTTTGGGTTAAAATCTGATACACAAATCCACAAATACAGTCTGTGTGATTATTCATTAGATGGAAGGTTGGCCCTCTTGGATAACTTCTGGGTTACACCTGTAAGTCTGAGCAACTCCTCTGCATGCAGAGTACCTTGGGAAATCTACAACCAATATCTTATCTTTGAAACTATCTGCTTGCACAATCCAGGCTGTAGTATCAACAGCAGAGTTTTCAGTGGCTCAAGCAATGAGCCATTAATAGAGCATTGCAAAAGACAGAGATATAAAAAAAAGCTGTTTTGTTTCACAAGGAGCTTATGACTGGAGTGTTTTTGTAGCAGGAAAAAGAAATAAACAGGTAAACAGGGAAGAGCCAGCTGAATTCTTTGTTTCTATATTAAATGTTTACAAGTATTCTAGGTAGCAACTTGCTGGGAGTATGAAATTTATAATTAAATAGCCATGCTTTTTAGAATTGAGAAGAGAAGCAAAAAACATGCATGGAAAATGTATTATAAGATTGTCAATGCAGGGAAGAGGGAATGAATTGGTGTTTCAAATTAGAAGTTATTAAGTATGAGTTACTGTATATTTTTTATTTTCAAGTTACTGTGTACATTTTTAATTTTCATAAGCTTATAAAGAGAGAGTGTTTTGACAAAATGTGTATAACATTAATGTGTCACAGGTGAAGTGAGAAATGGAGTGATTAGAAGGAAGGACACTCATAGCTAAATACCATATCTGTCTCTGAAGAGATAGCTAGACACTCACTGCTGGTTGTTGCTCTTTAGAGGTGTCCAGAGTGATCTCAGGTAACAGAACTCACAGCTTAGATATGGCCAAGTGTTGCAATACTGTCACTTTCTGAACTACTGTACCAATGAAGATAAGCCTTTTATCAGCAAGCTGAGTTTGCTATTTCCTATGGTAACTGTTTGAACCTCCATTTTAATAATGGTGCTTGATTCATAATCATGTACAATTCCTCTACTATGGAAAGGAGCTGAAAGATCTTTAAGCATAGGGTGAGGCTCTGGTGTGCCTGGGGTGAATGTATATCTGTTCTGCCTCTGCCTTTTTATGTGGTTGAGTTTGAATCCAGTAAAAATTTACTTTGATGCTGAGTTGGCAAGATGAACTAACTGTTCTGAATGTGGCTTTTTTATCTTGCCACGTTTTGTGTTCAGAGCCTTGAGCATATTTCACAACCTTTGGCAGATTTTTCCTTTTTTTTCGAAGTAGAAACATTTCTCTCCCTGAAATTAAGCTTATTGTGTGTATATAATATAAATTATTGTGTATTACATAATATAAATTAAGCTGTGCATACATGTACTTGTAAGTCCCTTCATCAGTGTGCTGCTGCTGTTGGCACTGGATCAATGCATAATGGTGTAGACTGATCCAAGCTCTTGGATCGTGTAAACTTGGTACTGAGAGTGCTTGAAGTCTGAAAGAAAAAGTGTTCTTAGTTTTGTAAGATACATCAAGAAATGTTTTCACTTTCTATCTTTTACCTCTTCAAAAGGAATGAACTGTAGGAAGAGTTTTATTCTACAGTATGGTCATGAATCTTCTCAGGATAGGTCCTGTACTACAGGGAGGAGCAGAGGAGTGAACATCAGCCTGACAATGTCCACATCAGCCTGACAATCATCTCTCCTTAATAATCCCTACCTGGTGCTTGTTCAGTGGGGAATCTGACCTGTGTCTTACCCTGTCCTACCCATGATTTTTGTGTGGCCACGTGTTCAAGATGTAAAACTTGTAAAAAGAGTAAAGAGAGGTGAGCAGGACATACAGATGCACCTGTTCTGCAGGGACTGTTGCCCCCTGGTTTTGGTGGTACTTGATGTCAGACGTGGTGAGAATGTGTTATTTGAGAACAGATATCAGCAATAAATTATGATATAAACATTTGTGATTAGGTAAAAATGCTCTCAAGGGTTATAAAAGTCTCAGAGATGGTAGCTTGGCTGTTGTTGTTGCTGCCTGTAGTTCTGGGATGAAGATGCAATTGAGTGTGCTAGGAATCATAGATGCTGTATATTGTGAGGGTCCTTTAAATGGTATCTAGACAGATCATATATTTGAGAAAGGGTGTAGTAAGCTGGGTTATAAGGCTGTAGACAGACCATTAAAAATGAGGAAAAGTTGGAGGACCTGCTCTTGAAGCAACAACTTGCTCACAGCAGAGCATTGACTCAAAGGACTAGAAAATTAAAAAAAACCCCAAAAAAACCCAGAGCCTAGTGATCTTACAGAAAAGTGTTGCTTGTCATATATTAGAATAAGAGCTGTCAGAAATCTTACAATCAATACATTTTAAGGCTCTTTTTTTGTGTAAGAGTAGTAAATAGTGATATCTAAGTAGTTCAGCTCTGTTTATTTAGGAATGGAAAAAGCAGCTGGGAGGTGAGGAATAAAACACCCAAGTTATTTTACTCAGGAGTTTAAGGAGAACATTGCAGGTGTAAAGCAGAACAGTTGCTCTTCTGAAGGGCATAAATTGAAGATGGTCTGACCGTGTGTTTGGTAAGGGGTGGTAGAACACAGTACTGGACAGCTGGGTTAAGGAGCAGGGTCTGAGGAGGGTGGGCTTTGCTAAAATAAGAGGTTAAGTCAAATAGAGAAGCCATCAGCAAGGGTAAGAGGTGCCTGAGAATTTGGATGCCACAGGTCTGGATATTCTAGAGAAACTTGTTGGACTCTCCTTAGGCTTTTCCACACATGTCAGCAGTGCTCAAGGGAGCTGGAACTTAGGGGTTAGAGAAACTTAAGGAGCTGAAAGTTCCAGGCTTAGCACTAGAGGATGCCAGCACTCTCTGGTGTTAGTTACTCTACAGTTTCTCACCTGTGCTGCAGTACATGGTCTTTAAATGTTAGTGACTTGTTTTCCTCTTCTTTCTATGCTCTTTCTCTCAGTGGTTAATTTTTGAAGGTTTTCTGCTTAGAAGCAATGAATCTGAACTTAGGAGTGTGCTGCACTCTCAGTGTAATCCTTGTTTGCAAATACAGAGCCAGGCACTGAAGCTGTGGTTGGTGCTTCCCCCAGCAAGGAAATATCTCATAAAATCCTGTTTCTGGAACCTCATTATCTGAATTAAATTGGAAAAGATCAACAAAAATGATGAGAGCCCTTGATTCAAAGAATATCAAGCTACCTGTATACTCTGTGTTGTAACTACCAGGATAGGTTAGGAGATGCAACTCTAAATGTATTTTCAGGGCTTAAATGCTGAAAAGAGAAATTAAGTACTTAGTTATGGCTCCTTCTAAATATCTCTGGAGTAATGGAATGAAGCTAATAATGGATCAGCTTAAACAGTATCTAAGGAATTACTGCTGGTGAGATAGTGCAGGTTGTGTAAGAATCTCCTGAGGCTCAGGCAGTTGGATAGAGCTAATACCTTTTAAGAAAGTCATTAGAGGAAATCTTGCTTCAATGGGAAGGTAAGACTAGACCTGGCTGACTGTTAAGTAGCTCCTGTGCTTGCCATTCTATCTCACACTTCCTCTTCAGTGGTTGTTGCACAGCTTTATACACAGAAGTGAGGATAAGTGAGGTATGCAGTCTTTAAAATTGGATCTTGCTCTTTTCATGTAGCAAAGAAGATGGATCAGGAGGGAGAGTCCCCAAGTGCAGAGCTTTATCTTTGTGTTGGTGAGCAGCAAAACTGGAGTGGACTTGTGTAGCCACATTTCACAGAGAAAAGCAAGGCACAACTTCCCAAGAATATTTCTGGGATTCACATTCTCTCAACTCAGAGAAAGAAAAACCAGTTCTTATCTCATTTACTGCTCCCATGTTGTTCACAAGGGAATGCATTGTGGAAGATGATTTACCTGAAGGGAATTGATAATTGGATTTTGATGTGAGTGTTTTGATTCACTGACCAATTGAATCCAGGTGTGTGTGTATTGGGATTGTCACTGACAGTAACAAGAGGTTGTGCAGTTGGGTGCTTGGCAGATTCAGTTTAGATGTTATGTAATATAGATGTAATACAATATAGAATAATACAGTATAATAAAGTAATTAATTAGCCTTCTGATAAGATGGAGTCCTCCTTATAATTTCTTCTGGATGTCAGGCAAAAAATCTCTCTGCTAGACTTGTCCTGCAGAAGAAGCTCCAATGGGTTTCAGCCAAGCACTGGACTCCCAGTAAGTGAAGAGTGAATAGCTGGGAGTGACAGTTCATTTTCCATAAACCACCAGAGGTCAGGAAGCCCACTTACAGCCTCTGCTTACATGTGCTTATTCTTCTGTCCTCTTTAGTGCTTTAATGCAAACACTTCAGAAGTTTTGCAAGCCTGTGGATTTGTCACAATCATTACCTTGTTTAGTTTGTCTCCCTCCATAGCATTGGAGAACAAAGACCTTCCAATGCCAGTGGGGTTGGAGTACAGTGGTTGCATGGACACACGTGGGGCAGTGTGTTTAGACTGGCCTCATGTACAGTGTGCAATCCCCAAAACTTTCTGGTCTTAAGCATTTTGAATTTGAAAGCCTGGTTTTAGAATAGTGTTTTCCAAGTCCTTTATTTTAGTATTATCAAACACATTGCCAGGTTACTTATGCATGTTATATCACTGAAACGATGAACAAGAAAATACCTTTAACTCCTTCTTCTTGTTGAGAATTCCCCGAGACCAGAAGAAAAGAAGGTGAATAAGTCTCTGTGAATTGTAGCTTTCCTGAGGAATTGAAGTAAGAGAAAAGTGAGTCTGTTTGTTTTTCAGGCTTTGTTTATTTGAAATTAAGAGTAGCTATGAAATAAATGGGATTAGCACTCAGCTCTTCTAACCTAACTGAGCCCTTGGACTTGAAAGACTCTTAGAAGTCTGAGTGTCTGAAAGGCAGGTATTATTGGTGAGAACAGCTGATTGAAGAGAAAACTACTCTGTTTTGCAGAGGCCATGAGTACAAAGCCAGGGTTATTTACTGAGAGAGGGTTTTTCAGAGTTATTTAACAAAAGGAGTGCATAGATGGCACTCAGCATCTTAATTGCTGATGGGTTGAAGTTCTTATTGTTGATGAGTCAGATACATCAAATATTAGCTTCATGAAGACTCTTATCCAAAGAGTTTATACTGTAAATACAAAGCAGTAGTGAGATACAGAAACTTGGAGTACACTCATAATTTTTCTGTATGCTTTTACATTGGAAAATTATTTGTACTCAGATAACTGAACTCATTTATTGTTCAGTTCAGATTGTTTCTGTGTGTCTCAGTAAAGGAAAAAATGACAGTAGAAAAGCCTTATGGATTCCTTGAGGAGCTAAAAGAGCCATGAAGTCAGGCTCTCAATGTTTTCCCCAATGCATTTCTAATTTGCAGCCTTCCTACCCCAGAAGACAAGGGCACTGCAGGGCAATTGTGAATTTCTGATCATGTTTTGCTGTACACAAGAGGTTAAGATAACACTGTCTTTGACTTGGGATTGCAGAGCTAAAAGAACAAATTGGAGGAAACAAGATATTAAAAACAAGTACACAAAGTATCACGTGGGCTGAAATCCAGGAGTCCCATAACCTTCATGGGGTATAATAGTGACAACAGAATTCCAGAATGGCATTTCTTTTCCATGGTTGTGTTTGAGGTTATATTTTCTATTGATTCTGCCAAAGATGGGCTTTTGCTACATTTTTCTTAAAGGCTGCTATCAGAAATGTGTAAGAAGAGGATTCACATGTGGTTGTCATAAAACTTCAGCTGTGCAGCACTAATTCCCACTGGTGAGACCATTACTGAACCTGGTCAGTATGCAGGCAAAGCAGGAAAGTTGCTGTTGAGGTAGTCTTCTACTTGAATATTAAACTTTTTCCAGATTATTGTGAGATCGTGGTGCATGTAGGTAGAATAACTTTAGTTAGCTGCTGCTTATGATTTAAAATTTTGTGTATGTGACTGCTCACCAGTTGTGATCAGAGTTCTTGGAAGGTGGAGCTACCTAAAATATTCTGTTGTGTTTGTGGGGTGTTCTGTGGCAGGAAGGAGTGATGAATCTGACTCCATGTTCTCAGAAGGCTAATTTTATTATTTTATAATACTATATTATATTAAAGAATACTATACTAAAGAATACAGAAAAGATATTTACAGAAGGCTAACAAGATGATAATAAAAACTCGTGACTCTCTCCAGAGTCCCAGCACAGCTTTACCTTGATTGGCCATTGAGTCAAAAGAATTTACAGCAGAAACTAATGAAACAATCTCCAAACACATTCTAAAGGAGCAAAACACAAGAGAAGCAAATTAGATAATTATTGTTTTCTTTTTTTTTTCCTCAAGCTTCTCAGCTTCCCAGGAGAAAAATCCTGGGCAAAGGGATTTTTCCAGAAAATGTGAATACCACAGTATTATTACAAAAGAATTTAAGAAGCAGGTCAGGTACATGATTTAATATAGTGATCAATCTGTATGTGTTACTGCAAGTGTGCAGTTTTCCCAAGAACACAGATATCACTTGACAGAAGACCACACAAAGACACCTGTATGTTCATATTTTAGGAGCATTACTGCAATATATGAAACTGCTGGTTTTCAGTGTTGCTGGTAAAATTTATTCTTATAGGTAAAGTGTTTAATCTAGACTGTCCTTCGTACAAGAACCAATACATGTGTACTAGTATAGACTAGAGATTATTTCTGTTTCATGTCATATACAAGATTTCCCTTGTGTCTGCATTCTCTGTCACTGGATTTATTGTTCTGGTTTCAGCTGCACAGTGGACAAAGTCCTGGGACGAGCAGAATTCTCCCTTTTAATTCTTTTCAAAATTTGCCATTTAAAAAAAAAACAGTAGAAGGGAATGGGGGTATCAGTGTAAATCTGCACAAGCAAATGTTGATCACAGAAAACCCTATGGCCATACAAAGCATGCTTTATGACAAAATTCTCTTTTAAAGTACCAAAACGCTGCAGAGTTCTTGTTTCTTACTGAGACAAATGCAATCTGATCACAAGGAAGCTGTTTCTTTTCATTTCAATCCCCAGGAGTGTTTTCTTGTCTGGCTGGAAGTGAGGTGAATCTGAAGAGCCGGCACAGCTCACTGTCAGCCAGCTCGGGCTCATTTGGGGCTTTGGAATCTGCTAGCTGATGTCAGCTGGGTTTGACAGCACAGTAAAGGCCTTGGAGATAATGAAGATGTGCTGTGAGAGAAAATGGGCAGCTGTCAAGGAGCCTCCAGAGCTCTCCTGAGCAAGGGGAGGCTGCCACCCTTATCAGCTGTCACTGGTGCCCTGAGGGCTCCTTTCAAACTGAGCCTGGAGCACTTCTGACTGCAATTGTGCTGCTTGGTGTGAGATGTACAGGTGTTAACTTTAACATGTTCATGTAACATGGCTTCAACCATTTAATTATGGCCTTGGAGCCATATTAGTCATGATTTGGAGATTAGGATTTAGAGAGATTCATTCAGCTTTTTCCTGTGTTGTTCTCAGGGAGTTTAGGATATGCTGTGCTATTGCCCTGCTGTGATTTCCCCTCTCTCCCCATTGCTCTTTCCTCCTGCAGTTAATTGCTGGATGACTGGCTGAATTGAGCAATACTGGAGGGGTAATTACAGCACTGGGCTGGTGAATTTTCAGGTGTCTGTGCCAAGAAACTTGCCTGCATGATCACTTTGTCATTTGGTTTGGAGCCAGGGGATCACGGGTTATAAATTTGTGGCCCTTGTGATCCTGGAGCTGCACGTGGTGCATGAGGGAGCAGCGAGAACATCCTGGAGGCTGTCCCTGAGTGCTGCTGTGTGAGCAGATTTGGCACAGGAGGAAGCAGGATTGCTTAAACCATCAAAGCCTTAATTGTGAACCTGTTTTGGCAGCTGGTCTCTTTAGATTATTTTGTGATGGAGGCTGGAATTTGCAGGGGCAGAATCTTTGGTTAGTGGCTGAAGCTCTCTCTGGATGAGGTCGGGTTAAGTGGTTCCTGTGGAGCTGCTGGAGGGTTCTCCCAGCCCTGAAGGTTACCCAGCACTGCAGCACAGTGTTTTCAGCAGCCTGAACCTCATCCTGGGATGACTTCATCCTGCTGGTGTCCCCATCATCTGTCTGTTTGCTCAGAAATGGGTCTTACAGCTTTAAGCTAGGCTCAGAGGGAGAAGGACTGGGATTTTATGTTCAAAACACAGAGATAAGAGTTCAGCTTTCTCTGAGCTCATGGCAGTGCTCTCTGAGTTCGCTACCACAGAGAAAAGAGAGAGAAATGGGAACTTTTTTGCTGCTTTTCCTTGTTAGCTATGGCAATAAAGGTTTTTCCAGAATTGTTTTTTATGGAACTGTGAAAAATTCTCATTGTGAATACTTTGCTTGGTAAATAGTTTTTTCCACACTTCTCCAAGGAGATTATCTCCCAGACTGGTTGGGGAGGGGCAGCTGAATCCTGCCCTTTAGAGGAAACAAATCTGTCCCAAACCTTTAACTAAGGTGGAACTTGCAATGAAAACTTTTTGTTAGTGACTTGGCCCTGATGAACTGCATGAAATGAGTGCCTGGAAACAACTGTCATCAAGCAAGAAATTGTTTTTTATGAGATGCTCTTAAACTCTGTATGTGTACAATAAATTATATGCAGCTGTCTCATATTAAAATGAAGCTTGGGTGTTTGATTCCTGTTAATTTTTTCTTCCACTTCATTCAGGTTGGCTTATTTATTCTGATCCTAGTATTCCTGTTTTAGGTTGTCCTCTCACTACCCCTTCTCCTTCAAAAATGCAAAATTCTATTTATGAATTGTATTGTTGCTAATGCTTTCCAAGGTCCTTTTTTAAAACTTTGAAATCCTCATTCTTTAATAATGTTTAATAATATTATCACAAAATTAATTACTTTAGACTTCTCAGAATTTTGTGTAGTTCATATATGGGTGTTAGACTTTAAATGTTTTGTACCATTATTCCATTATTGAGTAGCTTTAGCAGAGTAATATGGAGACCTGGCTAGGTCTGGAAAAGAAAGCACTGACATACTTGATTATTTCCCCTTGAATGCCTTAAACATGAAGAAATAAAAATAAAAAAAGCAATAGTTCTGGACCAAGATTCTTCTTGCTTAGAGTCCTTACAGACTTCCTAGAGGAAGCAATTACAGTTTGCATTTGAAACAAATTTTTACAGTAGGATTGACCATTTAATTGGGCCAAATTACTTGTTACACCTTTGCTGAACAAATAGCTGCAGACAGGTGATGGAGGGTGTGGAAGAAGCAGGATGGCTGGGAGCCATCCACAGGCTGCATTACTGCAGTGCCAAGATCTATTTCCTGCAAAAAAAATACCATTGGACACTTTTCTCCATTTCCCTGTTTGTTATCTGTAGCTGTATTTTGGTGTTTCAGTATCTTAAGTCTAGATCTAGTAATCGTAAGACATCTCAAAGTTTTCCATGTTAGATCTAAATTCAATTGTATAATTAATGCTGTAATTATTACAATTTTCTCTTTCATTAGCACTAGAAAATAACCTAATGTGTTGATATTTACTTAAGCATTTTTATTTACCTAATCTTTATTCATTAATGTAGCTTTTAAAATGGGTTTTGCTTTTCTTTACTATTTCTGCTGGAAAACTGAATATGAACAGAGTAGCTGGAGGGCAGAGACTTGGCTCATCTAGTGCACCACAAAGAAGAAAAATCACTAAAGTCCTGAACTTGGTTGTCTTGTTATTGGGAAGCAGTTTCTCTTTTGCATTTTGTGCTGGTGCAAGTGAATATCCAGTAGTGTGAGGCAGCACTTTATTGCTTCAAAGCCCTCTGCTTTGCTCTGCACTGGCCAGGCACACCAGGTGACTTCGATGATTGTGGGACAGGTGTGTCAGCATTTGGAGAGGGAGGTTTTGTGTGCTGTGCATCTTTCCCTTGTGGCTCTTTTTTCCCTGTGCATATTTTCATTAGCACAGGAGGTGCTGAGCTCCAGGTTGTCATTCAGGAGCAGCCTGTGTTGCTCTCATGACTAACAGTGGTGAAATTGCATCTCTGGCAGCAGGTTGGGACATGCTGGGTTTAGACACCAAGCTCACAGTTTTTTATGATATTTTTGAAAACAGTCAAAAACTGTTGTGGAATAAATGCAAGTGTATGAAAACACTTCTTTGGAACTGGAATTTTTCCTTCCTAGCATCCTTGTGCTTTGGGAAGCCACAAACCTGTGTAATTCTTTGTTGGTAGTACAGCCTCTCTCCTTTGTTCCTATGATGCATCAGAACTCAAAACACAGGTTTGGTACCTTATTTCTAAAAGAGTTTCAAAATACTAAGTTTAAACATTGAGTCCCTGTTAGCTAGACTGTATGGATAAGTGGGAACTGCTCCTTACTGGAATGCTGGTGAGAAGCTGGGGCTTGTATTGTTGTGTTCTGGTTTGCCCTTCCTTAGAGCCGTGTATTTAACTGAACTGGATTTTGGATCAGAGTACTTCCAATTAAGAACAAACCACTTAATTGACTTGCAGAATTAAATGTCTGAAATGGGTTTCCTCACACTTCTGCTCTGTTTCTGGATGAAGGAGTTTGGAGGCAAGCCCAAGTGCTCCAAATATATGCCATAGAAGTAAATAAACATTGGGCACAAGAATCAAAACATAAAATAAAAGTTAATTAATCTGAGAATTGACTGTGGCAGGCTGATGGGTGGAAATGTGACTCTGGATAACTATGGTATGTTTTATTTAGTCTACTCAAATATGTTTTGGTTTTTTTTTTCAGGGAGAAAGATCTTAATGCAAAGTTTATTATTTCAATGGAAAAAAATAAAACAACAATCACAAACTTAAAGGTGAGTAAACACAATTTAGAAAAGGAAGTTGTAATTCAGTAGCTGCCAAAGTATGACTGGACAAAATAGTGGTGCTTGCTGTGTCAATGGCCCCTAGTTGTTAAAATTCAGTGTTAAAGTAATGTTTTGAGGAAACCAGGTTACACTGTTATTGCTGCACTGTGGTTTTCTGCAGATCACTCTGTAGGCTCTAGCTCATCATTTCTTCAAAGGTTTATCACTCAGGTCATTACTTAGCTGGGAGATGAAAGCCAACAATAGAATAGAGGTGTGTTTCTGATAGCTATTAAATCTCTGCTTCATCTGTAAAAGTCTTCTGAAATTGCCATGAAAATGAACCAAACCCAAAGTACATCCCTTGCTGTAACCTTTTGATGGTATATTTTAACATTTCTCTCAGCAAGAGAAGCCATGTGCAGCAAATTGGTTTTTGCAGGATATTTTCTCATGACTAATATATGAAAAGGAGTTTCAGAGTGTAGTTTCTTCAGAATCATGTGGAGCATGGTGAGTATTTCTGAAGTGTCAGCTCTCATGTCTTGAGCATGATGATTGCCTTAAACAGCAGGTATGTCACACCTTTTTAATTATGACTCCATGGTGAAGTGCTGTTCCTGGTGCAAACACCTCTCTGGCTCCTGTAAATTATATGTGGAGGATAATCCCTGATTATAATAACAGCATATATGGACCCATTTAACTGAGCCTAAGTATTGTGACAAAAATGTGCTGTGGGGTTAGAAGCAGTAAGCTAAAATTCAAATAATTCCTGCTGTGCTGTTTTATGAGGTGGCTGTCTTTCTTATTGAAGGGCGTGCCTCCTCCTGATTTTGTGTTGTTGGAATCATAAATCTCACCTGTCATACATTTCTAAATGTGTGTAGCATTATGTTAGATTTGCATTCTGATTATTTATTGTCAAATGTTTTTAATTTCTTCATCAGGATGTGTTGTACCAGCTCTGTTTTCTTTTTTTTTAATAGATACCAGAGGGTGCTACTGGAGACACAGGACGAGAAAGAACAAAAACATTTACCTATGATTTTTCCTATTTCTCAGCAGACAGTAAAAGTCCCAATTTTGTTTGTCAAGAAATGGTAGGATTTCTGATGTTAATAATTAATCTTTTTCCTTTCCCTTTTCTTTGTCTTGGAAGCATTCCATGAAACTTCTTTCCATTGAAAGTGCATCTTCTGTAATTTAGAAATTTTCTAGATACCTGAGAGTTTGAATTTTGCTTTGTTCTTTTTTTTTTTTAAACTTATCTAACAGTGTAAGTGGTATGCTTTCTAAAACAGCAGGCTGAATGCCTTCTTTCCAGTTCTTTTTTCTGATTGGTGTTGTATAAGGTCAAGTTAGAAAACATCTCTAAGCACTGAAATTGGTTTTGAAAAGCTTTTTAGAAAAAGTCACTTTTGCGAAACAAGCTTTAATTCACATAGAAACAATCTTACCTGGTTGAAGTGTGGTGTGAATTTTTTTTTTCCTTGGTCCAAAAGCCTCGGTACACATTGAAGAAGATTCTTGTTTTCCTCCTCCCTTGAGTATTCACCTTAGAAAAGGACAAAACAGTTTTTCTTTCTGCACAGCCAGAACAGAAGATTAAACTTGGAGCTATAGGCATTATTCAGATAAACAGACCCTTTGTGACCTTGCATTTCATGTGAATGTTGAACTTTTTGGTTCTTTCCCATTCCCTAATAAAATTTTTAATTGAATCTCAAGTAAGTTGTGATTTTGATGCTGTAAGCTTCAACTGAGAGTAGTTCTTTCCCCTTAAAATAATGCAGCAGTTTACTGACTATCCTGTAAGCCAGCTGGGTCCATACCTTCTTGGTATGTACCCCATCTGCTCAGGAATGCTGTAATGGCTAATCCTAAAAAGCCTCATAATTAAAACTAGTCTTAAGAAACAGTAAGTTGAAGCCATTTTTAAATATTTGTGAGAATGACAAGTTTTGCCATTTTATATATATATATATATATATATATATATGTATAATGGCTATACTTGATTTAGACTTGGATTTTTTCATTTAACCATCAGGGTAAGTGATAAATCCTCTTGTTTTCTGAATACTTCTTTTATTTCAATGGTATATTAGTGTTTGATAATGTATATTCCTAAACTTTCTGGATTGTTGTTTCTTTTAAGTAACACTTTTTTTTTGCTATTATTTTGAAATACTAGGAATCATACATTTTATCTGGCCATCAATGTGGAAATACCCTAATTACTGTGGCAAATTGAAGTAGTAATGTATTTGAGAGCAATGATTTGAACCTGAGATTCTAGTGAATGGTTTTAGGCAGGTGTTTCAGGCCATATGGCTTTGCTAGAATTTTAGCAAATGCTTTAAATTAACTGACTCAATTATTTATTTTTAACTAAAGCAGCTTTGATAATGTATTTTTCTGTTCTGATTCTAAATGAAGCTTCTTGTCATGCACCAGTTGGGACTTAAATTTATGGATATTTAATTCTTGGATCTTCTAGATACCTGCCTTTAGATCCTTCTGGAAAGCTGTGTTAGACAAGACCACCTTAGAGGAACCCAGGAAGAGATTCATGGTGTTAGTAGGCTCTTGCTGTTACAGTGCAGGTTATTTCCAGAATCCAAATTTGCTGTGAAAAAATTAGGTTAATTCTTGTCAAAATAACCATTTGCAAAGTAAATTTGAATGCATACAAATAGATATCCAAGTTGTAGTCTATACTGATGTCCACTTTCCACATAGAAGTGATAAGTTCCCCTTTTCCAACTTTTTCCTTCTGGAGCCATTTACCTGTTTCAGAGTAGGTCAGGTAGAGGCAAGATTATTATAACTTGCCCATGTCAGGAGTCTATAGAAACAAAAATAAATTAAAATGCCCACATACTGATGGCTGCAGCAACCTTGAGCAATAAATTTTAAAACTGAGAGTTTTACAATTGGTAATGATAGGATAAATCATAAATTTGGCTTTAATGTGTGTGTCCAGTATTGTGCTGTTAAAGTGTGTTCCACAGCCTTGGACACCTCCTGTATCTGGGCTGGCAGGAATGTGGACTTCTCCTGCTCAGCTACAAAAATATTGTTTCTCAGGTGTTGTTTTAATTACACTGTGTGCAGCACTTCAAAAACAAAAGACATTTTTAAACTATAGGAGTGCAAGTACTAAACATGCACTGCACAATGGACTGTTTTGCTTTTGTCAATGATTTCATATTTAATTGAAGGCTTTGTAGTTAAGCTCTTATCAAGTTCCTGCAGAATTTACAGTTTGCTGCACCAATGGCATAGAAGGGCCTCTTTTTTGCATTCCTCTTGCCTGGGAATAAAATTGATCTTGATTGTTGGTGATGTGGTTGCTTAGTGCCCTTTGTTCATGTTTGTTACATTTTTCTATTTGAAAGGCAGAAAAATAAGAAGTGGAAATCTGTTTAATACTGTATACCTTATTAATATGCCTTGTAGATGCAAAATACACTTTAGTATTCCAAAGTTAGAGTGGGGATGGCAATTTGCCATCAAGCTTCTTAGTTTGTATTCCTGACTGAGAAAAAAAAATAGAGTTTTGATATTTACTGGCCTTTTGTGACAAACCAGTGTCCCATCCAAGCAGTCTTTGCTTCTAACCTGTGTTGAGCCTTTGTGTTCAGACAAGGCTGACTGTCCTGTGCACTCCCTCAAATCACATGCAAGACATTTTTGAAAAGCAAAATGCCATCAAAAGAGTAGTGCATAAAGACTTGGGCACAGAGAAAAATAGGGGAAAGAATAAAGTAGCTTTGGCTGATCTTTATGTTCTTTGAGAGATATAAGTGGTTACAGCACTGTAACTCCTTTGCTGGAGGGAAGGTCAAGTGAAGTATTCCAAAGGCACATTTGAAGATTAGTGATTAAAGAAATTACCCAGCACTCCTTCTAGGGAGAAGCGGTGAGATTATACTGTGCTTGTGCCATTCACTATTAAAAATGGCTTGTCTGCCTTGGAGAATATAAACCACAGACAGTGCAGACAAGTAGCTAAGCTATGTGAAGCATCAATGAGATTTTTGAAAATCATGTATATGAAAATCATGTCTAATCTGTGAGACACAAATTAATATTTTAATTGGGAGAAATGCTGCACCAAGTGTTACTCCTTGCCCAGTGAGGGGTTGTCACATTCATATTTTCTGAAAAATCCCTTTGCCCAGGATTTTTCTCCTGGGAAGCTGAGAAGCCTCAGAGAAAAAGGAAAACAATTCTTATCTAATTTGCTTCTCCTGTGTTGTGCTCACATGTGGAATGTGTTTGGAGATTGTTTACCCACAGGTGATTGTTTCATTGGATTCTGGTGTGAGTTGTTTTGACTCTTTGGCCAATTGGAGCCAAGCTCTATCAGGACTCTGGAAAGAGTCACAAGTTTTCATTATTATCTTTTTAGCCTTCTGTAAGTATCTTTTCTGTATTCTTTAGTGTAGTATAGTAATCTTTAATACAATATAGTAGCATAAAATAATGAATTAGCCTTCTGGGAACATGAAGTCAGATTAATTCCTTCCTTCCTACGTCTGGGGGCAACCCAAATACAGTAAGGGATATGGATTGAAATGAGGGGATGATGATGAAAGGTCAGGAAAATCTGTGAGGTGTGTTGGAAGGAGCCAGTATTGCCCAGGAAGGTGGTGAAGGCATCTGGTGAGAGCTGAATTTATTAGTTGAGAACAGAGTCGCATATCATGTGATGTGGAGGAAGGATCATTACTAGTTATTACATAGTGAGGCTAAAAGAGAAGGGGTTAAATGATGAAAAAGGGTTACTTACCACATTGAAAACAAATTTCCCTGTTTGCCAGCCTAAAAATCATTGCTGTGTGAAAGCCACTTATGAGGAAAATACAGAGAAGATTGTGGGTCTTACACTTGATTAAAGCAAAAAAACCAAAACCAACCAACAAAACCCTCTGAAAAGACAAAGGAAGAAACTGTGACAAAATCCTGGAAATATTGACAGAATCATGGAAATGTTTCCTTTTGAGTGGGGACTGGATATTTGCAGAATGTGGAGAGTTGGTGAAGATACAAAAGATAATAACATAAAATACAAATAATATAAGATACAAATAATATACAGAATAATATCAGATACAAAAAGATAATAACAAGAATGAAAAGTGAATGGAGTAGCTGAGATTGCTGAAAGACATTGGGCCTTTAGAAAAGAAGGTAGCAATTTGACATGTCAAGTGTTCTGTTATAGAGAAACAAATAAAAACCAAACCACTGCAGTGCTGTAAATGAAATATGGTGAATGAATATGAAACAAGTATTATTTTATTTCAAATATTAATTTCCTCTCCTATAGTAAATATGTATTTTGTGGTATTCAATATTTGTATGCTGGGCTGATGGCAATCTTCTTTCCCAAGCTTCTGTTGGCTTAAACATTTTTTAATTTTATTTTTAGGTGTTCAAAAATCTTGGTACAGAGGTGCTTAAATCTGCTTTTGAAGGTTATAATGCCTCTGTGTTTGCGTATGGACAGACGGGCTCTGGCAAGTCCTACACCATGATGGGAAATGCGGTACGTTCTGTTGTCACTGAACCCTAAAATGCCACCTTGGAAGGGCCCTCCAGGATCCTTTGGTTCCACATTTCCTGGCAAAAGCATGGTCAAGACAGCATGGCCCAGCATCCTGTTCAGATGAATCTCAGAAGTGTTGATGGTTGGGAACCCACCACTCCCCTGGGCACATAATTCCAATTGCTGATTGTTCTCATGGAAAATGATCCTCTTGTATGCAGTCCCATTCTCTGCAGGAGTATTTTGTGTCTATTACCAGTGTCTCTTGCATGTGACTCCTTGTAAACAGGAGTCTCCATCTTCCATCTTCTCTGTAGGCACTTGTTAAATACTGGAACCTGGTTGTAAGGTCTCCTCTAAGCCTTTTATTCTCAAGGCTGAACAAATCCAACTCTCCGCCTTTCTTCACATGGCAGCTTCCCAGTCCTTTGGTCATCCTTGTGGCCCTTTCCAGCCTGTCCACATATTTTTTATGGCAGAGACGAAAACTGAATGCAGTATTCTAGGTGTGACCTGACAAGTGCTGAGTAGAGTCGGATAATGAATTTTTCATCTGTGCCCTGGTTGTTGTGATGCAGTCCAGCATCCTGTTGGCTTTCTTTGCCACACTGTTTGCTCTTGTTGTGCTTGCTGTCCACAGGAGCCCAAGTCCCTTTTCACAGAGCTGTTCTCCAGCTAGATAGATCCCAGCCTTTGCTGTGCTCCTGGATTATGTTCTTTCACATGCAAGACCTTATATTTGCTCAACTTCATGAGGTTCTTGTTAGTCCACTATTCCAGTGTATCCAGGTGTTACTTCAGGGTGGCTGTCCCTTCTGAAGCATTGACTTCCCCACTAGCTTTGGTGTCTTCATCAGACTTTGCTGTGCTACTCTTGGTGACCTTGTTCAGGTCACTTATAAAGAGTTAAACAGCTTTGGGCCCAATATTGATTCCTGGAGATCCCACTTGTGACAGGTTTCCAGTTTTGCAAGGAGCTGTTTGCCACCACCCTCTGACTGAAGCCTCCATAACATGTTAGTTTCTTTAGGAGCAGGCTGTGGGAAACCATGTTGAAAGCCTTGGAGAATTCCAGGTAGACAATGTCCACTTCTTGAGCCACATGGAGTGAGCAGGTGTATATTTTTGTTGGAATGGATTAAAATTGCAGTTTTTATGGGGTTTTTAATACTACTTCTGTCTGTATGCTACTAACCCTTCCATGTATCGCATCTTCTAACCTGTAATTTTTGTTCAGTAACAAAACCAAAAATTTCTAATGTTACTGCTAATTTTTTATGCCCAACTTGAGACACAAAAAAGGAGATACTGATTTTTGAGAAAATTAATGATCAGCTTTTTCTGAAGGTATGTGCTTTTTAAACCTCTTTTGAAGACTCAGAAGACTAAAATAGGTCCTTAGAGAAGGCTGTCAGGTGAAAAGCAGAAATTGGGCATGACAGTGGTTCATCAAACCCTTATGAGATTATACAGGCAATGAAATTTTAAGGATTATGTCCTATTGAGCCCTGCAGGAAGAGGAATGTGTGATAGGAGGTATTTGGCACTTTGTGAATGAAGGATGGGAGTGATTTCTCACAGTTGCCTCTGTGACTGTCCAAGGACAGAGAGACCCCACTAAACTTTTGGGGGTGGAGCAGTTTAGAAAGACTGACTGATGGAGCCTGTTTGCCAGGCAGCCTCTGCAGGTTTCATTCCTTAATCCTTGGGAAAAGAAATGTATTGTGTCTTCTGCCAGTAGAAATGAAAAGGAGAATATTAACACTTATCCTTCTTTGGATAGATCACTCTTTTGAAATGTAGTAAGATTGGGCTCTTTGCACCTCCTCTAGCTTAGGAGAGTGAATTAGCTATAAATCTTTTTCTTTCAGTTGTCACAAAATAAGTAGCTTTATATTTACCTCAATATCATAAGCAGAATAGACTTTTGTAACCAGAAAAGATCTCACAACCTAGGTGTGGATTTCTGCTTCAGAAATTTATAAAAGTGACATTTTTATGAGACTGCCTCACTATATATAATGACTGTAATTATCAAAACAGTTTGTAAATGAATAGATGCTGGAGTTTGTTTGACACTATTCAGCAATAAAGGTCTAATCTTCTTGGCATGATACATAAATACTTTAATCTGGCTTTGTATAGAGTGCATTTAAAGTATACTCAGCTGGTAAGTTAAATGCTTCAAAATTGATGGCCCTGTCAGAGAGACTACAGTGCTATAAGAAAACTTGAATTGGAAAGAAGTATTCTTTCTTCCCTACTTCAATTTAAAAAGCCTGGGTTCTGTTCTCATTTTGTTTTCAATATTTGCTGTTCTTGGCTCTGGAAGGCTTCTTCTGCAATTCTATGTACAGCGATCATTTCAAGAAATATGTGGGGCAGTTAGAATGTTGAGCAGAGATACTGAAATGAGCAGAGATCTATAAAATATCAGGAAATTCAGATTTGGATATGCAGAGAAAGCAAGACTATGGGGGATTAAGTCTTCTAAGACCTGAAAGGCTGCTACAGAAAGGAAGAGGATAATTTGCTCCTTATGGTCAAGGTACATGGGCAAAACTCAGTACATTTAAATTGCAATAAGGATTTTTCTGGTTAGATAGCACAGAAGAAGAATAGGCTTTTAATGAGAAAATCCAGCTTTTGAATGAACTACCTATTTTGGTTCTTCCGATTTTCATGTCTGGAAACTCTGTAGGCCAGGAAAAAAATAGTCAAAGCTGTAGTTGATCCTGCCCTTCAGCTCTAGGGGGTAAAAAGGTGAAAGTGTTTAAATATAGTTTCCAATAAAGAGTGTACTTTCTTTAAGATGTACATTTTACTGGCATAATACTCTGGGAACTGTGTGTGCTTCCTTTCTCAACATTCTATTCCTAAGGTTGAAATTACTCATTTAGAGCTCATACTTCCTATTTTAAGCCTCTTTTTGTGGTTGCTGGATTATGTCAGACACTAATGATTTGCCTAAAACTTTGTGATAGATCTTCCATCCTTTTTTCCCCCCTAAGCTTTAATTAAAACTATTCAGATGTTTCCAAGCATGAGATGAAAGAAAAGCATTTTCCTTCTACTGTTATGTAAAAAAAAATTAAAATGTCTATGGGGATTTCCAACACTGACTCATAAAATTTTACCTGGAAATATAGATTGATAATTGACAGATATTGGGAAAGGCTGCTCCTCTGTTGCCAGAAGCAAGTGTCTCAAAAAAAAGTCTGATTAATCTGCAAGTTTTTCCCATTAATCTGGGTTTTTTTTTGGTTTTTAGGTGCAGTCATGTTAAGAACTAGGATAGGAGCAGAGAATAGATTATTATTTCAAAGAATAAAGCTTGGTTTGAGAAGGATAGAGAGACTCTGATTAAGAGGAGGAAGAAGTTGGGAAATGGCAAAATGGAGGGATAAAGCATAATTAAGAAACTGGAAGTGACTGAATGATGAATTGGGGATTTTATCTGGACAAAGGAATGAGGAAGAGGAGCTCAGAGGTGATACCTAGAACAAGATTGCTGTGACAGAGAATGCAGAGAGCAACTGAAGAATGAAGGCAGAGGAACCAGCATAGGAGCAAACTTGAGTGAGCTTGGGCAGAAAGGGTTGGATTTTTGTAGGAGTCCAAGTAGAAGAGAAATCTTTGCCCATGGAGCACTGGTTCTGACAGAGTTTGGTGCAGGGGGAGTCCATTGGCTTTGTGTTTTCCTGTTGCCAGTTATGTGTAGGATCCCACCAGGGAGTGCCTAGTCTATGTTCCCAGTGAATGTGTGGTCTGGCTTCTCCTAATTGGCATCCTGCTTAATGACAAGGCCCCTGACTGTAAATACACAGCATTTCTTCTTGCAGTGGTAAATAGTCTATCACATTGAATCTCTTACTTGTTTTTAGACTGGAGGGAAATTATAGCTGACAGACTGTTTTGTGAGCTGCTCCTGAGCCTGGACCTCTTACCCCAAAGCTCATCTGTATGTTTACATCCTGTCGTGTTATTCCAGGGAGCCATGGCTCTGAGGAAGGGTAACTGCCATCTCCTTGAAGTGTGGGGAGATGTCCTCAGCAGGACTTGGTACCTCCCTAATCCTACTTGGGGGGAATGGGGCAGCTGGGAGTGAGCACCCCTGTGTCAGATGAGACCAGACCTGTGCTACCATGACATTTTCTGGAAAATCCTCTTTGCTCAGAATTTTCTCCTGGGAAGCTTAGAAGCTTCAGAGAGGAATGAAAACAATAATTATCTGATTGCTGCTCCTGTGTTTGCTGCTTTGGAATTGGACATTGTTTACCAAGAGGTGAATATTTGATTGGTTCCATGTGAATTGTTTTTAATTAATGACCAATCAAAGCCAGCTGTGAGTGACTCTCTGAGGAGCCAT
The DNA here is from genome assembly GCA_020466415.1 of Ammodramus savannarum pratensis. Classification (NCBI taxonomy): domain Eukaryota; kingdom Metazoa; phylum Chordata; class Aves; order Passeriformes; family Passerellidae; genus Ammodramus; species Ammodramus savannarum. Next base: position 30,041,384 of record JAHXMQ010012337.1, read on the forward strand.
GGGTTTTTATTTTTCATTCTTTTCTAGCCTTCTGATGTCTCCTTTTTCTTTAGTATAGTTTCTTTTATAGCATTCTTTTAATATAAAATAATAGATCAGCCTTCTGAGAACATGGAGTCAGATTCTCATCTCTCACCTTGTCCTGGGGATCTCACAAACACCACAGACCTGTGTGGCATTCTCCTGCTCCTCTGGTGTGGGGCCAACCCTCACTACAGCTCACTGCTTGGCTGGAGAGAGCTCTTCCAGGACCAGCAAGGAAATGCATGCTGAGTTTCTGGGTATCTCAGTGGGATAGGTCCTTTTCAGTTTGCTTTATTAAACCAACCAAGCATTTCATGCATAAAAACTCTTTATCTGCAGAGAAAAAAACATTCATTAGTTAATATCAAGTGAAATTTGGCTGGATTGTGGGATATGGTGAATCAAGATTTAATTTTGTCATTGTGTACTAATTTATTCAGAGGACCTGTTGCACTTTTCAGCAGAGGAAGGACTGTGAACTGGGAATTGGGGGTTTGAATTAAAATGTCCCATGGCTGTTTGTATGTGGCTCTTGTCCTGTTCTCTGCAGTTGTTGCCAAGTGCACAGTGAAATGAGATTGAATCAGTTAAAGATGCTGGTGAGCTAAAGCAGTTCATGACTTACTCTGGGGAGCCAGTCTCTGCCTTAAGCAGGTGGGATTATTCAAACTGAGAGGGACAAAATGTATTCCAGTAGCAAAGAAATGAAGCTGGTTGTACATTCCACACACAAAAGAGTTAAAGTGGCAAGGGGACTACAGTTAAATAAGAGGCAAGAGAGTGTTTGCTGAAAAGTTTTGATTTTCCCCCTTTCTGGAGTCTTGAACTCTCCACTAGTCATCTAGGGTTTTATTTTTCAAAATATATTGTGCATGCATATATAGGCTTGGAATCAAGAATTGTTGTTATTGCAGGGTGATGCAGGTTTGATACCTCGAATTTGTGAAGGATTATTCAGCAGAATAAGTGAAAAAACCAAGCGGAACGAGGCATCCTTTCGAACAGAAGTCAGGTAGGTCATGGCATGATAAGGGTTTGCAGGTTATCAAACTTGTTTCAGTTACAAACACTCTGTTTCACTTTATCTCTGGGAAGAGTGCATATTTTTCAAAAATAATTTTTTATGCTTGGCCTCAGTCCTGTAATTGATTTTTGTTGGCACTTGCAGTCGAATTGTGCAGTACTTGTACCTTGCAGCCAAGAGCTGAGCATATTGTGTCATTTATATGGTAGTGCAAATGCCTTTGCTACTGGACAGCATCCTCCTTTTTTACCCTTTATTTCAGACTAACATTAGGAGATCTTGATCTTGCTCATGTCTGCTTTCTTTCCACTTTCTTCTTGCCTTTTTGCCTTTTTCCTTTATGATACAATACCTTGTAGCCATTATTATCTTAAGCCAGCTTTGGGTCTGTGTTCTTTCTCCAAATATTTTGCTTCCATACTTGTGTTAGAATGGCTTTCCTTTTATAAAAGGAAAGTGGCTTTCAGTCAGTTGCTTTCTATTCTTTTTCTTTCAGTTATTTGGAGATTTATAATGAACGTGTGAGAGATCTTCTCCGACGGAAGTCTTCAAAAACGAATAATTTACGAATACGAGAACATCCAAAAGAAGGGCCATATGTTGAGGGTAAAAACACTTCAATTGTTTTACACTGCATATTTTATTACCTTTATATGTTCTAAAGTGTAGCGTCTAATTGTGTAGAGCGTTTTATCTTTTCAAATATATATTATGATGGATGCAATGTCTTACTTTGGTAAAAAGCATGGAAGGAATAGCTTCTAATTTTGCATCTCTACTTGCTTTCCCAGTCCAAAAATTATTACAGAGTTTTTTATCAGTAAATTTATAACACATTTTAAAGTAATGTTTAGAGACTGAATTGATTTTAATAGTTTGCTGACAATAATTTATAAATCTGAGATATTTAGATGAAATGAAAACCTATTAGGATCTAATTGTCCTAATCTTTTCTCTACTAGGGAAGGTTCATGTCTCTTGTGGGATTATGCTCATGTTATTCCACATAATAATAATAATAATAAAAATGTGTGTTTTTTTTTTTTTTACTGTAAATGTGTAAGTTGTCCAGTGTTCATATAAAGCCTCATTCCTTTCCTTAGGCGATGAACAAGTATAGCAATAAACACTAAGTGCAGCAATAGTTTGCAGTAGTGAGGGTAATTTGAATCTTTTTGTAAAGAAAATTAAGGACATAAATGAGCATACTATAACAATCTGCTTTTCTTCAGACTTGTCTAAACATTTAGTCCAAAATTATACTGATGTTGAGGAACTGATGGATGCAGGAAATATAAATAGGACGACAGCTGCCACTGGAATGAATGATGTTAGTAGCAGGTCACATGCCATTTTCACAATCAACTTCACTCAGGTAACAAAACAAAACTCCTTCAAGAGGTTTTTTAAACCCAAGATGCAGTTATGTTTCTTTAGAGCATAGTGATCTGTTTGCTTATATGTAGCAAACTTCTTTTCTAATGACTTCTAATGCTCTTTGTTGTTGTTTTTGGGGGCTTTTTAGAAAGCCCATGGATGACCTGCTAGATGGAGAGAACTTGGGGGAGAAATTGAGTGTAGATTTGTCTGTGCATGCTCTAGCTTATTGAAAGCAATATATAAATATAATTAAAACATTGTAAGCTTAATGAAATGAATGCAGCACATGGTCACTGCATCATGTAACTTACAGCTCAATGTCATTGCTTTGTAAATGGCTAAAAAGTTGCAAATGTTACAATTTAAAGAAATAATATGGGAATTATGCAACCATTCATTATCAAATGTCTTTCACTGGCATCTGTAATACACCTGTCTTCTCAAGATCTCCTATTGTAAACAAGTTAAATTCAGTCATGTCATGAAAAAGGCCACTAAATTTGATTCAGTAAAAGTGCAGTATTTAATAGCTTAACATACTTTTCTTTGCTTTATTTTTTCTTTTTTTTAGGCTAAATTTGATTCTGAAATGCCTTGTGAAACTGTTAGCAAGATTCATTTAGTGGATCTTGCTGGAAGTGAGAGAGCAGATGCCACTGGTGCCACAGGGGTTAGATTAAAGGAAGGAGGGAATATTAACAAATCTCTAGTTACTCTGGGAAATGTAATTTCTGCCTTAGGTGAGTCTCTGGTTTTTGTGCTTGTCTGTCTTGAGGTGTTTTTTGTCATTAAATACCTTTTGTTTACTTACACAAATAAGGACCTATCACATTTTTGAAAATGAATGAAAAGATCTAATTTTCATTTTTTTTCTATCTTCTCATCACAGCTGATTTATCTCAGGATGCAACAAATCCTCTTTCAAAGAAGAAACAAGTATTTGTGCCTTACAGGGACTCAGTGTTGACTTGGCTATTAAAAGATAGCCTAGGAGGAAACTCCAAAACTATAATGATTGCCAGTAAGTGTTTTTAATTTACTCTTTTTGAATTCTGAATAGTTCATGCTTAATAGGAGTGGATATAAATATTTAGATTCTAGATGTTTTGTTAAGGCACAACATGGTTTAAGCATATTAGTGATTTCTTTCTTTCTGAACTTATAACATTCTGGTTTTTACTTACACTCTGCACACATAACTAAAGCTTTGTGCATCTGGTCTGTACTGGTGTGTGTGAATCAGTTGCTGTTCCAAGCTGAATTTTTTTTTTGTTGCATTAGTAGCAACCTGGTCTGTTTTGACATCCTGTGGGAAAGATGGTCACTTTTACCTAACCTTCTATAAGCACGCAACATTTTAACTTCTTGTCTAAATTTAAGTATGATGAGTTGTCTTGAAAACTCTCATGATTTCCTTTTTACCCATAGGAAGGTCTGCAAGGATCACTTAGTTTAAAACCTTACCTATGCCGTGTGTATTGCAGGTTTGTCAGCAAATTGGAATGGGAATTCCATTCCCAAAAAAAACAAAGTGAAGCCAGGATGATGTTTAAGGGGATGTGAGGATTTTGGATGTTGGAAATCATGGAATGGTTTGGGTTGGGAGGGACCTTAAAGATTGTTTAGCTCCATCCCTCCTGCCGTGGACAGGGTCACGTTTCACTAGAGCAGGGTGCTCAGAGCTCCATCCACCCTGGGTAGGGTCAGAGACACAGCCACCAAATCAAGAAACTGTATTTACTATAATGTAAAACTGTAAACAATCAGAAAAGGATAAGCTAAACAAAGCACAATATAATTAGCTAAGAATTACAAAAAGATAAGCTGAGAAGAGCACCTAATCATTACTGTGAAAGAATGCCTATAGTGAATCACAAAGATACATCACCCGGTTACCCTAATAAAGATGCATCATCCAGGTCTGAGAGACATCAGCTGTGGGGGAAGCTGTCACTGCAAAGGGCTGGAGAGCCACACCTGGAAATTGGGAATTCCTGTGGAGTGCCCACCTTGGGCCATGAGGGTCCCCCACTTTGCTATGGCAGTGACCCAGGTTTTACACTGTTAAACAAGGGGATGTAATTTCTAACTTCATTCTCCTGTTGGCTTTCTCCCAAAGCCTGATATGGGCTCAAGGAGGAACCAAGAGAGTTGTCTTTGGTTGTAATACCTCCCTAATTAGGCCAGATGTAGCCTTACCCAGTTTCTACATATGTAAGGGTAAATAGATGTTTTGTCAATAAATGAACGTATATTATAACAATCCTCTGCTACTGACCAAATATATGTATGACATTTGGTTGGGAGGTTTATCTCTATGTTGGCTTTGGCCCAGGGCCTGTTGTTCAGGCCTTAGTGTTTCAGTACTTCCTTGTTTCTGTGTCTCACCACCTTCTGGATTCTCAGAATCTCTCACTGCTGAGAGTGACCCTGAGATGTGTTAGAAAGTCTCTTTTCCCAGCCTGGCACTTGAAGGAGTCAGAGCTCTTCAGTTCTGTCTCAAGGTTGTTTAGTGTTCCTCATCTATAAAATTTTCTCTCCTGTCCAATTGAGATTCACTCAGCAGGACAGTCCAAGGCACTCTGCCTGCCCCTGGGGTGGTGTTATCTTTTTATACTAAAAACTACGTGTACACTATTTACAATTGCTTTCCAATACCCATCACCTATGTTAGACAGTGAGCTTCTACCTTAAACCAATCCAAAAGTGCCAACATCACAGCAGAAGATGGACACCAAGAAGAAGAAGGAGAAAGGCTGGACATGCCCAGATTCCTCCATCTTGGCCCCTGAACCCCCATTCAGAAAACCCCAAAAATCTATTTTTCACTCTGTAATAAATTCACTGTCATTCTACTTGACCTGTCGTGGCTTGCAGACCTTCATATAAGGTTGGTAGTTTGCTCCATGGGTCATAATCAAACCCACAAGCATCTTGAGCTCTGTGCCAGGGTCTCTGAGCCCCCTCGCAGGGGTCTTGACCATCCAGGACAGCCAGAGGGATGTCCTGAGTTCTGACACTAGATAAAGAATTTTGTCCTAATATCTGATCTAAATCACTTCCCTTTTAGCTTAAAACCATTCACCAGCCCAGGATGTGGCAGGCTCTCTGGGCTTTGAGCACAGACTGCTGGTTCATGTTCACCCACCAGAAAGAACCCCATAGTTCTTTCCTGCAGGGCTGCTTGCAATGAGTTCTTATCCCCAGTCTGTGCTCATATGTGGGATTGCCCTGACCCAGGTGCAGCACCTTGGACTTAGTGACCCTCAGTAGGTCCCTGTGGGCCCTCTTGTCAACCTTGCCCAAGTACTGCTGCATGTGAGGAGAAGAGCAGCTCTGACATTTCTCTCACTCTTTGCTGCTCAAGTAAAATGTGCTCTTAACTGGTGCACTCCCCTTTTGGGAATGTGGGAGAGCAGAATTGAAGGAATAAAATGTATCAGAGCCGGTTCTGGTTCTTCAGAAGCAGTCAGATTCTCTGGATAGTAGTTCCTTTGTTGTAGGATTTTGGGGTTGTTTTTGGAATCCATGGCATTTGTTTTCCTCAGGAGAATCATAGTAGTGCCAGTAGATGATTGTGGACCAGACTCTGCTTTGGATTTCTGGCTCTTAAGGAAAGCTGTGCTGGCAACTTTCTTCTTGAAGAAGTGAAAGTTCTTTCTTCTTGCAGTTCCATGTTTTTGGTGTTTTTTTGACAGAGGGCTTGGGAAGAGAAGTTTTAGAAACACAGTGAGCTTTCAGTGCCTGTACTAATGATTACAGTACCCAGCTTCTTTCTCAACTTCCTCATCTATTAGTGATGCTTCTGCTAGGCAGAGCCCTGATGGTTGATCTTTTCTTCAGCAGTAACTCCACTGGTAATGTGCTAGAATTCCCTAACAGCCCAGCAAGATGCCCACATACATTTGTCCTGCCTTTTCTATAACTAAGCACAAAAAATTGCAGGAAGATCACTTTAAACTGTAGGAAAGGCTGTAGAAAAATGTGTCTGATGATGATTTGTCATATTTCTGTAACATATTGTGACATCCTTTCAGAAGGAAAATAGTTGAGTAGTGGAAAGGAAACAGTAGATAAAGCAGGGAAGGGAGAGTGTGAGCTAGGGGAATTATAGGTTGTTTCAAAGTGCATCTCCTGTAGCTCAGAGAGTCTCTACCACAAAAAAAAAATTGTTTTTGAGAGAATGAGAAAGGACAGATTATTTTAGTTGCTTAATTAGTTTTTCAGGTAATTTCACTGTTTGATTTTCTGGATCTCTTTTTCAGTTTAAACATTAAGATTTCTGGATGGTTTTTTTCTTCTGTGTTTCCACACATCTGTTTGGATGCCTTAATTATCTTTTTAATTTGGAACATCATATGTATTGTTAGGAAAATTGAGGGAAGGATAGCATTAGCACTTGCATTTAAATGACATTGTTTTTCCTGGTTAGGTTGCTTGAAAAATAGTACTGATTTCTCTTGATGCATCAGACAGCTGACAGTTGTGTGTGCTGCCAGATGCCTGCAGCTCAGGAGAACAGCTAGGTTTGTAAATTATAGAAGCTCTTCTCTTGTTTTGGTTCTCCTGTCTGATTATTTTTTGTTTTAATGCTGTTTAATTTCCCTACTGTGTTTTACCTGGAATGTCTTGTCTTTTCAGTGGTTACATTGATACTTAAAAAATATTTACTGTTTTGTAAAAAATGGCAAGAAAACCTGTGAAGTATTCATATAGGACATTTATGTTTACCAGAGAAATGTAAATGTTAAAAAGATTGACAGCAAGATTTCTTTGCAACACTTGGTTGTTATACCTGATTATCCTAATACACTTATCTCATACAGTGTTTACTTATGCAAAGTTATAGTGACATGAAATTGGTGAAGAGTTGGAACAAATTGTATCCATACTGGTAAATGAGAAATTTAATGTGGATGAAGAGACAGAAATATATCTGACTTTTAAAATCTAAACTAACTTCAGTAAATGCAACATATGGTGCTAGATAAACTACTTCTGATTTCACATCCTTAGCTATTTCACCTGCTGATGTCAATTATGGAGAAACTTTGAGTACACTTCGCTATGCAAATAGAGCCAAAAACATCATCAACAAGCCCACAATTAATGAGGATCCCAACGTCAAACTGATCCGTGAGCTGAGAGCTGAAATAGCCCGGCTGAAAGCCCTGCTTGCTCAAGGGAATCAGGTTAGCTTGACTTGGAATTGATGTGCAATTTTCCTTGAGTTATAACATCTATTTCTAGAATGTAATTATCTTTCATTATATTGATTTGAGTAAACAAGCTCGACGAGGTTACGAATGAATATTAGTTTCCTGATGGAATCATTTTCCATATGGCCAGCAGATTGCAACTTTTAACTCAAGGGGGGAAAAGTTGTCTTCCCAAAGCTTTTAGGTTTCTCATAATACAATCTGAGCTGGATTGTAGTGTGCTGTGGAACAGGTAGTCAACATAGCATAAGGGGCCTGAGCAGGAGCATACCTTCTGGGTCTGTCCTGAATGTCCTGATGTACTTTGGGTAGTATCTTAAAAGAAGCTTTAAAGGATTCAAGATGCATAAATATAAAAATGAAAGGATTTAAACAATACATTTTATTGGTGTTTGGCTGTGCAGTACATTAGAAGGCACATAACATTGTAAACATGTAAAAAATATTTTCAGAAAGAAAACAAAAATGCTGTGCTTCACTTTTACATGATTCTCTTTCTTGCTTGGTCAGTATGATCTGCTGGAAACAGTCACTGCACAGGTTTAATTAAGTTTAGTTTCTCCTGTGTTCTCAGGGTGGTGAAACCAAAGTAACAATAAAGAATATCCAGTTGGTTCAGGCCAGTTGTCTCTTCTGCATAATGTCCTGCAGATCTGCTAGGTTTCATACTTGAGTGAATATAGTTTGGAAGTATCTGAAATACTACTTCAGATTTGTTTCTAGAACAAGGTAATTCTGTTTTAGATGGTCTGTGCAATGTGAAATGTCAGTTCAGCATGGACCATTGTTAGTAGAAGAGTAGGACTTCAGCTGGATTTCATGCTATAAAAAATTTGCTGAAAAAGAGGATGGAAGCAGAAATGGCTATTGTAGATTATTGGAGCAGAGAGCTCTGCTTTGTTACAAACAGTTAAACTCTTTATGGGGTTGAATTACTTGTGTTTTTTTCATATTCTTTAGGAGGGGAAAACTAATTATTTTCAAAATATGATTTGATTTAGAATTAGCAAAGTAGATGTAACTTGGACCCCCTTGAAGTTTGAATGCTTTAACCTAGTTTCAAGCTGTAAAATAGTGGTTATTGCAAAATAAATCTTGTTCAGTGCTAGGATGTGGTAGATGGCTGTGTGGCAGACAGTAGAGAACTAGAGCTTAAGTTTATTGAATTTCTGATGGTTGGTGAAACAGCAGGTGGTGTATTACATATGCACAGCGGTATAAATCTCCGTATAATTTATTTCCAGTTTCCTTTGTATCACCAGAGCACTGTATTGCAAATGCTTCTGTAGATCTGAAGATACTGTTCACCAAAATGTGGTGCTGGATTCAGTGTAGAAGGTCACACACAATGAATACTGCCTGTGTGTTTTTTTCTTTAGTAATTTTCCTCTTCTAAAGCCAGTTATGTTAAGATACAGTTATTAAAGATAGAGCAGTATACATAAATATTCAAGCAAAATGGACAACTAATCATGCATAATGAAATTTCATATTTTTTAAAACATAAAGAAAACTGTATTAAGAGTTACCTGTTATAAATGTGTCTGGTTTCTCTGTGTGTGGCGATGTGTATGAGTGAATGAAAATAGTACTTTCAAGCCAATTTGAAATACCTGCTTTGACAGGATTTTGATTATTCTGTTTACAGTATTTCAAGGTAAAATGATATATATTAAACTTTAAGGAAGTTTGTGCTAAGGACTCAGAAAGTTGAACAGTTGAATTTCATTTGGTGCAATAGTGACTGTTTTCTTTTTGAACTTATGTTTACTCTTCATGGTTTTAGATTGCACTCTTAGATTCTCCAACAGCTTTAAGTATGGAAGAAAAGCTTCAACAGAATGAAGCAAGGGTGAGTTAAATTTTCATAAAGCAGTTTTCAAACATCAAAGAAAAGGAAAGGTAGGTGGTCTGGATGCAGACCAAAATTATGTACTCATAATTTTGAGGATTTTTTTAACGTGCAACTAAGCTTTTTCCAACCAGGAACATTGCCTTGATTCTTTAAAAAAAAGTAGGTATGTGAATTAATAATTTTGTTATCCTACTAATATAATATTGTAACTGAGAACAAAATACATCTTTTATGTTTATGTAGTAGTTTTGTTTATGAAAATGAAATGAAAAGACTTGTTCCCTGACCAGCCTGACTAATAAAATATGTTTGTAAATAGCCTAGAGAGGGAAAAGTCACTAAATGACAGTAAAAAGTTGTAAGAAATCACAATAAGAAAATATTCAGGGTGTAGAAAAAACAGCAAAAGATTATGAGGAGAATGGTCACCTCTTCTGTGCTTTGAAGTAATTTATAACTTGTGGTGTGGGGTAGGTTTTTAGAAAATTTCAGTATTTAAATCTGGTGTGTACAAATCTATTAAGTGCCTAATTAGCCATCCCTTTGGAGGAGGATCTTAGGTCTAGGTGTACTTCACATTGTGCTTCTCACCAAGTTTTTCAATAATCCAGCCAAATGTAGAGGCTGGAAAAAAATTCCAGACAGTTTGGATAGCTCACAGCATCCAGAAGAATCTAGATATAATGGTACTATCATTTCTCTGACTAGCAGTCTTTCATTCTTTATTCTATCATTCTGTGTTAATTCTTTCCTGTGTATTAGCTTGCTTTGAAAGCTGTTGCAAATTGGTTCAGAAAAAAAGAGCAAAAGTCATACTTTGGAAGAGGCAAGAGGGAAATATTTGAAATTATTCAACATGGCAGCAGATATTTATTCTGAAAACTGCCAAAAAGATGCCAATCATATGTAGATATGATGCCTTAAAAAAAAATGGCTCCTTAGCTGGTTTAAATGGTCAGGTTTACACTGGTACTGCTTCAACCTTTAGGATTAGAAAATTTATGTCTTGCTTTGAGAATCCTGTTTTATTTATATCCTTAGTCTTTTTGACTACAAACAAAAAGCTTTTATCTAAGAGTAGCTCAGTAATGTAAATTGCTGACTCTTGGCTAATTAGAGTATGTTATTCATGTTCTGACAGTAACCATTGCTTACCATGCTCAGAAGTGTTGGCCCTGCTGTTTGGGGTGTTTATCAAGTGTATTTTATTACCTTTGTCAGCCTTGTTAGAAGGTTATGTGGTTACTATTCATGATAATTACAACAGACATAATTACTGAAAATTCTTGGTAGATGTTGCAGTGGTTGTAGCTTTTTTATAATTGAATGAGTGCAAAAACTAATTTGTTTAAAGATTTAAAGACTTTATCACCATATTTATATTGCCTGACAAGTACATTGTGACTTTCTTTAATGAGTTGATTTTTCTTATATAAGAATAATTTGGAGTAGTTAAATTTAAAAGATTTAATTAAAAATGAAGTGTTTCTGAGCAATACAAATTTTTCTGGTACGGTGAATAGAGCTGTGATAGAATTCCTTCATGTTTGTCTTTAATCTTTTGAAATTTATTTTGTTTTAATGTTCCACTTAGAACATTAAAGTAAAAGGTGATAGGACTAAAGGAAATGGCCTCAGGTTGCTTCAGGGGAGGTTTAGATTGAATATTAGGAAAAATTCCTTAATGGAAAGGTTGTTAAACATTGGAAAAAGCTGTCCAGGAAAATGATTGATTCGCCATCTCCAGAGATATTTAAAAGACCCATAAATGTGGCACTTCAGAGGGATGTGTTCAGCAGTGGCTTGGCAGTGCTGGGTTAACAGCTGGACTTGATGATCTTAAGGTGTTTTCCAACTTAAATGATTTTATACCCAGCACTCTCCCTGTCTGTAATGCCTTTGCAAGCATCTTCTCTGTGTCTCTGATCTCAAACTTGATTTTTCTTGTATCGCTTTTTGGTTTCTTAAATTTTTTTCTTCAAGTCCACCACTGTCTTTGATCTGACTTCCATATTGTGCTGATGACAATGAAGTGGGTGGTTTCTAAATTGCAGCAGATTTTGCTCTGGTTTGCTGCTGAAGCCTGCTGGTCTGGCTCTTCCTCTGCATGCCATCCTCTAAAAGGGATTTTTGCCTTACCATGGCTGCCTGTGCCATGGGAAAGGAGCTGTCCTGTTGTAGCTAAGGGATCAGTCTGTGGCTGTAAACTTTGTCTGATTAAAGCACTTTATGAAACTCTTTGAAGGTAGATAATTATTTGAAGTAATTATCCCAGACTTCCCTTTCATCTTACAGTGTAAATAAGAATTTTGGGTTTTGAGGGAGAAGTATTGTAGATATGGCAGTTATTGCAGGAGCATCAGTGCTCTTCTATATGCTGAAGTATTAAACTTCACATAGAATTACACAAATACTTGGTACTTCTTTGAGAATGCATTTATCAAGAACTTTGTAAGAGATGTGATTCAAAATTTGTTTTCTTTCATAGGTACAAGAACTGACCAAAGAGTGGACTAACAAGTGGAATGAAACTCAAGATATTCTGAAGGTAAGGCAAATAAATAAATTTTCCTCTTGGCATTTGACCTAGCCTTAGTATTTTCCTCAAAACAGTTATTTTTTTAAGTCATCTTCTTCAGTTCAGCTCCTTGTGTTATTCACCATAGTGACCCCACACTAATCTTTAATTTGCTGAATGGTTTTATTGAATTAAAAATGCAGAAACCCTGGGCCAGGGACAAGTGGATCCCTCATATCCTTGGTATTTGTGTGGTATCAACAAGACCTGTGAATAATCACTTCTTATCTTACATTGGGTGTCTCAGTGGATGTAGTGCATTTTAGATATGGATTTTCCATTGACCTGGTGAGATTTTATATTGGTATTTGGCTCATGATTGAGGTGGCAGTTTGAGGTTATATTTTAACACGCTACTTGATGATTCCATATGTTTGTACAAGCACATGGGTGCATGCACACATACACGGAGGAATAATTCCCACAATTTGTTTTTTAACCTTTTAACAAATATTTTTGTTGCCAAATGTTTTATTCTGTTAAATAAAAATTTTGAAAATTAGGCTTATTCTTTCAGGATTTGCTGAACACAACTTGTTGGTAATGCAATTCAAGCAAGCATTTAGAAGTAATTTTTTAATTCTCTGTATCACTGCTCTCAAACTTGATTTTTCTTGTATCACTTGTTGAATTCTTAAATTTTTTTCTTCAAGTCTACCACTGTCTTTGATCTGACTTCCATATGAGTTGAATGGCTCCGTGCTTAAAAATAAAAGTAAAGTACATATAGCAGAGAGAATAGAGCAGCTTTGGCTACATCTTTGTTATTTTGAAGCATCTATACATACATGAAATGTGGTTAATTCTCTCTTTATTCACGTGTGGATGGGAAGGCCATTGTCATATGCAGCATTTGTGAGTTTTGGTCAATTGTGGAAGTGAACATTATGTTGCACGTGGGAAGTTTTGGAAGCTCTGTGTTGGAAATGCACTGATTCATGCACATAAATTACAGAATCAGAGGAGGTGTTAACTGAACAATACATATAAACAAGTGAAAGCTGCATTTTCAAAATACTTGAATCTAGAGGACTTAAACACAGAAGCTGTAATTTCTGATTTTTTAACACTGAGCTTTTTCAGCATGATTCTTGCAGCTTCTGTATGAACTGCAATCTCACAGGATGATATCTGAGTGCATGAATGTACCTTATACTCCACTTTTGGGTTAAAGGCAGTTGATTAAACTTTCTTTGTCCCAGATTCTTTGGGAACCTTGACTGTGTGCAGTAAAGACAGTAGGAGACCAAAACTCAGAGCAGCTGTGTTGCTCATTACAAGGTGTAGATTAGAGTGACACACTATATTATTATTGTGTCACATTTTATATTTTAGTGACAAAATATATTTTATTGTAACCATTTGCTTTCCATGGTGGCTTGCATACAATAGTGAACTCTGTCAGGAGCAGTTTGTTGTGTTCTATATAAATGTTGCATTTCTCTACATTTATTTTCATAGCCAGATAATCTTTAAACCACATTTGCTGAGTGGTATTAAAATACTTTTGTCTCAGTTCTTCTGCCTGAAAGGCTGGGCATACATCACCATTTTGCTGTTTTATGCCTTGTTGTTACTCCCTATTAACTTGTCTGCTTTGCTCTTCTCATTTTTGTTTTGTTCTACCCCAGTGTGTTGCCCTTTGATGAGCATTTGTTTTCTCCATTCTTTCATATCATTGCTTTAACAAGCTCACTCCTCAGGTGAGAAGTGCTGTCAATTAGCACGTTCTGCTTTCACCTAAAATTCTCCTGTCTACTTCCACTTTTGATGGCAGCAGGGTAGAGGAGTTGTGGAAGCTCTTGGGCTTCTGAAGAACAAACTCTTGGACTTCTAAAAAGTAAATAGGGTTTAATCCTGCCCTTTAGAAGTGCATGTGAGTTTTAAAGACCTCTCCTCACATGCCTGTGGAGAACAGGTTCTAAAATTGGTTCTGTTTACAGGTCAAATAAATAAATGGTGTTGCAGGCCTAGTGTGCATCTGTATATAAAACAATGTTTACATGATGCTGCATTTAAACCATTTGCAGCTTTGGCATGTGTGTTTATTTGTATGTTTGGCAGGGATTGTTTCTAAGGTTTTTTCTGTTTCAGTAAGTGAATAATTTTTGTGAACTTGTTGTTAGTTAGGCATATTGGTGTTGCATTTAGGTTATAATCTCTGTTGGTGGCAGTGTTTGAAGCATATTGGTCTATTTCTAAAGGGAGAATTACATCTGTACTTCAACTTGAACAAACCTTATTTGATATTTTATAACTTCTTTTATCATGTTTGTATTAGAAAACTCTTATTGCATGCTTCAGTTTTTTTTCCTTTCTAAAAGCTATGTCATCTGCTTGAATTTTTTAGAGAATTTTAAAAAAATTCTGCAAAATTAACACAGAATTGCACAGCTATGAAGCTGGCAGGAAGAATTTGAGTCAGATGTTGCTGCTTTGTTTTCAGTTAGAAAAGTTCATAGAATAAATAGAGTAGCAACTCTGTTCCTAGGGATCTTACCTTTCTCAATAATTGTTTGTCCTCCAGCAATTATGTAATATATGTTCATTTATCAAACTGAATTTGTATGGAAAAGAAAAATGCACATTCACATTAAGTAGTCTCTTATTAACATATAATGTTTCATAGAATTGACTTCAGCTGGCTTGTGAGTGCTGTGCAGAGGAAAAGATATTAGAAAAGTTTTCAGAATGATGATGTTAATTATTCTTGTTTATCTTGGTCAGTAATCACTCAATAAATGACAATAGCATCTTTTCTCTAAAGCCTGTTTAACTGTGGTTTTGGTTTCTTGCACTAGATGTCACTGCAGATACAATAATCAAATCCTTTGCATGCTTAATTTGGATTTAATTCAGATCTTTTAAGGGAAAATTATTTGCAATATCTTGAATTTCATTGCTGTTTGCATCCACTTAAATAAGTTTATGAGAATGCCAAAACATTGCTGTAGGAGCAAGTCCTAAAGAACCTGAATAACTGTTCTGACAAAAACAGTTCTAAACAAGAATCCGCGGTTGTAATGCACTGCAAAGTGATTTTGTACATTAAGATTTATTGCACTTATTGTTCAGTGCATTTTTCAACCCTCTTTTTCGACTGACAGTATATCTAGAGTGTTTGAGAAATTCAGCTAAAGCCTTTAAAACATATTTATTTTCCTAAATTTATATCCTTGGTATTTCAGAGATGTAAAAGATCAGTTTCCGAGAGAGGCAGATCTTTTATTTTCTCAGGTAATACAGGTGAGAAGGCAAACAGGCTTTTGGACATAGAGCTCTTTGACCTGGCCACTTCTGCTAATTGCTTCACTGATTATTGCACTGGAAACACCAGTGGCAATGATATGCAGTTTCTATTTATAACTGCTTCTTTTAACATTTTTCTCTTGATTAATCACTTCTGTAAATTTATAACTGAGTTTCAGTATGTGAAATTTTAGTAAGTTTGTTTTTTTAAATCTTTTTTAAGAAAGTTGTCTGAGGGGACAAGGGAGTGTTTACTGTTCTTGATCTTTTCACATTGCTTACCCACAGCATGAGCAGTGATGAGTAATATCAGGCTTAGCTCTCAATTTTATTAGCATTTGTTTTATTGCACCTGGCCTTGTGCATTATGTATTTATTTCCCAAGTGTAGCAGTTACTAGCAGTGGTTGTAGTTAAAACATCATCTATTCTGGTCAGAGGATTTCTCCTTTGGAATTTGAGGTTGGACAGAGAATATCCAAATATGATTTTGCCTTTTCATACTCTATGACTAAACCAGATACCAGATAATAATAATAATCATTATTAAGTGATTATTATTACTTTGCTTAAGTAAGTTTGTCTCAGCCTTGGCTTGATGTTGTCAGAGCATGAAAAAGGTACTGAACTAGGAGCTGGTGCTACTTATCTACTGTAGCTCTTTTCCTAATAGAAGCAGAATTGAAAGGGCCCCAGCCACCTGAGGAATGCTGAGTGCAGGAGTCAAAAGAAGATTTCAAAAGGAATAATTGTCTGCTTTCAAGTCTTTGTGCCACCTGTGTTCATCTGATGAAGAAATCTCCTTTTTCTCTTGCAGATGCTATAGCTGCTCGTGGTCCCTTTGTGCTGGTCTGAGCACTTTTAACTTTCAGTTTCTGCTAGAAAGTTGTGATCAAGAGATGCCTGATGCTACTGGCTGGTTTTTGTTTCAATTTTAAACACTTTTTTCCATTTGTCACCAGCTGGGCCATAAGAGAAGCACAACTGGGGGCTACAGTTTCTGAGCTCACCAATCACTGATTAAGGCAGGTTGAACAGTTTGGTTGATAAGGCTGAGCATTTCAAAAGAGGCTCTGCAGTGTCTAGGAGTATCCATATTGCCAAATATTTCACTGCCCTCCTCCTCCTTCCAAGTGGGGCCCTGCATTTGCAGATTACTCAGGCCATGCTTGGCTTTAATGCATCACTAGAGCTTGTAGGTGGTTTTCAAATGAAAGGGAGTCAGAATAGGTTGCTTTTGAAATCCTTTCTACAGCTCACATGCCACTTGTTCAACAGTCCCTCCTGGGCATTTGTTCTGCTTTCCTATTAATTATCTTGTGCCAGGAAGGTGGTCTAAATTGAAATCAGTGGAAGCTCCTGAAAGAAGAAGAAATAGATCCTAAAAACTGGTTCTCCCAAAGGATCAGCAGAGAAGTATTAAGAGAGAGAAAAAAATGTAAATTTCTCTTTGGATTTGGCTATGGGATGGGAGAGAAGCATTCCAACATCAGCAGTTTAGATGAACCCCAAATTTAAATCTGCCTCACAAACAAGCTGTTTCTAGTGATAGTGTGATGTGAAATGCTGGAACCATTTTATTCTGCTGGTGGTTTAGCAGTATATTTAGAAGTTTATTGCTGTGTGATTCTGATATCTTTGAGTGCATTTTACTGTTGTGCATCTGAGTTGGCATCTTAAATGGCAGCTGGGCATTAGCCTTGATTGATCACAGAGCCTTAAACACAGGTGGCAGCACAGACTGTGGCTGTTGCAACAGGCAAGAATTGCATCTAACTATGCATATTCCTTTGCAAAAGTCTCCACTTTTGTGTTGCTAGTCCTGAAGTCTGTTTTTGATCCTTGGTGGTTGTTGCTTGCTAGTATGCATAGTCCTTCTTCCTCCTCCAATTCCATTCAATAGCATGGGTTACATGTGGATCCAGGGGAAGGAATTCACAGATTTAAAGGAATCTGTTACTTTAGATTAATCTCTGAATATCTAGGTAAACAGTAAACAGAATTCTAGATAAGTGAAACAATTCTCCCATTGCCCTAGAAACATGTAAAAAATAGCAAAATAGCTTTTAAAATTAATAAATGTATTTGCTATGAGCCTAGAGTTTTTTTTCTCTCTATAATTCCCTGACTCATTTATCATCCAGCTTTAGCAACAAATGAGGTAGGAGTCCTGCAGATAATAGTCCACTGCTTTCTCAATTCATTTCCAGAATAAAGTCTATGAAATAAATTATTTACAGGTCTTGTAGAAAATATGTTATCATGTAATTAAAGGCTGTTTTGTAATGCATATGGAAGAAGAGATGAATGAAAATAGCCTGTCTCTTTGTCTTCCAGGCAGGCCTTTTCCCCTTTTTAGCTATCAGCATGAAGAATACTGAGGATGGAGTTGCTGTCTCCTGGCTGGGAGGTATAATATCTCCTGCTTGGTAGTGTCAGTAATGGCAAGAAAAGTCTTGTTCTCTGCCCCAAATATCAGTGTTGCTGTATGCAGACTTGCCCTTTGTGTGCCCTCAGTGTGTTCATTCACTCATAGGAGACTCTGGAGCCTCCTTCACTTGGGACAAACCAAATTTGCTCTGGGTGCCTTACAGGAGTAGCTTTCCCTTAGATCAGGTTAGTGGGGACAGGAACCAGCCTGCAGCAGATGCTCCAGCAAGGAAAATAGAAGCTTTGATGGTTTAAGTGTTATAAGCCACTGGTAAACAGGATTTTATGCTAGTTATCTAGAAAACTATTGATGAAGTGTCTGTTTGTGGCATTCATATTCTCTGAAAAAATCCCTTTGTCCAGGATTTTTCTCCTGGGAAGCTGAGAAGCCTCAGAGAAAAGGAAAACAATTCTTATCTCATTTACTTCTCCTGTGTTGTGCTCATGTGGAATGTGTTTGGAGATTGTTTACCCACAGGTGATTGTTCCATTGGATTCTGCTGTGAGTTGTTTTGATTCTTTGGCCAATCAGGGCCAAGATGTGTTGGGACTCTGGAAAGAGTAATGAATTTTTATTATTATCTTTTTAGCATTGAGTAAGTATCTTTTCTGTATTCTTTAGTATAGTACAGTATTCTTTAATATAATATAGTATCATAAAGTGATAAATCAGCCATCTGAGAACATGGAGTCAGATTCATCATTCTTGCCTTTGTTGGGGCATTCTCTGCCAATACAATATCTGTCCATCTTCTGGATGGCAATGCAGCATCCAAAAGTAAGGACTGGGTCTGTTCCATTTCTTCAGCCTTTGGTGGTTTAAGCCCTCAAACAGGCATGAAAAGCTCTTGTCCACAAAAATCAGATGAATTACCTGGTGTGCAACAAACCAGTAATTACACACTAGAGAGAGACATTGAACATTTATTTCAGAGTTGAAAAACCCTGGGTGCTTTTGGTATTGCACAAATCAAGTACACCAGCTGTCAGAACTTGTTGCTATTTATACATTTTAACAAACAATGGAATTAGTACATTGGCTACAAGTCACCTAATTCTCATATTAGTTGGTATTCCCTCTTCTGTTGGTTAATGATTCTCTCACTTCCCTTGTGAATTAGTCTGTATGCTCAGGCTTTCTCTTCTTTTGGGTCTGTGGATTTCTAGGCTTGGTTATTGTGATCTGCCCCTGCCGAAATAACCTTTTACCCAGTCGAAGCTGATTTCAGCACAACTGGTGAGTTGGTTTATTAGTTTCTTTCTTATCTTGGAATTTCTGCCATATGACCCATACATTTTGCATTCTCTGGGCCCACTGTAAGTGGTGCATCCTTCTTCCCAAGGTTTGTTAACTTCCTCCTAGATCTGAGATCACTGAAGCATGTCCAGCCCTAAACCTTACCAAGGCAATTTTACCAATAAGAACTTTGTTTTTCTAACAGCTGGACATCACTTAGAGCTTGTTTGCTGCTCTCTGATTTATGGGTTGAATCTCCCTTCTTGTTGATTAGGCTTGAAAGTGTAACAAAGATTTGACATTAAAGGACTTCCTTACAGAAGTTTTACACGTTCCACATTTTGCAACACTGTTTTTTCCAGATATTTTTTCTGACTCCTGTAGTTTTTTTCCAGTTGATCCATAGAAAGATTACTTTATTATGCAGGATTTTTTCTTTGGTACACTTACGTATTTTTCCCTCTGAGTATGAAAATGCTACTGAGATATAATAGAGAGAAGACTGAACCCTGACAATCCAATGGAACTTAATATCCTTCTCTTTCCACCACAGTCTTCCCAGAAGGACATAAAAATATCTTGTCAGCTGTGATTGTCTCATCCAATAAGAGTCTTGTTAAAGAGAGTGCAGATTGTTTTATCTGTTGGAGGGTAATGGCCTCGTGTTTCAGGTTATCCCTGTTTTAGGCACTGAAGTATCAGTTAGTGCTTGAAGACATTTTAGGTGTCTCATTCCCATTTGAAGTGGATTTGGCTGTATGGATATCTTAAAAACACAGGGTTTTGGCAGAATTCTGTGGGGCATTTGCTTTTTTCTTTTCCCAAGCACAACTTCCTTCTCTGTGAAAGAAATCTCATTGTTTTGCAGGAACTTTTTCAGCAGAAAGAAAACTTGTGGTTTCAGGCAGCTTCTGGCCTAGTAATAGTTCATCCGTGAATATAATTTCTATGTCTGGAGTTTTTGCCTTTATGCAAATACAGAAAACATAATTAGGACTAATTAATCCACAACAGACTAGACAATAACTTAATCATCTTCAAAATGTCAGCTTCTGTAGAACTTTTTGTTAAATACTCACATTTAATTTCTTTCAAAGTCCTATTTGCTACATCTAGACAAACTGTGGCTGAAGTATTTGTTGTGAATGTGTTTAATTCAATTATCAGAATTTCTCTATGGTATGTGTCTTTTAAAAAGCATCTTCCTGAACAGACACTGCTCTAAACCCTTGATTGTCAAAGGCTGCAAGTTTATTTTTATTTTCAACTGTTTTTCATTGCCTCTTGTTCTTATTTTGTTGCTGTGTTCACAGAGCACAAGGAAACAAATCTGAGATGGGTTATACTTCAAAACATCAAGAACAGTGTTTCAACTTATTTGTAGCAATCCAAAGGTGCTAGACCTTTGATTATCTGAAGAAGCAGTTTGATGCTATAAGGAGTGAAATTGGTTTATTACCTGCCCTTGGAAGTTTCTTAGCATCCTCCTTCATTTGCATTCCTGAGCTCAGGCTACAGTATCAGACTTACACTTTTGGCTAGATAGTGGCAGGGTCAGCACAAGGATTGGACAAGGTGGTGGATGGAGCTCTGAGCTACCTGGTCCAGTTGGAGGTGTCCTGTGAGGGTCCCTTTCAACCCAAATGCTTCCATGATTCTACAATAGCTGGCCAAAAAATTTGCTGTTGTGACTCATGAAAACAACATATTTGAATATTCTGAAAGCATTGATTTGTCTGTCTTGTTTGTTTCTGGTTGAATGTGGAGATATTTGTTTTCAAGAAGAATTTCTAGTCAAGGGAAATAATTCAAAATCTCATCTTCCAGGCATCATACAAAGTTTGGTTGCTCTAAGGAACCAAGATAAGCTATCCAGAAACTTAAAAATACCCAGTCAGGATACCCAATTGTGCATTATGTTTTGCACAAAGGGATGGCATGTCTTTAGTTGTCTGGGTTGTTTGCCTTTTTGTTTGTTTGTTTGCTTGTTTGTGTGTTTTTTCTCTTTGTTTTTTTTTTTTTTTTTCCCCCAGTGGGATTAGCCTGCCATTTGTGCTTCTGCAGCTTCTGTGGTGACAGCTTTTTGATGAGAACTGAAAAAAACAGATTTTGAAATATTGATATGCCAATTGATCTGCAGAATTTGTTAATTTGCTAGTTATGTGCTGCAGGGATACTCTGAGTTTTGGGGAAAAGAATAAATCTTATACTCAGGCAGACTGTCACATAACCAAGAATTATCTATGTGAAAGAAGAGAAGCATATAGTTTCAGTTTTCTGGTGCTCATTTGAGTTGTTAACTGGCCCTTAATAAGAAAACACAGATCCATTTATCTTTTTGGTTGTGTATCCCAGCTTTGCAAGGAAAGCTTTTTCCATTGAGAAGTGCAGCTGATAATGTGGTAAATATGAACTCATGCCTTTGAGCAGCTGAAATGTAAATATTTGAAGAGCCCAGTTTTAGAGTCCTTCCACAATTCACTTCAGCATAACAAACATAAGTCAGAGCAACAGTTCTGAATTTAACATTTGCATTTAGGTTTAAATGCTTATTTCCACAGGGTAATATTTTAGCAAATTATTTTCCATTCATTTTATTTTGAGAACAGAGTTTATAATTACTTTTCTGGAAATTGCTGCAGGTGTGATCACCTTACCTTCCTTCCCAGACATTATGTGCTAGGTTTTTACTAGGTTAGTTAAAGAAAACACAAGCTGTCACTTATGTGATGCTTTTAATGCAAATTAAAGGCCTATTAAAAGGTCAGAAATAATAAAAAATATATTCCATTTGGCTGCAAAATGCAACATGAACTTTGTGGAAGGAAGGAGGCCGTGGTCTGATTGACCTTGATGGGTTCCAGAGTTACAGTCATATGTAGGGAGCATAACAGAAAGGCAAAGGAGAATTTTAAGGGTAAGATTCTATTAACCCATGGAAATTGTTTCTTACTGTATCCCTAACCCAGGAAAATTTGAGAGTGTTTCCTCCTGAGGAATTTCCTTTTGGCCATTTTCCTTTCAAGTTGCTGGTCTCTTAAGACCTAAATTGATTAGCTGAATTTAAACAGTCATTAATACTCTTAATTGAAATATGCCTGGGAGAGAATTTGGTTATATTTGGTTTTATCTTTAAATCTCTGTAGTTTTGTCTAAGCTACTTTACTCAGTAATTCTAAAGGTTTTCTCTATTAATAAAATAATATATTTAAGCATTAAATGCCACAGATTGCTTTTGGTAAAACAATATCAAAGTTTGTTTTGGTTTCAACAAGTAGCTTTTGTTTACCAGTGATCTTGTTAGTCTTAATACAACTTTGTTTTCATTAGGAAAGGATGTATTGCACGTGTTAAATTCAAGGTTACTTCTGTGTCACATAGTCCTTTTTGGCAGCATTTTTGAAAGAGATTTTTCATGTGCTCCTGAGAGTTTATGATAAAGAGGCATTTAAATGAATATTTCAAACATCTAGTCTGCTTTTTGTTCAAATGGTTAGATTTAGACTCATTCTCAGGTCTTCTTTAACTTCTGAAATTATGAAACTTGGTGTACTGTACACCTCAAAGGCTTAGGAATGAAAGAGGGGATTTGTTCTCCATCTGTTATGGCTGGTGTTATTCACTTGCCAATCATTGTAAGTCATTAAAAAGTGCTCTATTTCACACCATATCAGTGCATTAATCCTCTATTTTGAGGTGCTTTACATAGTGGAATGAATCCCCTCCAGCAGATCTATAGTTTTGAGGTGCAGTGGTTCCTGTCAGGAGTCACTGAGAATTCAGGTGGGAGACAGGGCTGCCACGATACACAGCATTTGCACACTCATGTTTGCAAATCTCACTAAGGTTTTAAAAATAACATGAAGCTTTTCCACTGAGGAAATACAACTTGCCACATTTCTTACAGTATGCAAGTACAATAAATGCCATACCTCCTTTGGAGAACACTACTTCCTCTTTTATTGTTTGATGTTAGCTAACAAAAAGCATTTTCCTGAAGGTTTTTATCAGAATGCAAAAAAGGCTGTCCAAGTTAAGGTTCAGATCAGTTAACAAAATACAATTGTCAGTGGTTGCTGCTTGAGCTTTGGGTGGATTGCTTTGCATTTTGACCCTAAAAGTACAGCAGGTTTGCATCTTTCAAGGAAGCCTTGTTTTCTGTTAGTAGTTGGCAAAGCTGTGCTAGTTGCCTTTCATTGATTCAATGGGCCCTAATTTTAAAAAATACTCAAATGTGGCAAAACTGCAATCTGCCAAGGATGCCATCATGTATTGTAGCCTAGATTACATAGTACAGTGCAAGAGATTCCTCCCTTCTGGATTTTTCAATTCAATTTTTGCTGAACATACCAAAAAAGGTGAGGGGAACTTTACCCTTCAGTCAGTATTTGGGATGTCTGTCTTGGCTGTGAAATATGATTTCAGTATTCTTCGTTTTTTATTTTTTTTATTTGTCCTTGCTTTTTATTATTATAATAATATTATCATACTATTAGATATGATAATTATTTTGGCCTTGATATTAGGGACTGATGCCAGATTATAGATATCTCTGTATAGATTGCTTTTTTTAAATTTATTTTTAAAGGACACTTCGCCTTGATTCATATGGTACTTTTTTCCTGTGACTATATTTCTGGATTTCTTCTCTTATCATCCTGTTCTGTCCTCTTGTTTGGCATCTGTATGTGTGATTCATTATTTTTATGATTAAAATTGTGGTCATTGTATTGAAATTACAGCTGAAGCTTTTGGTGTCCTCTTATGTTGTCCTTTAAAATGGTTTAATGACTGTACTGGGCTGTTGCAAGTTAGAATGACTTGTTCATTTTCATTTTGTTATAAAAATTGTGAAATGAACTGTAGTTTCATTACATATAATGTAAGAATGGGTAATATAAAATATGGGCATTTCCTGTCTATCTTCTGGCTTTTGATCATTTTACTGGAAATTATTGAATATAGAGAATTCGAGACAATATATAATGTATAATTATGCAGTTTTTATATCTATATTCTATATGCTTTTCTTGTATAGTATTAATGATAAAATTGGGATATATTTTTTAGATGAGATCTATTTCACTGGATTTAGAATAAGGGGAAAATGTTTTCTTATGAAAAGTTCAGTTTTTCCAGCTGAGTTTACCTTCTTTACAAAAGAATAGTATCAAAAATCCAAAAATCCTAGTCACTGTATGATGGACACCAGTTGCTAATGCTATTTGTGCCAGCTGAATGCACCAATTATTTTATGCTTTGGATACACAAAATCAAACTGATAGTTTTTAAATGGCACTTTATCCTGTCTTTTTGTAATGTCCTCAAATGTTTGCCTTGAGATCAAATGGAATATATATTTTATGATTTCTGACCTTTTAATAGGCCTTTAATTTGCATTAAAAGCATCACATAAGTGACAGCTTGTGTTTTCTTTAACTAACCTAGTAAAAACCTAGCACATAATGTCTGGGAAGGAAGGTAAGGTGATCACACCTGCAGCAATTTCCAGAAAAGTAATTATAAACTCTGTTCTCAAAATAAAATGAATGGAAAATAATTTGCTAAAATATTACCCTGTGGAAATAAGCATTTAAACCTAAATGCAAATGTTAAATTCAGAACTGTTGCTCTGACTTATGTTTATTTTGCTGAAGTGAATTGTGGAAGGACTCTAAGACTTGGCTGACACTGCCTTCTGAACAGCTTATATTTGCTGGACTAGTAAGGAAAATTTAATTTGCTTTTCTTGAGAAAACTACTTTGAAATGGTGTCTTTTTTCTGCCATGTCTTTCAAAATCATAGTCATAACTCTGTAAATCTCTTCTGTTTAAAATAGCAATTTCCTGTTTAATGAATATTTGTCATGTTGTGTGTAGTCTGATTTTTTTCTTGAGCTGGCTGATCCTGTTTGTCTGCTCAGTGTGTGCTGGATCTAATTCTATCTAACAGTGATCCCTGCTAGAAACAGTGGGGGCCTGGTTCTCATGTTGATGGAGCATTTGACCCTGGGATGTATAGGAAATTATTTCCTTATTTATGTAGAGTGGAAGTAAGGATTTAAATATAATAAAATTGCTTGTCCGAAGGATGTGATGGAAGCAGTGGTACTGGGAGGGAAGAGAAACTGTAAGGGTTTTGGGGAGGTGGTCCTGGAGCACATTTTTGGGCTTAATAATGTTTAATAGTTTCTTTAAATGTGTTAACTGGTGAAGTTTGCTGGTATTAACGGTAATTTTTCTAGCAGAGCATCTGAGAGGGAATTAGGTGAATCTGAGGATAACAGAAAAGTCATTGATGGTAAATAGTTTGCAATGCAAAGAACTTAATACTCTGTGGAAGAGGAGGAGGATGGCATGAGACTTTACTGTCATGAGATGATCTACATGAAAAACACATGAATCTGGATGGATCAGATATTGTGGAAAAGAGGGGTGTGCATGGTGCTGGCAGAATTTTATACACACTGGGAACACACCATGGAAATTGGCAAAGAAGGAGACCTTGAGAAAGGCTGTGCTAAACCCTGAGATATGGTGAGCCTGGGCATCTCCTGGGGGAAATGCTTGGAGTTTGGCCAAATAGTATAACCAAATCCTATTCTCAGTACAGAGAATAGGTACCACTGCTGCCAGTATCAGTGAATAAAGGCTGGAGAAGGAAAATTATTATTTCAGCTGAATGTCAATAGTGATGCAAAGTGCACGAGTATAAACTGGCTATTACCAAGTTCAGACCAAATATTTGAAATAATTTTACATTATATAATGGGTGAGAGTCTGAGTGTAATCTATAAAATTACTTGTTATGCTGTTTGGGCACAGCACTTGTGATACAGGAGGTCACTTCTCAGTTGTTTCTCCTCACACAGGAGAAATGTTGCTGGCATTTCAGGCAGAGGTAAAATTCTTCAGGTTTTCCTTTAATTACAGAGCCAATCAAATCAGCTTTCTTGTGTTTTTTGGGGCTTACTGGCAGCTTTACTAATTTTTTTCTACACTTGCCTCTTAATACTGTGACTGCAACTTCAGTAGTTGGCTGTCATCTTTCTAAATCTAATAATTAGCATGCAATGCAGTTGAAAATTCAGAGGAGTAATCATTCTGTTTATGTAGCATTTTGAGAAGAATTATATCTAGAATTATTCTGGATTTATATTATGTAAACAGAAACAGAAGTCTGTCTGCAGTATCTTCCTCTTATATCCTGCAATTTTTAACCATGCAAAGCCTGCATTAGGACTATAGCACCCAAATGATGGGAATGAGCTCTGTGTAGGTGCGTTGTGGTTTATTCAGCTGCACTCAATTTTGGAGTGTAAAACAGGGCAAGCAGATAGCAATCCTTCTCCAGAAAACACCACATGCTTTCTGTGTCTGTGATTCATGAAGGTAGGGAACTCAAAGCAATGGATACCCTGTGCCTTTGTCCACAAGTACTTCTTTTCCTTTCCTCATCTTTTTTGCAGCCATGTAAATTATTGGTGTCTGCAGTGTCCCTGAATTTAATAACAGGGGGTTGCTTTTTGGTTTTCAACTCCTGATGACCAATTTTCTCTTATACTTCCTCATATAAGAAACATCAAGTGAACACTGCTTGTTTGGGAATTTTCCCCCTTGCGTTTTTTGCACATTCATCACAGCCCTGCCCACACTTTTGTCTCATTTTCTCTTTTTGTGGAAGGTTTAACTCTGGAAACTCAAACTTCAGTGAGAGAAGTTTTGAATTGTCACTCATGCTGATTATGGCATGCCCAGCTGAGGCTGCTTCACCCTATTTCCTCTCTCTGTTTACATTGTCTCTTTAATGCCAAGTATCTGCTGGCTTTGGAAATAAATTTTTTCAAGAACATTTGAATTCTGAACACTGGAATATTTTTTCTTTAAGTGTGAAACATTTGTTTCCAGTGATCTAAAGGAAATGCAAAGTGAATTGAATACATAACTGGAGGAAGAGCAATTAAGAATTAAGAACTTTGCTTGTGTGCAGTTTACATCTATACATTTTATAGAGGACAGTGTTAGTGCTGGGCCTAACACTGTCCTGTATAAAATGTATAGATATAAACTCAATAATATATAATATATATATATATTATTGAGTATAATAAGATATTCTTGTGAACTTGGGATATAGTAGCATGTTTTCAAAAAATCAAATGCACAAAAATTCATTTTTATGAACTTGGGATGTAATAGCATATTTTCAAAAAATCAAATGCACCCAAAGTACCTGTTAGCATAAGAATTTTCTCATATATAGTCTGGCTAAATATTAAGGCCAAGACTTTTCCCATTGTTCATTTCTTCACATAATTTTTTAGTTTGGTATTATGGGGGGGGGGGGATTCATAATTTAAATGTAGAAATCTGAACATCATGCTAGCTAGCTAAATTGTCATGTTTTACTGAAAGTGTCTGTACAGTGTATTCTCAGGACTGTGTGCCAGCATCTATCTGTTCAATATTTAAATAAAGGAATTTCCTTTTTGCATTGGAATGTTTGACAAAAATGGAGCTCCCCTGAGAGGTTGTGTTCACTGCAGTGCACTAATTACATGTGGTCTTTAATATGTGCTGGGACAATAGCAGCATAATGTTTTCCTCTACTATTAGATTGGTCAAGGAATGTTAGAAATGCCTTTTGAACTTTCTTTTTTAATTTAATTCAGTATCTTGTTGGCCAAAAAAAAAGTGAAGCCGTGTGCTTCTATTTTTGTGTGTGCATTCAAAGAGATCCATTTAAAGACATCCTGTGTGTCACAGGAGTGGCCTTTATAGTGGATGGTTGTAGATGATGATGATGAATTTTTCAGCTCAGGTGAGTACTTCAGTCATAGATTTGTTCTTAAACTACCAGATCATATCTCAGTTTGGAGGTGCCACTATCAGTTAATACAGTAAGCTTACTACATCAGAAGAAATGAGTTTTCACAAAAGCTTTTATATCTCTGTATATAAATGTAAATGAATTTATTGTATCAGGCTAGTTCTGATAGCTGAGTCAGAGCTGAATTCAGAGAGACAAGAATTTAAATCTACAATATAATCTCTTTATTTTAACTTGGACTTAAAGATGGTTTTTTGTGTTCTGTCTCAGAGTTGCTTTCTGAGTTTCTACTCTTCAGGTTGAGTCCATTTGATCTAAGAGCTCTGAGAGAAAACCATTTTCTGCTCCCACCACAGTGGCCACTTGTACCATCCAAAGTGCTCCTTTGTGGATAATACTCAGCTTGCTTTATTTTCCCCAGCTTGTGAACACATCTTAAATACAGAGGGAGTATTTGTACACTTTTCTGCTGAAGGATAATTCAAGCTAAGAAACATGTGGGTACATTCAGCTTTTTTCAACTGCATCTTGAGATTTTCATAAATTTTCTGAATTACTAATTTTTAATGGGGGCAGTGACCTTTCATGCTCTTGTAATTTGAGCTATGGGTTCTC
Source organism: Ammodramus savannarum pratensis (assembly GCA_020466415.1). Taxonomy (NCBI): domain Eukaryota; kingdom Metazoa; phylum Chordata; class Aves; order Passeriformes; family Passerellidae; genus Ammodramus; species Ammodramus savannarum. Next base: position 30,069,824 of record JAHXMQ010012337.1, read on the forward strand.
CACTTAAAATTATGTGGCACAAATGGAAGTGAATCAAATAGTGAATTAAATCTAATAATTTCTCTGCCCTGTAATACCTTACAGACTTTCAATTTATTTCAAAAAAGGTCTGTCCCTCCTCAAAAACATTCTTCCTATGCTGTCAAGGATGAAAGAGGGACAGGCTGACTACTTCTTTTGGCCTTTTTCTTTTCCTTCTCTCACTGTTAGAGAACAGAGTAATAAAGATTTATTGTTGGTGATGTTTCTGTGATTTCATTTTGGGGTAGAAGTGCACAGTTTAGCTTTTGGAGGCATCCTTGCAGAAGCTTTTGAATTTGGAATTAAATATTAAAGCAAGCTATTAAAGTTCAGGAGTTACTCCAGGTATCTGATTAATATTCAGATTGTTTTAGTAAATTGCATCTGAAGATAAAAGCTTATTTACAGCCTGTATTAAGCTAAAAAAATATTATAGTTAATCACAGCTACTGTCTGCTGCATTTTTATAAAATTTCCATTAAGAGGATGCATTCTGTGCATGGATGGTAATCATTTACAAAATGTAACTCTAGAAACTCAATTAATTAGTGTTCTTTAATTTTAGATCTGAATAAAAAAGCAATCCATCTGTTTTAAATCACAATTAAACATGATTAATTTCTTATTATAATAAGAATGTGTTGAATATTGAAAGACTGGAAAATAAAGAATCATATTGTTTCTTTATTCTTAATTATTTGTGAGTTATTTTTCTCACTCAGTGATAATTTTTTTGTCTCCTGGGATGTTTATTTTTTCCTCTGTCAGGATATTGGCAAATGCTTTGTTGTGCTGTGGAAAAAATATTCAGCTTTTAATATTTTATCAATTCCATTGGGCTGAAGGTGCTAGCACTAACTGGTCACCAGTCCTCAGGGTCTTGTCTTCATCCTTGTCATGTGGGAACATTATAAATTATGGATAACAGTGGATGCCACTCAGTAAATATCTAATTTGTGATAGGTATTTTTGACTGAAATTACTTTTTCAATTGAACAATTAATTAAGCTGTATTTTTTTTGGTTTATGATGTGACTCTTTTATAATGTGAATGAATATCTGGGTGAATGTCTGAGCTGCACATGAATCACAGCTTATTTTTTCTTTCTGTATGCTGGAGAACTTTTTAATTCATCTATGAGAGTAACACTTCCTAGTTTTGTTTTGCAGAGTCTTATATGTTGTGTCATCATCTCATCTTGCCCAGATGTGTCCATACTGGAAATTTTAGGCAGCATCAATATTGACAACATCTTTTTTCCTGCAAGGAGATGAGATTTTACATCTGCTTTCTTTTTAGACTTGCAACTTGCTGTACTTGGGAAAATACATGTAGCAATCTGTGTGTTGTTTTTTCTTACAAACGGTGTGGTGTCTCTTTGGCTTTGGAGAAAGCATTTGAGGACTTGGAAAAGGAATAGTCATGCTGCTGTCACAAAACTTGTTTTCCACTTTTATTAGCACCAGGAGAAAGGTGTGCTGCTTGTAATACACAGGAATACTTGCTGACATTGTCTCTGCTCATGGATTGTCAGGGCTTAGCCCTTGTACACAGAAAAACACATTTCTATTGAAAGATTGTGTGTGTGGAGACATTCACAATTGCTATTGTTGTAACCTTCCAGGCCTAGAAGCCAATAGGATTCTGTTTCAACTTGAAAATTGTACTTATTAAATAAAACTTATTTCAAAGCTATAATTAATTTTTTCTTATTGCATAGACTGTTGTGTACTACACAGTACATTACTTTATCCAAGGCTGAGATCTCCCACTTGAAGTCCTGCTGAATGATGCTTCTACCTATGGATGGCTGTATAATGTGGCCCAGGGAATTTTGAAGTATTGAAATTATGTGCTATGAATATTTCTTACATTTATTTATTTACTACTGGCCATGCTTCTCTTCCATTGCATGATATTTCAACTGCTTAGGTTTACTGAATTGTCAGAGGTCTGGGGCTTTTCTTGTGCAAAGTTCAGCTTACTGAAAGGACTGCTGGAAAGTTTTCAGCTTTCTGTTCTTTAGCTGTACTGAATGCTGAGGAATTTGAAATTCTCCTTCCCAGTGTGAAAGGTAGAACATAGCTTGCTTTCAGACAACATTGATTTGTTACACTCTTGATTGATGTTCCTTCTCTGGTATAGTTGAGCTGTTTGTCTGGTTTCCTTCAAATAACACCTTCACAGATTTCCTCAACAGCAAGCTTGGAGTGCTTAATAAAAGAAGTTTAAAATGTAAAATCAAAAAAATCTAAAAAATTGCCCTTTTATTGTGTGATATTACACAGAAGAAATTGCATTAAATGTGGTTTAGAAAGAGAAGGAAGAGGGGTTTTCTTGCACATCCGAATAAATAGACTTTTGTCCTTTATAGGAACGAACTTTGGCTCTGAGGAAAGAAGGGATAGGTGTTGTATTGGATTCTGAGCTGCCTCATCTCATTGGCATTGATGATGATCTTCTCAGTACTGGTATCATCTTGTACCACCTGAAGGTAAATACACATCTGTGTTTCTGTAGCCTTTATAAGCCTTGTGATTCTTTTCAGTAAAAGAATTACAGTATTGATTTGCTATCTATATATAGTGCTCATTACATTACTGTGATAAGAAAAGCTCTTCATGCTTGTCTGCTATAGTAAGAAAAGCTCTTAAGAGCTTGGAAATGATGAAATTAAAATATCTGTTCAGGTTTATCCTGACAGTCAACTGGTTAACCAACTATCTGTATTGGTTTATTTTTTTATATGTATTGGTTTGTTATTAATGTTATAAAGCTTAATCTTAAAATCTAAATCTATATTGTCTCTAAACTATAAAGGTGGTTCTGCACTGGACAGTTGAACTTGCTTATAATATTATAAAATAAAGACTGTGAAAGCATTTTGAAAATGCTGCATGATTCCTTTTTTTCATGTATGTTTAAATATATATTTCATTCAGGTTACCCTGAGAAAGTGGAAGGATAAATTATATTCTTGTGGGGGAGATAAGGAGATTCCAACTGGAAATAATGTGTATTTCTCTCTTAATTAGGAGGGCCAAACATATGTTGGCCGAGAAGATGCTCTAACAGAACAGGACATTGGTATGGAATTTGGCAATTTTATATTCTTTCTTCTTCCAATATCCTAATATGTGAACTAAGCTTTGTATGTTTTTTTCTCTTTTTTCAGTTAGTTGTTTTGTGGTTGAAATATTTAATTTTTAGAAAATATGGAAGCTGAATTGCATGGGATTTGCTTCAAAGAGCAGCATGACTTCTAGCATAGCTTGTGGGCCTTAAGTATGTTCACATACTTGCTACTAATTGATTTCTTACTTCTCCTGAAATAGTATCCTGTAAAAATACTATCATTTTTCATCTAGCACCTGTCTCAATTACTGCAAAATCATTCTCTTAACCTTTGTATAATGGCATTGTCAGACTATTACATGTAAGATAGTCTTGGGACTTCAGATTTGAGTTTAAAAGAATTCTGAAAATTGGTAAAAATCTACTAATTTTCCTATTGATTTCTTACCAATGCAACTAACTGCCAGATCTGGACTGTCCTATCACATAAGCTTTACATAAGTTCCTGGAAGGCAATTTCACCCTTTAATTCTTGGGTGAAAATCTGTGAGTCAAATAACCTAGTTTGGTAAATTTTCATGGGTCAGAAGTTGTCTGGATTTAAGTTACTCTAATAAATTCCATGAAACTACCAAACTTTTGATGCCTTGTGATATTAATCAATATACATAATCACACATTATTTGAAGGTAAAATGGAAAGTAGCATAACTGATTGATAAAAGCCCTGAATGTCATGAGATTTAAGAACTTTACTTCAGCCATCCTTTGGTCTACAATGGCATCTTATATCCTGTCTTTTCAGATTTAAGCATGGTTGCTCTGAGGTCTACAAGCTTTCATTATTTCCTTGTGAAACTGGTCAAAGAATCTCTTTCTACAAATATGTGAATTGTACTTTTCTGGTTTTTTTATTGGAAAGAAAGGAACATTTGCTAATCAGGCATCAAAGCACAGGAATAAAGACCATTACACCAAAAAAAAAAAAAAAAAAAGGAAAACTAACTCACACTTCTTTACACTAGAATAAAACAATAAATATTTAAGGCATGCAGGATGTGATAAAGGAAGGAGGAAAACATTGTCCAGAATAAAGAGAAGATACAGTGATATGTAGTGCATAATACTAATAAATTATTAATTATTATTAGCATGTTAATATTACTAATTGTGAGGAGTCCAATTATTTTATCTTATTTCTTTGTGTTTAGTTCTTCATGGCCTTGATCTGGAAAGTGAGCATTGCATCTTTGAAAACCTCAATGGAACCGTGAACCTCATCCCACTGAACGGAGCACAGTGTTCTGTGAATGGCATTCAGGTTACAGAACCCACACACCTCAACCAAGGTATTACCTAGCATAATGTCATTTTTCAGGCAACCTCTTTGTTTCTTCCTGGCAGCAACACTGAAAAAATCTGCATGTGTATAAGTGGATTAGGGTTTAATTAGATTTAATTTAATGTTTTCTCAACTACAATCCAAAACCACCAGGAAAACCCAATGGTGGTTTTGTTGTCAAGGAACTGCCATATGGTGAAAAGAGAATTCCTTTTTAATTTCAACCACTGTTACATTAATAATATAGATATCTACAGGACAAAAAAATGTCAGAGACACCCCTGCCCCTCTCCCCAAGTTTCGGGTTGGTCTTACTTAATACTACTGCCAAATTCTCTTGAGAATTGAGGAGATTGAGCTTGAGTGTGTTTGCTGCAGCTATAGGAAATGACAAAAAGGGGGAGGCTAACCCTTAGGAGGTTTAGAGAACTACAGTTTTAATGTAAAAGCTCTAAAATCTGGAAATCAAGCAGCCAGGACAGCTGGGAACAAAGATACCTTGTGTTGGCCTGGAAAGGACTGACTGACAAGTGAGCTGGTGAGTGCTGCAGGAGAGCTGCTCCATGTTTTATCTTCCAGCAGCACCCAGATTATCTTCCCATTTAGTAAGGAACTGAAAAATAGCTGTTTAGGAGTGAGGCTGTGACACAGCTCAGGTGCTGATAAACAATCTCACATTACTTCCCTGAAAAGGAGATTTAAGTGTAAGCTTAGGCTAACAGAAGTAGAATGCAGTGTTAAACAAGGGGAGTCTTGCATCCTTTCTGAACTCTAACAAATGCTTCTGTAAAGGCTGCTTGCAGAAAGAAAGGTGTAGAGAGATAACATTGACTGATTTTCTTTTAGTGCCTATTTCTTCATGCAAAATGAGAGGCATATGTGCTTGTTTCTCTTACAGGGGAAAAAAAAAGCCCAGCCCCCTTGGTCTTAGGTTTGAGTAAATCTAAGCATAAATTCCTAACAGAAACATTGACATTAATAGGAAATAGCACTGTAAACAATAAAAATTGAGTTGTGATGAATCATCTTTTCTTTATCCTGCAGCATTTTACAGGCAGAATGTTCAGTGTGCCTCAGAAAAAAAGTAGGAGTTTGGATGCTATTTCCCTCTTTCAGATGCATATTACAACTTGATATTTGTACTGCTAAAAGTGGAAACATGACTTGTGATATTTTCAGGGTCCCCAGTCGTGGGGAGGAAAGATGAATCTGACTCCATGTTCTCAGAAAGCTAAATTATTATTATATTTTATTGTATTGTATTATGCTATACTAAAACTATACTAAAGAATAGAGAAAGGATGCAGACAGAAAGCTTAACAAGGTACTAATGAAAAACTCATGACTGCTTCCAGAGTCCTGACACAGCTGGACAGTGATTGGTCATTAAGTAAAAACAATTCACATGAAACCAATCAAACAATGACCAGTTGGTAAACAATGTCCAAGCCACATTCCAAAGCAGCAAAGCACAGGAGAAGCAATCAGATAATTATTGTTTTCATTTTTCTCTGAGGCTTCTCAGCTTCCCAGGAGAAGAAATCCTGGTGAAGGGATTTTTCAGAAAATATGATGGTGGCAATGACTTTTTTCCCCTCATAAATTTCTTCAGACAAAAATTTGCCACTCAAAGGGGAAAGGGTTGCTAAGTTGTAAAAAGCAGCTGCCTAAGCTGGTTTTGTGTGTATAAGGAGACTGAGTCTGAGAGGAAGGTGACATTAGGTGTGCAAAACTAATGAAATCACTGGTTTGAGGACTCATGTGGAATCTATTTATCCCAGCTGTGTTAGCATTTAGTCTCACAGCATGGGGTGCCAGGGTCCTTAAATACTTGCTTTTAGGTAACACTGATTAACTGCTGATGTATTTAAATGTTTCCGTTCATCATTAGTAGCTGTGCATTTGAAAATGTGTTAAATTTTTAGACTATCATGGAGTTCAAAAATAATAAGAGGCATGGTAATTAATTGTCACTTCCTTCTATGGATTTCTTCTATCATTTGCAAATTCTGGCTAATGGGGTGTTTTTGTAAAGGTAACTGAGTTAACATTCACAATTACAGTTTGTCATTTACCTTAAATATATCCTCACCTTAGAACACATTTTCAGGGGTTTGGGCCAAACTGTCAACCTTTCTGTACTTAAAAGAGAAACCTAGGAATTATTCAGATGACCCATCATTTAGGACTGACTCTCATGTGCTTCCTGTTAAGTCTCTCTCTCCTGTCTTCCTTGAAGTTTATGAAGTTAGGGACACATATCTGTAACTATTAATGCTGAAAATTTAATTAATTTATTTACGTTGTTTCCACCTAGTGAAGTGGTCACAAATGTTAGCAATTAATTATTTTCATCTTCACTTGAAAGCAACTGAAGGAATTTCATACAGGTTTATGAAAGGTAATTATTTTTGAGATTTGACTGAGGTAAACTGCAAATGTAATCCAAAATTGAGGTGTTGTGTAGAAAGCAAGAAGTGATTATAGTGCTTTTTGCCATTTATTTGCTAAGACTGGATCACCTGTTTTGAGTTGATATTCCTAATTAAGCTGATTTTAAGAGAAGCATTCCTTGCTAAGAACATCATGTCGTTATCAGATGGTAAGAATTTGTAGTGATGAGTTTGAGAACAGCTTTTTCATACTGTGAATGTAATGGAGTCCTTTTAAAAAATGCTCTGTACTGACTGACAGATAAATGCTTGATTCTGAGGTGGTGAAATTGGGAGACTTCCATGTTTTGACATCACTGACAATATACTTCTTAGTAGGGGAAGTATTAATCTTGGTACCATTATCTTTAAAATATGATAAGAATTGCTCAGAATCACTTTATTTGTGACTGTGCCTTAACTGATTAAATACAATAACAGATGTGCATTGAGCAATATGAGCTATTCAAGTTTCTTCCATCAGAAAATAGCTGTTGGGTATTAAAGTTTAATAATCCTGTTTTGGATAACAGTTATCTTCAGTGTTCCATGTGGAGAAGAAAAATGTGAGAGTGCAAATAATGGAAATCTGCAACTTTTAGTGTAGCTGGATTCAAACCTGACCAGTAGCAGATGGACAAGTTTGTTTTTGGGCACATTGATGGATGTTCCTGTTAAATCTGCATCTGCTGGTGGCTTCCAAAGTAGTATTGTTAAAGAGTATATAGATCAAATTGGGGCAGCTGCTTCCTCTGCCTGTGTTTATTCTTTAACTGAGCTCCATGAACATGACTGACCTTGAGTCAGTCACATTCATGCACTGTGTGAACATGACTGGGTTTCATTTTTAAGTAGGAAGAGGAAGGAATACCCTGTATGCATCAGTTAAGGTAGCTGTGACTATGCATGGTTAAACATTTTCCAAAATGCATTTTCATTTAGTTCTTGCTTAATGGAAGTCTTTGCTTACATGTTGTGTGTCTGAAAAATTACATGGTACTTCTGCAGAATGTTGTGAGTCAGTGGTGTGTGGTTTTTCTATCAGGTGCTGTTATATTACTTGGAAGAACCAACATGTTTCGCTTTAACCACCCTAAAGAAGCGGCTAAGCTAAGAGAGAAAAGAAAGGTGAGATTAAATCAGTGTTTGAAAAACTTTAACCATTTCACAATTTCATTTCTAGTATAGATATGTCTTATATGTCTTGATTGTTGCAGGATGCCTTTTTTCATTTGCTTCGTGTACTTTAGTTAATATTTCATCAAAGTAAGAGTTTGTAAGCATGTCTAATACTTTCATTTTATGGTCTGTTGTTAGAGTGGACTGCTATCTTCCTTCAGCTTGTCTATGACTGATCTTTCTAAATCTTGTGAGAATTTGTCAGCAGTTATGCTTTATAATCCAGGGTGAGTATATTCTAAAAAACAATTGCTATAATTCCAGTCATTCTTCATTTTAGCTGTTTGAAACATTCCAGAAGCATTATGACTAAAGCAGTTGAGCAGAATAATGACATGGCAAATGTTATGGCTGTATTTTCTTCAGAATTATGAGCTAACTATTTTGCCTGAGAAAAATGCATTTTGAACTGAAAAGTAAGATTTCTTGAGTTCGTATAATACCAATACAAGCATAAAAAGGCTGAGCAATGAATGTCTTGTGTTCTCTGCCAGTACCTCTGGGTAAGTGGCCAAATTAAAATATGTAAAAAAGTTTTATTATGCAGTTACAATGACATAAAATGCTTATGGTAGAGGAGCTGTTTTTAGTGATTTTTTTCACTGTTCCTAAAGTGACTTACAGAGAACTGGTGGTGTTTTGTTCTAATTTTTTTTCTATAGCTAGGGCCTGTGTTTTGAGTATGAGATGAGGCAATTTACCAACCTATGTGCTTTTGAAAAATTGACTGTAAATTAAATTATATCCTTGGATAGTGCAGCTTTGTTCCCAAGTTTTACTTGAGAATCTCTATCCTTTAGGAAGATTGGACAGGTAATAATAACTTCCAGTTAAAGAATGTGTGAAATTCAGGGAGTGTGTTTAATAACTCTGCTTCAGATGTGACTGTTACTCTTTTGCTACTGAGCTGGTCACAGAGATCTCAAGATTGTGAACTGGTTGCTAATAAATGACATTCTATTTTCAGATAGGGATGGTAAAGAAGATAAAAACCCCATAATATAAGTGTACTTTCCTATTTTTTCAGCTTTTCCAATAATTGAATCTGAAAACTTTCAGTGGCTGTTCCTAGTATGATGTTTTTTGTGGATTGGAGTCCTGGCTGTTACCTCTGGTTATTGTTGAGCTGTCTTGGGCTTTTCCCTGCCTGATGATGTTATTCTGCTATAATATTGATATGAATACTTGTATTATAGTGGATACTGACCTTAACTCTGTAGTCAGCATAGAGTAGGGCAGATTGTTCCAGCATTGCCTCACCAGTCTCTCAGATTTACAGCAAAATATAATGGCATGGACAAGACCCAGTGAACGTGTGCTTAAAAATTATTTCCCAACCAAAGCAGTCTTCCTGTCTTCAGATAATGCCAAATTCATGCCTTACAGGAAGGATTTTTCCTTTTATATAAAAAAAACACACCAGAAACAGAGCCCTACAGATGAGTAGAAGAAAGCACCTTCTGTAGTTGATATATCTTTATGGACAGCAGTTAGGCACCAGAAGCTTTTCAGCTTAGCCTGGGGTACCCTGACAATTTTAAGTTTGCTTATGTTGATGCTAATGCTGTTTTTTTAACATCTCCTCTTCAAACAGCAGAGGAGTTTTTCTGATTGTGTGGTGAGGTTGTCACAAAAAGATAATTGTTCAGAAGGTGTTATTTTAAGGGTAATGGGGCTGGGATAAGTGCAAGTTAAATTTGTTTTGAATAAAGCAGACTCTAAATTCTCCAAATTCCAGCTAAAAATATTGCCAAGGAAGTGCTGTGCTGATTATTCTTCTTAGTGGTGACTGATGAAACCTTCAATGAATCATATCTCTGATTATCAAAGACAGCAGAATTGTACCCAGAAAGTGGGGTAGAGCATTGTGCATTCTGGAAAAGTGCATTCTGGAAAAGAATATCCTACATTAAGTCTACTTTATTGGGGATTGTTTATTTGTTTATTTTGTCAGGAACAATGCTTCCTACAACAGATTGGAGTATCATTTTTTCTCAACATGTTGTTACACTGCTGACCACCAGTGCAGGCCCAGATTCAGTAGCTGGCCCTTTGGGGTTTTTTCTGTGCAGTTTTTGTGGCTGACTGGCATTCTGTCTGTTGTTAATTTAGCCTTTCCTTCCAGCTTCAGTATTAATAACCTAAAGGGGTAGCTAAATTTGCAACTTTTGTAGGTTGCAATAAAGATTCTGGTGGAATCCATGCCAGAAGAGCCTGTGGGGTATTACCTTCAGTTGTGACAGCAACATGGTGGATCTTGCTTCTTGTGAAAACCAGAATGGTCCTTAATAGTGTTTTCAGATGGATGATTTGTTCTTGTTTATGCCTTTTTGTTTGGCTGTTGATTTCCCAAATGTGGGAAACTATCTTGTTGCATAGAATTTTGGCTTAATGTGTAGAATTCTTTTTTCTACTTCTTCTCAGTCTTTGTTTTCAATCTAGTGTCATAGAACACTGCTTCAGATAATGAGCTTTGGATAAAATAGAATTTTGCATGTAGATTTATGTAGAAGATTTCATTTGTGGCCCTTTTGTTAGCTACATGATATTGTAACTGTAAAACTACTGATGAGAAACCTTGGTCTTGTCATGGGTTTATTTCATGATCCCGTTACTATAGCTCTTAAAAGTGCCTCTGCCTGAATTAAGATGAAAATGGTGACAATAAGGATGGGTTTTTTATTTGATAGTAAATATGAGAGGGGGAGAAAGAAAGAAAGAAAAAATAGGAGGGGAGGACAGGGAAAATATCAGCACTCCATGGATCCCAGTGATGCTCTGTTGATCCTCTCCAGGTGGTCTTCTTGGTGGTGAAGGTCCCCCTAAAAAAACATAGAATCCAGTGGGTTATCACACACTCAGGCTAGGTAGGAAAACCCAGGCACCTCCCTATTGGGGGGGAGTTTGCCATTGTGTGTGTTGCATCATGTGCAGTCCTCTTCAGGAATGACTCTGGGGGGGCACTTTGAGGGGTTTGTGATGGGTTATGGCACCTCCTCAGCTGCCTGCCACGTGAGTGTCCCATGGATGTGGCCTGTGGGGTTGGGGCTTCCACAGCTGGGACAGTTTGTGTTGGGAGGATGAGTGTTCAGTGCCCCTGACCAGAAGCTGCATCTGAAACCTCCTCCACCCTCCCTGCATAATTTTGGGGTGGGGTGGGGGGGGAGTCTGTGTAAACCTGGCTTCTGCAGGCTGTGGTCTCTCCCACCCCAAACTCAGCCAGGGAAGAATATCTGGTGCATTTGGCTTTCTTGTGGATGCATTCCTCTCCTTCAGTTTTGTTTTTTTTCCTAGGCCTGAGATGATTGAAGAATGGGTTTTCCCTTTATCTAATCTTAGTTGTTTAACCTACACTCCAGTCAGGTATCTTCAGGGAGGCTTCTTTGGCTGTGGCTTCTTTATGCAGTTTTTTTTTGTAACAAGCAAAACTTTTAATCAATGTTTGAGGCATGAACTACTTCAGCCTCTGACAGCTTAGTATAGGAGATTTGGTTGGTTTATTTTTTAATTTATTTTTTTTTTACTAATCCCATTAATTGGCATACTGAACAGCATTGTAACATCTCTGTAGTCTTGCCAGTACTCAGTCTTTCCAAACAGCTGTGGTATCAGATTGCACTTTTGTGCTGTGCAAATTAAGCTACTGTAGTACTGTGCTTGTAGAACTGACTTCATTTCTCTGCAGCTTATCTACAGTGCTGTTATCACTAGATATGACACACTTTCCAGGAAAATGGTGTCTGTTTAATTCAACACTGATCAAATTAAGTTCCTTTGTGGTAGATCTACAAAAGAAGAAAGAGTAGATTATGGTGTTTAATATCTGTGTGTTTCTTTTTAATTTCAAGCTAATGTGGTTTTTCTATTCACAGTAGTGCTCATATGAATAAAAGAAATAGAGGTTATGTGAAAAAGATTTTTATTAGGATAGACTAAACACAAAAACATCAGTCTTGCATGTGTGCTTCATAAAACTGACAGTGATTTGTTATAGCCTGTGTGGTTTTAGTTTTTTTCCTTTGTGATGCTGAGGGTTTTTTTGTAGTAGCTTTTTAGAGCAGTAAGGTTACTTCAGTCAGGCCTGTCCTGCCTCTCCAAATTCTCTTTTGTCCTGAAATAACTTTGAGCCCACGTTGAGTTTGAAGGAAATATTCCAAAGGTCTCAAAAGTGGTGAGTTCCCAAATATATTGAGAAAATAGGCAGCCAGCTAAGGAAGACTAAGGAATCATTCTTAGCCCTGCAGAGGAAAGGCTGCACCTTAGAGAATGGAGATACTGTGAATAACCTCATTGTTGGAGAGCCTTCATTGGAGCTCTGACCACCTTAGGCATCTCCAGGTAGCAGACACTCACTCTTGTCTTCACAGAGGTATTTAGTGGTTTACAATGTGCTGAACATGGATTTTTAAAACACCTCAGTGTTGTGTTTGGAGGCTGTTGACTGGAGTGGTCATGATCCATATTTTTCTTTGGGGAAGAACCATTTTCACTGAAGAAAGAACCAGATTTGCACAATTCACTCCTTTTTCATGAGCAGCTTTTTTGGCACTTCCAGCTTCATTTCTATCTAAGGTAAAACTGTCATAATGCCACTGTTGAAGGTTTTAGGGACAAATCCTCAAAGAGAAGATCACAGAATTTTTAATCACTGCTGTGTTTCTATACCAGACTGATTGCTATGATGGTTCATTTTTTTTTTTTTGTATTAGATCTCAGTCAAAAGTTAGTTACTATTTTATGCTTATGAAAAATATATCTGCCAAATTATATGTTTTATAGGACAGTCAAAACACCAAAAGGTTTTGCTCTGGGTTTTGCATATTATGTTAGCTGACCTAACATTATTTCCTTCATTGTGGCTTAACCAAGCATGAGAATACAGACGAATTGTTCTCTGCCAACTGTCTAAGCAAAGATGGTCTTCATCTAACAGTGGCCAAAGGAAACCTGCATTTCCACAAGCCAGAGCTATATTCCCCAGGGTCTGTATTATATTTTGGACTGAAATAATTATGACATTTCATCAGCCAAGCCCTAGGTAAGAAGTGATAGCTAAAAGCTCTGAATTTCAGATAGCAGGTGACGGCCAAAGGGAGAAATTTTGTGGTGTAGCTTTAATAGAAAAAAGGGGGAAAGGAAAACCCAAAGCACATGTTAACCACTGGATTAAGTTTTTGCCTCCTGAAAGCCCCCAAGATTGCTGTTTGTACCCTTTCAGTGCTCTGTGCATTTTGCATCCACTTGGTGGATTTCTGCAGCATTGCTGCTGCAGCAGTTGTGGTCAAATTAAAAATACCGGGTTATCATCATCTATCCTTGTGCTGTAAAGTGCAAATGTGATGGGACTCTTGGTGAGACAGTGACATGAAAGCTTGAATGCCTGGATCTGGATATAAAAATGTACATTGACTAATCACTTAGGGATTGTAGAAGAGTTTTTAAAAATGGATTTGTGAGAAATAGAGGGAAATGAAATACAGGATTTGTAAAAGTTGTCATTTTCCCTTATTGTAGCCATTAGAAAGATGCTTCTTGAACATGTAGGAATCACTTTTTTTACAATAGCTTTATAAATGTTAGATTATTAGTGTGCTATTTGCATATTTCCAAGGGCAGTTTCTTTTTGTTGTATGCATTTCTATGACTTTAAAAAGAAATATTAACCTATCTGTGTAGTTGTGGTGATAATGTCTTAAACTGCAGTTTATCAAAAACATGAAGTTAACTTGTGGTGCATTTTTTTTCAGTATTTATGGACTGCTTCACTAACTTGCATATCCTTATGCTGTAACAAGCCTGAAATAACTGAATATGGGTATATTTGGTTGAGTAATTTAATCCATATATAAGTTCTTTCTGCTTTTTTAGTATTTGTTATTAAAAATTTCCTTAAATAACAGACAAATCTTTCAATGAAATTAAGAAAAATACTTGTGTACAACTGTAATAAAAGCTGTTGTTAAAAAAATTACATAAACTGCTCTCCCATGCTTATTCAGAACCTTGTCAAACTAAATGCATTAAAATCTCAATGTGTTTTAAATGAATGGGTTTGAATTGTGTTCTGTGCTTGAATATGCTGTTTGGGATTTTTCAGCCCCTCACTGATTACATCCTAGGAATGGTTGGGATTTTTTTCTTTTTCTTGGAAGGAAATGGCAGAATTATTAGCACACACTGCTGTAGTTTTGCAGCCCTTTCCCTTCTCAAAATGGATAAGTTAATAAACCATAGGATGAAGAGAATTACTTTTGCTGTCATTGGCATTTGAAAAATGTTTAGAAAGAATAATTATTTGAATTCTTCTCCTGAGATGTAATATGATGAATGTTCTATGAATCTAACCAATTTAACCTCTAATAAAACAAAGCACTGTTGATTTTAAAGTATTCTGTACTGCTAATATGTTTTTTCTATCAATTCCTTTCTCAATTGATCCCTCTGTTTCCCCCTGCCTCCCATGGCAGTCTTTTCCCTGTAAAAGGACCAATCTGTCTAAGGTAGAGAAATTACATTTCTATGTATTGATTGCCATGTCTGCATGTAGTTAACTCACAGAGGCTATGCTAATCTATATGTCTTGCTTCACTTTACTTTTTGAATACTTTTTCCCCAGAAATTAATTTTTTTTCTATTTATACTCGTGTCAGCATGATACCTAATTTGTAACCTTAATGAAGGAACTATTTTCTGTTCTTGTAAGAAGTAATCTTACAAAACTTCATTTGTATCATTGTCATCTAAACAGTCAGAAAATTGCATGTCTTCCTATTTTTGTGATATTCAGAGAACAACCATTTTGCTGTATTCTTTATTTTTTTTTAATCAGGCTAGAATTTGAGAGACAGCAACGAGAGGAGCTTGAAAAATTAGAAAGTAAAAGGTAACGTTGTTCTCTGTGGTGTTTATGTGTGTATGTCTGTCTATATACAAGTTATAAACTCTTTTGCATCATGAATTTGCAATCACAGTGTTATTCAGTAAGCAGACAATCCTGAATAGCTGAATTGGAGCTAACTGATATTTAGCAAAGAAATGCTGGATAGATTGTACAGACACATTATATTACCCTTGCTCTTTGTTTTCATGGTTTTTCTTTAAAAGATGGCAAATTACCTTCTTAATTAATATCTCTTTTTTATGGTTTATTTGTGTTTGGATTGAAGTGTGATAGGAGAAACTCACGTGTTACATTCTGCTTTTCTCATATCTAACTGTGGTGTGGAATGGGCAAACTAATCACGCTTTCAGAACATTATGTGGAAGCTGGTTTGAAATTCAAAAGAAAGCATTGTTATGAGCTGGCAAACTGAGCTGATTGTTTTGGCTAATCATACCTTCTAAGACTGTGGAAGTGATAGCTGTGCCTTGTTACAGATCTCAGCACTGACTGGATTCAAAAGCTGAAAACCTTTCTGCCTTCTCAGCTTTAGATGGTGTGCTCCATTTTGATAGAGCTCTTAATGCAGTTGGACTAAGTGAAGTAAATCAGAACAATCCTGAATTTCTGAAGCACTGACAGATACTATTCAGCAACTAATGCAACACAGGATCACTGATAGTTATTGGTTTTTGTTATATTGGTGGAATTTGAATTCAGATTGTGCAGAAATTGATTTGCTTGTACTTTAATTTTTCTGACTTCTGGCAAAATAACCAGTTGACTTGCAGGTTGTCTCTGCTTGTATTATGGGGGTGTAATGGTAACCCTTGAGTAAGAGAGATTACACAGGACATAATAATTTGTCAAATCTTATAATCCTGTTTATCAGTAACTCGGTTTGAGTTAAAGTGAAAATATTGCTCTAATTCTTATGTTGGCTTAATTTTGATGAGGCAAATTGCTAATCGAGTCCTTCTATACAAGTTTTTGTGCATGAGAATATATGTATGCAAAAAAATTACATATTTACTCTGCACTGTGTGCATGGATATGTTCTACTGATATTTTTATTTGATTTGACAGAATTAATACAGCCTATAATTTTTTAATAAGTGCTGTATAACATATCTTCATATAACTTTATAAATCCACAGCTTTTTATACTGATACAGGCTATATGAATCTCTTGATTTTTCTCATGCATTGAGTCATTTCCAAGCAATGAGGGATCTTAACCTGTAGCAAAATAAAACTATTAAAAAAAGAAATGGTAATATATAGTCAAAAAATCTTAGTTTAAACCTTTTTAACTTCATGTCAATGTTTTACTGTAGGAAACAAATAGAAGAGATGGAAGAGAAACAGAAATCTGACAAAGCAGAACTTGTAAGAATGCAGCAAGAAGTAGAATCACAGCGCAAAGAGACAGAAATAGTTCAGCTGCAAATCCGAAAACAGGAGGAGAGTCTGAAACGAAGAAGTTTTCACATTGAAAGCAGGTTAAAGGATTTGCTGGCTGAAAAAGAAAAATTTGAAGAGGAGAGATTGAGGGAACAACAGGAGATAGAGCTTCAAAAGAAAAAGCAGCAGGAAGAAATTTTTGCCCGGGTCAAAGAGGAGTTGCAGCGATTACATGAACTTAATCATAATGAAAAAGTAGAGAAAATGCAGATTTTTCGTGAACTAGAAAAACTGAAAAAGGAAAAAGATGAGCAGTATCTTAAGCTGGAATCAGAAAAAAAGAGACTTGAAGAACAGGAAAGAGAACAGGTGATGCTGGTGGCTCACCTGGAGGAACAGCTTCGAGAGAAGCAGGTCATGATAGAGCTCCTGAAGAGAGGGGATGTGCAAAGACTAGAAGAAGAGAGAAGAAATCTTGAAGAGATCAGAGAATCTCTTTTGAAAGTCAAGGAAGCCCGATCTGAAGGTGATGAAAACCATGAAGAATTAGAAAAAGCACAGCATGATTTCATAGAGTTTAAAAGGAAACAGCTGGAACAGCTGGCTATTTTGGAAAAAGATTTAATTCAACAAATGAATCACCTAGAAAAGGAAATAGCAGATGAAAAAAGAGATCTGGAGCACTTAAAATTTGCACGTGAAGAACCTTTAAATCTCAAGAGAGATGATGAAAACTTTATGGATGCCATACTCAAGGCTGAAGAAGTTGACAAGATAAAGCCAGTGGAATACAGGCTCCAATCTAAAATACGCCAGCTTGAGTACCTGAAGAGTGATCATTTGCCAGCTCTGCTGGAGGAAAAACAAAGAGCTTCTGAAGTCCTTGACAGGGGCTTGTTAGGGTTAGATAATACTCTCTATCAAATAGAGAAAGAAATAGAAGAAAAAGAAGAACAGCTTGCCCAGTATAGGGCGAGCACAAATCAGCTGCAGCAGCTACAAGAAACCTTTGAATTCGCTGCCAATGTAGCCCGGCAGGAAGGGAAGGTTCGGAAAAAGGAAAAAGAAATCCTTGAATCAAGGGAAAAGCAGCAGAGAGAGGCACTGGAGCAAGCTGTTGCTAAGTTAGAAAGGAGGCATTCTGCTTTGCAGCGTCGTTCCACCATAGACTTTGAAATTGAGGAGCAGAAACAGAAGCTGGCAACCTTGAACAACAGCTGTGGTGAGCAGGCAGGGCTGCAGGCAAGTCTGGAAGCTGAACAGAAAGCTCTTGAGCAAGACCGAGAACGGTGAGTGCTGCAGTGCCTTCCATTTATCAGAACCTGTCCACAAAAAGGGAATTGTGGCTTTCACATTCTCTGAAAATCCATTTGCCCAGGATTTTTCTCCTGGGAAACTGAGAAGCCTCAGA
>JAHXMQ010012337.1:30087667-30123292 GCA_020466415.1 Ammodramus savannarum pratensis
TGGAGATTGTTTACCCACAGGTGATTGTTTCGTTGGATTCTGGTGTGAATTGTTTTCACTCATTGGCCAATCAGTGCCAAGCTGTATCGGGAGAGAGTCATGAGTTTTCATTATTATCCTTTTAGCATTCAGTAACTATCCTTTATGTATTCTTTAGTATAGTATAGTATTCTTTAATATAGTATCGTAAATAATAAATTACCCTGTGAGAGCATGGAGTCAGATTCATCATTCCTGCCTTCATTGGGGCACCCCGCAAATAGAATAGGGAACAATCTTATACGTCGGATGTTGAGAGCACAGCTTATTCAGTGTCTCAGTACTTGAGTTTCTTCATGAGTTTCAAGTAGTTTACCCAGAATTGAAACTCTGCTGCTTTTTAAAGGGTTTTTGCTCACTTATGGAGTTCTGGTATGTTTGGATACTTATCCCATCCTCAGCAGGATATTATTTGCATTAACCATCACAGTACTTAAATTGTTTTACCTATGTAGAAAGCTCTGACATCCTTATGTTCTGCCTTTACAGCAAATGCACCATCTAACAACTTTTTTCTCTAAAATTATTTCTGTATAGCATTTCATTTTCTTTATTAGTAACAAGTTAGATGTTTGTACAGGATTGGGAGACTGTTACAGTAAACCTACCAACTGTCTCTCTCAGCTGGTGATACACTGAACCCTTCTGGTATTAAAAGTAAATGGGGGTAAATGTTTAATTTTTTAATAGCTCTGGTTTCAAGGCTAAATAAAAACAAGCTATATCCATGTAAAATTTGATGTTGCTTTTTAAGCTTATTGGAAAATATACAGAGGCTTTACTACTGCCCAGTGTGGTGCCAGTTCCTTTGAGGCACAGAAGCAATGTCATCAGTTATACTCAAGATATCTTGTAGCATTACATTTAGCCTAAGTGTGGGAGGCTCAGAGAAAAGTCAGGCAGGTGGGGAAGGATCTTTCTCTGTGGAAGAAGAGGAAGAAATCTTTTGGGTGTTTTTTTGACCTGAGCAAAAATTCACTAAGATTAATGTGTTCAATCCCTGCAGTACAGAAAACATGCAGAATTGCCATTTTTAAATGTGCTACCTGATTTGATACTGGAGCTTTAAAACCTGTAACTGTCAGTGAAAAAATGAGGTGTTTTTTTCCTGAGGTAGCATTTGTCATCTGTTTTTTAAATATTTCACTAATTTATCTGAATATATTTTCATAAGCCCTTCAAACAGATGTGGAAAAAACCACATAAAGGAAGAAACTTGCCGGTAGCCAAATTGAAGAGCTCTTCTGTATTCCATTCCTTTTAAACCATTATCAGAAGAGTTGCTTTATATAGACTGTGTAAAGGTCACTTTTTCAACATTTATAGCTACATTGTTTGGCTTTTAGTTAAGCATTTTCAATACTGATTCATCATTTTGTGGAAATTGCCATTATTTTCCATAATAGTTGTGAACATAAAATCTCATTTTCTACACTAAGCATCTCACTTGACTGAAGGGAGCTATAGACAACTGGAGGTTCCACAAAAATAGGGTTGTGTGATAAGTGAAAAAATATGTTGTCCGCCAGAAAACTGAGGTTTAGAGAAGATACCAAGGAAGTAAAAAGATATTTTTCCCCCTCTTTTTTTCCTGGATTTTTTTTTTCTTGTTTACTTCAAAATCCTCTTTCACAGGCTTAAATAAAACTTTGAAGTCTTTCAGTGAATAGCCCATGGGCCTGAATAATTCAATTCAGTATGCTTTTGTGAATGTAGAGGCAAGAAAAAGATCTAAAGATACATGAGAATATGTTAAACATTTCAGGCTACTTACTGCTCTTGTGTTTGAATTTACATTTCACAGTATATGATGCCATCATAAGCATATGAATTATATATATTTCTTTTTGTTTATCTAGATCCCATTATGTAATGATGTGCTCTGGTTCAATGTTAACTATCTGAAAATGTTTAAATGAAATAATCATTTAAAGTGCTATACAAGTGTAAGTCTGTCATAACTAGATACAATGTTTTTATTTGTTTGAATAATATGGAAGCTCAAAATTCTTTAAACTACAGATGTCTTGGTTTGAGATAACTCATTCCAGGGCACTCTCCTTTAAATTAACTCCTTTAAGAGTTCCAATAATCCCTTTCCACCAATAAGAAGTTAATAGTCTTGGAAATGCAGGTGCCTTCTGAGGAAGGCAGGAGCCTCCCCGGAAGTGGAAAATGTGAAACCCCCCTGAATTGCTATAGATTTTAAATTAAGGGGTCTCAGGCAAAAAATATGGGAGCAGAAAATAACAGTTCTTTATTAGGGAGGAAAAGAAAAGGATTAAATAAGCAATGCAGTACACTAGAACAACACTGACAGAGTCAGAACACAACCTGACACCCTGTGGGTCAGGGTGTTGACAGCAGTCCCATTGGAATTATGGCTGCAGCCCTCCTGCAGTGTCACGGGTGGTTCTGCTGGAGCAGGGATCCTGTAGAAAAGAGTGTAGTATTCCTCTGAGGATCCAGTGGAAGAAGAGGCAGCTGCTGTTCCTCTGGGGAATCCAGTGGAGAAGCTGTGCTGCTAGTCCAGAATCTCCTGATTATATCCGGGTAGGAATGCTTGGCTCCTCCCTCTGGGCAGAGCATCTCCCAGTGGGATGATGTAGTTCTTATCAGTCATGCAGTGACACTCAATAGCCTTTTATCAGCAGATAATAGCCTGTTATCAGCAGATGTTCCCCCCCATCCAGGGAGGAGTGGGTGTGGAAGAGATAAGGAAAACTGCCCACTTAATAGAAAACAACTGCCATACAGATGGCAAATAGAATACATCTTGCCTTGCAATCTGGGACAGAGCAGAAAGTGAAAAATCATTAGTTTATGAAGAAAAAGAATGCCAATAAGCAGGAGGGAAAAAAGAAAATAACTGCTAGATATTGAACTGCTAGATCTCAGCACTGCAGTGAAACACAAGGCAGGCCTAAAATACCCATTCTAACACGGACCTGCGGGGACAGCTTCAGGCTGTGCAGGATGTGGTGACAGGGTTTGCTCTTTCCTCTCTGCCTTCACTCCCCACTTCAGTTCCTGACTTGGCACCTTGGGGAGCAGGATCAAGTTTCAGACAATCCCAGAATCAGCAAGGTTGGAACAGGCCATGGAGATCATCAAGTCCAACCTGTGCCCTGACACTGTCTTCTCTCCCCTGGGCGTCCTCTTCTCCAGGATAAACAACCCCAGATCAGATCTGCTGGCAAGGCAGGAGCCTCACAGCAGTTCCAGCAGCAGATGAAGAGCTTCCTCACGGCAAGGCACAGCAGGGCAGGCATGGCAGCTGGGCTGAAGGCACTGAATGTGTCCTCTCCAAGGCTCAGTGCTGGTCAGCAGCAGGTTGAGCTGGAGCAGGGCAGCTCTGCCTCACTTCTGCCAGCAGGATGTGCCCTGGTTTCCGGATAGGCGGCTGCAGAATTTGTTCTCAGGGCAGCTCAAATGTTGCTACTGCAGTTTCTCTGATTAAAGGAAAAAAACCAAACCAAAAATGAAAGAAAAGGCTTTGCCTAAGTAGAGACCAAGCAGTTAGCAAAGGAAATATCATGCTGTGAAAAGCTGTGAAAAACTTGAAGTGGGGAACTTTTTAAAATGTCTGCACCCCCGATTCCACCAGACACTCAAGGTCTGTGGCTTCAGGGTCTTAAAAGACACAGTAACAGTTTTTGGCCACAGATAATTATGGTATTTAATATCATTGTGAATCACCCCAAAACAATAGGGGTTACTCCCAAAATGATAATTTGAGGTCAACTTTAACTGGGATATACAGACACATTTTGGCTTTACTGGCAGTGGTTTGGGGCGTGAGAATGAACATAAAGCAGTTTGGGATTACTCCCAGAATTATAATTTGAGGTTAACTTTAACTGGGATATACACACACATTTTGGCTTTACTGGCAGAGGTTTGGGGGACTAGGATGAACATAAAGCAGATTTAGAGCCATCTTTGAGGCAAGTGGCAGGGCACAGTTCTGTGTTCTCACTGCTGGATGCAGCACAAGGCTGACTAAGTTTGTATCTAAATAAGTAATGTCTTCTCATAGTAGGATGTTTACAAACCAAGAGCTAAGCTTTGTTCCTTTAATGTAAATCTGATTTTTGTAGTTAAATTGATTTTCCGTGGATGCAAACACTTTCCTATATACATAAGCCATCTTTCATCCACTTACCCTCAGGACACAAGATTGTTTTGGTGCTAATCAAAAGAAATAGATGGCTTCTGGCAGTGCTGCAAAAAGCACTCTAAAAGTGGAGTAACAATTCAGCCTAAGCCTCAGCATTCATCATCCATCTAATTTTCTCACTTAACCCCCAGGATGGAATATAGAGCTGCACTTCAGTTTAGATATATACAATTGTACCAGAAGTGATAGAATCCCAGGTTTGCATAGTTTCTCCTGTTTCAGCAAGAACTTATTTTCTTTTATTATTTGATTTCTAAGTAACCTGTAGAAAAACAATTACTTTTAGAGACAAAAATTGTAATGAAAATGGGGAAGATTATTACTGTGTTACTAATCTAATCTCAGCTACTTTACAAGTGAAAGGGATGTTCTAAAGATTACTTTGTTGTAATATGATGAATATTGCAATAAGTGCTTCTTATTTCATCCAAAATGCCTCAGGCATTTTTAGTCAGAAACACAGTACCCAATTTTACATGTTGTATTCTGTGCATAAATCTGGGTGGAAGTGAATTTATTTGTTAAAGAAAGCAAGGAGGTTTCAAAAGATGATTTCTTAGCTGTATATATACAATAAGTACTAAATGTTTGTTTTGTTACTGAATTTTCAAAAACATATATACAGATGGAACAACTGGAAAATTTATATGTGTAGTACACAATTTAAAGATTTTTCTTAGAGATAAGTTTTGCCACATCAATGTTTGGGGTTTTTTTTGTATTAGTGCTGTATTTTGAGTTTTTCATTTTTCCCCCTTTTGTTTCTTCATTTACTTTCACACTAGAAGATAATATCTGAGGTCATTGGTAATATCTGAGGTCATTGATAAAGCTCTGTAAAAATGAGAATTTATTCATGTGATTCTAATAGATGCGTTAGGCCTTGGGAATTAATATTTAATGTACAGATTTAGATATCTCTTGTGATGGAAATTATTGAAGTTGTTTTATTTGACTTAATACTACTCTTGGAATGTGTTTTTGAGCTGTCTCTATTTTCCTGTCTAAATGTGCTTAAAGAACAATTATGATTTTTAAACCTTCATTAGTATCTACAGTCTTATATACATGTATAGCAGTGTAGGCACATTGCTTCCCATCAGACCTATTCAAATCAACTCTAAACCAAAGCAAATTATATGCTATGATATCTTTATAGCCTGGACCAGGAAATTCAGCAGCTGAAGCAAAAAATATATGAGGGTGATGGAGCTCAGAAAGGAAACCATGGAATATTAGATGAGAGACTCTCCCATAGCACTTCCCCTGCCAGCCCAACAAAGGCACAGCCACCTGCTGCCCCACTGGTTGATGAAAGGTAGGTAACCTGCATTCCTGAAATGGAATGCAAACAATAGCTTTAAAAAGAGATATTTTGAAAGACCATTCTGCCAGAGTTGAATTTGATATATATACTGGAAGACTGGTCAGGAAATAAAATTGATGTTTTGCTGTAAATAGCCAATAGCCTCAGCTGTTGTTCCTGAGCAGTTTGCTTTAGAATACAAGGTTGGGAAACTGTAGGCTGAAAGGTATTTAAATAGATTTTGAGTTTACAATTACCTGTCTATATGGTTTTGCTTCATATATGCTTAAGGCAACTAAGTAAATTTAATTGCCTTAAACTTTTATTAATAGGACAGCTTCCTGGCATCACTAAAATCTTTAATTTCCCTTGTTATACTTACACATGGCAGTTGTTGGAATCTTCCAAGAGCTGACACCTTCTGTTTGAAGACCAAACCTTTGCTAGTCCAAGTTTCTGATATCACAGCAGCAGTGAGGGCAAGCTGTTAAATTACTGAAGATGCAGCCCCAGCCTTCTTTATTCTTCAACACTTGTACCCTCACTGTCTCTTGTGTGTAGAGCTGCACTCATAGCAGTGGCTGAACCTGTGCTATAGGAATTTGTTTCATTAATAACAATTTTAACCTTTACTGGTCAGATGAACACTTGTTCAAAAGTCAGTGTTCCTTCCTTAAGGAGGGATAACGTGAGTCTAACATTGTCTGCCAATTAAGAGCTGTGCAGTACTTAGGGTTAAAAGCATTTCAAAGAACCTTTTAGTCTGTCTTGATTTTTATGTAAAAATATTCTATTTTTCCATACACACACACGCTTTTCTATATGTTAAAGGATAAATGCCTTTATTGAACAAGAAGTGCAGAGAAGGCTTCAGAGTATTCATCATAAAGCTGAGGATAATCATGTTAGTGCTTCCTGGACTACAGAAAGTTTGAAGGTGAGCAGAAATGGGTGAGAGATCCTGACCTTCAATGGATCATGTCTAACCACTGATTTAGTTTTGTTGTTCAGTAATTTCCATGTTGTCCTGTGTTTACTTACTCTTAATTTACCAAAAACTTTAAAAACTTTTACCTCATTTACTTTTTACTTCTTTTAAAATTTTAATAACATATTTATTTCCAGTGGCATTTTTATGTTGTATTCTGGGTTTTTTTGGCAGGAAAGAGTGTGTAAATGACAATAAGAAGTTTGCAAATGAAATCTTCATTTTATGTCAGAAAAAATTTAACTGATGAAAATTAAGGTTCTTCTGAATGGAATTTCATACTTACAAACAATTGCCTATTCAAAAACTGGTGATCCAATTGATCCAAAGAGTGGATTGATTGACTTCTAAGCTAGTTGTTTAATAAATATTGATTGTTATTTTTGTCTGTTATAATGTCTCTTCCTCTAATATTTTTGAATTAACCTATACAAGAAAGACACTTTTTAATAACCTCCTGTACCTATTTTTGTGCTTAGGATAATGAGAGGCACAATAACAGCACTATTCAACGCAAGCTGAAGTATGAGGTAGGTCATAATTTGTCTGAAGGAAATGCTTGTCTTAAATTATGTCATGCTCTGTAATTAAATTTCATAATGTTTGGCTGCATAATTAGAATTTTGAATTCACAGCAAGATTAATGGCTAACAGAGATGGAGATGCATCTTATCAGCTGGAATCAAAGTGATTTTCTTTCAGATTGTACCTAGCTCTTCCTTGTTTGAAAGGTGTGGTGTTAGGCTGGATGTTTCTTCATTGTTTTGCCATGATTCATTATTTTTAGAGGAGAAAAGTGTTTAATGAACACCAAATTAAATTTAATTTAAAATAAACTCATTTAATTCAATGATTGTCTGAATTCAGTATACACATAACATTTTGACTCACAATGAACTGCTGTAAGGGTGTCTGTAAGGTAGCAAAAGGAACCAGGCAGGCTGTGTGTGTCCTGAAGGATTCATGTATATGTATATTATACATGTATTAAATGTATAAATACATTATATTGTATAATGTATAAATACATTATATATATGTATTATAAATATTCATAAATACATGTATTTATATATTTTTAAACTGATGCTCAGACCCCTCTCACCATATTTAGTTGTCTAAGTGCTGCTTGTAACACAGTTATTGTCTTGGTGAGTAAATCCTAGGTACCTTCATGGATTTAAACTGAAACAACATAAGGGCTGCAGCACCTCAAACTTGTACTTCTTTTGACTTTTACATTGATGTTTTTCAGCTGTGTTGGACTTTTTGCACTCTGTTGGCTCATATGGGATTATTTTTTTGTGTGTGTATGGGGAAAAGAATTGAGGGTTTGAGTTTCTGCATTGCCTGTTGAATTTCCTGGGGTTTTTGAGTAAAGCATATATAAACCAACTGAAATGGATGCTGTACAAAGAAAAAGCAGGGGTGGGTTGAAAAGATGAGCTGTTCCTTAATCAGATCTTAATCACTGCTATTGGGTTTTTGAGAGAGAGAGAGAGAGAGATTGTACCAATTTTGAATGATTGGATAAATCTAATCAAAATGAATCCTCAGTTAAAGAAATGTTTTGGTCAGGAGACTTTACAAAGAGATTTTTATTTTCTTCTTTTGGAATTTTTAACAGAGAAGTCAACAGTGGCAGCCACACTATGGCTTTCCTTTTCTGTCTAAAGATGGCAATTGTGTGAATAAAATGCAGGAGTAAGAGACCGTAAAAGACAGAAGGCATTTACAGAAATGCTGGATTTATTTTCCAGTTCTGGGAGACATTTCTGCCCTTGTACATCAGAGAAGGCATTTCAGAATGAAGGCATAACTCAGAGCAGGAGAGCTTTGCATGTCATTGTGACATTAGAAGTAGTTTAATTCACTCTAAAGATACTAATACTTTGAAGAGTAAGAATGTTCTGTATCAGAATGTTTTATCTACTTCTTTACATAGTTCCAACTTTAATGATGTGGCTTATTCACTCCACAAGGTTGAAAATTTCAATCATATTAGTGATAAAATAATTACTTCTCCAGATTGTGAGCTCAAGAACTGAATCTGATTGTTCCCACTTGAAACAGATTTCTTCTGCAGGATCCTTTATGGGTGCAAAATGAGCAAACTGGCTTCAGCATATTGTGCCTTCTCTTTTCTCAGTCTAATGTGCATTCTGAAACAAAAACTTAGAAAGATAACAACTCATTAAAGACAATAGATGACCAATCTAGTAATTCTCAGCTTCCAACACACAGTGCCTCTGATTTGGTTTCTTTTAAGTCAATAATTTCTTGTTTTGATGCAAGACCAGAACATGCTTCCAGTTTGAGATATATTTTCAGTCAGCTTTCTTGCTTTTACAAAGATACCAGTAGTCAGCTGTTCAGCAGTGCAGTGGTTTCTAAACAATTTAAGGAGTTAGGAAGTTTGTGTGATGCAAGTGAGAGATGTGCCCAAGCAATCTTCTTAATAAAAAATCTGTCATTTATAAGAAACTTGCAAGTAGATGTGTTCCTCAAGTCGGGCGTGAATCAAAACATATCCCACACTAGTGGTGGTGCTAAAGCTCATACTGAAAATGTCATTCAACCTGAATCCCCCTGCTAGAGGCTGCAAAAACATGGAGATCTCTGTTGCCTTTGTGAGAAAACCCCGTGAAGAATTGGCATGCCATTGGGAAAAAAAGAGCTAGAAAACAGTTTAGTGTTAAGACAGAACTTTGTGCATTTTCCTGATGTTTTTTTGGAACTTTAGGTCTATTCTCTGGAAAAGGTACTGGAATTTTTCATCTGTGCTTTAGCTCAGATTTCTGTTAGGGTTGATGAATTGAAAGGTGTCTGTTGGCAGTTGTAGAAAACCAGACCCAGAACCTGCTTGCTTGCTCTTGTTGGGTTCCACTCTGTTTGTTGTTATTCTGTCAGCTGAACAAGGCACCTGCCAGAGTTCCTTGGCAGTATTCCAAGGTTCCCATCAGCACTGTAAAGGAGATTCAAGTTGGCTTTGCTGGACAGAATGTTCAACTTCTGTGCTCTGCTGAAGGTGATTTACTCTCAATATTTACCTATAACAAACACCTCACACAAAGAATTTGCAGTGACATGAGAAGTTTGATTATTGCAGTTTGATTGTTTGGATGATGATGTTTATTTAAATAAATTTCAGCTCATGAAAGACGATTTTATGCAGATTTCACTGGACTGGACTTCAGATATAAATGATTGTTTTTTTCAAATGGAGTACAATTGCCCTGTAAATTCCAAACTGAGTTAGCTGACCTGATTTGCTTACCCTATGAAAATATGGAGAGGATTAAACCTTCATTAGGTGACATTCACATACTGCTGTCTACATCAGTGAATGTAGACTGTGCTAAGCAGGCTGTGTATAGGAGTCTTGTTCTTACAACTCCTCATAAAGATTTCTTAAAGGAAAATAATGTCTTTTTTTCTGCACCTAACATTTTGGATGCTTCATGCCAGTGATCACAATTTGACAGCCTTTGGTTGCAGAGTTTGAATAATACCCATTGTGCAGCTTTGCCAGACAAAGAGAAGTGCACATAAATTGAACTTATGTTTTCTAAAAGGAACAAGGTTGGACCTGATTCAGAAATTGTTTTTTCTAAATACTGTGAAAAAGAAATAAATGCTCTCCTGACAGTCATCCCATCAATTCTTCAAAGCAGTTTGCATATCCCTTTGGAAATCTGGAAATTAACATTCAGTTCTAGTGAAGAAGCCACTTGGCTAATTATGTATTTTATTAGGTATTGAAATCCCAGAGTTTAGATACATTCAAAATAAAAGGCTAATAAATATTGAAAAAATCTTTCCCCCACTTTTTTTTTTAATCAATAGAGAAAAGGGACCTTTGAGCTCTGAGGGAATACTACAGACTGTCTAAACACATCTAAACAGTAATAATTATTAATTGAGTGCTTGCATTCTGTACATCTCTGATATGCTGTACGTACAGTTCCTTGGGAAAGTGAGGAAATTAAATGCTTCTGTGTTATATGGTAGGTGTATGAACACAATAATTACAGCTCTGTCTTATGATTTCCATTTTGGCTGTGTTTTCTAGCTCCTTCCAAATACTATCTATCTTCATTAACGTCTTCTCTATTCCTCCTTGATTGTCTTTTCCTTAATCTTTTTGATAATCTTTGTTTTTCATGCTCCTTATTTACTTCATGCCCTTGATCTCAATATTTCAAAACATCTGCAGATTTTTTTCATCTTACTTTCAATTTATGCTCCTAATACTACATATGTTTACAGCTTTTATATGTGCAATTTTGGGAATATTAGCATTGACAATTCCTCTTCAGAGTTTTACATTTAATGTTTATCGCACTTTCATATCAAAATTTGTCTCAAGTGCAAAAGGAGTTGTGCTTTAGATAGCATTTCAAGCTTTGGTGATGCTGCTGTGGCAAGACAGATGTTTTGGGGTCTGCCATCTGTGTGCATGTTTCTCATGCTCCAGCTAGGTGGCTGACAACTGGGGACACTGCCTGGCAGATGGAGTGAGTTTAACTCTGTCCATGTAATGTTCTTGGCCTTGCTTTCATCATTCTCTGCTTGCTTACTGATGGGGTTGTTGGTGCTGTGAGATTGCCTCTTTTAAAGTCTTTTTGTTATTGCATCCCAAGAAAAAATGGAGCTGTTGGACATTAATAGAATATTTCCATTAGTCAAGACTTTCCTCTAGCTTGGATGAGGGGTATTTTACCAGTTAACCCCTGACAGATGTTCTAATAATAAATAAGCTGTTGTCTCCTATTTTTTGTTTCTTCCCTTGTAAAGGGAGCTGAATATCTTTTGAATGCTGTTGCTTGAATATACCGTCTGCCTTGTTTGAGGAAGATGGTTCTTGGCAGGAAAAACAGTGGTATCTAATCTGAAATTCTAAATTCTGTTAGCATATTGCCAAGCAGAGGTGAAATCTACCACACAGAGTTAGACTTCAGTCTCTCTCCTAGTATAAGAACATTTCCCATTTGTTTTTACCATATGTTAGGACATGATAATGTAACTCATATGGGATTTAAAAAGAAAGAGCTTGCTTTGGGTAGGGGAGTTATGTCTGGAAGGATGAGCACTTGTTTGGATAAAGAGTTACGGAGGTTTTTATTGTTACATTTCTACTTCCTTAAGGAAGTCCAAAAATGAGCAAAATGTGTCATGTTATTTTGAGGTATTTTAACAAAGAATGTGTACACAAATGAGTAGACAGAATAATATCATGATGTCAGTCCTGCTCAGGAGTGGCTCTCTCATTGACATCACTATGGCATTTCTTCTGGGCCTTGCCCAAAGTCAGCCTTGAGTGGCACTGCCTGAGAGAACTGCCTTGATCAAGACTGTTGAAGGAAATCAGTCTCTGAAACCAGTGTTTTTTCTGATTATACTCCAAAGTTAAATGTTTGGGCATTTTGTATTTCCCAATAATGATTTTTCTCTTCTGTGCTTTTAAAAAAATCTAACTCAGTGAGTACTCTGCACTTTTATAAAAAAAAATCATTGCCGTGTATTTTATTGTAATACTTCTGCTATTTTTACTATGTAAAATAAAAATAAAAAAAATTGTTTATGAATATCAAATTATTATTTAATGTATTAGGTTCCATTTTCCTCAACACTTTGTGTTTGAGATTGTTTTTCTTTCTATTAGCTGTTTGTAATAGCTCTGTGTAAATGACTGTCAATAAATTACATGTTGACAGAGGTGGCTTTAAGAGTGGCTTTACAATTTTATTGCTATTTTGAAACAGATGATGTTGTTTTCAGCGGAATGAACTTCTCTTTTCCCCCAAGGAAAGAGCAGCTTACATTTCAATGCTCCAGAAATGAGTTTTAGCTGAAAAGCTGGTAACGTGGGCAGTAATTACAGAGAGCAAAATGGACAGGAGACAATATTTCTTGTGAAAACAAAGGTCACTAAAAATATTTTTCCATTCAAACATAAATTTTTTCATGGTTTCTTAAAATAAAAAAACAAGTTTCTGGTAAGTATACTCTAGATTAACTCAGTAGAATAAAAATTCACTTTCTTTGTTTTATTAATGCTAATGTTAAGGGAAATTACATTGTCATTTATAATTGACTGGCAATGTAATAACAGCCTCCTCTTCTTGAGAGCCATGATGGTGTCAAAAGGCTCTCTGTGACAGGCAGAGGTGTTTATGAATGAGTTTCAAATCCTTCTCCAGCTTTATGTGTACTGGAAGTCACCAGGAGTTGCTACAAAGAAGATGAATGTTGAGAATACAGTCACAGCTCAAGTGATGGATTGCAGTGCTAAATACAAATATATAACACAGCCATAACTGTGAAGTGATAGTTTTTCAATCTTTTTGGTTGTTAACTTATATTTGTCATGCTGCTGTTATTTTTTTAAGTGCCAGTTCATTAAGGTTTTCAGACCAAATATGTTCAATGGAGCAAGTAGAGGACTTCCTTAAAGGCAGTTTTTCTACTTTTTCCCTCTGAATGCTTATGCTCCTTTTGGGCATAGTGACTGCAAAGCATTAATCTTTTCAGTTGCAAAAATGTTTTCTTTTTGGCATAATTTCAGAGTTACACATTCCATCTGGCTATCGGAGGAATGAGCCCTCATTGGAAATAAATTTTTAGATTGTTTTGTCCAGACTGTGCAGATTTATCA
Organism: Ammodramus savannarum pratensis; assembly: GCA_020466415.1. Lineage (NCBI taxonomy): Eukaryota > Metazoa > Chordata > Aves > Passeriformes > Passerellidae > Ammodramus > Ammodramus savannarum. Next base: position 30,100,839 of record JAHXMQ010012337.1, read on the forward strand.
CAGTTGAGTTTTCTGGGATTCCAATATGATTAAAAAAAATAGTAGGAAACTGTTCTGACTGTGGATTGCTTATTTAATTATAAAATGGGTTTGAACTTTTAAAGTTTAAGAGCTTTCTGAATTGCCTAGACCCCTGCAGCTTTTTCATGATATTTTAAACATTTGTTATAAAAAATAGAGATGTACAAAAGTTAGAGCTCACTGTGAAAACTTGATTAATACACTGATTTTTCTTAAAAGGGTTGTAATAAGAAGTCTTCTGCTTTCCCTTGTTTTTGGTACCTAAGCTGAAAATGCCTTTTCAAATAAAGGAGTATTTTTTAATACTTTTCACCTGAATTTTTCTATGCACAAAAATATGCTAGGGCTTGCTTATAAGACAAGATCCACTTTGTTTTCAAATAATTCCTTCATTTTAGAAGTAATTTCTACCTCCTCTTTGCCTGCTCCTCTGACCAAGAACACATTCTCATTTTCAGTGAAGTTCTTTTCTTTTTTTCCTTGTGTAGTGATTTTGGTTTTCCTTTCTTCTCCCTGTTTGGTATGTGCATGAAAGAGGATGGTATGTCGTTCCCTGGGAGCAAATCCAGATGACCTCAAGGACCCAATCAAGATTAGCATCCCACGGTATGTCCTGTGTGGGCAGGGGAAGGATGAACACTATGAGTTTGAGATAAAGGTAAGTGCTTATCATTTGCTTTTCTTTAATGCTGTTGTTCCACTAAGTGCAGATTTTGGTTCTTTTTTTATCAATGCTGTTAAATAAGAGAGATGAGAAGAATGCACAGCATAGGACACTATAAATACAAGTATTTTCCGAATGGGTTGATTGTGCAGAGGAGGATGGAGGCCAAAATCTTGGGGTGAGCAGTTCCAGAGCCAATGTCACTTCAATTTGAAGAGTTCCAGAGATGAGGATTAAATGCATATTGGTTATAGGAAAGCCCTTTTTTGAGATGCAAGTATCAGCTGTAGAAAAGGCTTAGATTTGAAAGATTTACCTGCAATAATGAAAGCATGAAAGCTTTATTTAAGTATTTTGCACATGGGCAAGACAAAGGCTTGATTCCTTTCACACTTTCTTTAGTGTTCTGATTCTTCCCACTCTGCATTTCCAAGGTGTTGCTTCTCCAAACTCTCAGTTGATTTTCTATGTAGAAATGCTGGGGGAAAAAAGCATATTAATTTTGTTTCCTCTGGTACACACCCAGTGTTTTTTCAAAGCAAGATCTAAAGTCTAATTGGAAATGTGCTCTCAGTGTGTGTGGACATATGTGTAGCATAACTGATGCACATGGCATCAGAGGCAGAACTGGCAGCCTCCTTTCCTGAATGTGCTGCCAGATGCTTCATTAGCTGCTGTGAGGTGGAGGAGTGACCTTCCCCACGGGGTAAAGGACCTTTTTTGAACTGTGCTCTCTTTTGAAAAGGCTTTTATTAAGATGGGCAGTCTTAGCTTTGTTTGAGCTAATTAAATTTATCATTTTGAAACATACCATGCTATTTGTGGGTGGAACACCTCCTTTTGCCTGTTGAACTTTGATTTTCTTGGGGCTAGTGAAAGCCTGGAGCCAGGGAGATGCTGAGAGATGAGGAAGTGCACATGAAACATCCCCAAGGACTCTTCTACTCAATTTTCAGCACATGGGATTTACTAGACTAGCTAATGGTTAGTGAAGATGGCTAAAGTAAAAATGTAGCTTCTGTTGGTGGATTTCTTTACCAGGCATTCTCCCTTCATCAGTAAAACCCATGTAAGCCTCTACAAGATCTTAGCATGAAGGAGCAGTTGGAAGACCATGTGCAGTTTGGCAGTTTTGGGGATGTTTCTTATAGTCATTCCTCACATGAATCAATCTAATGAAGAAGGTTAATGCTTTTTCCCTTCCCTCCAGGTCTCTGTGTCACAGTGGATTGCTTCTGCTTAGCTCCATGCTACAATCCACAAACCTTCCACAAATTTTTTTTTTTTAAACATTGTCCATGCAGAGCTCCCAACTCTACTTTGATCTGTATTAATCTCTAGAAGCTCCTACAGTTATTCTGTAGAAAATTAGAACACCTGAAATAGTAGGTTTGTAAATTTTTTTTGCCTTAAAAATCAGGCAAATGTGGCAGAGGGAGGAGACTGAATGTACCTATTCATTTAATCTCTTCCTCATAGGTCAGAATACCATGTCAGCTGTCAAAATAATTCCTGATTTCAACTTGACTTCACTTAGTTCAAGTTTATTTTCAGGTCATCTGAAATGTATGTCAGTTGTGGGGGAGGACTGAGGTGTTGCTAGCCCCATTTTCTTTTCTAGGTCCTAAATAAGCTTTCTTCAGCAAGGTTCCTCTTGCTTTGGGAAAATGGATAGCTGACCTGTGCTATCAACTTAATCATCACTTGTCACCTGACAAAGTGACAAGTGATGATTAAGTTGAATTTTAAGACAGTCCCCAAAACTGTGAATTCTAGGTATCTCAGAGATATTTTCTTCAACAGATGTTTCTAGTAATTTTTTTTGTAGGTAAATCCTGCATATTGTTATATAGAGCAACAAATGTAATACATTTCTGTATATAACAAATATATTAATTTCTTATGACATGCAGTAGTAAAGATTATTTTGTTAAATGCCAGAAGAGAGAGAATGAGTTCCACTTTCCTTGGCAGCTTCACGGTCAAGTTATAGGTCTTTCAATCCTAACACATTATCCAACAATATTTTGTTTTAGTGCATCTTGTTGGTGTAGACATGTATGGGAATAGGCCAGCAGAATGTTCTGTCCACTCGGGTTCTTCCACTGGATACAGATCCTAATTAAAGATGTTGAGTGAGTCCTACAAGAACTGACTGGAAAGAATTCAAAACAGGAAGAAACTGATAATTTATTAGAGCTAAGACAGCACCTTCTTTTGCAGCAGGAATATGTCATGCAGCTGTTTGTCCTAGTCTGCTATTAAGTATTCTGTAAGAATTGATTCATTTCCAAAAAAGCTTCCATCTGAGTGACGGTTTTATGTGTTGTCTTTAAAGACATGATGAAACAGTAATACCTTAATCAGGTCTAAACATATTTTTGTTAGAGCTGAATTAGTATGGCAGAGAACTGTTCATGTATTCCCCCCCTTCCTTTCATGTTGTGTCAGGATGTTCAGACAAGGCTGTGCTAGAAACAGTGTGGGAAGAGCTTTTGCTCTTAAATATAATATAAATAAATAAAATATAAATAAAACCAGTGGCATCTGTTATGGACAGTTCCCATGGTTGCAGACAGTACCTGTGGTTGGCAGAAGGAGCAGCAAGGCAGCAGGGAAGGTGGAACTCCAGCTCTCAGAAAGACATGCAGGGTTTTCTGGGAGCAGGTGATTGAAACAAAGTCTGCAATCAAGCACAGCCCTGCAGGGATCCTCTGACAATACTGAAAGTTGTAGTTAAGCCTTCTCATTCTCATTCATCTTTTCCACATTGTTCTGAGTTCTCTCCCTTTATTTATCCTGTTTGATATTCTTTCAAAACTGCTTTTCTTGTGTTTCAAAGCCTTTCACTGATGTCTGACAAGTACTCCATAAGAAAAGATCCAGGCAGATGCACCCTAAAACAGTGCTTTCCTTCAGATCCAGTTGCATTTCTGTTCAGCCAGATGCTGTGTTGAATCTGCTCAAAAAGTTCTCATTTCTAGTCCAGATTTATTTCTGAACTTGGTGAACTGTTGCAGAGTGGGAGTAAAGCAGAGGTTTAAAAGTTCTCATTGATACATAATTCTTTAAGAAAATGATGCATGCCCCATAATTGCCTACATTAGTAAGAAGTCTAATATTCTGTCAACATTATCAGATTAGTACCCTCAATAATAAAACAGGAAAAGGTTATAAGAATTTTTTAGAAAACTTCTAGCTTTTCAGATGCTGTTTTCCTAGTGTGAGGAACAGTTAATATGAAGAAATATGAGTTCTCATGATGCCTGTAGACAGTTTAACCAGCCTAAATAAAGAAATGAGGCATTTTCTGTTTTTTTTCTCATTACTTTCGGAATGAGGTGGAATATTGCTATTTTCTACCCTAGTCATGGTGTTACTTGTGTTGCTATGGAGCAGAAAGAGGACAAGCGCAGTATCCTCTAGTGCAATACAACAGACAAGTTCTGTGCTGTGAAAAGATAAGGAGACAGGACTGTGATATCTCCTTTCAGATTTATAGGTTTTACATAGGAGATGCTGCCTTTGAATGAGAGAGACAAAACAACCCACAATTCTGAGGCAAATCTAGGATCACAGCAGTGCCTAGATAAGAATATTCCCAAATCTGTCTTGCAGATGTACTTAACCATATGGTTTTTGTTCTTAAGAAAATACTTTTAACTGTATTAGCAAACTATGTAAAAAGCAAAGGGCTTTTCAGAATTGCTTTACTGCTTCAAAACACCTGCATATGTCCCTCTCCCATTCCTACAGAGTGTATAGTCTGTCATGCAGCTTTTTTTTAAATAGAGGAAAATCATCCAAATCCAGACTTGTTGGATCAGTTGTAGGAGTAAAAGGCTACATTCTAGAAATGCTATTGCTGTGCCAGGTGCAGTGTAATTCTTTTTATACAAGTGGAGATTGATTCTGTCTGTCCTAATAGCAGTATTGCTATGCTTTGAGGGCCACTTAAGACTTTGTTTAGCATTGAAATTTGCTTTTCGATTGTTCCAGCTATAACAACAATAAAATTTTTCTATTACCTACAAGTCTTATTACAAGAAATTGGAAAGTAAACAAAGAAGATGACAAGGACCAAATCAGACCTTGGATCACCAGAGCTGCACAAAGTCTTTTGACTTTTGGCTGTAAAGTCAAATGCTCTAGTCACAACACTTTCATGGCCCACTTAGAAATGTCCTTAATTAATGTCACCTAATTTCAAATGGTGTTTAGTATCTCAGTTTTGAGAATAACTGATGGTAAGGTTGGTTTGCCTCCTCTCTTTGCTCCTGTTGTTATGCACTCTATCCACAGGAGTAATAATGTTTATTTTAAGAAAACTTCCTATATAAATAGTATGTTCATCACTGTTTTGAAAACAAAGACCAAGAGTGTCTTAAAGGAATATCTTCTACTAAAAGCTGGTATAATATTTTACACTAAAAGCTGGAATCCCATTCTATGTGGTAATGAACTCTGTATGTCCAAGAAAAGTGTATTTGTTAATTGTCAGTATCTGTTTATAAGAATATACATTTCTGTGAATATTTTGAGAGGCTACACTCCACTTACTCTGGATGTTATTTATTCATTAATGGAACACCTACTGGTAGTAATACTGAGAGTCAAATAGCTGCACCAAGAAGGGATTGGGGATGTTCTAATGTGTTTACAGTCTTATCCAACCACCGTGGATTAAGGAATAAATTCAGATGTTTTTTGCTTTGCAATCAGTCCTCCTTATTAAATACAGTTCTGTCACTGTAATGAAAGAAAAATTAAGTAAACTTATAAAAGTTTTTGGATTTAAGACAGCTAAGAACTGTCCATTTAATCTTACAACCTTGTACACTGCATGGATTTTACACTGGGTGGGTTTACTTCTGTTTGTTGTTTTTATACTGTCTGCTCTAGATAACAGTTTTGGATGAGACGTGGACAGTGTTTCGGCGGTACAGCCGCTTCCGAGAACTGCACAGAACTTTAAAACTGAAGTACCCAGAGGTAAGTTTTGGTAAAACTTCTTTTACACAAAAAGGTAGAGACTTGAAAAAAAGTGGTTTGAGATATGTTCACTCAAAAAGGGAGGTGATTTCAGACAGCCAGCACAATTTCACCAGTGCAGTTCCTGCCTGACCAATTTAGTCACCTTCTATGATGGAGTGGCTATATTGGTGCACATGGGAGGAGCTATGGGTGTCATCTCTTTTCATCTGTAAGGCCTTTGACATGGTGTCTTGGTTTGAGTCAGTTTAAAGAGATGGGCACTCTGAAATGAGTAACTTTCCCTCACATTCCAACCAATCCCTTCCCACCATTAAGGAATGAGATGAGTAGATATAAGTGGAAAAATAACTCATTACTAACAAACAGAATGCCAACAGAAAGAAAAAAAGGTCAATAATTTCTAGGTACCAAACTGCAAAAAACTCTCAACCCCACTGGAGCAAAGAATGCATGAAATTGCCTTTCCTGAGATGGCACGAGGCAGGGACAGCCTCAGGCTTGTAGGACAAAGGGACAAGATGCCATCACATCCCTCTTGGGAAGGCAGGAGCTTTACAGAGCAGTTCTAGGAGTAGATAAAGACTTGCTGGGGTCTGCCTGCTGCTTCCTCCTGTTCTCAGGCCCTGCTGCTGCTGTGCTCTGCACTTGGGACTGTAGGATGAGGGAAAAGCACTGGTCTGTCGATGCTGGCATGGCCTGGCTCTGGGAACTCTCTGGCTTTTTTTGCTGCCAGCAGAGTTTGCAAATTCACTTTGAAATGGTTTCTAGTTGCAAAACGCCGTCTTTGTGGATGGCTATGGTTGTGAAGCCCAAGCTGCCAAAAAGAAAGGGGTTCTGCTCCCATAGCCCTCTCTCCTGGAGCAGGCAGCTGATGGATTCAGAACAGCTTGCTGGAGCCCATGGTGACTGGCAGACACCTGCAGAACTCGCCTCAAGGCAGCTCAAACCTGCCAACTGCACTTTCTCTGAGATTGGGCAAAAAACAAAAACAAAGACAGATCCCAAAAAGGGAGGAAAAAACTTTGCCTGAGCAAAGACCAAACAACCTGGAAAACAAATACCATGCAGAAAAGGAGCTGCCTGGGAGGAGCAATTTTGAAAACAGTCACAATAGCACCTCCTCACACACACAACGTCTCTGGCTGCAAAGTCTTAAGGAGACTAGCAGTTCTTGGATGCAGGTAGATCTGGAATGCAGTAAAATTATGGATCATCCCAGGACACATGGTCCCCACAGTATCCTTTTCTCTGAATTGGAAGGAGATGGATTCGATGAGTGAACTGTTTGGGTGGATGAGGAATTGCTTGGATGGTCACATACAGTGGGTAGTGGTCAATGGCTTAAGGTCCACATAGACATCAGTGAAAAGTGGTATCCCTCAGGATTCTGTATGGGGACCAGTGCTGTTAAATACCTCCATGAGCTGACACAACAAGCACACCCTCAGCAATTTGCAGATGACACCAAGCTGAGTGTGGCTCACAAGCATGAGGGCTGGGATGCCATCCAGAGGGACCTTGATGAATTCGAGGAATAGGCCCATGGGAATCTTACGAGGTTCAACAAGGCCAAGTGCACCTGCATGCAGGCAGTTCCTGGGATGAGTACAGGATGGGGAATGAGGGGATTCAGAGCAGCCCTGCCAAGAAGGATTTGGGTGTGCTGTGGGTGAGAGGCTGGGTGTGACCCAGCAACATGTACTCACAGCTCTGAAAGCCATTCATGTCCTGGGCTGCATCAAAAATGTGACCTGCAGGTCTAATGAGGTGATTCTCCACCTCTGCTCTGACCCAGCCATCCAACTCTGGAATCCTCAGCACAGGAGGCACATGGAGTGGATGCAGAGGAGGGATACTAAGTTGATCAGATGGCTGGAGCACCTCTCCTTTGGAGAGAGACTGAGAGAGTTGGGGTTGTTCAGCCTGGAGAAGGCTCTGGGTAGACATAGCATCCTTTCACATCTTGAAGGGGGATCATTAGAAGGATGGGAACAGATTACTAGAAAGATGGGGACAGATTTTGCAGCAGGGCTGTGGCAGTAGGACAAGGACTAATGGCTTTAAACTGCAGAAGGCAGATTCAGAATAAAATGTTAAGAAAATTTTTACAGTGGCACAATTTTTTCAATGCCTAGAGAAGTAGTGGATGTTTCGTCACCAGATATATTCAAGGACAGGTTAGTTGGAACTCTGAGCAGCCTGATCTAGTTGAGGATGTCCCTGCTTAGGACAGGGGGCTGGACTCAATGGCCTTTAAAGGTCTCTTCCAACCCAAATGATTTTATGATTCTGTGACTCCTCCCAGACGTGTGTGTCCCGTAAGACTGACAAGCCCTTCAGCACTTCAAAGATCCAAGGGTGCTTGACACAGGATGAATGTTGCAATGAAACTGTGACTCTTTGTGTTGCTCCTGGCCATAAATTCCCTTTACTACTGACTGGAGTTGTTCCCTGGAGGTTGCTGTTCTGTTCATTGCAAGATACTTGGAGTCAGATCCTGTTGTCCTGACAACTTCTCATTTGAAAGAAGAGCATTGCTTCACAGATACCCTTTTGTAATAGTGGCTTTCAAGTTTCTGCAAAATGAAAAATTGATCTGACTACTTCAGAGGCTCTGGGCATTTAGGATGAGGAGCTGTGCCTGATGAAGCTTTGGTTCATTGGAGTGAGCGTTTATGGAATTACAGTTTTTAGTTTTCACATCTAACTTTTAATTATTAACATTTTTCTTGCCTCCTACATGTTCCCTTGGATATTAGAAGAAATAAATCATTCAAGCAATGAAAGTCACCCTGATTTGAGAGTTAGCACAACTAAAGAAGCTTGGGCAGTATATTAAAAAATATGAATATGTTAAAGGAGAGACATGCAACAGTGTGCACATGCTTTCTTGGTCTTTGTTAACATATGCTTTAAGCTAAAAATGAAATGAGCATGGAACAGACCTTGAGTCTAGGTCTCAAGATTGTTCCCATTCCAAAACAGTATGAAAACCAGAAATGGAAACTACTGTGCACCAAATATCTCAGAAAAAGTTTAAAAAAGAAAAAGGAGAGAGAGGAAAAAAAAAAGTCATCTTTTTTAAACAACAGAATTTTTTTAAGGTAAAATTGAGTTTTTAGTGGGAAATTGAAAAGTTCTCTGTACATAAATGCTTTAAAAAGTATTGCTTGTGAACGTCAGTACAATTTTTTTATTCGAATAAATTGCCATTTCCTCTTGGATGTTGGAGCTATATCTGTCAACAGGAATATCCTAATTGCATCTAACTGTAGAAAAAAGACCCAGGCAGTCATCCAAATGAAAAAGGGCCACCTGAATTCCTGTGCAGACTGATTTTTCCCATTTAGGAAAATGTGCTCTAGTAGTCTTCTTCAGAGTTGGTTATTGATCCTGACAGTACATTGAGGAACAACTGAATTCTTTAATGGTTGCATCAGAGGGAGATCAGCTTCATTCTTGTAAGGGGTAATTGGATTCAGGAGGAATCTGATGTCCTTAAAGCCACTATTAAAATGTCCTGTGTGCTGCAGCGTATTAATTTCACCTTTTTGAATAAAGCATTTGTGACTGACAGTACAAATTCAGGCTTTTTTTGGTGTTTCAGGAGGGACTAGTTGTTTTTTTTTATTCTTACTTATTTGTTTGTTTTGAAGAACCATGACCTCATGAGTAGCATTAGTAGGTCAGAATGAAGTCCAGCATCTAAGAGTGTATAACAGGATAAGATCCCAGCTCAGAGCACAGGTACATACTTTGCTTCATCTTGGAGTCTTCCCAGCTGAAGTTGTTTGTGTTATAATTAACTGTTCATAGTTAATATTTTCCTGTGGTTTTTATCTGTATTTTAAATTCTCTGCACTGCATACTTTATAAGTATCTTTTAGAGGCAATTTTCTTTTGCAGCTTAATGTCTTTTATCATCTTCTCTCTGTGGTTTTGCCTGCTAGGTCAGTATATTTGCTAGTTTAATGTGTCAATTTGTTCCTTATTGACACTTCTGTGTTGCCATATGTTTGTGTCTTAGGTGAACTTAGTGACATTCACATCTAGTGCATTAACAGAATTATTGGTTAGTTATACCAAAGCACAAGTGTCTAATTTCCTTGTGGGAAACACATGATATTTGTATTAAGCTATCTGTTCCTTTGTGAAGAAGTTTTGTGAGTCACTGCAAGCACCAAGTCTTACAAGGTTGCCAGTGGTATCCTTTCCCAACCTTGACTGAGATTTCATTTCACAGCAACTTTCACCAACTTATCAGAGAGGTTCAAATACACTCATATTTGCTAAATACCAAGAATGCTAAAGATTAGGAGAAGCAAGAGAAGCATTTGATCATGTGAGCCAGTGCTTCTAGATAGGTACTGGCACATAGGTACCTGTTCTGGAAACCAACAATGTCCTCTAGTGCAGGCACATGTTGTGTCCATTCCTGCTTTGAGACTTGGGGCATCAAAGGGAAGGCAGATTTGTGGGCAGAAGAGACCTAGATAATAATGCAGTGGGTTTCTTCTCCTTGTCAGCATTTCTACAAACTACTGTGTCCTTGTTTATCAGAGGGGAAGAGCATGTTGTGATGGATGAAACACAAAATAATGTATGCTGCAGTAAAGATTTGGCATTTGTTTTCTTTGAAGGAATTTCATTAACAGTGCTGCATATGTGAATGACTGATGGTTTTCTATATTTTTACCTTTATTTAAAATAGCTGTAATTTATGGTAATTTTGGATTAGTTTTGCAATGTGAGTAGCAGTTCAGTTTGGTAAATTGAAACTCATCTGTCTGCTTCTGCTCATCTGTCATTGAGCTAATTTAGGATTCACTTAGGATGATGCTAAAATGCATTTTAATACCAAACTTGTCAGAGTTGTGTCTTTAGTCACTATGTATTATTTCAAAGAAATGTGGTCCTTAGAAGGATCTTATCAGAATCTATCAGAGTTGAGTTTTATTTTGCACAGTTCACCTTCCCACTCTAAATTAATATTTATAATGAACAGTGAAAATACTGTGGGCATGTTTAATATATGAGTGTCCTGCTTTTAGAAGTGAACTTTACAGCTCATTAGTTGCTCAGCTCTGAGTTACTATATCAGTATTTTAAGAATTTGCTGATCTTGCATTTCATGTTTCTGCCACTGAATTCCCAAAGGGATGTCTTGGCAAACTGATGTATTAGGAAGGTTTTTTTTTTAAAAAAGTATCTCTTTCAAAAGCAGAAACTTACCTAATATCTTCTGGTCTTAAAAGATGTCATATATATGATCTATCTGCACATTTCTTCTAATGTAATTAAAGGGCTGCTGACAACTGCTTATCTAACTAAAATGTGTCACATGCAAATTTTGAAGGACTGAAGGAGCTGCAGCAGAGCGAGACTGAGCCAGTGGCAGATCACTACCAAGCATTTTACAGTGTCTATTTTTTGAGGAGGGCTACATGGCTGTCATTTGCCCAGCTCCAGCTTTCTTGCCCTGCTAGATTGTTAATGACTATTTTATTACTTTGGGATTTTTATTAAGACCATATTTGACTTTTAGTTGCAGTAGTCTCTCTAATGAATGCAGTTTTTGTTTGTTATTAGTCAGAGAAGAGAGCAAATGGACTCTTCATTCTCAATAGAGGAGTGAGAACTTCCATAGTTAGATTCTCCTGTTTTTCCCTCTGCCTTCATCTTTTCTTACCAGTTACTGGTTTTGGAATAGTACCAGAATGTTGGTTTCTGCAGAAAACTTTCCTTCCTGAGCCACATCTTGCTGCAAAGGAAATCTCACTCTCCTACCACTTTCTCACTCTCCTAACACTTTCTTGTCTCTACTTTCTTTCAAACAAGAGCAGAGAGACAGTTCCTATTTGTCTTTCTCCTACTCAAATCCAGGGTTTATTAAGTCCCTCCTTCATATGGGAGTCCTTAAGTCCCACTTGCATCCAGGTTTTGTGGGGCTTTCACTGTAGGCTCTGCTTATTGAGTTCCCTGTCAGTCATCTTGAAAACTGTTTCTGTGTGCATAAAAATCTCTGTATGTTGTTAAGGAAATCACCTTCCATAGAGGCATTTTTATTGCTAATAGTGATTCTTGACTTAAAATATTAGAAAATCCCTGGGGAGATGCCAAGGAGAAGCTACAAGGCATGCTTATATTTATAGATTCATTTATGCACATAAGGACATGCATGTGTCTTGTTCAGTAGGAATGCCACAGCTATTGACTTCTAGCTTATTTAACAGAATGTCGTAATTTCTGTAAATCTGTATTTAATTTATGGAGATCTGTATATAAGCATATATTTGTGTCTTTTGGGTCTGGGCACAAAAGGTCTGTTAAGAGTTTAAAAATAATTATGGGTCAAAACCTGTAGAAATTGCATGAAATTCAAAGAGCAGAAAATAATTCTCAGATTTTTCAGAAGTACTAAGTGAATGTTTTTGAAAATACACTGCAATAAAAACATTTGTTGCAAGCTTATTTATAAACTTTTTAAAATACTTTGTAATATTTCAGATTTTTCAAAACTCAAAAAGTAGTCTGTCTGTGTTTCATCCAAAGTATTTTGCATTTCAGTGAAGAAAGACAAATGTTTGCATCTCAGTGACAGCAATGTCTGTTTCATCCCTCCATATTCACAACACCCAACACATAATGTGTATATTTGCTATTAAAATAGAGCTGACACCAGTTTTTTAATTATTTAAGTTCATTTTAGACACTTTTCTCCTACTGGTTATTATTCAGGTGTAGTTCAGCTGTGTAATGATTAATGAGGAGTCATGAACTGTTTATGGAGCCACCACTGACTGATCTCACTGTCCTTTCCTTTTGACTCTGTTCTCCTCTTTTGGGTGACTGCCAGGGAAGGATCTCTGTTTCCTTTTTAACAGGTCCATACATCTGGTGCTCTTGATAAGTACTAAGTGGGAGAAATCTTCAGCAGGAATGGCTGGCACAGATAATGGAGAGGGGAGGAATTTGAGGTGGAGTCATTAATTTTAGGAGAACATCCTTGGATTCTGGAATTGATCACTGACCAAGAAATGCAATATGTTACTAACTTTCAAAACATGTTTGGTGTAAATTCAGGGATTTTTATTCTTCCCCCCCCCCCCCCCCAATAATCTCAAGGATAATTAGACAATTTCTGTGTACTTATGTAGTGATTAAATTATTTTTTAATGTCTTATCAGACATGCAGAATTCTCCCTTCCAATGAGGAAAGCAAACAGAAATTAAAGCAGGAGTGGAGCAGTAAGGCAGCAGACTTGTGCAGAGCACTTGGGGCAGTGTTTGGGCTGGGATCTTGGTTGTCTGACTGCTCCAGTTCTGGTTTATAACTCTGCAGCTGAAGAGTTTTATTGAATGCAAAATTTATGTTAATATTCTGTGTTGGAGGTACTTGGCTTGCGGGGCTGGCAAGCCTGTTGCCATGTAACTGGTGAGCTCCTGGAGCTGAGGAGCTAATTTGGCAGCAGAAGTCAGAAGTTTATTTCATCAGAGCTGGTTGGACTGAAACTGCTGATTTTACCATTGGATTTTTTAGTTTACTGGCATTAGTAACTATATATTTAGTTAGTATGTAAGGTGTAGGTAGTATACTCACATTGAATGCAAAATTCTGGATGTTTGGGTTCTTCTAGTGTTCAGTTTTAAATAGCATAGAGTGGTATAGTTGTAAATAACAGAACTTTCCTAAGACAATCTTGAAAGTTATTTTGTTCTGAAACCTGCTGAACTTATGCCAAAATCTTGATCCTGCAGTGACTGAAGTCCCAGTCTATTCACAAATTCATTCATTGTTGACATTGATGCTTAAAAACTCTGGAGACTAAGAAACATTTAAAATTGGTGCACTAGAGAGAGCAGAGTGTAGCATATAATACTGAACATGATTGTACGTATCTTGCTACAAATGTTATCTCAAATTTTAGAAAGTTTTTTTGGATATGGATTCTCAGTTCAGGTTCTTTCATAGAGCCTCATGATCCTTTGTAAACATAGTCTCTAATAATATTTTAAGTTTTGCCTATTTCTTTGAAAATTTGATCCAGTGAAGAAATAAGCTTGTTGATGTGTTTTGGCTGAACTGGAAGGATGTTTCTGAGTGTCTGGATATGAAGCAGCAAATTTGATTTGTTTTTTTTCCCAAATAGTCAAGACTGATGTACTGTAGTTTTGGTTTTAAACAATGGTAAAATATAATAGGACTGAGAGATTTGATATGAGAACCATAGGACAAACACCAAACACCAAGAATGTATAAACAATCTAAAAGCTTTTTTTTTTTTTTTTTTTTTTTAAATGGAAATTGTGTATTAGGGCACAGGTGAAAATTAAAATTATTTGCAACATTGATGTGCTTGGAAATAGCAAATGCTATGATGTATATTCTGGCAAAATTATATGTAGAAAAGCATTTAGAAAACAGTTTTTGAAATGTGAATCTAAATTAAGGGCAGACCTTAATTTTTACATTCTAGCATGGGAATTTAGTAGGCTTGGTAATACATCTTTCCATAAATATTGAAAGAAAAAAAAATTAGTAAGTTTTAGAACATGTGTTTGTGTGTAAACCCTTTAATTCTATTATATGAGCATGTGATTATAGCCTTTGGCTTCTTTCAGTACAAATTACAGTAATTATGATGTAGTTAATTTTAACATTCATGTTCTTGTCACCCAGAACAGCCAGGAAGTGCATACACAGGAAGCATATTTTGTCACATGCATGTTTCCAGCTCCTGTTCCTAATTATATTATGTTCAGAGCAGTCTGCACGGTTTATATTTGTAGTACTTCCATATCAACCTGAGTTTGCCACTACTTACAGGTGAGATTTAAGTGGTAGATCCTTAGAAGCTTCACCTGGCCTTTCTTTCTGCAGCATGAGACTGCTGAAATTTTAAAAATAAATTTTTAGCATATTTCTCTGTACATCTATCTACAAATGAACAGGAGGATTCATTCCAATAAATAAAGTGTGAAAAACATCACTGCTCACCATATCATGTAGTTCAGTGAAAGCTTGATTACAGGAAATGTATTTATTCCAAATGGTCCCTCTGAATTCATAGTTGCTAACCAGAACTGGAGCATCAGAGACAACAGCAAATCCTCCAGCATAATACACAATTCTCCATCTATTTCTAGTTGGAAAATGAAATCATTGTGTGAATTTTAGTCTGCGAAATTGTTGTGACAATTTCATGTCAAAGCACTGAATCTGAATATGTAAGAGCCTTGTAAAAACAGTTTGAGGATTAATTTGTGTTTGTTGTTGCTTTGGGTGCTAGATTAATACAGCAAAATTTTATTGGCTTGATATATATGATTCTGCAGAGATACAGCTTCTCTCTATGTCTTCTCCCTTCCTTTTTTTCCTCCTGGGGATGTTGATGAGACCTGGCCTTTTTTGATCTTTCCCTAGCAGCAAGTGAAACTTGTGAGCCTCCAAACAGTTCTCTGAACTTTATTGGTCTTCTGATAGATTCACAAAGAAACAAGTTTAATCAAATGTCAGGTTTCATTGATTGTGCTGTGCAAAAGTCTTGCACGTGGGTAACATAGAAATTGAAAAAAAAACATTTAGAGAGGTGTGAGTCCATCATCTCATAATTTTGGAGCTATTTGACAGAATAATTCCTTTGATTATTTGATAATCTGATTTTCCAGGCACTGCTCAATTACCTACTGAATTTGTGTAATATCAAAATATCCATGTTGTGTTATCAGTAAAACAGTTTTGTGTGGTTAACAGCTATCTGTGAGAGAGAAATGCCTCTGAGAAGAATTCCTAGACAATATAGCTGGAGGTTTAGGTGCTCATTGAGACTGAGCCACTTCTTAGCTGTTCCTGACTATTGGTTGACTTGGGGAATGCTTTGGGCTGCAACCTTGTGTCTGTTTTTGTGCTGCTTAGTGAAAAGCAGAGGGGAGGATTGGAGGTTTTGCTGTTTCTTCTTTTTTTTTCCATTACAACCTTCATTCAAGGGGGCTTTTAGATATGTACTGCGTTAATCATTAGCTGTTAGTGACAGTCTCACTGCCTTCCAAGGGTTTGTGAAGAACAGCTTGTTCTTGTTGGCTTTGTCAGGAATACACTGCTGGATTTAATTGGTCTTTCAAGTAGAATCCTTTCATATCAGTTGATATAGTGACCCAGCTCAAACTCTAGTTTTTGTGAAAATACCCTGGTTAATTTTGAACAAATAGCATAGAAAGAAACAAAAATTGTCAGGCTCCAACTGTACTACCTGTTGTGTTTTTTTTCTTACAAATTTAGATGGTATTACTGACACAACTGCACATGTGAAACTGTTTGCTAAACTTTTTTCACTCTCTAATCTGGAGAATTATACCATGCCTCTCTTGTGCTTCATGAGGCAGCTTTTGAATAGGATAGTTCAGGTTTCCCCTCTCTTTGGAACTACCAGGTAAATGAACAAGGAAATACAGATTGCAGATTAGCTGTTTATTTAGGCATTGTTGTATTCATCAAATGAGTGATTCATTATCTAAATAGGATTGAGATACAGGTGACTCTTATCTATTGTCATCTGCAGTAGAGGAAAGCTGTTGAAAAATTTCCCCCTCTGTATCTAATAACAATTTTTACACATTTTAATACACATTTATGGCTTACAGTTTCTCTAGCTATACTAGAGGAGTAAAAGAGCAGAGGTGCTGTGCTTTGCTGAGCTTTGTGCTCCCTAACAAGGAGGGGCATGTTTGCCAGTGACACCAGTGTGACCCAGGAATGTGTGCTTGCAGCCTGGAAGGCCAACTGCATCCCAGGCTGCATCTGGAGCACTGTGGGCAGGAGGTGGACATGTGGGAGAGAGTCCAGAGGAAGGATGGAAAGGTGCTCAGAGTGCTGGAGTGCCTGTCCCATGAAGGCAGACTGAGGGAGAGAAGCTCTGGGGAGACCTCAGGCTCCTTCCAGTAGCTAAAGGGGCTCCAAGAGAGCTGGAGAGGGACTTTTTATATGTTCAGAGCCTATGAATGGCTTTAAATTCATAGGCTCTGAATGACAGAGGGGAGGGTTAGGTTGGATCCTAGGAAGAAACTGGTCCCTGTGAGGTTGGTGAGGCACTGGCACAGGTTGCCCAGGGAAGCTGTGGCTGCATCATCCCCAAAAGTGTTCAAGGCCAGGTTTGCAGGACTTGGAGCAACCTGGTCTGATGGAAGACATCCCTCCCATGGCAGGGAGGTTGGAATAAGGTGAGCTTTAGGGTCCTTCTCAACCCAAACCATCTTATGATTCTAAAACCAACCCTAAGGTTGATATTTTTACAATCTACAAGAGGCATTTTTTGTTTAAAGGTCTTTTTTAAAGTATTACTTTATCATGTTCATGCTTATGGCCTTTCAGACTCAGTATGGTAAAAATAATACTGTGTTTCTCAGTTAAAAATGACTTGGCTTTAGAAGAAAGGAAGAAAATAAATTTCTCTGGCCTGTGCACCTGGTAGTACAGTTAATAAATATGTTTCAAAATGCCTTGTTTTGTATTCAAAGAGAGATCTTCCTGTAAAGCTCTCTTCACTGCTGTAATATAAATATATTAAAAAAAGTAGAAGGGTCTTTCACTGTCTCTGCAACACAATGTGCAGAAACCTCCATCTTACAGAAGAGAATTGTCAATCCCTCTAGAGAGCCTAAAGCAAGAAAGCCCAAGTCAAAAAAATATATTAGACATGTCTGCATGACAAAAATCAATAAAATACAATCTCTTGTGGTTTAATATGAAAATAAACACAAAGAAGAAGTGGCTTTCAGGAAAAATATTGAGCTGCAGGTATAGAATTGAAGATGTCAAGAGAAGACTGAAAGCAGAGGATGTTGTCCAGTTTACTGTAGGACATATTTCAGAACCAAAGGCAGGAATAATAGTGTTGGAGGGTAAGCTGTCTGGCCATGTCTGAAAACCAAAATTCAGTGTGATGTGAGTGAGAGTGAGATGAAAAAGCACTCTTCTCATGGGTGCCAGACTTTGGGACATACTGTTAAAACATTTGATTAATTCATGGTTATCTATATTTGGTTAAAATGCTGTGAACAATAGAAGGAGAAAAATACAAAGAATAATATTTACTTATTATAATATAAAGATATGTTTTTATTAGGCTAATTTCTTCTCTATTGAATTTATTATTTTCTGTCATACCTGACTGTAGGTACTACTGGTATTAATGATGTTTTAATATTTGTGTTGTGCACTGCTATCAGCAGTGCAGGTACTCTGAAGCTTTTTTTAATACTCTGTATTTTTCAGGAAATTTAAAAAAAAAATTAAAACCATTTCTGAACACTGCATGTCTTAGTCTTCTTATATTCTCTATGGAAAAAAATTGAAATAAAGCTTTAGCAGTATTTTAAATCCTTAAATTACTCATTTTATGTTCAACTCTAACTCCAAATTTATTTTTAAATCAGGGAACAAATAAGGAGACCTTTGACTTTTAAGTTCAGTTTTTTGATAGTACCAATAATGTAAAGTAATTGCAAATTAATGTATTGCAGGGTTTTATTTAAATAGAGTAGCATAATTTCCATTCTGATTGTACCTGAGGCTCATATGTGCTGTAACTCATTGTAAAGTTGTAAAAAATAATGAAAAAAATAATTTGGTTTTTAAACTTTCCCATGTTTTCCTGGGTTACTAAAACTTGTGTAGGTGGTGCAACGTGGCTTTTACACAGACTCAGTGAAGCAGTGTTTATTGGGAAACAACATTGTTCTAGAAAGCATCTGACAGATGGAAATGATGAAATTAATAGAATAATTATTATATTGACATAGTAATCTGTGCCCAAATTCTTGCAATTGTGAAACACATCCCTGTTTTCTCCCCTGCCCTAAGTAATAATGTTGGTTCAGTATCATGTTTTTTGTGAGTGTGCTTTGAAATTTCCAAGTCTATGTGGGTCTTGCTTATGAGGCATTTAGCTTTAAGTGCTTCATCAAGAAATTTTATTATACTTAGAAACAAATATC
Source organism: Ammodramus savannarum pratensis (assembly GCA_020466415.1). Lineage (NCBI taxonomy): Eukaryota > Metazoa > Chordata > Aves > Passeriformes > Passerellidae > Ammodramus > Ammodramus savannarum. Next base: position 30,119,512 of record JAHXMQ010012337.1, read on the forward strand.
TATTCTTACCCACCATCCTGACTCTCAAGAGCAGTACTGAATGTGGTATTCCTCATGAAACTGATAGTAACAATGGTCTTTTACTTTGTACCCACAGTTGCTTTTCTGCCCTGCACATTCAAAATCCTTTGCCAAGCAACCTCCTGAAAATAGATCTGTTAAGTTTATTACATTTATTTGGTTACCTGTCATTTTAAGGCTTTACCTAGTGGCAGCAGCAACAGTGGAAGGAAAATTTGTATGAGGCTTACAGCAAGTTTTTAAGTCTGTGATAAAGCAGCTTGTTTTAAAGTGTCTGTATGACTAGACACAAGTGAAAATGAGTGTATAATGTCTGACTATCACTCACTCTTGCTGTTGGGGAGACAGAGTCATTCCTTTTAAGCTTCCCATTTGCGTGCCTGCACTGCCTTTTCTCTGGTTTTATCACTTTAAATGATGCAGAATGTTATCTAACTTCTCCTTGTAATCAGTCCAGTTTGTTGTGAGGGTCAGCACTTTATGTCTGCTAACAAATCACACTTGAAGGCATACTGCATGTTTGTTTGCAGGTGTATTTCTCTGTGACAGCTGTTCTTTAAGACCCTGAGATCTGCCATTAATTTTGAGTAGTCAGAAAGGCATCCATCTAGTCAGCAGTACAAATCATTACTGCTTGTTGATGAGTTTTCATTATTAACATTTCTCAAAGGCAAGGGTGACTGAAATTTATGGCATCAGTCAGCCACACGAGATGGGGATGTGTCATAAATGCTGCCAGATGTCACTGAGAGGAGCTCATGTACAACAAGCAAATCTTCTTAGGGAGAGCTGTGAAAGCTGCTGTGGTGAATCCCCTTCTCTGAGCCTGTTTCTGTTGCATAAATCTGATGGTATCGTGATTTCTCAGTGTGGGATCCAAGTGGCCCAATGGGCACTGGAGCATCAGCAGAGCTGGGGCAAGGTTGTGTGCAGCCATGGTGAAGGCAGAGGGTAATGCATGGCCCACCTTGTGTTATTGCAGGTACAGCCTTGACCTTGCTGGAAATCCCAGCAGGAAGATAATAAATCAAATCTCAAATACTGTTTGAAAGAAAAATAAACCCTACAGATATCTCCAGAAAATAACTTTATAGCTTTTTTGAGAAGTGGGGTTTGAGTCACACCTTTATAAAGATTGATTCATGTGTTGAACTTTGATGAAACAACCTCTAAAACCAGCCAATTTTACCATTTCTTTGAAGAACTAACCAAGACCTGAGACTGCATGAAGGAAGATTAATGTTTAGTTGGCAAAATGATGACCTAAGAGCATAGAGAGTAGGTATTGTCCATTTAATCTCTAGGTTGGCACATACTTTTGTCTTAGCTCATGGTCTGCCCTGCCATGCCATGCTGGGATTTTTTTCCAAATAAGGAAATGTGAGCGTGGCTAAATTACAAATATGGTCATGTGGGTGGGGCTATGCCCAAATAAGGAAACATGGGTGGGGCTATGCCCAAATATGGTCATGTGGGTGCGGCCAAATGCCAAATTAGGAAATGTGGGCATGGCCAAATTCCAAATATGGTCATGTGGGCGTGGCCAAATGCCAAACATGGTCATGTGGGCTGGGCTATGCCCAAATCTAGAAATGTGGGTGGTGCTATGCCCAAATAAGGAAATATGGGCAGGGCTAAATTCCAAGTATGGTCATGTGGGCGGGGCTGAATTCCAAATATGGTGATGTGGGTGTGATCAAATTCCAAATAAGGAAATGTGGGTGTGGCCAAATGCTAAAATATGGTCACGTGGGTGGGGCTATGCCCAAATAAGGAACTGTGGGAATGACCAAATCCCAAATAAGGAAATGTGGGTGGGGCCAAATTCCAAATATGGTAATGTAGGTGGGGTTATGCTATTCAGCTTGTCACCTACTTTTCCATTTCTAGTATTTTCTCTTTACTTTTTCCATTTCTCCCAACATGTTCTTCTCCCACTTCCCAGCTTGTTTCTGTTCTAACACTATGCTCCCCTCCATTCCTGCATAACCTACCTAATTCTTTTCCTTATTCCACTGGGCCATTTGCAGCCCTCCCTGCAATCTGCCAGAGGGGGAGAGGGATTTGATATTCTCAAGAGGCAGCATATCCAAGGATCTGAAGTGTACCCATGTCACTCTTCTAATGGAGTGAACTCCCTGGAAAAGGCTGAACAGCAGCAACAAAAGTCACCATTTATTATAACAAATAAGGGTAAGTAACCTCCTAAACTGAGAAAAACTCAAGTGACCAGGAAATAAGTACAGGAAAAGCAACCTTCCTCCTTCACAAAGGGTCTCTTCAGAGGGCTCTCAGTGTGCAAGCTTACATTTTTGGTGGCTTTTATCTTAAAATAATAATAGATATATTAGCTGCTGTGGAAATACTGTTTTTTCTGGCAGTTACGAAACTGAAATGTTTCACAATAAAACATTTCAGAACTATGGGAAGCTTTGGAAAAAAGCAACCAAATTTCTTTTTAATCTTTGCAAACTTGCCAGTGTTAAATGTGAATAATAATAATAATAATAAATGCTATTATTCTGCTTTGACCAATATGCAATTTGTGTGTATTACCTTAGTCAAAGACGTTTTTAGTGGTTGGTAATAATTTCATTTGTATTTTAACAGCTGAACTGTAAAGATAGGATGCAATTCACATTAATTATATCTCAGATCAAGCCCCACTTTAGGTAGGAATTGTCAGAATGATGATCGCAAATAGAGTCTATGCTTTCTGCCTTAAGTTTCTGTTGGACTCTGGCTGTGCTAGGAACCTGGATATTAATTCCTGAATTACACCTTGTAGTGATAAAAGTGGATTCTGTGCATGTGGCTTTTTTAGAGCCGAGTAACCTGCACAATGGAAAGTAAACTGAGGGTCAGATGGAAAAATCCCACAAGTCTCAGGAGGGAGAAGGAGGCAAAATGTTGTCAAGAAGTGTGATGGGGTGATTTCTGATTTTTTTTTTTTGGTATTTTCTTTATTTATTACATGAAAAGCAGTACCTTACTAGACCCGGCAACTCAGAAAATGATTTTCTAGTAGAAAAAAAGGGCTACATTTACTGAGTATGAGTGAAAAGACCATTGTTAAATTAATCTAATTTTGCACAACATAGAGTTCATTCTCTTTCAGGAGAATTTTAGAAACTGGCTGGATTTCAAGCTATGTTTTAATGCAACTTTTTGGCTGCCTGCCTCCTCAGAAAGTCAAAGGCCTCTGCTCAATAACTGAGTATAAATACAGTCAGAGCAGTAGGTCTTTGTTTCAGTCATGCAGAACCAATTTCTTGTTTGATGGTATCACTGTTGCATATTTTTAATTGAAACTGTTTTGAGAAGTACTGACGTAAATCCTCATTATTATTCTGCTTTCCCCCTGTAAGATTATGGTGCTGTCTGACTTTGTTTGATACTGCTGTGATCACCAGCACTTACATTCCAACATAGACATATCCCCAGATTTGGGAACTGGGATAAGAACTACCTTTCAGTGATTAAAACCAGAGTGCCAGAGAGTACCAGTGTATTCATTAGCCTGTTAATAAAATGCTTCTGCTAATGCCAGCTGTTATAAAGATTTAATAGGTTTAACATGGGGCTGTGGCACAACCCCAGCAGCCCTCAGTGCTCTTACTGAATCTAAATATTCATCTTGGTAAATATGCCTGATGTTTATTCCATAGTGATGATTACCTCTGCTGCCCATCAAAGAGAGGTGAACCTCTACTGTACGTTAAACACACCCTTCAAAACAACATTCTTAAAATAACAAGCA
>JAHXMQ010012337.1:30123392-30154714 GCA_020466415.1 Ammodramus savannarum pratensis
GATGTTTTTTCTGGTCTGTGTGTTTTCAGACAGCCCTTGAGGCGCTTGGGGGATGGATGTGTTCTGTGACCTGTCCCAGTGAGAATCCCAGCACACTGAACACTTTGCCCCTTTTTTAAAGATGGAATTGGACTAGATGGGTTAATTTTTCTTCATCTACAGCTGAAATAAGTCTGGTCCTTAACTGATTCATAGCTCTTTTCTGTACTGTTGTGATCTATCAGGTCTGTAATTTATGAGATAAGGTGATAGAAATTAGTAACAACATTTAGCACAAGTGATGACAGCTACAATGCTTTAATATCAAAACATCTCACTTCCTTTGGTCCTCAGTGCCTGCCACAGGGTTGGTGTTTTGTCTTCTTTGATTTTGCCACATAACAAACCTGGAATTTTAGAACTGATGCAAGGTTATAAGTAGTTGAGTTTCATGTTCATCTTCCTTTCACCTTTCTTTTTAAACTGATCTTACTGTGTCTGCTCAGGGCAGATCTGGTTATTCCCTCTATTTTTTAATGCTTATATGGTGGGTAATGTGATTTTGTCACCTCCTACTTCTTGCTCTTTACTCCATAAATATAATTTAAGCTATGAAAATACACCTGTAGCACTTTGCCATCCCAGTCACTTCAAATAGATGACATTCCCTGAAGGAAAAGTAAATTTCTAGGTTTTCTGTGTGCTGGCTGAGTAGTTAAATATGTAAACGCTCTCGATATTTAATCAATTAGATTTTTCAAAGGCACACAAAATACCTGGCAATTCTCTTGTTTGTTTATTAGTAGTAGGCTCAGGTAGGGTGATTATATGTTGTGACTGAAAGGAATATTTGGGAAGACTCTGAAATGTAAATTTGGTGAGCAGCCTACCAAGAGGGAACAAAGACAGGGATTATAGGAAAGAATTTGCAGGCAAAGGCAGATTAAAGGGACTTTGTTTTACTCATTAGTTTCTGTTCCTTCAGGAGATGGGCTATAAAACACCTGGAAAAGCTGAAGTGCCCACTTGCAGGCTCTGTGCACTTGAAACTGTGTTGAGTTTTGCCCTCACTTCTCCCTCAAGTAGCAAACTAATAGCTGAGGAAAACTCATATGACCAGGAAATAAATACAGGAAAAGCAACCTTCCTCCTACACAAAGGGTCTCTGCAGAGCCCCCTCAGTACCAGCCAAGAGTCAATCATCCACTGTCTTTGAGGGGAGCAAACTCTGTTCCCAAGGTCTTTGAAGTGTTTCTGAGAGCTGAGGAGCTGCTTCAGGTCTATCCCTGCTGTGTCCCAGCTCTCTGTTGTTTTCTCTCCTTGCTGCTACAGGCACCAGAGCCTGGATCTCACCCAAACACACACAAGGGAATTAGCATCTCCCTCCTTCCTTGAGTAAGTCTACTCTGAAAAATCTTAAATAAATTGGTTGGCAAATATTTTCCTTCTGACAAATATCCCTGGATATTCCTTCTCCCTGATTAATTGTTAATGGAAAATTATGTCCAGTGGAGTAAGGAAAAGAATTAGGTGGGTCATGCAGGAATGGAGGGAAGCATAGTGTTGGAACAGAGACAAGCTGGGAGGTGAGGGAAGAACATGCTGGGAGAGATGGAAAAAGTAAAGAGAAAGTATTAGAAATGGAAGAGGAAAGGTAGGTGACAAGCTGGATGTCCAGAAAATAATTCCCTGGATATTCCCTCTCCCTGATTAATTGTTAATGGAAAATAATGTCTTTAATCCTTCTCTCCTCACGTATGCTGTCTTACCTGCAGCATACGTGAAGGTTTTACCCAATGGAGGACTGTGTTGCTATTTTGTTTAAAGGAATAAGTTTAGAGGTTTCTTCACTCAACTTTAAAATTTGAGCTATATCAGCTGAAAATATGACTTAGGTGTTTTTTATATGTTATTTTATTGTTTTCATTTTTAGTGAATAGTATAGCAAATAATTTCTCTTTGATCTCCATTTGAATGTTTTCAGAATTTATAAAGCAGCCTTTAATCTGTCCAGTAAGCGTTAACTTTTTGCCTTTGCCTACTGCTTTCTTATGAAATTGTGTAGAAAAGGTAATTTATTTCAGACAAAATACAAAAAAATATAGAAATTGGGCTTGTGGTGGGTTTTTTTGGCTTTTTTTTTTTTTTTTTACCTTGACAAATCCTTAAATTCTTGGTGCAAGTTCCTAGTTAAAAATACAGCTTCTGTGTAGTTTCTTTGGACTCTGGGAGTCTTAGTGCATATTGAGATATTGAGGCTTAAGTGACTTTGTTTAAACTTCAAAACCTAAAAGTAGGAGTTTTTTCTTTCATTACTTCCTGCAAAATCAAGTCAGGTGCAGCCACAGTGGCTGCAAAACGGTGCCATGTTCTTCTCTTTGATTTTTCTCATCTGTGACAGAGATTTCTGGTACAAAGGATCAAAAGTCAGACTTACTCTTTGAAAAATGAGAAAATTCAGAGTTGTAAAAGTAACATGAGAACTAAAGATGACTGAGTTTTTAAATAGTTAGCATTTCCTTAATTTTCTTTTTTTCCCCCTTTCCCCCATTTAAATCAAAACATTGAAGTAAAAAGAGAATTTGAGATGAAAGGTTAAAGATGATTCAGACCCCATCAATGTTTGCCCTTTTGTTCTTCTTAAAAAAGTATTTTACCTTATTGTAGACACTAAAACATAGAATGTACCAGCCAAAAATAATGAGATGTTTCAATCCTGTAGATTTTTACTTGATGTCAGAAAATGGAATTTTTTTTAATGTTTAGGGGGCATAACACTTGGAACAATTTCATGTTTCAGAAGTGACAAGCCTACATGGCTGTATTATGTGGTATTTTGCTTTGGTCCACTATGAGTTGAAATATCATCTGCAAAGTATTGTACAGGAGTTTTCATTACCATGTTCTGTTCTGCTGTACCATAAAACCCCTGAACTGAATTAAATCCAGCAGGTCCCCAAGCAGACAAACTGTCAGTGAAGAGTCTCCAACAGATTGTAATAGAAATTGAAGGACACCCTTCAAATGCTGATGACTTTTTTTTCATAAAGGTTCTGAAATGAGAGTGCACCCCATCCCAGGCAGAACATTTCATGCTATTGGAGCCTTCATTTTCACTGTCTTGGTTTCCAAAAGGCCAGTCTCCAAATTCACATCTCTCCCTGGGGCTCAGGAGTTGAACACTATGAGGTCTGGTTTCACTTTAAAAGGGTTTGCTTCCAAATAGGTGTTGTTAGGTAGGTGCTGTTCCCAGAATCTTAAGGTCAGAGTTGAATCTAAGATAGAATAGGTGACAAACAAAGGGTCACTTGCTGTTCTGCCACCTGCTTTACCAGCATGAAATGCCTGCCAAAAACCAGTCTCCTAACTGGAATGTGGGAGAAGAAGAGGAATCCATTCAGCTTGTTAAAGTTTACTAGAATAACGTGTACTGGGTACAAAGCACCTTCTGCTTGAGGACTGAACCTCATACTTTGATTGTACTGACTCACAAATACTCCATTGTGGCAGGTGGGTGTTGTTTCTTACAGATAATGTTGCTGAGACAGACAAATAACATGTCTCTAAGTAATGCTAGACCTAGAAATAAAACATGGTCTTTATTTATTGTGGAGAAATTAGGGAGTAAATTGCAAATTACTGTTTGCCTCTCTCTACAACTGCTACTGCCTAGCAACAGTTGCCAGGTAGGATAAACATCATTAACTGTAAAAAATTTAATGTGTAAAAGGCATTAGGAGTGCTGATATGCAGTCTTTGAGGTCTCTGTGTATTATTTTAAAATATGTGATCTGGCTTTGCCTTTTGGGTCTAAGCACAGTCCCAGCCTTGCCCATGGTACAAGCATGCATGTGTGTGCACTCCTGTGGATATAATGAAATGTGGATTGCAGGGATGCAGTGATTAATTTTAGTAGGGAGATGCTTCTGCTGTCAGAATAAAAATTAGAAATCTTGCACACTATATACAGAAGCTTCTCAGGAAATCATTTAAGCCCTCTCTTCTGTCAGGCTGGGGAACATGCCTCTTAATTTCCCCTGACAGAAAATACATCACCTCATCAGCAGCCCTAGAAAATGACAAAACATCCCTGCCAAGAAAGACTGTCTGCCAAATGCTTCCATTGCCACTGCAGGAAGTGGGGCAGGCAGGGAGGGAGGAATGTGTCAGAAATTCCATGGAAGGAGAATGATTTCCCTTACTGCCTGTCCAGTTCCACTGTTGCTCCTTGCATTGTCACAAAATGTTCATCTCGTTGTCAAGGTGAGACCCTTGAAGAATTCATTTGGGCCAGAGGGTACACAAACATTTAATTCTGAAAGAATAATTGATACTCCTGAATCTGGATAGTGTGAAATTCCCTTAAGAGTGTTTGAGCCTGGGCAAACATCTTGATGCAAAATCCATACCTGCAAGATCTTACATATTTCAGTGCTCAGTCACATACTGTACTGTGTGCATTAACCTGTAACAGTGATTATTTCCACTGAAGTTACTGTACAGTTTCATAAAGGTGCTGTAGCGCCACTAATAACAAAATCTGAAGTATTTATTGAAATATTTGCTACTGCACTTTGGCTTAAATGAATAAGGTATTGTAAATAAACCTCAAAATTCTATTGAACCTTGCTTTGCTGAATCTTACACAATTATGTTCAGAGTCTGTATATCAAATAGTACATTAGGACAGGGGATTTTTATAGGGAGTTATTGCAACATTTATCATTAGTGCATTTGTGTTGCTGAGCTGCTTCTAGTTCATCTCTTTAGGAAGCAAAATTATGATGGGATAAGGATGTTTTATTGTCACTCTGTATATCTGTGGGGCTCTTGCACCAATATATTTTTCCCTGCATTAAAGTAATAAGTCAGAGTGTTGAAGATCAGTGGGGGGAGGTGTGTATTTATTTATTTATTTATAATAAGCACACTATCTCTGGTAAATATACTAATAGTGTATTTTATATAAATATAGCACAATGGACTGGCTTCCTATTACACTGAATTTTCAGTCATATAGCAACTGCACAATTCACCTCACTGCAAAGATGTGTCAGTTTCTTATGTTACAAAGATAATTTTCAAGCTGCAAAGTAGATGGGAACTAGTGCTGTCATGTTTGCATCAAGTGTTTGGATAGCCTGAAACTCAAACCTGCAGAGTTTTGAATGTGTCTTTCTCATTTTGGTGGGCATTAGACTGTGGGCATGCAGTGGAGTAGAACCCATTGAAATAACTGAGTTGTTGAAGTGATGATGAAATTTGTGGCTGGAGCATTTTCTGTCATGTAGATGGGTGGGCATTTGTTGTGTGATGGAAATGGTCTTCGTACTTTATTTGTGAGATAGCCATCAGCTAATCATTTGGCTAAAAGAGGAGCTGGGGACCACTGGGAAAGTGTGGGACACACAAGTGTTCTAAAAGGCCTGAGGTTTGTGTCACTGGCCCCACAGAGATGCCATCTGCAGTAATTGATTAGTCCTTTATAACACACCTCTGTGGGATAAAAACTCCTTCCAAGTGACATACATGTATAAATAGGTATATTCTATACACACACTGGCATATTACAAACATACTAACTTTATATATGTATGTCAAGAATAGTTTGGCACGTTGACATTCTGGTGGCTTTTATTATGTACAAAATATGCATATCCCCACTTCTTGACCAGCAATAAACTCATGATTTTCATATAGGTACATGTTATGACTTTGAACATTGCAGAGCAAAGTTTACTGGCTGAGACCTTTGTCTTGCATATTAAATTCATGACTCTAGTAATGGACTTTGGTTTGATTTCAGAGATATGTGCATGGTAGTGATTTGGGAGTTAAGAAATGTTAAAGCAATGTGAGTAGCTATTTCTGTTTGAAATTGTTCAGCAAAACACATTGGGTTTATAAAATACAACTGGTTTTCTCCTAAGATACACCCAGAAAGCTTAGGAAAACAGCTTGCTCATCCCAAAGTTATGTAGAATTAGTCCCCAAATTCCTGTTCAGATGGAACTTAATTTAGATAAGGAAATCTTTCCTGGTTTAAGACCTTGCTTCGACTCCACAGAGTAGGTCTGAGGATGCTGTAGTGGTAGGTTCATTGTGCAAATTGGTTTTTAATAGACACTATTTTAAAATTCTATAATGAAAGTATTTATTAGCAAATAAATATAAAAAACAATCTCCCTATGGCCAGGAGGGGATTGTGGTGGAAGTTGTTTTACCTTGCTTGCTCCTGGTAGTGTGCAGTGGTGCAGTACTATTTAATAAAATGCAATTTCTGCAGATGTGGGATATTGAAGTCCTTGAAAATATTAGCACTTAGAATAATTTATAGGTAAAGAAGAGAATAATGCAGTGAAAATAAGTCCCCAGGACATTATAATACAAAACTGGTTGTGTACTGTTTGTCCTGCCAATGTGAAGAAGCAGGCACACTGAGAAGAATATGGTTGGAGAAATTTGAGGAATATAATTGGGACATACTGGAAAGATTGATGGAGAGCAGACGTCTCTTCAATGTCCTCTGGTGCCTCACATCACTTTTATCATTTTAAGATGTCTAGACATTTCTTTAAAATTGTCAAAGTTGGAGTTGAACCAGAGAGTGGGAATAAATCATTTGTATTGCAGAATTCCTCTGTATTTTAAAGCTGCTTACATTCAATGTTAATAATGAAACGCCTCATTTAAATCAGTGTCTGTCTGCTCCCTGTAACCAGCTGTAAATTCTCCACAGTCCTGTATGTGCTGACAGACTAGAAAATGATGCATCTTTTTTACTGGTTCAATATCATCAAACAGCCTGGGGAATTAATGCAGGAGGCAATTTTACAGAGGGATTTACCTGCAAAGCAACTCCAGCAATTCCAGTGGGAGGTTGCATTATTCCATCTCATGATGTGAGTGCTGGAAGAAAAATGGGTTTGATTTATCTTCAAGTGCAAACACAATTTGTGGGGAGAGGACCTGCTTTCTCCTGCATTGTTCCCAGTGGCTTAGCAGACCAAGTTCAGTGGCACTTGTTACCAGCTCTTGTGCCTTTTGTGTGTTTTCCAGACATGGCTGGCTTTAATTAGTTCAAGCATTTTATTTATTGGTATACAAAAAGGGGAGGCAGTTCCCTCCCTCCATTTCTTCCTCTCTCTTCCTCTCTCTTCCTCTCTCTTCCTCTCTCTTCCTCTCTCTTCCTCTCTCTTCCTCTCTTTCTTTCTTTCTTTCTCTTTCTTTCTCTCTCTCCCTGCCCCCCTTCCCCATAGGATGGAAAAAGAAATGAAGAGATAACTTTGAACACCTCTCTAGAAGAACTAAAAGTAGAGATCTGAATAGTTGTTTTTAGCAGTTGTGCCATTGCCTTTTTCTCATTTTCAGTGTGATCAAGCAGGATTTTGTCTGCATGTGTGAATTCTCTTCAGAAGCTGAAGCTGTCAGCTCCCAGTGTGGACACACATTTGAATGGCATTGAGCTGCAGCTGAGTTACAAGAAGTGGTAGTTCAGGGCACACCAAAACCTTCAGGTCAGGTGTTGGCTGTAGCCCAGCAATGCATCTCCCAGAGCATGACTTAAGTGATAGTTCTTAGATCCAATGATCTTGCATTAATGATAGAATATAACCAAACAAACTATAATATACTTAAGTACACTACATGTAAACTATAATGTAATTAATCCATAATGTACTACCAAATTACACTACCATATTGGAGACCACAGATTTTAAGAGACGAAATGTAGTATTTTAAGATACATTTTCCTGCAGAAATTGTTCTTACTTCCTATATGATACTATCACATCACATTTGGATTGCGAATTTTTAATATTTATGTGGGCAAACAGTGGTGGTCCAATTCCTAAATTTTCTTTCAGTCACTCTCTGATGACAAAATGCATCTTTATCTCAGCAATACTACCGAGCAGATCACAATAATGTCAGTAGAAATGTATAATGTGATGTTTACTAATAACATGTAGTGTAGTGTTGCTTTGATTTTTTAAGATTTTCTAAGCCTTCTGATGTTTACGTTCTTGTAGCAAACTTTCTCACACACTTTCTGTGAATCACTTATTGTTTTGCATTCTTTTATGGAAGAAGAGAAATGTAATGGACTGTTATTATGTCCATTGGAGAGGTGGCACTTTCACCCTCCAATCACTGTCACTTTTAGAAAACTATAAATGTTAGAGTAAGAAAATAAACTTCTCTTTTTTTTCACCTCGAGAACCGCGTTATGTGCGCTCATGTTGTTTCGTGTCCTGTAGTGGCAGTGTAGTTCATTAATATTTGGCAGTTTCTTCTTCTTCCTAGTTGCTTTTTCAACAGAATTTTCTCATTTGAGCTAATCACTTCTGATGCTGATTCATCCTTTAATGTCTTCCAGGTTGCCACTTTAGAATTCCCTCCAAAGAAGCTCTTTGGGAACAAGGATGAGCGAGTGATTGCAGAACGAAGGTGTCACTTAGAGGTAATACCAATTTTTTACAGGCTTCTGCTGTGTGTTTGGGAGGAGTACTCCCTGCTGCACCAACAGAAGCCATTCCCACATGATCAACATTAAATAGCCTGTTTGTAAGTATCAAGTTACTTGCTGCCTCGTTTAACACAGAAGATGGCAGCAGTACATTGCAAAGTAAGGAAACATCTCTTAAAAAATAAATTACTCCTAATCTACAAAAAAAAAAAAAGGAACTCTTAGAGATGTTCATAGGAGATAGATTTATTTAAGGGGGAAAGGTGGTGGGTGAGGTAAGTGTTCACTGTAGACAGCTGGTGTCTGTGCAAGACAAGATTAAAAAAAATTGCTGCTATTTTAAATGCAGTCTGTTAGTTGGAGATTTACCGTTTTATCGTAGTATATCCAAATATCTCATGACAGAACTAAAGCAATATTTAGGCATCTTTGAGTTTTATTTTGTAACTCAGCTTTGTGAATATTCTTTTTCTTTCAATTAATTAAAAAAATTAATTTTATTGTGGACAAGGTTATTGAGTTGGAGAGTTTGAGTTATTTTGGTAGTTCTACAGTGCTGTGTGGATAGCATGATTTTTAACTCCTGTCACACATTAGGTCTTTATATTTCTATGTTAATGCATGTTTTACTGCAGCCCAGGGGAAGGAGGTGGGGTCTTGGGGAAGAGGCATGATCAAAGACTAAGCTGTACACCCTGCAACTATGTTGCAGAAACATGGGGATTACTTGATTATGCAAGTCATTAAGAATTATATTCTTTGTAGAGCTAAAATAGCATTAGGTAGAGCTTTAGAGAAATTGTTATAAAAGTAGATTGCTTACAACTGGGATCTTTTCTTAGGTGGTTTGAATTTTTTCTACGAACTTCACCTTTTCTTTGAAAACATCCTCCCCCTGACTTCTGATGTCAGGCTGTCTTACATGAAGCACAAAATGAATATTTTTTTCTTTCACATCCTCTATAGATACCATAAAGGCATGCCCATATTCCAGTCTAGTACTCAATTTGCATCTTTTTTACCAGTAAAAAATTAATCTCTTAATCTTTCTGACCTTTCATTGGTTTACTAACAGATTTTATTGTAATGATTTTAATGTTAAAACTGTTGTGTATAGCAATGCTTTTATTGTGGCCATGTAGTACTTACAGCTTTACTCTTGTATTTGTGGGGTTCCCCAGATGGAGGAAGGAATGATGAGTCTGACTCCATGTTCTTGGAAGGCTAATTTATTATTTTAAGATACTATATTATATAAAAGAATACTATACTAAACTATACTGAAGAATACAGAAAGGATACTTAATACTTACAGAAGGCTAAAAGATAATAATGAAAACTCATGACTCTTTCCAGAGCCTTGACACAGCTTGGCCGTGATTGGCCAAAGAGTCAAAACAACCCACACCAGAATCCAATGAAACAATCACCTGTGGGTAAACAATCTCCAAACACATTCCACATGAGCAAAACACAGGAGAAGCAAATGAGATAATATTGTTTTCCTTTTTCTCAGAGGCTTCTCAGCTTCCCAGAAGAATCCTGGGCAAGAGGATTTTTCAGAAAGTATGACTGTGACGCTTTATAGCCAGGTTTTAGTTTAAAATTATATTGTATCTATTTTAACTAAGTTAGGTTTTAAAACTTTATTATGTATATATTTTGCAAGCATAAGAATATATGGCAAGTGTTCACATGAATATGTTTTGCTGTGTGCCCCTTGGCCATTCCACTGAGTAGTCACGGTGGTGAGGAACTGAAGATCCCCTGTGGCTAAGGACAAGCCAGATAAAGAGGATGAGGAGCCAAGCAAATGTTACTATCCTTGCCATGAGGGATTCAGTGCAACAGGCTGATCAAAACCTCCTGATGTCTAGATCTCTAATCACTGTGCTTTCTTTTCATTATGTATTTTGCAGTGGTTTGCTCTGGCTTTGCCCATAGCCAGAGAGCTCACACAGCTGCAACTTCCTTGGTGAAGAGTGAGAGAAACCACCTAAGCAGTGATGGTTTCCAAAGTCATGTAATGCTTTGAAGGCTCTAAGAATGTCTTGAGTTGTGCTGTGAAAGTGGCAGTCATGCCACAATAGTGGCAGATGGCCCAGGCACCAGCTCTGTTTCAAATACTGGCTGTTCATGCTCTGTAGCCTTCAGTCTGGTGTGAGCCCTGAGTGTGCATCAGGGTGTAACTGGGGAGTGGTAAATTAAACTGGAGGGATTGTCTCTGTGTGGGACTTGGATCCTTGGCTTTTGGGAATTTGGGCCAGGTGGAAGGTGAAACTGTTAGACCTTGGTATCAAATAGAATCATGGCTTGTATTCAGTTGACTTTCACACTTGATCCTGTTCCTTGATTTGCTGAAAACCCTTTGCAATCTGTTTCCAGCTTCACAGCTCATGTGTTGGTACAGCTGTAGGAGGGTATGAAAGCTTGTTTGGTTGTTCCACTTGCTTAGTCAAGAGCTAATGGCTAATTCAGCATTTTTAGAAAAAGCAAAGTACAGCTAGCAGACCAATTTTATTGAGCTAATTTTATTGACTAAAAATAAATGACAGCCTGAAATACCAGTCCAGTAAGTGTTCTGAGCAAATATTCTTTGATGTAAGATTATTAGTGGAGCAGTCATCCTAGTGGTGGTGATAAAGAAATTGCTCTGCTCTTCTTTACACATTTTTTACATTAGGTATTCATGCATCTTAAATAGGCTGGAACTCCATATCATTTTTTCTGAGCTTCTTTCATTGAAATAGCTTTGGGTAGTTCAGTGCTTCCCACAGGTCATCTCTTAGCAACTGCAGTTCCTTGTGCCTAATTAGATTTCTCCCTTTGCAGGACAGTTTAGGAAGAATTTATTTTTTCTTACATATCATCTCTAGGATTCTTGCCACAATAGAAGTACTGAGAAGAGCAGTGGGTTTTTGGTACCTTTCTAGACAACTAGAATCTGGGGGACTGGCTGTTGTGGAGTTTGTTTTGTTTGAAGATTGAGATGCTTCCATATTTCAGTCTGTGTTTAGAAGTGGGCATATTTAATCATAATGAAGGTGAAATCACTTGGAGTAAAAGAATCCAGAGAGCCCTAAATTATAAGGATTGTGATTTTTAAATCACAGTAAGTTCAAGGTTGGTGTATAACATTTTTTTTTTATTTATCCTAGCTGGTACAAATGCTAACTAACTGAAAGCTTCACATTGCCTTGTTTGTAGGAAAGCACATTACATTTTTATGTGAGATGAACCTGAGAACTCAACTTTGATCTCCAGTATGATATGTAGTTGCACAGTAAACACTTTTGCTTTGGTGTTTGTTGGTATAATATCAAGTCTTTTGAACTATATTTGACATTACCATAGAGCTTTGGAAAATAATGTGCAAGTTTTTACCTATACATCTTAGAGAAAACATCTACATTGTATTTAAAATTATCTACCCAAAATACCCTATTGCAATCTGTCAATTTAGCTCTTCATCAGGGACCTGTTGCATGGCAAAACTCTAAATTTATTGTTTTGCAGACTGTAATTTCACTTCAGAGCCAACCTTGCTTGTTTAATTCTGCCTTAAGTAACACAGGCAAGAATTCTTCTGAGAAAAGTTAATGAACAGAAGTTATTGTGTATCTATCCTTTCTTGCAAATAGAAATCAGTAGGTAAGAGTATAGGATCCTTTTTTTAAAGTGAATTCAGACGATGCATATCCATTTTTTCGTGTTTTTTTAAGGAAAAGCTTTGTAAAGGAAGTATTTGCCATGAGAAATACTTGAGTCAGTGAATGAATCTATTCCTGTTTTAACTGCAAAGTATCTTAATTCCTTGGTGAGTTGCTCTTGGGATCTTTGCTGGTCAGAGTGACTTTGAGATAGTACAAGTTTTTTTTTTCTTAGCCTGGTAGTCAAAGAAGGAGTCAGGATTCTTTGGCTGTAGTTTTCAAGGTTGTTTATTATTTCGTATCTATAACATTCTTTCTGTGGCCTGCTGAGGTCTGTTCAGCAGGTCAGACAGAGGTACACTGACTGCCTTTTATATTAAAAGCTACGTGTGCATTATTTACAATAACTTCTCAATACATATCACCTATGTTAGACAGTGAGTTTCTACTTTAAACCAATCTAAAAGTGCCTAAACATCACCTAGAAGATGGAGGCTAGGAAGAAGAAGGACAAGGCACACCCAAATTCTTCTACCTTGGGACCTTGAGCCCCCATTCTAAAACCTCAGAAGTTTACTTTTCACCCTGTGACAAACTAACTATTATTCTACTTAAACTGTCTTGACTTGTAATTCTTCATATAAAGGTGGTAATTTGTTCCATGGCTCAAAATCAAAGTCACAGAGGGGTCTTGGGCTCTGTGCCGAGATCTCTGAGCCCCCAGGCAGGGGCTGGAGTCATCCAGGACAACCAGAGACCAGAGAGTTGTCCTGGGTTCCAACAAGTTTCTAGGTCTATGGATGACACTAAAAAGAAATTTTCCTGAAATCCCAGCTTCTATGGATACTGTGTTTCTGTATCATACCATTCTTTTTTCTTCTTCTCTTAGACTGATGCTTTGCTGTAGTAATGAAGATTATTTTTAGGCCTCTTTTCCCATTGTGCAGCCAGAGAAGCTGGGCAGGAGTCTGAGCTGACATAGCAGATTGAGCTGTGTTTCTTGACTCTTTGGTCAGAAGCCTTGCATTCATGGACTTTTCTTCCTGCCCTTGCTCTTAGCAGTGTGTTTAGCAAAAAACAACTTTTATGCCAACAAAATCCAAACAGGTTGTTGCTTAAAGAAAAACAAAAACTGTCCCAAGCCTCAGACTGTCTCCTTGTCTCTGTTCCCTGTTTCCTCTTCCCTGTTCCCAGGGCTGCATTTCCCCAGGTTGGTTTGCAAACAAGCAAAATATCTGGTGGATTTTAGGGATCAACAGTTGGTTGGAGTGTGGTGCTGGTAACACCAATGTTGTGGCTTCCATTCCCAGACTGGCCATTCCATGAAGAGCTGGACTTGATCCTTGTGAATCACTTCTAATTCAGGATATCCTCTGATCTGTGGTCTAGAAATAAAGCCCAGCAGTCAGTAGGAGTCATGTGTTGTCTTTTGCTGCACTTACAGAGCTCAGGGAGTAAAAGTCATTCTGTTAACAGAATGGTAATGTGAGCCTGTGTTGAGTTCTGTAGAGGCATATACATCTTCCTAGCATTGCCTCTGCTCTTCTTTTTTTCTTGGCACTTTGAACCTCTTTAAAAGATAGACATGCTCAATTTATTTAAAATTAATAATATAATTGTCCTCCTCACTTCCTGATGTCTGCCAGTGAGGATTTCAATGATAGGTGTTAATGCAGGAGGCAGAAATAAATCTTGAATGAGCTACATAATTCAATTTTGCTGTCCAGTCTGGAAAACTGTCTGGGGAAAGTATTGTAGACGCTGAACTGGCTGAAATACTGCTGTTACCTTCAGCCAAAATTAACCTTCCAAAATTAGATTGACTTAGAAGTCAAATCCTTTGTTTAGTTTTTAGTTTGTATTTTCACTTGAGTTCCTTTGGAGGTGATGATTTCTAGGGTTTTTTTAAATAAGGCTGTAAATTTAGCTGTGTCATGTTTCCACTTTAAAAGTAACATTATGCTGAGATAGCTCCAGGAATCTGGTTCTTAAGGAAAAGATGAAATAATGGAAATAGCACCTTTTTCTTGAACTTGGATTGATTCTTGTTATTTAACTGTCTTACTAGTTTTTGAATTAATACCTTGGTGGAAGCCAGCAATAGAAATGTCTGAGAATGAAAAAAAACTCAAAATATTTATCGACAAATTTGAGCAAACAGAATGTTTGAATCTACCTCAGACATTGAGGTTTTCCTTGAAGTCATGAGAACAGAAACATTTTACTGTGATTTTAGATTATTCATCGCCTGAATATTCAGTATGAACTTCATTAGTGCTCCCAACAAGTCTTTGTATCACTGCCCCATTCCCAAATGTATTTAACTGAGAGAACTTGTGCTAGTTTCAGGTGAATTGATGTCTGTATTGCAAAAATCCTATCATGTGGGGTTTGAATTACCATTTCTGTTTGATTTTTTCCCCTGAATGACACTAGTCACAAAGCCACTGTATAGATGTTTGTTCAAATTGATTGCTGAAAGGAAATTATTAGACACAGGAATCAGCTTGCAACATCCCTAATGCCAAAGTTTTCTAAAAGGAGCTTTATGCAGCTGCTCCCCAGCCTGGCTCCTACGGAATGAATCTTTGCCTGTGACAGTGTGGTGGCGATTGCTGTTCTTAGCAGAGTCTAGGTGAGATAGACTTCAGAACACATTCAAAATACAGCTTGATACTTACTGGAAAATAAAAAGAAACTCCTCTCTTTTTTCACAGATATGAATACACACCAGTAGCACTGCTGGTGCAGAAGCAAACCACTGCAAATGCTGGTGTTGGATATCCTAGAGAGGATTGTTTCATGCCCATAGTCTGAACTACAGAATGCAATATCTTGGAGTGATGGCTTTAATTTCCCACTAGAGGAATAGGGATGCAGTGGGATCAGGGAAGGAAAGAGCACAGATGCATCCACAAAGACAAGAGAAGAGCTGTGTGTGGCTGGGCCTCATTGTGAATATCAGTTACATAAAATCCATGTCATAGATAATTTTCTAATTTAGGTATAGTCAGTCTGCACCAGGTGCCTTTCAAATCCTCTAGAAACCACTGCAAAATTTAAGAACAAAAATAACTGCTTTTCAGCAGCAGCACTGAAGTCTTGCTGGCAGACAGACACTGCATTTAGCATCTGAGGGCACGTTCACATGTCAGGTTCCCATCTGTCACCACAGCATTAGGGCAGCCCAAGGCACACGTGGCTTTTCTGGTTTTGAAGCCATCAACCCTCAAAGACGAGTGGCAGCAGTTCTCAGCAGCAAAGCATTTAATCTTATTTTTGGGTGGCTCTGCTTCTTGTGTGAGACCCTGTTGCGTTCAAAAACGCATAAATAAAATTAATTTTACTTATTGGTTGCAGCCACTAGATACAAAGAAGCAGAGCTTTGCATAGGTCAGCTGTTGATCTCATACCAATAAAATGTTACTTTGATTATATACTGTAGACCTTCAGCTAGCCCACAACAATGCAAGACATTATTCTTGTAATCAAAACACTTGATAAAGATGATCATTTAGAAGGAACAATAGCCTGAGGTTATTTTCTGGATAAGTTAATTTTAAGCTCTGGTTTGACAGGCTACTGAATGCAAAAGGAATGGAGAGTGTGGTCTCATTTGCTCAAACTCTGGGCCTCATTCAAAATCAGGTGTGAAGCCTTGCTCTGCAGAGCTTACTAGAGGTAACTTGGCATAATATACATCTTCCCTCTTTAGAAGAATTTTGGTGTTTCTTTCTCTAGGTGTATAGCTTCAGGTCCCTACCTCAAAAATTATCTTTTGTGATCAAATATTTTTCTCCATTGCAACTAGTTAATTAAATAGGATTTGCAATTTAAAGGCCTTTTTATTTTTCCCTTTCCTTTTTAGACATTTCACAGTATCAGAAAATAAGGAGATACATTTATCATGATTTAGTGAGTTTGGAAAGTGGGGCAGCATATAGTTTGAGCTCCAGTTTAGCTCCATATCCTAATGAGTTTTGTTGTCAGAATGGACGAAATTTCCTAACATACTGCTGCAAACCAAGTTTTGAAATTGTGTACTGTGACGGTGTTCACAGGGGTTTTTGGATGAGAAAAGAGATGAGGATCTGACTCCATGTTTCAGAAGGCTGATTTATTATTTTATGATATATATTACATTAAAACTATACTAAAAAATAGAAGAAAAGGTTTCATCAGAAGGCCAGCTAAGCTAAGAATAGAAAGGAATGATAACAAAGGCAGCTGCCTCAGTCTCTCTGTACGAGCCAGCTGGGCTGTGATTGGCCATTGATTATAAACATCCAAGATGGGCCAATCACAGATGCACCTGTTGCATTCCACAGCAGCAGATAATCAATGTTTACATTTTGTTCCTGAGGCCTCTCAGCTTCTCAGAAGGAAAAATCCTAAGGAAAGGATTTTTCATAAAAGATATCTGCAGCAGTGTACCTTCATCACAACTCCATTAATGGCTGTGCACATACAGATGTGGGCAGATGAATAAAAGGAGTGGTCAGCCAAGGACACTGGGCTGAATCTGGTACTTACCCCCTTTCCAAAGCAGGAGTATCAGTCATCCTCTAGCATGGGATTTTACCAGAGGAAGCAGAGGGAGATGCATGTCAGGTTGTTTGGTAGGTGTTTGCCCATTCCAGCGGATGACACACTGTCACACACTGCTGGCCCAGGGGTGCATGCTAAATTCAGTCCTGTTGTTCTTTCTAAATAAATTTTGACAGGACTTGTTCTGACTTGTGCTCTTCCTTCTCTAGTCAGGTCTGGTTTGATCCTTTTCAGAATGGTCATTCACTTTCCAAAGAAGTCTCACACTGATAGACCACCTATAAATCATAGCCCTTGCTGCCTTTTTATTTGCTTCCCTGCCAGCCTGCAATTCAGTTTTCATTAGAGCTGCCTAAAGCCAATAAATGTAAGCTTTTACCATGCAGACATTGTAAGAAATAAGAAGTCCTGTGGATTTTAAACAAATTACAGGCAGAATAAGATTGTAATTTGGGATGTAGACTGACTTAAGAAGTTGATTCAATTAATGTGGCATAATAGTAATTCAGCATAATGTGCTCATGCCATTAGACTTGCACAGAAAAATGTTCCAAACAGCTATAATGAATAGTTTGGGTTTTGAATACCTGAGAGAGCAGTTTCACCTGGAATCATAACTGGCATCTCTCAGAATGCTTGCACATTAAGAAAATTCAAAAAGGTATATGAATTTGAGTAAATTTCAGTACCACCTTGGGTAAAATTAAATTTTAGTGTCACTCAAGCACTCCTGGAGATGTAGAGGTAAAATCTGCTTCACCTGTACAACTCTGGAGGAAACTAACTCTGATTCAAGGAATCTGCATCATGCTGTGCATGAAAAACATAGAGAGACTTTCCCAAGAGGCTAAAAATCTAAGTCCCAGTATTTTTTAGTACAATTTAGCTGCTTAGTTCCAAAGTAATTTAGGTACCTCTAAACATGCCCCTTAAAGGAGTGTTGTATGGAGGATGCCTGTGGAATTCACCCCAATGCAGCTCAAAACTCCTAACTTTCTGAGCTGTGGAAAAAAATGAAAAGAGAACCCAAAAAGGAAAGAAAAGCCATTGCCTAAACAAAGACCATATAACTCACATAGCAAATATCCCATGGCAAAAAATGCTGGAAGCTGCCTGAGAGTGCCAGTTTTAAAAGCACCCATGATAATGACCCCTCCACACACACAAGGTTCTCATTTTGGTATTCTTATGACACAGTAACAATATTGGGGGGCACAGATAGATATGGAATACAATAACATTATGGATTACCCCAGGACATTCCACCTCTTATCCCATATTGTCTGATTAATGCCCAAATGAATACATTTCAACTGTAAACATACCTACACATATATCTATACATATCTACATATAACTATATACAAATACAATTTCAGTGGTCACTGACCATCCCCCCAGATATGGACAGAGTTCATTTGGTCCATGGCTGATATGACTGGACAAGTCCATGGTAATTAAAATATGCAGTGGCAGTGACATCCAGCAGCCAGTGGTACATTCCAGCCTTCCAGGCTGTTCTCACCCACAGTCAAGTCCCCCTGAGGTGCACAGCATTTCCCCAGCCCTCTGCTTAACCCACCAAGTGTAACCAGGTCCTTGAGCAAAAACAATCCCATGGATAGGCTTGCTCAAGGCAGACTGAATCCAAACAGACTTTCCTAA
Source organism: Ammodramus savannarum pratensis (assembly GCA_020466415.1). Classification (NCBI taxonomy): domain Eukaryota; kingdom Metazoa; phylum Chordata; class Aves; order Passeriformes; family Passerellidae; genus Ammodramus; species Ammodramus savannarum. The sequence continues at coordinate 30,141,705 of JAHXMQ010012337.1, forward strand.
CATAATTTCATATGCACAACAGGGACTTTATCTCTGTCTGCTGTACAGGGGTTTGGATTGGGCAGCTCAGTTAGTGGAATCTCTGGTGTTAACTAAGTACCTCATATTCTATAGTATTGCTATCTGGAAATTCTTTCCCTGCTTGCTCAAATTTTATAAATCCAGAAATGAACTTGAAACTATGTGGAGGCTCCCTTTGCATGCCTTGTTCTTTAAACAGATCCTTGTTTTTGTGATCACAGATTGGAAGCAAATCACGTGCCTGTCTGCTTGCTTTGGGGTAGAGTCTTTCTTGGGAAAAGCTGACTGTGCAAATACCTAATTACAATATAATGTGGTTTTTTTAGGCTGAGGGAATGTGCTTCAGTCTGTCTGGCTTTGGGTTTTTTTTGGTAATCAGACTTGTCTCCTATAGAAAGAGCTGTGATACCTGTGTATGCTTTGCTCTATGGATAATTCAAATAAAGATCTGATTTAAAGCCTGCAACACTTAACACTAGTCAACAGAATAATTATGCGATTGGAGCAGGGAGGAACCAGCATCTAAATTAAAAGGAGACAGGAGGCTGTGTTAGAAATTAGATGGGCAAGTCCTGCCTCTGTCACCAGTGATCTTCTGTGACCTTGTAGTAAAGATTTTGACTGTCCAATGTACTTGTAGGTCCTGAAAGGGTGGTGTTGTTTCACAGTAAAGGAGCTGTTGTCTAAAAAATCCCCAAAACCTTGTAAGATTTATCTTATTAAACTTTCTAGTGCTTTCAACTTGGCATATATTAGCAGGTGGTAATTCTAATGCCAGTTTTAAAAGTATCTTCTAAAGTATTTTAAGCACTGACTTTTTTTTTAGGAAATAGCTAGAAATAGAAGTATGAAAGCAAAAGCTTGAAGTGTTTTTACTTTCTGAAAGTACCAGAATTGATGAGTTTTTAAACACACCAAGTTTTAATGAAAAAATCCAATTCTTGCTAAGCTCTGCTATTGGTCTCTGAGGCTATCACTGCTAGCAATGGATTAGGAGAACAATGTCACTGAACTGAATTCCTCTTTAATATGCCACAATTGAAAGGATGATAAGAAGACTTTCACATTTCAGAAAGCTTTTTGATTGTAGTACCTTTAATAACTTTAAATTAAGTTATGGCTTTACATTAAAATGTATAAAATTATGAAGTCCCCACATCACAAAGTAGTGCAGAAATTATTAGAATGACTTTGTTGTGCTGATGAATTGAGCACAAGATGAGCACTGGCCTATTGCTAAAAAGGTGAACCCTATTAAAATGATTTTTAATAAGCTTTTTAAATGCTTTCCATTTTGCTATTCACATAATTAAAAGGGAGGGAAAACTACTCAGACTAGGTAAAGAAAGAAAAGCCTTTGGGCCTTATACCACTTTCTCCAGCTTAGTTTCATTTGCAGAGTTAAAATGTGCAGGTACAGCTGTCATAAATTTTAAGTTAGAGGGCTTGAAGGTTGTATTGCCTTCAGAGAGGGCAAGCACCACTGCTTTTCCTATTTTCGGATGAGTTTTTAACCTTTTTACCTGGCTTTCTGTGGTATTTTCAGGGTCCCCAGGATGAAGGAGGAATTGAGAATCTGATTCCATGTTCTTAGGAGGCTTATATAATAGTATATTATATTATATTATATTTATTTTATTATATTTATTATATTTATTATATTATAAAGAATGCTATACTAAAATTATACTAAAGAATAGAGAAACGATACAGACAGAAGGTTACCAAGAATGAGAATGAAAACTCATGACTGCTTCCAGAGTCCCGACGCAGCTTGACCCTGGTTGTTCATTAAGTTAAAACAATTCACAGAAAACCAATCAAACAATCACCTGTTGGTAAACAATCTCCAATCATATTCCAAAGTAGCAAAACACAGGAGAAGCAATCAGATAATTATTGTTTTCCTTTTTCTCTGAGGCTTCTCAGCTTGCCAGGAGAAGAAATCCTGGTGAAGGGATTTTTCAGAAAATGTGACAGTGACAACTTTCTATCCTTGTTTTGTACATGCAGAGTATTTCCGTTCTCTGAGCTGGTGTTCCTCAGAGTGTGTGTTTAGCCAGAACAACCAACATGATCAATGTATGAGTTGCCCATTTTACATCTCTGTTACAGTGCCAGGGTCTTGTGCCCTCATACCAAGCTGTTTACAAGTGTATCATTAGGATATTTTCCAGCATAGCAGGTCAAATGCTATTAGTGAAATGAAACTCCAAAGTGCATTTGGAAGAGCGCTGATTATCAGACTAAATAATCCAGAACAAATGGCCAGAGTCTAACAAACAAAAATGAGCAATAAAATCAAGCATGTTGGAATATTTTGGCAGTTAACTAGTTTTTTCTTTCCTAGATAATCACACAAACCTAGTAGCTATTAAACAGTGATTTGCATGCCAGGAACAATGTTACTATCAGTAGGAAATCACATCATTAATATGTATAAAATTTGGACCTGTGAAGGTATCCTGAGCTTGCCAGTCTCTGCTAAGAAATTTTTTTTCAAGGACACATCAAAAGAGTTCTGTAAATAGACAAAAATGGATTTGGATTTTAATACAAAAGATATGGAAACAGCTCTCCTCCTGTCCACTGAGTGCTGGCAGAGGAGATCCTTTCATCCAGCCTTGCTCCTAGTCCAGCTGCTTGCAGTGGCCTCCTGAGCTGCAATGAAGTCCATGCTGAATTTCTTCTGGATCTCTAAGGAACTTTTTCTCATTTCTGGCACTTGGTGTTGGTGTGCTCCTGCCCCTCTCCCAGCTTGCTGTGACCCTCATTCTCTCCTTGTCCCATCTGACTTTGGGAAGCATTTTTCCATACATTGCAAGGATCACTCTTCTTTTTCTCTTGTCACTTTTCCCACTTTGCTGTCCTTTGCAGCCAACAGGACAGAGCAGCCTTCCCCTGTAGTGCCCTGCCACAACTCTGATCCCTGTTTGTGATGTGAGCACTTGTGCCATCAGTCACTGTTCCCTCACTCTGGGGGAACACTCCGAGCCAGCATCTTTGGGCACAGCAGCCTGTGTTTCAATGAAGGAACAGCTTCTTTGTGTCAAGGGCACAGCAGCTCTGGGCTGTATTAACATACCAGGGTAAATGCAGATCTGGGTTTTATAAGATGGCTAATTTGTTTAGAGGTGGTTGCTGAAGAGCACATAATGTCAAGCCATATGGCAGGAAACCTTCATACAAAATTAATTCCATCATTAGCTGTTCGTGTCTGCTTGTTGCCGTTTTCCCAAGGATCTTTTTTGTGTTCAAAGAATCTATGATATTCACTCAACTCTGGAGCACAGATGTGGAAAAGAAATGTACTTGCTGTTCCTTGTGTGTCACATAAGTGTATGCTTAGAGCAGAGGGATTTCTTACTTTGCCATTAGAGCTATCATGCCAAAACAATGAGTAATGGCTTTAAAGAAAAGGCATGACAGTCAGTTATCTGGCCATACATACCAAGGTGAATGCAGTAGGTCTTTTGATGTTTACAGTGAGGTATTTTGGTACCTTTGAGCCTTTGGACTCATAAACTAGAATTATTGCAGTAACTTTTCAGCACAGTGCTAAAACATTAACAGAATGCTATGTTTTACATTTCATTTTCTACCATATTCATCCTGCAGGAATTACTGTTTTGGGACTTTTTGTAAAGAACCCTCCTTTGAGAACTAATTATGAAAAATGTTTCTCTCTTTCTCACTTTAAATTACCTCTTAGACTATTGCAGTTCATCTTGAAGGCATTTTTGTAATCAATTTTTTTCATGAACATTAATACAACCTGTGGCAGGTCTGAATGAAATAGAAAGTTTCGCCATTTCTGCCAAGAGAATAGTTTTTGTCTCAGCTGCTTTTTTTTGTTTGCTATTTTTTGTTTGCTATTTTTTATATGTTCTTCTTCTTTCTTTAATATTGAAACAGCTGGTTTCTTAAAAAGATAGCAGATTGTTATAGTTTGGAGGAATTATTCTTGAGAAATGAGTGAATAATTAGGACAGTTTCCTGAACAAAACACTTCCCTGACCCCAAAGCTGCTGCATTCAAATAACTAAATGTTGTTGTCTTCAGAGGAGAATGTGCTTCTCTGGCTTGCAGATATATTTCCCATGGAATCCAAGACCAGTGAATGATTTTAAATTTATCTCTTTCTGTGGTCAGTCTGTAGTACAGAAAAGGAGTTTATCCCTGAGCTCCAGATGAGATTTCCCTTGCAGGTGTTTGGGTGACACTGGATGCATTTGTAATATCTATCTGATCAAACCTTTTACCCAGTGTTTTGTTCACAAGTTCAAAAGTTATAATAAAAGTTATTAAGTCACACATACCTGGAAAGTTGCATCCAAATGAACCCACATATAATGGAAGCTTTTTCAGGTTTATGAAAACTGTGTTCATGTACATCCCCCAGTTTCTCTGTGTACAAATGTGACTGCAGTTTGCATGTGGTTGGTGAATATTAACTTATGGGAAGGAAAGGAAGTGTCTCCCATGTGCTTCTCATTAGTAAGATCAAAAAAGAAAAAAAAGAAGAAAAAAAAAAAACCAACAAAAAAACAACACCCCAAAAAAAACAAAAAAAGAAAGAAAAAAACCCAAAACAACCAAAAAAACCCCACCAAACCTCCCCCCACCAAAAAAAACCCAAACAAACAAGCCAAAACAGAAAGGGAACTTTGAGGGCAACTCAATGAAAAGATACTGGTAGGTTCTGACATAATATGGAATTTATACAAATCTTTCTGCAGATAGCCATCATCAAAACAAACCCCAATCAATGCAAGGATTGTGGAAGCTTTATGAGGGAAAGATTTTTAAAGTCCTTTTGTGTATTATGTGGTGAATATCCTGCAGCATGGATCTGAGGTTTGCACCTGCTGTATTTGCTAATGCTAGACAATAATATTAGCATGTCGTGATTCCATGACTGCAGAATGGACTAGGAAGCATCATTCAACCACAGATTAAAAGAGTTGCCAAGCAGGGCATAAGAAGGAAGTGGAAAATACTTCTTTTCTGCTTTTCCTGAGCTTAGTACAGACATTTCAATAGATTGTTTTATAAATATTGATGGTTATTGAAAGGACTGTTCACATCCCATAGGAATATTTTTTTGAATTTTTTGCTTTCATTTAATTTTCCAAAGTGGTTGTAATAAATTTGATCAAGTAAACCTTACGATATTTTATATTTCATTCCACAGAAATACCTCAGGAGCTTTTTCTCTGCAATGCTGAAATCTCCATCATCTCCACTGAACATTGACAAAGTGGGGCTGACATTGTCCAAATACACCATCTGTGAATTCTCACCCTTCTTCAGGAAAGGCGTTTTTGACTACAGCAGCCATGGGACCAGCTAAGCTTTGGACCAGGATCCTTGTGCTGGAGGAGTATGGCTGGAGTGGTGCCTTCACTTTTTTGCAAGAGGAATGGGGGAGAGAAAAACCCTGTGTCTCCTCCATGCCTGGAAACATCCAAACAGCCCAAGTGGGGACAGCCAGGCCCCCACACTGACCTGTGTCCTTCAGCTGCTCCCAAGGCAGTGCCTGCATTCTCCTGGCATGGGCTGTACAGACATTTTTGTGTAAGTCGCTCTGTTAATAGTGTACAAAGATTCTGACTCTGGTAATGAGTTTGGATCCCTTCTTGGCAGCAGTGCTTCCTTCCCATTTTCTCAGATCATTTGTTCAAGAGCATCTCGTGTTTACCGTGGCAGTGTGTCATGCTGACAGAGGGTTTCCCAGTGGCCTTTTGGTTTCTGTCCAAGCTGTTCCTTAAAGAACAGCTCTTCTTTTGTTTCTTTATAGCATTGTGTCACATTTAAGGTAATGATCATGCTCCACTGTTGTTTCATTTTCTTTCCCTTCTACATACACTGAGTATTGATTGTATAATTGTATAGTTTTTCTCAGAAGAATTAAAGGGTCTGGGTAACTTGAAAGCTTACAATTATATATGCAACAGGAAGAATATAATTTGAGCCCTATCAGAGTCCTCCAAACTTACTTGTTTGGAGGCTGAAAAAAATCATTCACCATTAATAAAGAAGCAAAGGAAGCAATAGTTACTGAATAACATGGTCAGCATCTTTTCAGATTTTGTAATCATTCAGACTGGAAATTCTGCACTGTACAGAGCTCTAGCTATGCATAAAGCTGATGCAAAGTGCTATATATTGTTTTTTAAATAGCTTCTTCACAATAATTGTAAAACCTGAGGTATATTTGCATCAGTTAAAATTTACAGGATTTAAATAATAGTACTTTAAAATGACTCAGGATTTATTCAGACTTGCACATATATATACAGGTAGAACTAATTTTATATTGCTGCAGACTCAAAGCTATGTATACACTGTGACTGGAATTATGTGTATATGTTAATGTATAATTGGTTGTATAAAAATCAGAATTTAATTACTTCCAGTTATTAAAATGCATAATGAAAGTTTTGTGTGCCATTTGTTCAGAGTGTGAAGCATTTTTTTTCTGAGTTGACATCACTGACCACTGGTAGGTTGTGGTAATCAAACTATTTCATGTCATTGAAAATTATTATTAAAACCTAAAATAACAGTATTGGTGGCTTTTTTATTTCATGACCTAAATTATAGGAACAGCAGTGTTTCACATTTAATATGATACATCCATGGTCCTGAGGGAACTGGCCAAGGAAGTGTCCAAGGCACATCATATTTAAGAAGTGATGGCACTCTAGGGAAGCTCCCTCTGACTGGAGAAGGGGAAACATAACCCTCATTTTTAAAAAGGGAAAAGAGGAGGACCCAAGGAACCACAGACCAGTCAGTCTTCCCTCAGTGCCTGGCAAGATGATGGAGCAGGCCCTTTTGGAAACTGTGCCAAGGCTCATGGTAAATAATGTGGTAATTGGTGACTGCCTTCACTAAAGAAAAATCATGCCTGATGCATTTGCTGGCCTGCAGGAATAGTGGGAGTGGCCTTAAGCTGGTTTTGTTAGATATTGGGAAGGAATTCTTGGCTGTAGGGGTGGTGAGTTGCACAAGTTGCACAGAGAAGCTGTGGGCAGCCCCTCACTGCAGGTGTTCAAGGCCAGGCTGGATGGGGCTGTGAGAAACCTGATGAGAAACACCAGGGAGGTGCCACTGCCTGTGGCAGGGCTTAGAGGACTTCTAAGGTCCTTCCCAAACCAGGCCCTTCTGTGATTCTCTGCTGGTGTATAAAGATAACTGGGTTCCATTACTAAGCATAGCCTGCCACAATAAGCATCTTTAATTGAAATTTTAAAAGAAAAAGAAAATAAGTGGAATGGATTATTTAAATTTTGAGATTATTTTTTAAATTTTAATTCATTTCAGGGAAAACAAAAGGGTAAAATTTCTGGGCCCTGTTATTAGCAGGGTAAGATTTATTACCTTTGAGTGTGTCTGACTTTATCAGACTCTAACTGACATAGGACCTCTGATTGGGAAGCTGAGCATTCTGATCAAACCTGCTGATTCCCAAACTGTTTTTTTTTTTTTTTTTTTTTTTTTTTTTTTTTTTTTTTTTTTTCCACTGGGTCCTGGAGATTCCTTCATGCACTGGAGCATTACCTGCCTGTGCTTGGTTACTGACAGGGACCTGATCCCGTGATCCCTGCTCTGCCCAGTGCCTCTGTTACACCTCTCCAGGGCCCTCAGTGCACATTTCATCCTCCTGACCACAAGGCTCTGTTTTCCCTTCCTGCTTCCCTCTGCCATTTGGCTTTGCTTGTGCTTCCCAGATCAGAAGGTGGAGGCTGGGTTCTTGCTGGGTGCCTGTGGTGAGCTGAGTCACTGGAGTTTGTGTTGCAGCACTCAATGGAAGACTGGTAAGTGCATGTGGTTGTCCTGCTCTGCTGCCCACGAGTGCTTCACAGGCAGAAATGAGGGATGATCAATAAATGGCTCTGAATCTCACTTCAAAGCCAGTGACTGTTCTGTTTCTCCTTCTCCCTTGGCCTGTTCCCTTTCCTACCTCATTGCAATGAGGTATGATAAAGAATTAATGCCTCAGAGTCTTTAGAAAATGATTTTGTGTAACTGTAGAGCATTATTTCCTGGGTGCCACTTCTGTGAAAGGACCTAGCAGGCCAAAAAAGGGTAAACTGCATTATCTGCTGCACTGATAAACCCATTTTCTGCAGTTTTCTTTCCTGAAAACCTACCAGTGTGCCAAGCAGAACTCCATTGCACCACATGGTGAATGCTGGTTATGAAAAGGCAGAAACAGACAGGACTCCTACAGGTATTTTGTGTCACTTTGGATTTGGAGAACCTGTTTAAGAAAAACTCAATGTGATAAAGAGTTAAGTCAAGTGAAAAATTTGAATATTAATTTTTTTCACTTGAATTTAAAGGAAGACTTGTACTGGCTTCCTGCCAACAGTACAAATTGATTCAGGATCAGATGCCCCAGTGGTGTAACCATCCTATAAGGTAGTTAATTTATGTTGTCTAGTTTACCTGACCTGCAGTGTTAAATGTGTACATTGCAAATAACAGAGGTCTATTAATCACTCTATTTACAATGTCATCAAGTTCAAAGCTACAGAGTTGTGAATGTAAGCATGAGATTAGGACTACAACCCCAAGGTACCACTTTTTCCCACCTTCTTACCTATCTTTCACTGGTGTCCAGAGTTTAATCAATCTTGAGAAGCTCAGGCTAAGCTAGGAGGCATCTTTGAATAATTACACCAGTAAAAAATATGATGGCTGTTTATAACCTACAGTCTTTGAACTCAGACTTCAAGAGAAGTTTCCAATAGAAGCTGAAATGCATAGAGCTAGCCATGTTAAATGTTCCAATTGCATTTCTCTGTAGATATCCTCACGCTCTAAAATTGTCCATTAATTTTATTTTCAACATACTGACACTTTCAACAACATTTTGAAAGTTATTTTCAGGCCTGGTACGGGTGGTGGCTTTTTTTCCAAGAACATAAGTGATTGAGAAATGTCCTTAAGTAAAACCTAACTTATGTAACAGTCCTATATATATTTCAGGCAAAGTGTGTGTTTAAGTACTTTACTATAATGGGGCTATCACAATTACCCATGCAACTGAAATCATATCTCCATTAAAGTCATCAAACAGCTTGGCTTATATCCTTGCTGAGCCTACAGCAGCTTTTTATCAATAGGATTGCACCAAAAAAGGCTAAAAAGCACACTGGAGATGGTGCTTGGCTTTTTTTTTTGGTATTTTTTTTCTTTTTCTTTCTGTATAACATGATTAAATGCAAAACAACTTTGATGAAAGCCTTGCTGTTGGTCTTGACCCTGCTCTCCTTTAACTGGAAGTGTTTTTCCCCTGAATGTGCTGCTGCTCAAAGGCAAGAGGGTGAGCAGCCTTCAAAGCCCTGCTGATAAATGACTGCTGGCAATCTCCTCGCTCCTGGGGGTGGGAATAAGAAATAGGTTTGTATTAGACTGTGATAAAGCTTGAAATTTTATATGCTCCCAGCTCACCAAAGCCCCAAAATTGGAAAAAATAAATTATTTTCAACTTACAAGTTTCTTATATCCGTCCATGGGTTTATTTTCTCTGTGTTGCATTAGATTCTGGGGAAAAAAAAAAAGATAAGCTAAAGAGCAAAAACTTTCTGTCTTCCATCCTCATAATGGGAAATAGAAGATATTCCTTTGCAGGACAGGCTTCGTGAGCAATTAAGGTCTATGAAGTTGTACAGGCCCTGAACCAGTTAAATGCTTAAAGTCTGATAAAGGTGTATTTTCTTGGCAAGGTTGTAAAGTGAATTTTTTAAATAAACTGGGTCCTGTCACTTTTTTAAATTGTTGTTTTATTATTTCAAGAGAGTGCTTTGTTATTATTGGTGGCAGACCAGAATGCTGCTGTGGATGTACCTTTTTATTCCTAATACAGTGAAAACAAAGTCAATTACGAACAAAAATATCATAAAATATAATCAATTAAAGTTGGAAAAGGCCTGTAGGATCATAAAGTCCAACCATTAATGGACTGTGCTGCTGTGTCACCAATAAACCATGTGCCCAAGTGCCACATCCACACATTATTTGAACATTTCAAAGGCTGGGTATTCCACCATTTCTCTGGGCATCCTGTCCCAATGCCAGACTACTCTCTCACTAAAGAAATATTTCTTAATATCCAATTTAGACCTCCTCTGTTGCAACTTGAGAAAGAAACAGGTTGGGAAAGTGAACAGTGACCTGAAAATGAATTTTGTGGGAAACAGGTAAACTTCCTCATGCCACCTGTCTAGCGCAGTGAAATCCATATAAGAGCTCATCCAACTGGCTGGAAATACCTGATCACAAACAATGTTGTTCTTTTGTCTTTTTGAGACTGAGTTTTAGAAGAAACGTGTTGGGAAGCCATATTAAGGGTGAACATTAATGTTTGACAAAATGGAGGCAAGATTTTGGACCAGAAGCTTTAGTCTCATGTCTGCAGTGTGTAACAAGTCTTAGAAGCAAAAATGCAAGTGGCAGCATGGGAAACTCAGTATCTTCTTTACAACTTTGTTTTCTTTATAAATACAATTTTCTCCAAAGTTCTGCTGACATTGGAGCGTGCAGCGCAGCTTTTGCTCTCACACAGAGTTTTGGCAGTACTTTGGTGGTTGTTTTTTGAAACTGGTCTCAGAAAAAGAAATAGGTCTAAGAAAAAAGTTTACAGACTCTTTCAAAGTCCTTCTCAATTTCTTTTACTAGCTTCTTCTATTTTCTCATGATAGTTTTGTCTGGGTGGCTTGTTCTTTGTAAGTTTTCAATTACTTCCTGTCTGTAGTCTCATTTTACAGATGGTTTATAAGAACGTGCTGGGAAGAGTTGAAGAGAAAGCAAATCCTTTATTATATGACAAATGGTAGTGATCATCTTCTGATAACTTGTTCTGATCTCCTGTTTTTCTGTTTCCTTAAAGGCATGGATCAGAGATCATCAACTGAAACCACATTTTAGTTGTGTTCTGTAAAAATTGGTGTCCTTGATTTTTAATTTTGGGAATTACAACAGAAATCAGAATCTCAAAAATGAGCAGGTGAAAATTGTTAATAGTGTTGTTGCTGTTCTCCCTGGGAAATCAGTGTCTTTTCAAGACTTCTGCATCATGGATGGGTTTTTTTCCCAAATGTGAGTACCTTGGAGATGTATGGGTTGCAAATTACTCCTTTCCATGGTGCAGAGTAGCATGCTGATAACAGGAGTAAAATTAATCTACTGATAATGAGAGCTTTAAGAATTGTTCTATGGAAACTAATGATGTGTATGTCAAATAACCTGTTTTTCTCATTGAGTTCAACAAGAGAGAAGGCAATGCTCTACTGCTGAAAAAACAAGCCATGGCACATTTTCATCCATAACCACCTCCAATTCTCATTAATTTAGTAGCTGAGCAACAGGAGAAGAGTGCTGGACAATGCAGAGGCAGCAGAGCCCTCTGAAAGATCAGCACAGGAGAATGTGAACAATTAAATTCATATCTCAGTCTGTGTTCAGATCTGTCCTGCTCTGAGCTTGGGAGTGTTCATTAATGCAGTGTGGATGAAAGAACATGCCAGTTCAGGGAAGCAAGTGCTTCCATCAGGGCTCCAGCACAGAAAGGTTGCTGAGCAATGTGTAAAATCAGAACCTTGAAGGAGCTTCCAAGCTGCCTGAGCTATTGATTCAGGTTTATGTGCTCTGATGAAGTTACCTCTTAACATCTTAATTATGTGCCAGGCTCTGGCTGTATCTATTGTGTGAGGGGTTCTCAGTGTTGGTAGGAAAGGCAGAGGAGAATGGAAGAATGCAAAAAAAGTTGCAAGAAAATAAAAGAAAAACAGCCCCAGATCAAACAAGCAAAACAAAACCAAATGATTGTTTGAAAAACAAAGGTATCACAAACTTCTTAATCTGTGGTAATTTAACATTTGCATAACATTATTTTCTGGATGGACAGAGAATTGCTGAAATTTGTCAAATCTATCAGCAAATTGAGAGCATCTCTCAGCACAGCTCATTTCCTCAGCAAGAGGATTTCACCACCCTTTTCTTTTGTAGTGGTGGAACGGGGTTTTAGGGGACTGGGACTCTGCTGGGTGTATTGGCAACTTGTATTTCATTCTGTGTGAATCAAATCAAGGGTGGAATTTAAAATTCATACTGAGTAATCTGGCCTTTAAAAGCATGATGAGATTTTACAAGGCAAATTTCGGCCTGTTTATTAGCACTCATCTGGGATCCTGCACGCTGCAGGACAAAATCCACATAATCATCTTCACTATACCATTTTGAACAACTTTGACAATTATTATACCTTTTGAATTACCTTTGACAAGGCTGATAATGAGATTGCCTTGATGATACTCTGGAAAATCAGCAACAAAAGAACTTTCCTGGGGTAAGTGATTTATTATCCAGGCATGAAGGCTTGGGCTGTGGATATTAAGGCTGCACAGAGCTCTCTGCTAGGAATTTCTTGGTAAGTATCTGTCCTGGTTTAAAGGACCAGGTGTCTGCTAGGGAAGGTGGGAAACCCCCCTGGAATGGAAAATGAGATCCCCTTCCCTCCAAGTTATTATAACTTTGAAATTATGGGGCTTTCAGGCAAAGATATGTGAAAAGGAATAAGATGCTAACCTCCAACAGGATCTCTAGGAAGGTGCTGTTGTGGTTTAATTGGAGAGATAAGTAAATAGGAGCAAATATGAAAGTAAGTAAAGAAGAAAGAAAAAAAAAGAAAGTAAAGAACGTAAGTAAACAGGAGCTCACTCAGTTCTCATCCCTTGTGTGATAATGGAGAAAATTGAGGGAAAAAAAAGTGAAAATTGTGGATTGAAATAGGACAGAAATGGAAGAGGTAGTAGTAATGATAAAGTAATTTGAATATCCAAATCAAGTTATGTCCAATGCAGTTGCTCTCTGCTTGCTGAGTGCTGCCCAGTGAATTCCCAGGCAGCTTTCCCCCAGTTTTATGCTGGACCAGGGTGTTGTAAAAAAATAAAAAAATGAAAATCCCCGCAGCCATT
>JAHXMQ010012337.1:30154814-30169877 GCA_020466415.1 Ammodramus savannarum pratensis
GCCTCTCTAAGCCATGTCTGAAGAAAATTCTCCAACACCAGGGGATCTGGAATATCCTTTTGACCAGCTGGGGTCAGTTGTCCCAGCACTTGTGCCCCTCCCAGCCTCTCCCATGGTGTGGTTTGAGAAGCAGAGAAGTTCTTGCCTTAGTGCAAGCACTGCTTGGCATCAGCTCATCACTGTGTTACCAACATTTTCTTGTCCTAAATCCAAAGCACAGCACTGTAGGAAGAAAAGTAGCTCTTCCCCAGCCAAAACCAGGACAAGATACATTGAATTTAAAATAATGATTTGTTTTATGAACCTTTGATTTGTCTGTGCTTTGGCCAATATTCACCATTCAAGTAGATGCTTTTCTTCCCTTGGCAGATACCCATTCAAAATGCAAGAAATCAGTGGTGGCAGGATGGTAGAGGCAAAAGGGGACCAAGAAAGGTGATGGAGCCACTTGGTCACCCCAACAGCCAAGTCTTAACACCCCTTCCCCAGGTTGTCCTGCTTGATGAAACTCAGGACTCACTGCTAACTTCCCACAGGTCATGGTGCAGGAGCTGCTCTGTGCTTTCTCTGCAGGTTACAAAGCTGTTCCTTTCCTCTGGTTCCTTTGTTCAAGCCCTTTTTAAATTAATTCACTTTTCAGTTGCATCTGTTTTGTTTATTAAATGCATGTGTAATTTTGATCCCTTTTCATTGCCTTGAGCAATTTTACTATTCCCTTACATATTGCTGAGATATGCACTATGTGGGGGGAAAAAAAAGGAAGCTGAAGTACCCTTTATTTTTTTTTGTATTTCTTCTCTCTTCCACCAGCTTTCTGATGTAAACCCCCTGTTTTTGCCTTCACACAGAAATATTTTCAAGGACAATTTTATACTGGTTGGTCTCCAGGTAACCTAAAGTTGTGATTCCCTTATAATTAAACCTAAGCTTGTAACTGAAACTGAACTCTTGTCCCTTTTAAAATTAACCCCTCGGTGCAAAACATCAAATGCATAACGCTGAAGCTGAGAACTTATTGACACACCAAGGGGTTAAATCTGCATCTAATGCTGTGGATTTTGTTGATTTACTAACCCCATTACAAAAATGCCCAAGAACTGATGTTGTTAGGTGTGGCCTCATTTCTCTTCATGGAAAAAAGCAAGGCACAACTTCCCAAGGATATTTCTGTGATTCACATTCTCTGAACCTCAGAGAAAGAAAAAACAATTTGCTCATTTACTGCTCCTGTGTTTTGGAACAAGTGGAATGCATTGAGGAAGGTTATTTACCTGAAGGAATTTTCTTGATTCTGGTGTGAGTGTTTTGATTCACTGACCGATTGAATCCAGGAGTGTGTGTTGGCTGACAGTCACGAGATTCTGGGCAGTTGGGTCCTTGTGGAGATTCAGTTTAAATGTAGTGTAATATAATATAGAATAATATAGTATAATAAAGTAATTAATTAGCCTTCTGATGTCCATGGAGTCAGATGCATCATTCCCCCCCCTCATTGGGGTTGCCCTGTTTACTGTAGTTAGGTCTCTTAGTCAGACTTGAGAGAAAACCAAACAAATTCACAGCTCTAAAAAGGAAAAAAAGAATAAAGGGGCTTGTGAGTGGAAACCAGCAGAATTGTATACCATATTAACAGGCCATAGGCCAAATCCAAGTACTAATTACAAAAAACCTCTCCAGGTCTCTGATCTCTGTGCAGCTGCAGGGCAATGCTGCTGGTGGCACCAGAGGGGCCTGGAGTGGCCTGGGCACACTGGGGGGGACTGGGCAGACTGGAGTGGCCTGGGCAGACTGGGGGGGACTGGGCAGACTGGGGGGGACTGGGCAGACTGGTGTGGAGTGCCTGGCTGCAGGAGGGCTCCAGGGGTTATCCAGGCTCCCCTGCACATCCCCTGGAGCCAGTCTGGCCGTGCAATGTGCACTTGTGGGGCCAGCTCAGGTGCAGGGCTGGGTAAAGGCACATCCCTGTTCCAGAGGCCATGCCAGGACACAAGAGCAGGGAAAGGCTCCAAGGCATCCCCCTGCCCACAATCCCAGTGTGGGGGCTGCTGACAGATGGTTTGCATGTTTGAGAAAGCAAAGCCAGGGTTTCTGCAGCCACGTGGGGTACCCCAGAGAGCCCCTCCTTGCCAGCCATTAGCTCAGGTAACACAAACAAGGCCAGGAAAAGCAGAAAAGCAAACTTCCCTTCTGACTGCTGCCAAATGCTCCTTCCCTGCATGGCATGAAAAGAGCCTTGGCCAGATGGTGAGGAGGAGCCCTAGGGTGCAGGCAGCCCTGGGACAAGTGCTGCCCACCTCTTCTCCCAGCTCTGCACTGGCATTTGCCTCTTTTCCTGCACTGCTCCAGTATGGACTGGGAACATAGCATCATTTTCTGCCTACACACATCACACATTAATTTGAAAAGCAAACTCTGGATGTGATTTAGCATAAGGAGATGGAAAGTAGAGAGAATGTGGCAGTGAGTTTGGATTTGCAGAGGATGGTAAATCTTTGGGCGTCTGGGTTTTTGGAAGACTCAAAAAAGATTTATGTGAGTTGTCTCTTGCTCAGTGAAACATAGTTTACAAGTAATTCTGGGGTCTGTAAGGCTGGTGACTGCCTGTCTTACCTAATGTTATTTTCCTCTTACTCTTGCCTGTTTTTGCCTCTACAGAAATGCCTTGACAAGACATTGCAGCAATTTTCCCAACAGATATAATAGTCCATCTCTGGAGGCTTTAGAAGATATTTGCTCAAAGAGGGAGCATTCACTGTGCCACCCATCCTGTTAAAGTATGAAATTAGGATATCAGTTATTGCATCTTACTACACAAATTACCATTTATATAATTGTAAGTCTGTCTCTACTGAGCAACCATTTTTATGGTGATGATCTTGGTATTTACATAAAAATTGCAGTACACAAGGTAAATTGTGTACTCTAACCTACCATTTTTGACAAGAATTTACACATGCACAATAACCTATTTTTTTCTTCTTAAGCAACAGTAATCATAAGTAATGTGCAGAAACATTCATAACCACAGTCTTGCATGAAAGCTCCATTTTTCCCTCAGTAACCTGCTGTAATTACAGCGTACATCAATTCTGCCATAGGTAGATACACCAGATTTTGTTTTCCCTTTATCCTCATACAATTTTAATGACTATCCCTGCTTGGAATACAGCATTGTAAATTAAAAAATTAAAAATTTAGGAGAAGTTTGCTTCCCTGACAACAGTGACAGCAACATTTAATACCCCTCTGTGTGATTTGTAGATAAATATATACAGTTGCTGATACTAGTGAGATAATGTGCCTGGGGCTAATTGTGCCATTACAAATATTTGAAGCCTGAGCTTGATAATGTAGGTCATGGGACTTAAATATGTATGAACTGAACTGATTTGACTTTCTTGCTGCTTGCCAGCATATTGACAGAACCTTTGGAGCTGCAGAGCAGCTGGGCATGGTTGATCACATATTGATCAGGCATTGTGGGGCTTTGTGTTTAGCTGGGTTTGTGGTGGCAGCTCAAAGGAAGAGGCTCACATGGATTGTGGGGCTTGTGAAGCAGATCCTGCTGTTTTCCTTCAGGTCCATGGCTGTCTCCTCCTGGGATTTGGTTGTGGGACACCCCAGTTTGGCACATGAGGTATGCGACAGAGCTTTGCCCAAGTAAGCCCTGCATGAAGATGGCAGCCTTGGTTCTGACTGATCATATCCAGGACAGGTCCTGAGAGGAGCTGTGTGTGTCTGGCTTCTGCTCAGAGCCATCAACAGGAGTGCCCCATGGTTGTGTCTGTGGTCTGGGGCTCTGCAGAGCAGCCACAAGGTCATGGTGTGCTCATCCCATGGTGGTGAGGCTGGGCTGGACACAGCCAGGGACAGGGTCCCCTCAGAGTACCTGACAAGGCCCTTCTGGACTTTTTGCATTCCACATTACTGATTTACTAAGACAGAGGAGATGAGGAAAATGCCAAGCTGTTTGGTATAATCATTGTGTCTTGCCCTGTGGCTGTGTGAGAAATAATTTCAGCTCCCTGTGTGCAAAGTTGTTCTGCTTACAGTGATCCCAAACTCTTGGTTTTGTCCTATCAAGCATCAAGCTCAGTTCTAGTGAAAGAAAACCCTGTACATACCCATCAATGAGCATTTTTATAAGCTCAGGACTCCTGGTTTAGCCTGTAAAGAGCTTTGGCCAGGCCCAGAGATGTCGCAGACATCTTTTCATGAAAATCCTTTTGTTGGGATTTTTTCTTCCTGAGAAGCTGTGAGGCCTCAGGAACAAAACGTAAACATTGATTATCTGCTGCTGTGGAATGCAACAGGTGCATCTGTGATTGGCTCATGTGGTTGTTTCTAATTAATGGCCAATCACAGCAGAGCTGACTTGGACAGAGTCTGAGGCAGCTTTGTTATCATTCTTTTCTATTCTATTCTTAGCTTAGCTAGCCTTCTGAGATGAAACATTTCCTTCTATTCTTTTTAGTATAGTTTTAATGTAACATATATCATAAAATAATAAATCGAGTTTTCTGAAACATGGAGTCAACATTCTCGTCTCTTCCCTCCCCTGAAAACCCCTGTGAAGACCGTCACACAAAGGTGCTTTGGCTCTCAAAGCAGATTGCAGTTAGAGGTGAGGAAATCTGATTTCCTGGCTCTGCTCCCCTGATCTCCAGGCAGAGCCTTGCTGGGTGTAATTCCCTCAGCCCTTTGGCTCAGGCAGTCCCTTGGGCTGGTGGCAAGTGAGCATCTGCAACATTGCTGAATGCCAATTTTGGGTATGGACAGAGGGAAATGCTTAAGGCTCTCTTAGTTTCTCATCTCCACTTGTATTCTGTCATAGCTAATGAGGCAGGTGCTGAGCCCAGTGAAAATTCACTGGTGGTGGAGCTAACACTGATCCCAGCCCCAGTGTCACAAAACCTCGGGGGCACAATTGTGGTCCTGTCCCTTTAGAGTGGCACCAGTGCAGCATCCCCAAGGCTGTGCCACCTGATGGCTGCACCAGCACTACATACAGGAATTTTCTTGGAAGCTTTGGCAGATGGAGAGAAGTTTGTTGTCCCCATTGCATCAGCAAAATCTTAAATGATCAAAGGATTTTTGAAGCTGGCTTCATCCCTCAGCATGTGCCTGCTGCTGGGCCTTGGGTGAAGTCGGTGGTGTTACAGCATTTTACAGAGTGTGAGGCACTCAACACAAGCTGTGGGGAAACATAACCATGAAAGTGGCATATTTTAGGGGGCTGGAATTTCAGCAGCACAGAACACTGCTCCTGCAGGGCTCTTAGCTGGGAAATGGGCTGCTACAAGTCGCCTAACAAAGCCTGGGGCAACGTGCTGTGATGGATCATGCTGGGAAGCAGGAAAAGCAGACATAAAGGGAGAAGATGTAATGAGAAAGAAAAGGCTTGAAAATCCAAGCATCATGGTTCAGATCACATTAAAAAGATTATTTGGAGGGGTCAGAAATTCTATATCTAACTGGACAAACCCTGTGCTGTCCTATTACAGCAAGTTCTCCTTAAAACCTTTTAGATTTAACATGCTGAAATAATGTCACACATAGCCAGCCTTGGTCCATGCCAGTAATTAATTTGAGTGCAATTAATCTGAGTGAAGATGACTTCTTTTGTCAGCAACAGGTAATCCTTCCTAGCAAAGGTAAAGCTGAGCAAGCAGTTGAAAGGGAAATCATTTACAACATTCTCCTTCTCCTGCAATTTGTCTTCACATCCTATTACTTCCCTGGATGGAGCTAAACACAGAGAATAACAAAACAAAAAAAAGCCCCTTTTGAGCTTCTGCAGCTGGTCTTTCTGGTTGAAAGGAAGGCTTTCCTTTGTATATATTGATATTTCTTAAATGAGATGCTTTGATGGTCCCTTAGGGATTTAGCTTGTCTCAATATGAATGTGGAAATTAAAGGAAATATGCAACATGTAAGACAATTATATTGGTTGAAGAAAGATTGGTTACAAGTGCCTTTGCTCAGATTTAACAGGTTTAATTATATTTATGCCCATGACTTCTTTGCTGGAGTCTGTCAGAAACATGGCCCCCTTTTGGGTACCTCACAGGAGGCAGCATTAGACACTTTTTCATGGCTCAGCCATCCAGTGCTGCCAGGGACTGTCTGAGGAGTCTGCAGTAATGTCAATTAGCCATAAAAGTTCTGCAGACAAGCATTATGCCACCTCCTTATGCATCCCCTGCTGCTCACAGGGACACAGTAATGCCCAGGGCTAAAAAACCGTGTTGGATTTGCAGCTCTTTTATTGGACACAGTATCACATTTTCAAATTGGAAAAAAAAGATTCAGCCTTTGGTATCCCTTCTCAGGATATGCTTTTCAAATTGGAATGCCATTAGTTTGCATCTAGCTCCTCATGAGCTGAATTTATTGGCTTTCATTTCTGGTCTGTGCTTTTCTCTCAGTTGGTGTTTCTGCAGGTGATTGGGGAATCCCTGAGCTCCAGGGGATCAGCAGGCATTATTTGCCTTTTCTGTCCTCAATTCCTCCATGTGTTTATTTATTTACTGCCATTCCCTTGATTTTAGAAAGGAAAAGCACAGATGTCTGAGGAGTGTCTGCCTTTTCTTTGTTGTAATTAATTATCTATTATCTATTCAGGGCGCTGCATTGATTGCTGCATCAAGGGCTGTGTAACCCAGGGAGGAGTTTCCCAATGGAAATCCCTTCCCTGACCTCCCCAAGGGGCATGAATTATGGATCTGTCCTACCTGTGTGAGATGGAAGAAGAAGCTCAAAAGCTCTTGGCACTCCCCTCATGTACACACAGAGCTGGGTGCAGGAAAAGCATGCTACAACAATTCCCACATTGGCAACAGCCTTGAAAGGGAGATAAGAATTAACACAGCTCTTAAATTTAGGGGCCAGGGAATGTACCTGATCCCTTCTCTGCAGCACCATCTGGAAAATAAGTCCTGGTGTTGAGGGATAAGACCAGGACTTTCTCTGGGCAAAAGCTTTTGTAGCAGATCTTGTGGTATTTCCATGTAGCGTCCACCAGTCTGAGTCTCTAACCATGCATCTCTTAACCCAGGGCTACAAATGTGCTGCATGGTATCCATGTGGATGGGTTTGTTGGATAACACACCCATTTTGTGCTCACAGGGGCTTTTCTGAGCGCTGTCAGCAGCTGGGGGCGTGCAGATGTGTATCTGATGCTCCTCTGCACAGATGTGTATCTGATGCTCCTCTGCACAGATTTGTATCTGATGCTCCTCTGCACAGATGTGTATATGATGCTCCTTCCACCCTTTTGAAATGCTCTGGGTGCTCAGGGCACATCCATGCATTTAACTTGGCTTAACTCATTTGTTCTTTAATCGTTCATTATCCAGATGGGAGCAACTTCAAAGTGCTGTTCTCAGCAAGACACATTCCTCCCCATCACTTAAATATGCCCAAATCCTGTTTCATGAAACACTTTGACTTTTTTTTCAGATGTATGGTGTTTCAAAGTCACTTTATGATCAGTCCAGGATCACTAGCAGTTAAATCCATCATAGTCCAAAAGTGTTTGAGGGCATATTTTACCTAAGTCATATTGCAGGCACAAAGGGCTCAGCTGTAGAAGGCCTCCTGGTGTGCCCTGGCTCCACATAAAAGAAAAATAATGGATATTTTCATAAATAAAAGTGCAGACCATCATATGCACTCGTAATCTCAGAGTAATTAAGCAGCTGGAGAGAATGATGATTCACACTGGGACTCACTGTGCTCAAAGAGTCCTTTTCCTGTGTGTTTGAACATGTTGCTGAGAAATCCTGTAAATAATGTATTATTCTCTGGTTAAAAAGCTGCCTTCTGGGGATAAGGCAAATAGCATTCGATGTGTTATTGTGTATCATGATGTACAACACAACCTGATGAACTCTCAAAGGGAACAGTGTGAGACCTTGCAGAGAAACATTTCTGGGAGAAATAATCCAAGGATGGGGGCTTGGGCTGTGATGGAGGCATTGCCCTGCAGAGGTTTAATTGTTGTGAGCTCTACCATGTGTCTCCTGGTGTTGGGGGCTACAAAGCACCACAGCCACTGGGAATTTTTGGGTTCTCTCTGAATTTCAGCCTTCATTAAAAAAAGTGTTTGGTTTTTTTTACTTCAGTGTCGCAGACATCTTTTATGAAAAATCCTTTCCTTAGGATTTTTCCTCCTGAGAAGCTGAAAGGCCTCAGGAACAAAATGTAAACATTGATTATCTGCTGCTGTGGAATGCAACAGGTGCATCTGTGATTGGTCTCATGTGGTTGTTTGTAATTAATGGCCAATCACATTCAGCTGGCTCAGACAGAGAGCTGAGCCACAAACCTTTGTTATCATTCCTTCCTATTCTATTCTTAGCTGGCCTTCTGAGATGAAACCTTTTCTTCTAGTCTTTTAGTATAGTTTTAATGTAATATATATGATAATAAATCAGCCTTCTGAAACATGGAGTCAGATCCTCATCTCTTTCCTCATCCAAGAACCCCTGTGAACGCGGTCACACCCATCATGGAACATCCCAGTGGAGGCCAGCAAGGAAAATTCATAACCACATCTGTGCCTGAGATCCTTTTCCTTGTCTAAGTTTTATTTTTTCAGGCAAAAAGCCCTTCCTAGCACCAGAATGACAACCAGGAGGTATTTGCAAGACAAAACCCAGATATCTGCAAGCATGCTGACAGAGGCCTTTGGAGCCTTTGTCACTTCCCTGATGAGGAAAAAAACCAAAACAAACCCAACAAAGATGCTATTTTTGTCCTTCCTTCCTTCCTTCCTTCCTTCCTTCCTTCCTTCCTTCCTTCCTTCCTTCCTTCCTTCCTTCCTCTCCCATTTTTTTTTGTCCCATAAATGAAAACAAAAATAAGTCGGACAGATTTATCAGATGGATAAATCCTGATATTATGAACATTTATGGATATTCTGTCGTGGTGATCCCTGCTCCAAGCTTGGTGTTCTCTCTGGGCAATTCAATAATGAGTCATTAAACACCCCAACCCTTTCAATTAAAGCTCCCAAAGTGCTTGCTAAGCATGAATTACAGTAAGGCTATCAGAGACAGACAATGATAAGCCTCAATTTGGAGGCAAGAAAGACCCAGTTTTGTCAAAGGAGTTTGATTTAAAAACCACCCTGAAAACTGACAAATCAATATTCAAAACACTCCAAGTTCAGTGGGACCAAGTTTGCACTTCAGGGATCCTCTGTGCCCTGTAACCATCACAAACAAAAGTCTAGTCCTAAAGGTGAAGTAAAAGTAAATTTATTACTTGCTGAACCATTTTGAATAATTTTCAAATAAATTGTGATGAGGCACTGTAATTACTGTGTGAGTTTAATTTAGAGTAGGTATTTACCAATCAAATTATATCTGACAGAGGTCGTGAAGGGATGGAAGTTATCCTAAATAAAACCCCTCAGTAGGTGTATCAGTAATATTCCAAAAATCAATGTTGTCATCAAGCCATATTGACCTTCTTAGAAGCTGCGATTTTTTAAATTACATCTCTGAAATAAGATTAAAACTTTTCATTATGCCTGTAGAGTTTCCTTAAAATAAATAAAGAGCACCAAAGCATTTCTTATTGATCCTGAGTCTCATAATAACAGTCTTTAAATCCGAACAAATCCAAATGAAATAACACAATCCCAGCAATCCTCCTCCATTATCTTGTGCATCAAAGGAAGTCAAAATTTAATACATATTTTGTAAAGGTTTAATTAACGGTGGGATTCTTCTTGGTGTGCCAGCTGTAGAATCCACCTTGGAACTCTTGAGGCCTCAGCAGAGGGGGTTCATAAATGCTGTTTTGGCACCCGACACAACAAGAAATGCCACTCCATCAGCTCAGCCCAGACAGCTCCTGCTCATGAATTACTGTTCTCCATTAGAATGCACAGCTTTAAATAAAAGAAAAAGCTGTTGGCAGTGGGAGAAGGCTCTAGAAGGAAGGTTTCAGACCTACCAGGCAGAAGGAGCATGGCTTTGTAAAGTTTCACAGGAGCCATTCTGGCCCCTTCTCTCCACCAAGGCTGCTTTTCTCCTTTAGACATTCCAGCAGTCATCTCTGTGCTTTCATTCTTGCCCATATATATCCTCTCATCATTTCTCTCCTCTGCCCAATTTTCCCCAAACCCCTCTGCCCCCAGAGGCATGCCTGGACACCCATCCTGTTTCTCTGCAGCTGCTTTAGCAATTTTGTTTTCTTCCTCCTTTTGCTCACATGGCTGTGATTCCACGAATTGCTGGAGGACACCATTAGTGTCCTCTGCTTTACAGCAGCAGAAAATTGGACAAGAACATGAATTGCACTGAACACAGCTTAAAAGCCTGTACATTGTCTCTGTTCTCTTCCTGCCTCTGCCCCTCATGTCTGCTTTGCTGTTTGATGTTTTCAAATGGGCCAGATTTGCACCAGAAAAAGTTTTGTTTTCCTGGAGAGGGCAAATGGTTCAGAAAAGTCAACATTTCTTTCTGAGAAGACATTCTGCATCTTAAAGATATTGCATAATCAATGGAGACATAAAAAAGCATGCAAAATTTGCAAGGAGCCATAGCAGTTTTAGGAACATCAAAATATGTTGGGTTTGATTCCCCAGAGGAGCCCTTATTTGTGTGAATGGGGATCCTGTAATTTTATTACCTCCTAGTAATTTTCCTGTCTTCCATTTCATACCTCTAAAAAGGTAGGAGGATATGAGCAAATCAGTTCATTTGCAGTTCTGTTTTATTTTAATTTAAGTGTTACTGAAACGCCAACTGAAATTAATGTGAAAATGCTGGAGCATTGTAGAGAGAGTTTTGAAGAGAAAAAAGTCCTTTCCACATTGCCAACTTTAGTAGAGAATTTCCTTTTTTGTTCTGAGATAATCTTTACATTATGCCTCCATTGTTACATATTTAAGGACTTAGGCTGTGAAGAATTGATTTAAAAAATTGGCAATTTATGTGTGCCATTAAACTTCATTTTTGCTGTAACACAGCATGCTAATTTGTTATGATGTCTTTGATTCAGTGGCCACTGCCAGAAGTGCCAGAGGAAAAGGTAAACTTTAAGCCTGTTGACTTGATTACTGAGTTGATTTATTCCTTCTTTTGGCCAGTTTACACCCACAGCTATTGCAAGAGCTGTGACTGCTCTGCAGTCAATACTTCAGTTTCCCCTGTACTGGAAATACTTTAAGCCAGGCATTTTTGTGACCAAAGCTTTCTGAACAAATATAGAACTGCAGAACTATAACAATTCCCCTGGTTTTATTTTTTAAAATTAATTCAATACTTGTGAGCTACTTTACACAAACAAATGCACACACAAGGTCCATATCAATAATTTATTCTCCTTATTAGAAACCATCAGGGCCTTGGAGAGAATTGTGGATGTGAGGGTTTAAAATCATCCATTCCCTCCGAGAGGCCATGGGGAGGGCACACATACTGTGAACAAGGCTTGGGGGAAAAGAATATATATTTTTATAAACATGGAGTTAGGTGTATACAAGGGGAAATTGCCTCTTTGCCTAAATTAAAAATAGATTTTTTTTCCAGTTTTTTTGGAGTTCACATGTGTAAGAGTAATTGAGTCTGGAAGAGGGAATTTCAAAACTCAATATTTCTGAATATTAAATATGCATCTAGAAGTGTTCTTAATAGATGTGATGGGGTTTTTCTCCAGCAAAAAATATTACAAATTACTGCATGATTGCATTTATAAATGTTTTACAGCAGACAAATTGCTCATAGATGTTTTTATCCCACAGGTGCTACAAACAACCTGACTAAATAAAAACCAAGCGAGGGGCAAAAAGAACCAAACCCCTCTGGATCTAAGGACAGGTCAGTGAGTGACTGTGGATTCACTGTGTCTTGCAGAGCCACAAAGGAAAAACTGCATTATTTTGTTTTTTGCCCAGGACGTTTTTAGTGCCTACATAAGACTGTAATTCTCTGATATAATACCGGTTTTTTTGCTATGCTTTATAGGTCTATTTAGCCTATCATACATCTATTTGTTTCATTATTTAGTAGTAATAACTGCATGAACACCAGAAAAGTGGAGATTGATAAATGTGAGTGGAGAAAACTGTGAACTGGGTCTGGCACTAAGAGCTTGATGCATTCAGAGGTTGACAGAAGGCAAAGCCTGAAACCATTTCAGACACACCTTGAAAGCTGAACATGGTCCTCCAATTCCAGCCTCAGAAGGGAGGCAGGGGAGTCTTTAAATCTTAGTGAATGAGATGGAAGCAAACAAGGCTTTGGAGGAATCACCCTGCTCCTCCGAAGTGCAGGCTAAGTTTGAGAGAAACCAGTCAGAACAGTCATCACAAAAGAGCAGAAGGACTTGGTGTTGCCATCCTCACTAATGGAAAAAGCAGCCTGGAAA
The DNA here is from genome assembly GCA_020466415.1 of Ammodramus savannarum pratensis. Classification (NCBI taxonomy): domain Eukaryota; kingdom Metazoa; phylum Chordata; class Aves; order Passeriformes; family Passerellidae; genus Ammodramus; species Ammodramus savannarum. The sequence continues at coordinate 30,167,199 of JAHXMQ010012337.1, forward strand.
AGAACCCAGATTTTGACTTCTTCTCACAGAAATGAGAGGAAAGATGGCTGAGAAACATAATAAAAACTCTAAAAACTGTGGCTAGGTCACCCCTCAGAATCCTGACTATCATTATCTTCCAGATGCCAAAAAATAAATGTCTCTCCCTCTCCTGCTCTTCCAGGTTTATACTCTTCATGTTTACAGAAAAAGGCTGGGAAACAGTACTAAAATAAATCCTAGAAATCAGAAACATATTGTAGATATAATCACTACTGTATTTCTTTAGATGGTCTTTTTGTGATTTGGATGTCTAGCTCAGGTTTTTATGTGTGCTTGGAATTAGCAATTTGCCATTAGACACAGTATAAAAGCAACCCACAGAGAGCTACTCAGAGTTTTCTTGTGCACAAAATGTTTGTGAGAAAAAACACTGTAAAAACACAATTTGTTTTCCAAAATAATTTTTAGTGGAGGATGCTGATTTTTTAATCTGAAGTCAAGGTACAGTTTTCTTCCCTCACAAGGATTTTTTAAAAGCTGAAAAGATCCTTCATAGAACTAAATAAACCCATACTGTGTTCTAGCATATTTGTGTTTAAAAGAAAAATCCCAGGTGTTCTCATGCTGACCCTGGGGACATATGCCAAATTCTTTATGGAATCTGGAACTTTGTGTTCTGATTAGGTTTTAAAATGGGGTTTTGCAGTGCTAGAGTCTGGGCAGCAGGTCCAAGCAGAGCTGACTTACAGATGAATCCTGTGCTTTATATAACCAATACCACCTATGCTATAGTTACTTAAAAATAGATAAACCTTATTTGCAGACTCACCAAACCCCTTATGCTGGGATCTCACAATTCCTTGGGAAGTTCTCCAAATATCCACTGCAGCAGGGGCTCCCAGGAACTGTGGATCTGGATGGTGGTAACACATTAGGCAATTGCTGATGTAACTTTCTCAATCACTGCTCTCTTTCTCATTCAGCAATGATTTGGTATCTTGCTTATTTTGTATGTTCCTGGAACTGAGTGCATTGTAAGCTTATTTCTTTATTAAATGTGTAATTTTATTTCTGTGTTGCCTTGATATTAATAGTAAAACAAAGAGCATTCTTTCCATTGGTGTCTGTGCTCTCCATGTTGCACCCATCAGCTGGCAAAACAGGTATGTGTTATTTGCTTAATAGGTTTTTGCTTAAATTCACTGTCTTATTCACCTCTTTTTGGCAGAGCAGTGTTGAAGAAGCTGTGCAGGGACATATCATTCCATCCAGAGAGAGTGATAAGTCTCTCTGAGGAAAAAGGAGATCAAGTCAAGAAAAGCTGGGAGGACAAGGAGCAGCATCCACTGCCCCAAGCAGTGCTGTAAAATCTTACTAATGCCTTTTTTTGTGTTCAGAGCCTGGCTGGACCATCACTCCAACCACACCAACCTATGGCACTGCTGCAGCCCCCCTGCACAGCCTGGACTGTGCTTCAATTCCAGTTCCCTCAATGAGCTGCCAATGTTGCTGTGACAATTGTTCTGTAGCTTATTGAAAAGGGAAGAGGCACACTTAATTCAAAGAAAATGAATATTTGAAATATTTACATCTGACTTTTGTTATTGCTAATCTTCTTTTTATTGTTATTTTGTTTTTCCTTATAAGCAGCAAACAAAATGCTCTGTTTGTGAAAGAACAGATTGGATTTCTATGTCAGGGCTGCTTTATATAATTAGTTCATAGTCATAGGGAAAAAATATTTATAAATCCAACCTTCACAAAAGAACAACACAGAGGATCAGCTGAAGCCAAACACATATGAGGCTTTGCATTATGTAATCGTAAAATGCTCCTACTGAAATGTTTTATTGATTGCTCAGTAATGAAGGAACAAGACCAAATCTATATGGACAGGTAGATATAATTGATTCCTTTCATTGTGGAGTGTTAACACAGAAAAATATTAGGTTATCTGCAAGGAGCAGTCTGAATGCTCAGATTGGTATTCAGCAAGAGCTGTGTGTGGTACCAGCACTTCAAGGTGGCTGTTTCATATTTTCAGTCTTATCTGTCAACAGCCCTGCATAATCCTCAGCAGGTGGATCAATGGGAGCCACAGGTATTGTGTTACAGTGTGATAATTCCTCAGAAAAGGCAGAGTGTGTTCAGGCTTCTCTGATAGCATTGATGTCAGAGGGCAAATGAGGAGGCAGCAGTTATCCCTCCCTCAAACAATGATTATTTAAAAGTTCTCATGGATTGGCAATATGCAAAGCACAGAACTCATGGGGGTGAGTGGCTGAGGAGCAGGAACCTGGCACAGTCCCTCTGGCTCCAACAGGGACTTCTGGCATCATTGCCACAATTCCCTGTGCTGGGGGAAGGAACCTCACTCCACAGTGGCTTTGGATGTGCAGCACATCACAGGACCATGTGCTGCCTCAAGGAATGTCACCAAGCACGTTGTGATGCCACCAAGGGCTGTGAGCTGCATCCTCTGGGCCCTTGGTCCTCAGAGCTGGCATGGCACTGCATGGCAGTGTTGGGAAGGATGGAAGTTTGACAGGAAAGTCTCACAGATATGTATGCTTGGCAGAAAGATTTTGAATGTAGAATCTGAAGAAGGAATAGAAATGAAAACAAGTTTTGATACAGAAGAAAAAAATTGCTAACCCAATCTTACTGGATAACCAAGGAGGCAAAGGGTGTGTTAGT
>JAHXMQ010012337.1:30169977-30181820 GCA_020466415.1 Ammodramus savannarum pratensis
TAGGCTATAGATAAAAGTTAAGGTATAGATTGGTTCTGCTGTTTTAAGATGCTTAACAAAGGAAAGTATATAATGCATTGTAACCTAAACTCAGGGTCTGCAGGCCTGCCTACAGCTGGAGCTGACAGCTGTGGGCACTGCTCTGTCACCCACCATCCTGGGCTGCTGTAACCTCTTGGATGGAATAAACTGCATTTTGGAGAGCCCCTGGAGTCCCACATCCCTCATTCAGGCTCTTACAATAGAAGAAGTGAGTTCATGCTTGGCCTCCCTTGCACGAGAGCTCTTGTGGGCCAGCAAACTCTGCTGGCAGTGGTTTGTCATCTGCTCATTGGTTTCCAGCCCCAGAAAAGGTGTCCCTGAACCATCCATGTCTGAACTCATGCCCCTGTAACCATGAAGATCAGCAAACCAACCCCGAGATTAATTCTGAACCTTCTCCTCTGAAAATCCTTATTCCATGCACAGTTTTCCCAGCATCCCAGATAACCTTCCCTGGCAGCCAGGCTCTGAGATGGGGTGGGTGATGCTTTGTACCTTTTGCAGAGGTAAAATATTCACTTGCATTGATCCAGCCATTGATTTTTCAGGCTTGTTTCAGTCATGTGAGAATCCCCTCTATGAGGAATCATGAAATCCTCAGGTTCCCTTAGGAGCTGCAGTGTGCTGTGTGTAAAGCACAGAGTTTGCTGTTGAATGATAGATATTGTGAAATAAAGAGTACTCAGATTTGAATGTGCTTGCTTATTTTATGATATGAGACTTTATTTTTAAGAACTTTCAGGTTCCTCCATGCTTACTTATGCAAAGGAGGCAGCTTTCCAGATAAAAATAAATTTATTCAGTGCTGACCAATAATGAAATTAACAGCAAATCCAGTGCCAGCATTTTTCAGACTGGGATTCCAAACAAGAGCAGAGCAAGAGGATCCAACTTCGGACAGCAGGGAAAGGGCAGCAAAATCCTTGTGCCAAAATACCACAACAATGTCCAGAGAAGCCTGGGGAAAAAATATACAATCTGGAGAGAGTCGAGCTGTGCTGTCTGGAAGGAGTTTGAGGAAAAATCCATTCCTGTTCTCTCCAAAAGAGAGGATGGAGTGATTCTGGCACCCTGCTCCCAGCCAGGGCGAGGCTCTGGCCCCCAGCCATCCCTGAGCAGCTTCCAGAGGATTCCTGGCTCTGAAAGTCCTGCCTCCTCCAAGAGCATGGATCCCTTCTGGCACACTGCCTCCCCATCCTTCAGGCTGAGATTTTTAATCCTAAATCAGCTGATAGGGGGGATGAGGAGTTGGGCATTCTGCAACAGCAGGGAAGAATTTAATCCCTGATGAGATTTCAGGTTTATATTAATTATTAATATTTATATTAATGTCTTGTTGACACGGCACATTTTTAATCTTCTTTTTTTTTTTTTTTTTTTTTTGCCAGTTGTTTAGTTTAATTAAAGCTCCCCAGCATGGGCTTCCCCCTGAAAGTATTCAGTGATGCCTTGAGGTCTTTTGGTGAGCCAAGTATTAATTTCCCCAAATTAAGCTGGGTGCCTGCCTGCTCCGTTGCCTCAGGGAATGTGGGGTTTCTGTGCCCTGTCCCATCATTCACTCCCTATCCCTCTGAGGACAGATAGAACCTTCCTCTGTTCCTGGGTGCCCAAGGGCTGCACCCAGAGGTGCCAAGGGAGAAGCCACAAGTTTCCCAGCAGGGAGAAGATATTTTAGTATGCAAATCTCTTCCTAAGAAGCTGTGATGTGGCCAAACACCCAAGGAATAATCTGGTTTATCTACCATTTTTTTTAGAAAGCAAAGACACAAAGGAAACACCTTGCTCTGGATATATACATGTATTTACAGATTTAATGCCAGAAAAGCTAGTGAGCAAGTGAGCACCCACCCCAAATGTCAGAGCCAGCCTGTTCACTTCTCCCTGCCTCTTGTTTCTGAGGTTTTCCTTATTCCCATATTTATAAGTTCCACTGGAAAAGAACAGAGCTGTCTCCTTCTGTGTTTAAAATGCCAGAAAAAGCCTTTGGTTCCCCCAAATCTAATAACCAATATGCTGGGATTGACTCCCTCCTGGACAGGACATTAAAGAGAGGGCACAGTGTGCACCAGCAGGACACACAAGGACAAGAAAGGGCAACTATTTGGAGTTTAGCAAAACTGAGGGAGAAGCAAAAAGAAATGAATGGAGGAGCCAGTCAAGATCTGACATGAGGATCTCTTGGGGACACCTGGCCTCTCAACAGCAAACTGAGCCAGAGTTGAGGGTCTTGAGTTGAGGGTCTTGAATTTAACCTTTGATGAAGGCTGGACCTGGTATGCCAGAGGAACCTGCGCTCTCTATGCCCAGATCACAGATGGGAGGGTGTCTTGCTTTGAAAGACAAATGTCTCTGAAGCAAGGAGGGAATCCTCGTGGAATGGAAAATCCCCTTTCTCCAAACTGTTATAACTTTGAAAATTACGTGGCTTCCAAGCAAAAATGTAGGAAAAAGGAATAACAGTTCTTTACCATAAAAAAAAATTATATATATATATATATATATATATATATCAGAATAGAACAAACAGCACCACACTAACAGATGCTTCCTGTGAAAAACGCCAATCACTTGTTTTTAAAATTTTAAAAGTTTAATAGTAATAAAATGGTTATAAAAATAGTAATATAATTAGAGTAATAAAAATTTGGACAATTAGGATTTAGGACAATATGAGACAACAGAAACAAAGAGTTAAGGACAGTCTGGGTGCCTCTTTCTGGGCAAAATAAGCCCGAAAAGGACACACTCTAACAGAGGATCAACCCTTAAAAGCAACAGCCTGTTGCATATTCATACACCTCGTCCATGATGCATAAATTCCATTCGAACACAGGATTCTGTCTGGTCAGTGTCAGCTTCTTCCTCTGAATCCTGACAGCGTCCTCAGGGCTGAGCGAGGTGGGAAAGCTGATGCAACCCCAGGGGTATCAGAGACTGAGCATCCAACTTGAAGATGAGCCAGCCACGAGGGTGGGAACAACAAGGGCAGTTCCAGCGCTGCTATTTTTCCTTATTTAGTCCTTTTGTTGTATTTTTATTAAGGTTTAATAGACCTTTTGAAATTTTTAAAGTGAGCGGTTGTAATGAATGAACGAATGAACGAACGAAACTCAGGTTCCATCCCTGGCTAGATAGTACATAGAAATGTTGATGAGCTGTTGATTTGAAATGCTGTGATTGTGAGCTAATTGAGAGTTGGGGGGAGGATGTATTTTTTTGGCCACAAGAAGAAGTTTGATTCTTAAATGGCAATCACTCTTCTTGTGTCCATGAAAGGCTGTGGGTTTGCTGTAATGGAGCAATAATATGGAAGGTCTGATCTATTCTACATGTGCATTTAGGACTTCTCATTTCTGAAGGTTCTCTTTGTGAACTCTAGCTCATTTCCAGAAAACCAGAGATGGGAGCAGCTTCATCACAAACTAATAGTGGAAAGGGGATTGTCCTAATGAGATATTGGGCCAAAATCTCCTGAAATGCTTCAGATGCCATGGCACTGTGTCTGGGGCAAAACCAATTTACTGCTTTGCTTGCATATGTGCAAGGGAAGGCTGTTCTGGCTGTGGTGAACTCCCGGTGCCTCACTCCACTGCTGGGACTCTTGTGTTTAAGGATCTGAACATCCATATAGGGTTACACCCAAAGTTTCTGTGGCAGCAGCTCTCTGGCCACTGAGAGAAACAACTTCCCCAGGCATTGTCCTGGGGAAAAGGCTGTGAGAAGCTCAGAAATAGAATGAATGAGATACAATTCTTATCTTAGCTTGCTGCACCTGTTGTTGTGAACACATGGAATGTGTTATGGAGATTTGTTTGCCAAAGGGTGGTTTCTTAATTAGCCAGTGGTTATGGTGTTTGGATTGGTGGACCAGTTAGGTCCGAATTGTAACTGTCTATAAAAGCAATGAGTTTTTAAATAATGATATATAGAATAATATAATAAAGAGATTGATCAGCCTTCTGTGAATCATGGATTCAATGCTAATTATTACCCAGCAGGAGGCCCAACATGGTAACAGGTTCCAGCATGAAAGCAAGGGTTTGCTGAAAACTGTCTCTGCTGCCAGCTGTAGCATTTTACTCTCCTGTCCACACAGTGCAAATCCATGAAAAGTCCCATTTGTGCCTTCTCCCACAGCTGTGAAATCGTTGTCAGCAAGCCATCAGCATTCTGTGGGACTCTGTTGGGGTGCTGACCTTCAGAGTAAGACTTTTGGTTATGCCTGTGAAACTCAAGGGTGTTTGCCCAGCCCACAGGTACCTGCTGGCTGGAGCAATCTGTGCACAAGCTTTGCTCACTCCTAAATTTCCTTTTTGGCTTAATTTAGACTGATGGCCCGAGTAATGGCTGTTTTCAGGAAGCCTTGAAAAGCTCTGTGAGCAATGACAGCACAAGGGGGAGAGAGCCCAAAGGAAAGGTTTGTGGTACAGAAAAGCTAAGAGCAAAAAGTGGCACAGCTCTACCTCTTTATAATGAAGAAAAAAAGTTAATTAAAATACTTGGAAGCCTAGAAAGAGCAGTTTCAAAATTAATGACCTATTTTGCCATAAAAGGAGGAACATGAAGTAACATTTTGCAAAGGCTGAAGAGCTGTGTAGGCATCTGCTTTTCGGGTATGGGGCAGTCTTTTTTGAAAATGGAAGGCAAATTCCTCTAATGCCTTTTTACATGAGAGAGCTTTCTGCCTGTTTTCGTTTTTATTTGCTGCAGTTGGGCTGCCATTATTTTAGGGCATCCTGCAGTGCAGGAGAACAAAGGCTCAGATTTGTCAAGGTGGTGATGGCAAAGCCTGATGTGGCCATGCTGCAGCCTATTTGTGCTCCTTAATGCTTCAGAGCTTTCCACACCAAGTGAATCATGCCAGAATAATAATGCCATGTCTTGCAATTCATTCTCATCAGTTTTAATGAAGATAAAGAGGCTCACTTTTTGAATCCATTTGTGCTTAACAAATTAAACATGCTGCTGAATGGTGCATGTGTACAGAATATTTGTCTGTATAATGTTCATTTAGGTGGCAAAGTTAACTAAGCTTGTTCCCTATATTTTTTATTTTTGCAATTCATCCTGTGAATTTTCTGCCTTAAGAAGGCCTCACAGTTGATTCTGATCTTGTTCCCTGCTTATCTGAAGTTATTGTTATTTATTTATTTATTTTACTCCTATTTTTGATGTTGCACCATCACTTTGATTTGAGAAAGTATTTTTGGAGTCCAGAAGAAGAGAGTGAGAGGGAGCAGAGGATAGATGAAGGCCTCCTTGGAAAATCTCCTTTATTTGCCACAGCAGCAAAATCCACCACCAGCTGTATCATCATCAGTCTGTTGAAAATATTTCAATGTTTGTTTTCGTTATGGACTCACAGCAGTTGATTAAAAAAAACCCTGGTTGGGCTCCCAGAGATAAGCTGCTACCAAAAAGAGGCACAAGCGGAGAAAGGACAGGCAGGTGAGCAGCAGGACCCCAAATGTCTCACAAATTGACTTCAAATATTGAAATGTATTCAAGGGTGCTGACTTACAGCAGTTCACACTTATTTGTAGGGGATACCCTGAAACACCCTCCATTAGCAGCACAGACAACATCTATGTAGAGGGATAGAATGTAAGAAAATATAGTGTAGAAAGTAATCTCACCCCTAAGGAGCTGCCAGGCCACAGCTGTAACCAGTGAGAAGAGGCTATAAAGGAGTGGGGTGGCTGGGTGAGAAGGGAACTGGGGTCAGTGGCTGCTTTGTGAAGAAGAAAGAGTCAGTGCTCTGAGGAGATGCCCACGAGAAACACCAGGAAGGTAAGGAACTCTTGGGATAAGGAGACAGCAGTGTGGAACCCCTGCAATGAGATGACAACATATCTGCAATGAGGATACAGAGCTGGGCACTCTGGCACCACAGGGTGAATTTCAAAAATAAAATCAACACCCTATTGAACAAGGACAGATTTGTATGGCCACATGAATCTCAGCGGCCTTTTCTTTTCTTGTGCTGCTTTGTGTTCTCATCACAATACCACTGCCAATTTGCTCTTTTAAATGCCAAAAATGTATGGTTTTTATTGAAAAAAAGCACCATCATAACTTTGTCTGGAAGGAGGCACAAGTCAGAGTCCTCTAAGTAAAGTATGTTAATCCCTTCTTTTTCCAGAGATAAATCCACAGCAACGGAACTGCATTGCCACCTGCATTTCTCCCTGTTTTGATGCAGACTTTACAGAAATGCTGTCAACAATAACACAATTGGAACAATAATTTACTGCCAGATCCCTGGCTCTCCTGACAACAATTTGCCAGTGTGGACCCTGAAGGGCATCTCTAAAATCAGGTTTAACACATTCTTGGTGGCATCTCCTGGGAGCTCTGGGACAGCTCAGGACAACTTTCCTAGGATGTGCTACAGACAATATCAGCTCAGTGGAGATGTTTCTGTGAAGAGGAACCATGGAAGAGGAGTATTTGATGGGAATTTTGGAGTAAAAATACTCTCCCATATTTTCACTGAAAAAAAAACAAACCTCAAACCAGTATCAAATGTAGTTGTTGTAAATGCTAGAGAGGGAAGTTAGGAAAAAGAGAGCATCACAAAGACATTCCCTACAGGTAGCCAAACAGTATATCTTGTGAAGAAGAAGAGTGGTTTTAAAATAAAAACCATTTTTGTATTTTGTGTACCACAGAGCAGGTGTTTGCACTGTGATTTGGCTAAAGAAAAAAGGGGAAATTAAAGTAAATTTGCAGGTGGGTGCAGCACAATTTTTTGGGGGCAAGAGCTGCTATTCAAGGTCAGTGATAAATAACTCCTGTCTGGAAGATAACAGAGAACATGCAGGACTGGAGATAAAATTCAATTTTGGACAGAAGGTGACACATCAAGCCCATATGGGTATTATGAAATGATGGTAAGAACGAGGACTGTGTTCATCCATCATCCCTGGGGAGAAAAACAATCAAAGCTAAGATTTCTCTTTGTACTGTAAGAGGCTCCATTTTAGCCCCTCTGCCATCCACAGGATGTTCTTTGTTTTGGCAGAAGAAGACCAGGACTCATCATGGAAAAATTCCTACTTGATTAATCTGTCCAGAAAGTCAGTTGTTCATGTAATGAATACGTGAGAGCCTGAAGGGTATAAGAGGAAGATTTACTACTTAAAGGTGAGCATTGGCCTGAAGATGGTGTAAGGACATGAGACACTGGCAGAGAAGAAAAGGAGGAAGTTGAAATTGATGTGAAAACAAATGTTTTAGAAGGATTTGGAAGATCAAGAAGAGAAGACAAAGTGAAAAATGCAATTGTGGAGGAGATGATGAGCCATTAATGGCCATCAGAGAATGGGAAAATCCAGTGGGAGGATCAGATGCTCATGACAGAAAAGTGAAAACAGCCAAAACAAGTGGTGAGGGGGGAGCTTAGATCTTCCAAGAGCACCAAGCTGTTCACTGGGGGATTGAGATGCTCTCAACAAAGGATACAGTCAGAAAGGTGTTGGAAAGGGCCAGAAAGGAGGTAGAGATGAAGTCAAAGGCCAAAGAAAAATGACACAGAGTGTGGTGCTGCTGGAGACCAGATGGATGTGTTTCATGTGGGGGGAATTGCCAGCAAAGCAAGGACTGGCAAATTTTAACATTCCAATGCACAACTTAGATGAGGGAATGGGCAACAATCCTTGGGTTTACTCTCTTCTGGTCCTCTGTTTTCCCAAGGACTCATGGCAGGTTATCCAGGAGGTTTGACATTACTGCACTCCTCGTGGCCATTGCAGTGAAAAACTGCTCGAGTTCTCAAGAGGCTGTCCTGCCATCATCCTGCAATAAGACATTTTAAAAAGTGTTGATTTTTCTGTGTGATAATTTTATCCAGGCTTAATTAAAAGCAACCACAGAGAGCAAGAGACTCAGAGAGAAGACGAGAGGGAGGAAAAATAAAATTATTTGGTTTCACATTCCAGGGACCCAAGCACAATTTGGCAACTAACTGAGGCTCATGAGAGAGTTTTTAATTTTTTTTTTCTTTCTAAATTATATGTACTGAGTTTATAATTATAGAGATCCAGATCCTTGGCATTGTCATTTCCAGCAAGTCTCATTACTTATCTTGCAGTAAGTACATGGCTGTTAATACTAATTCCATAATGACAGTGGAGCAGTGAAGTAAAATTTAATAGTTCCTCAGTTAATCATTAAAATTAGCCTATCTCTGTGGATACTGGATCTTTCTGATATTTCCATGAATTGCCACTGTGGGTAATAAATGAGATGGCAAAAGGGGCTTTTTAATGTGTTATCACCCCATGGAGGCCAATGAGGCTGCCTCAGTCCTGGCTCAGAAATGCTGGAGTGGGCTGTGCAAGCCAATTCCTTGCTGCAATGGTTCTCTGGGAAAAATCCATTCTGACATATCCACGAGATATTGAAAGGTCAAAGCTGGAGAAGCAAATACCAGATAGCCAGAGCACATGGCATGTGTCTCGGTTTAGAGACAAATTTAGGGAGAAAAACGCTCTGGGATGAGTGTTTTCTCCAAAGAGAAGGGATGCAGTAATCTCCTTTTTCTGCCAATGAAAGAAATGACTACCAGTGGGTGAAAATGAAAAAAACCCCAACTGTTCATTAACAAAGAAGGTGCCTGCACAGCACAGGAAAAAATACTGAAGAAATGTTAGATATTGAACTTTCAGAACCTGATCCACAGCAGAACAAAAAACTAAAAATGCCTGGGGAAGAAAAACTCCTTGGCTGCTGGTGGTGGGGAAGGAAAAGCAGTGGCCTTCCCTCTGTCTCAAAGGGAAAATATTTCATTGGGTAAATTAATTTGTCTCAGGGAAGGAAAGAAGAATTCATGCAGCAGCTCAGGAAAAGCAGATGGGAACTGTTGAATTTGTGATGTTGGTCTCCTGCTCACACCAGATGGAGCTGGTGGATTTTGGTGTCCTTTCTCTTGTTGGTTCAGCTTTCCCCAAGGTCATAAGCTGACTGGAGCATATATTGGATTGTAAATTTTTGTATTTGAAGGATCTGTATCAATTCAGGCCATCCAAATAATATGTGTTGTTGAATTTGATGTCCTTTCCTTTTCCCCATTTAAACTTGAGCTAGAAGTGAAAGGTGTATGTGTGCCAGTTCTTGATGCCCAGTAGAAATATTTTAAATAATGGAGCTTTGGGGAGGAAGGGGGAAATCAGTGAGATGGGAAGCCCAGGGCTTATTTACCCTGCTTTTTCCTCACTCCAGGGCAGATATGTGTCTGTCTGGAGAAATATGATGGGTGTGTGTTTTAAGCTCTCCAGGAAATAAGGCCCAATTGATTGGAATATAAATTCACTTGATTAAGGGCTGATTTAAATTTTTTTTAGAAAGCAGAATAAAAATTAAACAGATCCCTTTTGAGAGCTGATCCACTGCTTACAGATCCCCTTCCAGTATTTAAAAATGCATTTATGTGCCAGCCAAGCATCCACAGAGACCAGCAGCCATACTTTGGTTTTGTCACCTCATTTCTGGCTGATACAGCATTGAGTGCATTGCATATTCCCCAAAATAAGGAGAGTGAGAAGGATGGGAAGAGAGATGTGGTGTTAAAGGACGAGGATGATGGGTTTGAGCTCTTTCTGGTCTCTGGGTGTTTGAAGAGGGTGTGAAGTTATTGACAGCAATCAGGAAACATTGGCCAGGTTTGATGCTCCACTTGTGGCCCAATATCTAAAATGGAAAGACTGATTGGTTTTGGAGCATGTTGTAATCAATATGGCACATTTGATGAATATTGCAGCTAATTAGCCATGACTTGGTTGTTTAGTTCTTCAAATGAGGAAAATGATCATGTCAATGCTCTCACTTCATAAGAAGAGAATTATTGCCTTATTTTCTGGTATTTGTTTTGGTTTATGCATATGCATCTTTATTTCTGTGTTTAGTGAATATGTGTTTTTGCAAGCTCAGTAGGCGTAATTTAAAAAAATTTATTGTGTAAATTAATTTCACACACAAACCCTGGCACAGCACACTGTAGTGCAGGCCTTGTAAGTTCAGTAAATGCCTGTACATCCTCTGGCCTTCTCCAGGTTGGAAATGTTTCCCTTCCCTTCCAGAAGCACCAAAGCACACAAATGTGTTTTATTACCCCGAGGCAAGGAGATAAATCATCCAGTAGAGCAGCAGCACATGCAGCACAGGGCAGGAAGGATGCTGTGGAGCACACAGCTCCTGGCTGCAGTGATGTGCAGTGCTGTCACACCATGGCACTGCTGGGGTGCTTTCTGAGGTGTATTTCCAGTTTTCATTGCAAATAGCTAAAGGTCTCCCTAGATCCCCATTAATTATACACAAATGAGTGTTCTCTGCAGCATGGCCATATTTATTGCTAAAATTCGTGTGTACCACTAGGCTTATTTTCTTCCTCATGGCATGTTTCTCTGCTGGTGTTGTGTTCTTCTTCCTGGACCACATGCCACAGGGAAAGGCCCAATCCTGATAGATATTGGACTAAAAACTTCTTAGAAATCAGCTGCAGAACATATTTTTTCTCTCTGTCATGCCAGGGGGAGAAACAGACTCCAAATGCACCATGGTTTCTCCTGTACAATGTCAATTTGATATTGATTTGACTCCCTGGGGGCAGTTTCCTGAATTCAGGGACATGTGGTGATGCTCACCCTCCAGTGGAGCTACTCTGAGCCCTCCACATCTTCCTCATGCTCTGTGCCAAAAAAATGTGTTGTGGTAGGAGGGTTCCTCATCACTTCATGGAGCTGGAGAATTGGCTGATCTATGTAATTAAAAGAAAATAGAACAGAGCAAAATAAAATAAAATAAATAAAATAGTGAATGCCAAGCTTAAACAGCAGGAGCCATTTTCATTGCTCACAGCTCCACCTCTCTTTTTTCTTTTTGGCTAAATAAAAGTGGTGTTGTTGTTGTTTGTTTTTATTTTCCCCCTCTCTTTGGGGTCACACTGCTGGGGCTGCCACGTGCTCTCCACAGCTGGATCAAAGTCTCCTGGATCAAAGTCTCCATCTGCCATTGCCTCCCATTCCCATTGGCAGCATATCCACAAATATCCCCATCTCCCTGCCCCTCCAGTTCTCCAGCATCCTGCTGAGGTGTTGGCCTGAGCTTGGGACAGTGGCTGTTCTTCCAGAGCCCCCAGCTGTGAGATGGGATTAGTGGCTGGCCAGCCCAAGCTCCAGGGAGCTGCTGTGCTGCTCACTGGGCTAAAATATTTTAGTTTGCCCCACATCCAACTGTTAATATAATCAAGCAGAAAGAACCAAACCAAAACCTGATCCAGGGCCCCCTTTGTGTCTGTCAGAATGTTTCCTCTGTGACACAAGTTTTGTCAGCCTTCCACTGAAGGCTACAGGGGACTACAGCCTTTATTTTTCCTAATGAAATTAAATTCTACTTTTTCCTCTTTTATACTTTGTGATAGGCTTGACTGGAAACAGCAACAAAATCACACTTAGAAGTGCTTTTTGTTAACATGGTTTTTAAAACTTCCTTTTCTGTTTTTACCTCATGATAGAAATCATTTTCACCACAGAGTCCTGTTTGTTCTCTGACTCCTGCTCTCATGTCATAACATTATTCTGATATAAAGTTCCTCAATAAAATCTAGTGTACATTATTAAATATTCTATGCTATACATGGGGACTGCACATAGCTATCCTGGGAGTTGTCTTTGGGAAGTGATAGATCCTACATAGGACATTATATGTAGAATTTTGTTCAATTTTATTAAGTGGATATATTGCAAAAAAAAAATAAAAATCTACTGTTATGAACAAGGAAATTCTGTTAATTTTTTTTGAGA